>CM076685.1:37372008-38572008 GCA_038501925.1 Xenopus petersii
CATTAGGGCACCCCTGAAATGTAACCTAACCCCTTCAGTTAGAGAAGTCCTCAAGATAAGAGGCACAATGCTTTCATTTATATAAACCGCAAAAAATGCCAAACTGTACAGAAACAAGGAGCAGCCTTTAAAACACATTCTCAGCACTGAATTGGTGGTTTAATGAAAATTTTCCATTGCTCACAGTGCTCATTAAACAACTTGATATCCCAGCACTCACACACGCAGAGTGTTTTTTTTTTTTTAATTTATTTGTAAAAAGGAGCATTAAAAACAAACATTCCTGAACTTATCCCTGACCTGTGAAGTCAAGTGTGTGTTTTGTTATTGGCAAGAATCAACAGACCGACTTCAAGTCAATAGCATTTCTATTAAGTGTAAAGGTGCAGATGGCAAACTCTTGGCCCAGGGTCTGTATCATGCAAATCTCATTCTATTACAATTTAGGCACTAATAATTCGGGTATTAGATACATATTTACACTGTTACATGTGCCCTTCCAATCTTACAGATTTGCGTTTTATACAGCTACAATCCCAGCAGCTCTCCTACTGTGGGATGATGAAAGTTTGATGTGCAGGGCTTAAGGCTGGGCATCGTTTGCTTCCTATTATAACGAATAGTTGTATGTGATTTGCTCCAGTTGTAAAATGCAGAATACTATGCTGGACTGGAGATGTTAGATCTATTAGGGTAAGGTCACACGGGGAGATTTAGTCACCCCGCGACTAATCACCTCTTCTTTGGGGCGACTAATCTCCCCGAACTGCTTCCCCCTGTATTCCGCCTGCTAGAATGAAAAAACGCCTGCGGCCCTTCGTTTTCTGACGTTTCCTCAGGGGAAGTATTTCGGAGAGATTAGTCGCCCCCAAAGAAGAAGCGATTAGTCACCGTGCGACTAAATCTCCCTGAATCTCACATTGTGACATTACCCTAACAACTAAAAGATAGAGCTAAACAAACATTCAGGGCTAGACTGAGATAAGAGCAAGCCCTGGAGTTATAGGAAAACGGAGGATAAATGACAAAAATCCATGGATCTCCTGCCTGCTTCCCTGCAGTTGTTGCTAAAACTACAACGCTCAGTAACATACCCAGGTCACAGCCGATTCTGAAAGTTGCATCCCAGTTGCAGTCAAAGGCGGAAAGTAGGGCATACCTGACGTATATACTTAAGTTAAAATATAGCATATATGGTTATCCCCAAGGGGCTCCTGTGATACTGGATTTCAGGGGTTAATATCCTGGACCCCAGGACCTAAAACGAACCATGCCCACGCATCTTGGTACACACTCAAATCCAAAATGTGGCTGTTTTGGCGATTAAAGCACATGTGACAAGGCACTTCCAAGTTGTATAGAAAGTCTGTTTATTTCAGGAGATTGATTCAGTGGGGCTCATTTACCAACACTGGGCAAATTTGCTCATGGGCAGTTATCTAAGGTCAACCAATCAGTGATTAGCTTTTAAAAGCCAGCTGCAGATAGAACAATGAATGCAGCAATCTGATTGGTTGCCATGGGTTACTGCCCATGGGCAAATTTGCCCCTGTGTTGATTAAAGAGAGATATGTGCCAGACTAGACTATTACCATTCGCTCTCATTATAGATATAATTGATGGAATCAGAGGAAAGTTCAAGTGCAGGTCCCTCCGTAAGTCCGGTTACCTGCACCCGCCCCACTTACCTGCTATAGAAGGTGGAAAGTTGCAGCAGAGAAGCAGAGCCACGAGTAGCGCAGCCAGTGCTGCTCCGCCGGGGATCCGGGATAAATACATCGCTTAGCGACTCCACTCGCAATAGCCTTCCTTGCGCACGTACAATATACAGAGAAGCCCACACAGCCCGGGTATATATCCCGCGTCCAGTCCAACGCCAAGTCGTGACGGAAAAACTTGCTCCCAGTTTTCTGTGAAAGTCGACACAAAGGGAGAGCTTCCCGAGAAGTATTAGAAGGTCCCGAGGCAACACTCCTCTAGCTGAGCTCGTCTGTGCCCGTTACAGACGCAGCTACCAGGGGTTGTACATCTTTTCCCCCCCTGCCCTGCCTACCGCTACAACGCCAAGGTGTCCCGCAAGCAGCAGCAGCAACACAGGCAGCGTATAAGGGGGAGCGCGACGTACGGACTGATTCTCAGTGGATGGGAACAGCCCAAACAGATGGGAGCAGAGGTGGGGCCAAGCCAGGGGGAGGGAGATTATTATCCGAGTACCTCAGTCACTCTACTCGCAGACATTCAGTCGTACCTCCGTTCTATTACCAATTCCCGACTAACTTTTCGCACGTCGCCGGTTTCCAGTCAGTTCATTGACCTCCCTCACATCGCTGACTCACTAGACAGCTGGGGAGGAAACATTTGCCACATACACGTACTCAACTCACCGACCTCCCCCGTGCAATTATTCCGGGACTAACTGTGCCAAGGTAGAATATCACGTGGTATAATGATAGAACAAAATCAGGGAAAGATATTATCCTTGAAAGGAATTATGGCCTGTGTATAAGCAGCTCAGTACTGTACGTTGCGTGTGTTCTTAGTATAAGAAGGAGTTGTTAGGGGCCTTCCTTCCTCATTCTCATTAATTGTGTAGTACTCTTACCTTACTCTAATATCCCAGTCACAAATACTGCACAGAATAGGGATGTGTCAGGGCTTACCCTCTTTTTGCTTGTGCTGCCGCGGACACCAGATTCTTACCTCTATAATTCATTTCTAAATGTCGGACAGCACTTTGCCAATTATAGCACAATAGGTGCAGTAAATGAATATATGTGAAAATATTGCTGTTTAGGAAATTTTTCCATGAAGTAAAATGGGACAGATTGGCCCGTCACTAGGGGCGTAAATACAGAGGGGCCCATGAGGTCTAGGTGCCCCATAAGGCCCTGATACATATACAATTTTAATAAATATTGGTAAAACAAGTCAACCTCTAGACATTTTGGTGGCCAGAAGATTTTTGCCCCAAAATTGTCCAAAATCTGGTAAAGCTGGCCATAGACACAACGATCTGATAGTTCGAAAGATTGGACGTCGCCATCTCCCGACCTGCCACTAACCTTCAGTTAAAAAAGAACAGATCAGCCAATCTTAGAATATGACAAGTTACCGGCTGCTCCATCTCCCTGCTGACAGCTTCTCATCTGACTGGCGTACCGGGGCTCATCTTCTACCGGAGGCCTAGTGAGGGGATTTGTTAGAGGGCAGGATGAAGGATCTCCCAGACGGGACCCCGCCACCATCCCTTTTATAAAATGAGCAAAAGTGCATTCCTGGTATACGCCATTTTTTATTTCTAACTTTCACACGGGGCTGCAAGTGGAGTCAGGGAGAACAATAGGGGACGGGGAGAAATGGGGGACCCCACGGGGATGCAAGTGCGGTGCCCCCTAGAGACTTGCACCTAATCCAGCCCTCGCCTCATTCGCTGCACTTCAACTACAGCTCTCCGCTTCCGCTGGCAGTCTCCCACTGAAGATCGGCAATAACCACAGAGATATTATCGGCAGCCGACAGAAATCTTTTAACTTGTCCGATTGACTGAACGACCGATTGGCATGGCACGACAGATGGCGGGACACTCCACACACGTTCTGAAAATCGAAAGAATCGAGGATTCGTACAATCGGATCTTTGCGTCTATGACCAGCATAACTCCCGCCTTCTACACAAGGCAGTCCCATTGCATGCAGGGTATTGTAGTCTTACATTAAACATGGCAGTTGGCAAATTGTTAAAAACTACATAACCCAACAGACTTGGCACATTAGGGCAAGAAAAAACTTTGGCTGGTTTCCAAAGTACCAACCAGCCAAAGACCCAAAAAGTAGCCCAAATCTGTATCTTGGCTAGTTTGTACTTTCAAAACCTGGGCTATCAATTAGTAGCCAAATTTGCCTGCCAATCTGGAAACCCTGCTCTAGAGAGATGCGTAGACATATTAGCACCACTGCCTCCCATGGGACACGTCCTATAGCTACAAACAACCTAATGTTTGTATGTCCAGCCTTCTGTCCAGAAGTAAAGCTATTCTGACAGAAAATCTACCCTCTTTGGTTTGGTTTACTTTATTTTTTTCCTCATGTGTTTATATGGTTGTCGAACTTCTCGTTCCATATATATTTGCCATTTAATATATTCAGGTAGTCCCTATTGTTCAGCCAAGGAAAAATAAAAAATATCTGTAGATTTTACTTGTATGGTGCCCCTTGCAGCCAACTAATCATAGAACTGCTTGAATGTTTATTTGGTCTTACTGAGCAATACCTTGTAAAGTAAGCATCTCTCTACTTTATTTTCCAGAAGAAAAGCAGCAGACTGCATTTATTGCTTGTTTTGCATCCATAAGAACATATGTTTAGTAAGTCAAATGCTGTTATAAGAGGCAAGTATGATTACACTGCTAAGGTTTCATGACATGAAAATTACAAGTAGGTCTATAGCCCTGCCATTCACTGGTGCCAGACTGTGTTATTGTATAACTGTATTGAGTGCATATGATCTTAGAAGTTTTATACTTGTCTAGTTTAATATGGTAGCTAAAGCTAAGGTACAGTGGGACAGCAAAATCATTTAAGGGCCTCCTCTTTTTTTGAAGAGGGCAGGACACCTGGAAGCCATGGTAGCCATTGGTTATGCAATAAAATGTGCAAAATTTGCTATAGACATAGCCATCTATGGCAATCAATTAGCAGGTAGCATTTCCAGGTCACCTGTTTAAATGAAAAGATCTAATTTGTTGCTATGGGTTATTGCACCTGGACAAACCTTGTGCCTTTTATTCCACATGGGGGTTTACTCTATTGTCACACAATTTCTCCACCATGTCCACCAACAGGTCCGGCAAAACAAAAAATTATGAAACCCATGCACCTCCTATAGATTTTTATGAAAACCACCTGTCACTGCAGGTATAGGCAGTTTTTGTCCTTGAAATGCACTTTTGAACATTTTCAGGCCCAGTACTACTTGCATTTTTGTTGGCAGGCAATTTCTATTAATGTCTATGGGAGGCAACATGGTTTAGGTTTTTTTTTTCTTCTGAGGGAAACACACTGAAGTTCTGTTTTCACACATTAATAAATATGATTATTGTGTGAATGCCTGTAAGGGCCATGTTGCATGAGGCATTTGTTAGCTGGCATACCTAGCTGGGGGACAAAATGCCAATAGCATTGATATGCATAGCATTGATCTGTTGGTGAGCAGACTGTGCAGATTGGATAGCTAAATGTATGCTTTCATGTTTCCACGCTAAATTCTACCCAGGCTGATGCAATGCCTGTCAATGCATAACAATTTTGGGGCAGAAGGAAGCAAATTGGTGTTTTCTTCCCAGAGAAACACCTTGCTTGAAAATGGTTTTAAGAATTATTATGGTTCAGAGTTTTCTGTTACACAACAGAAGATGAAAGAATACGTGTAATGTATGTACTTGGCATGGGGGTGATTTACTAAAATCTGTACTGGGGATCTTTAATGTTTTTTCTGAAAAGGGTTTCAATTAATTTTTACATTTATCAAAGTTTTGGGGTTTTTAAATATATCATGTTGTCAAAATTGGTTTGACTATTTTAAGCAATGGACTAAAATTATTTTCTGGGCAGCAGAGTTTAGTGACAGCCAGTGCCCTAAAATGCTACTCATTAAGTAGCTTACAGAAAGACCATCTCAATTTAAAGAAAACTATTTATATTGTACTAGATGGTATTTAATCTAGCACAAATTCGTACTGGTGGCAAAACAATCCTATTGGGTTTAGTTAAATGTTTACATTTAATGGTATGGTGATGTAAATTATGGGAAAAAAACCTGATCTGGAAAATCACAGTTGACATGCATTCTGGATAATAGATCCCATATATAAACTAGAATTTCACTTTAGCCTCATTGCATTGTCATTTTGCTGAACCAGCACATTGGCAACTAAATGTAATTCAAGGTACTTGCACCTATACATGCTCATAACACCATGACAAGAGCATATAGCATTATAACTGTTGCTTCTTGATTTATGGACTCCAGTTTATTGACCCTTTGATTTACATTAAAACGAAATACTGACCCTTTATGAGATTAGATATGACTGAAATAAATGATAGCTCGCTTCTGCTCATTGTATTGCCATTGGTCCCAAAGCCAAGAGCAGACTGAGTATGTGCAGTGCCTGGTGAAGAAGAAAGGCAGCTATGGTGGGCTACTGTGAGCATCTCCAAAAGGATGAATCTTCATTACTGTAAGGCTGTGATGGTGTTGGATTAGTACAAAGGCCCAAAACATAAAGTACAACATTTTGTATTCTATTTCAGGCTTTAGTTCCCCTTTAGTTACTCTCCTTTCTTCTTCTTTATTCAAGGTTCATTGTTGTAAAAGGACGAGAAAGGACAAGCTCTGTAGCATAAGGCCCTATATGAAAGGGCACTTTCAATTATTTCCAGTAGCACAGCTTGTGCCTTGAGTTCATTACCTGTAGTCTGCCTTCTCACATGAAGCCAATCTGTGTTTTAGTTCATGGGTACTCACTCTTCTTCCCTTCTGAGCAGTGCAGTCATCATCAATTCACACATATTCAATTGTAGAAGCTCTTGGTTTTCATGGGACACTGCCCTGTCACTTTAGAAAAGCCAGAATGATTTTGTGTCCTGAAGTCCTGTGGCTGAAAATAGCTTCTGAAAAGCCAAGGCTAGATTAGACTTTAAAGTGTTGGTCTAAAAAAAAAAAGAGAAGAAGGGAAAATTAGTGGTACAGGATGGTGTGCCATTTTCTTTCAACACAGAGTTTTCAATTGTTTTCCATTCATATACAGACAGTCCTTCTAAATGAAAACCATGCTCTGTAATACTGGAGGCACATGGTCCGTTCTCTTCGCTGGGTTATCTACATGTCTGCAAATACACTGATAGTCACACCATTGGCTAGTTAGAGCATACATAGGTCAGATTTGCCCATGGAAACACAAAACAACATATGCACTCTGAATACTGCCTTGCGGTAGAAGAGAGCAGATTACATTTTCTCTGCTATCGATGCTAACATATAAAATGCAACCATATGCCCCTGGCCTAATACTGTAATCTTAATTAGTTTAGAAAATTACAACTGAACACATGCATTCGGTTATAAAAAAAGAGGCTCAGCTTACATTAACAAGAACCATTGGTAACATATTTACTTATTGCCTAGTGCAGTGGGCTTTGTGGAAATGTAAGGTAGCAAACCGAGCATACTACCACTAAACAGAACAAAAACAGGCACCTAAGATAATGTTTTTTCACTCAGATTAATCCAGATTTCACAAAATGTCTAAGGGTCAGGGCACACAGACAGATTTGGGGAAATTAGTCGCCCGACGACAAATCTCCTTTTTTTCAGGGCGACTAATCTCCCGAACTGCCTCCCCTGGCACCTAAAATAATGTTTTTTCACTCAAATTAATCCAGATTTCACAAAATGTGTAAGGGTCAGGGCACACAGGCAGTTTGGGGAGATTAGTCGCCCTGAAGAAAAGGAGATTTGTCACTGGGCGCTTAATCTCCCCGAATCTGCCTGTGTGCCCTGACCCTTATGCTGCCAATGAACCTGAACATGGATAAAGATTTACACATATCTGTACCCAAGATGTAGAGATTATTCTCATGGGAGAGTAGTTGAAATTACACTGCTGTCTGCAAGTCCCTGGAATATGGTGGGCATTGTTGCTTATGGCCCGTGTATGGGGCCCTTCAACGGGCTTCCCCGATCGATATTTGGCCGAAAGTCACCAGTGGGAAGACACTTGGAACATTCCGTTTTCCGAAGTTGCCTGCCGAGGAAACTACGGGCGAGTTTGGAAAACAAATGCCAATCGCTTCAAAGTGGGCATATCGGGTAGAGATTCGCTCATTTGCTGATATCGCCAAATGAGCGGATCTCTCTGTATATTGCCACCTTTAATGGCAAGACTTTTTATTTCAAAAATAAAAGCAGCAACCAAGTATAAAATAACCCCCCCATTAACAAATAAGTATGTAAACAACAAAATAGTTTTTTCCCCATAAGCTCTTATTTTCAGCTCCTACATCCCTTAAAGCTACCCATATTTAAATTGTTTTTCTTCGTATGCCTTTACATTGCAATAACAGACACAATATTGCTATTGATTTGTAAATTATACTCATAACTGCCACCATCACGCACCCTTCATCCCAGCAATCAATATGTTCTTTATGTCTGTGATCAACTTGATGCCTACTGCCCTACATTGGCTTTTTATGTCACCTCTTTAAACCATGTCTCTAACAGCTTCTAATTGACTGCTGCTGTATCTATATACATTACTGCTGCAGGGACAGAATTATAGTCAATGCTGTCTAAGTGCTCATGTGAAAGAGACTAATCCACATCTCCCTTCCAAGCATTTTTTTCAAACAATACCAGTGGTTGAAAGTTGAAAGGGACAGATCTTTTAAGCCACTAGAGTGCTTTCTGTTATACAGTCACTTTTTAACAAGACGTCCATTTGAAGAGAACTGACAGAACAAAATAATTTTTAAAGTCTCAGTTGGCTTTATATAGTTGTGTATCTGTCTAGGTTGTTTTTTTCTATCTCTGTGTATGAAACAGAACAGAAGAACAGAAAACAGATCCTTGTTCTGATAAGTCAGAGGAAAGTCAGAGGAAGATCAGCAAACTACTGATCTCTGTTGGTCTTCTGATCTACACTGATAAAAATAATTACATTTCTATATGGTATGTAGGGATTCTGTCAGCTTTCTAACTACAGGGCAAATAATTGGCTCAGCTAATAGCCCATCAGTAGTCATAATACTTCCACAGTAGTATAAGTAGGGTTATAACAAATCCATTAATCATCATAGACAGGACACCTTTTGGAGCAAAATGTCTTCTGCTGATGCAGAACCTCTTGGGAATGTAAGTTAAAAACGTAAGCAAAACAGCTGCTTATTGACGGATGCAGTGCATACCCCAAGATTTTCTGTAGCAGTTGCAGACTTTCTTAGACCACATGCAGGGACTTCCAAATATTTAAATTGCATAAGAATAGGAGGCAACTGTTCAATAGTCTGTATCTCATGGAAGAGTATTGATTCATTGATACAATATTTCCTATGCATTACAATTGTAGTGTATAACATGCTTTTTATTTAAATTATTTGAATTTTCAAATTATTTATTGTAATTAATTAATGGCTGCATTATATGTAAGATTTCAAGATGTCAATCTGACATAAATGTGAGTAATTAATTACTCTGCGTGTCTGCTAACTGATAACATTGGGATTAGAATTCCTTATTATTGCATATAACTGGGATTAGGGTTGCCACCTTTTCTGGAAAAAAATAACGGTCTTCCTATATATTTATCTGAATTCCCTATCAATAACATTGTGATCAACCATCATTTTTACCGACCAGGCCCGTAAAAAAACGGCCAGTTGGCAACCCTAACTGGGATATATACTGTACATTAGCTGAATGTATGTTTTTATTTGACATGTTTGCTCTATAAATACAATAAATCATGAAAATATGAGGTAGTTGTATTAAAACCAGCACATTTGTTTTATCTGTAGATTTCTAAGCATTAATATTTGCTGTATGTAGTTATACTGCTGTCAATGCAGAGTTAAAGTAAATATTACCCATACATAACAGCATCCTAACCGGCCAATTTATTGTGAAAATGGTAGAACACTAAGTTGTATGGTCTGGTTTTTTTTTTTTTTACCAAGCTATAAGACCTAAGTAAAGTATGTCATGCTTGGGAGTATGCTTGTTTACTGAGGAATAAAAGCCACTTGGTAAGGTTCAGAGCATAAAGCATACAAGGGTGCCAGTTCTTTAATGATCGGGGGAAACATGGCTACCATACTGAATGCTTGGAGTTAAAAGCTAAGCAGGTAAAAACATCCTGCTGAGTTAGCTGGCCCTGTCATTTTCTCATGGAAATACTGTACTGCATAATTTTTGCGAGCTTTTGCTGAGATCAAAGGTAAACAGAGGAGACAGATCGCCAGACTGGAAAGATAGGAAAGTTTCCCTTTCTGATTCTATCTTGTGGCTTGCTGTAAACATAAGGTGTAGCAGAGCCGGGCTTATCAGAGATCAGATGCCTGTCCTTTTATTGTTTTAGTGCAGAGCAGAATTATAGTTGTGGCGCCTGGGAGGGAGGACCTGCTAAAGTCAGCCAGTCAGACACAGACTATACAACGGAGAACACAAATTACGATCTGCAAACGAAATCTTGAAATCGTGTGCAGGACAAATATATGATTATTATTAATAAGAAAATAAAAGCGTGAGAGTAGCCATTTTTGTCAAGACCAAATCTGCAATTTTCAGTTCGTCATATGCTTAATATACATTTCTTTGGCCGTTCAATGCCACCTAGAATCCAGCTGGGACACAGGATGTTTTATTTACTGTTCTTGATCTCCTCCAGCGTGTGACAAAATGTCCCATGATTTGTATCTCCGTGGGAGGGGGATAAAATGCTTGAAGTCATGCCCCATTCAAAGTCATTTGTTGAATGTTTCTCATTGTAGTTGGGAGGTGACCAGTGCAGTTTCCCAAACTTTTTGTGAAAAATAAGGATGATAAAATGCACCATATCCCTTTTCTGTTACAGTTCATGATGGTGACAAATTTGCACTGGCCAAAACAATGATTAAAAAGTTAGGCCAGAGCAACCAGTGACAATTCATCTGGTACTAGTCTAATGCAGTAGGATACTGAAAAGAAATCTGAATAGTTGCTGTAAATAATGAACTGGCAATCTTTTTTGTTCTGTAACTACAAATTGGCGGACCATTGAGCCTATTATAATTTTAATATACACTTTAAAGTAAATACATCTTAATTCCTCTTTGAATTTCATAGATTATATTTTTAGAGTAAATTAAAATATAAAGAAACTGAAACATAAGAATGTAAGTTACTTCAATCTGAGAGAGCAGTATCTGTATACATAAAAAAAAAAAGATTTATATTTATGTCTATGCATGAATTCACCACAAGAGGGTGCTCCTTTACTTAACCACTTCAGTCAATCAGACCAATGGATGGAGCCTTGTACTGTCTGACATCTCAAACCATTGATACAAATGTGAATGACTTACACCCTTTGTATTTCTTTTCTCTAACAAAAAAGCATCACTGATGTAAGAAGGAACATAACAGGAAAGCCATTTCTGGTACACATTAACACAATATAAGAGCTCAATACTACAGACTGCATAATGGACAGATTTCAATTAATAGAGTTACTAAATTATTTATGCAAAGGAGATTTACAACAGATCTAAGTACTTTTAATTTTGTCCTGAAGACAATTTATGGTCATATGCAAAATGTAGCTTCAGGGATACAATTGATTGATCCCCAGGTAGTGCCAACAGAAGCCCGCACTTTCATTAAGAACATGTATATCAGGGATGTTAGTTCTGCACTAATCCAAGACAACTCCCAGACAGAAGAGGTGGGAACACTGGGCAAGAAAGCTCTGTCATTAACACTAAAATAGTTTAATTTCTTGAGAAGGGGCATCTTCGCAAGAACAGTAAGCCTTGATTGTACAAAGAAAAAAGGTTATCTAATATGGGTATATTTATCAAAGAGTAAGTGAGAGATCACCACAGTCAGCTAGAGTGAAATTTTGACACTTTCCATTCATTTCTAGGACATTTTGAAATAAATATTTATCAAAGGGTGAAATTTTACTTTCACCGATTGATAAATACTCTTTTAAATACTCTAGCAGATTGTGGTGATCTCTAACTTCACTCTTTGATAAATATACCCCATAGGAGGGAGCAGAAGCATTCTAGCAATGAATTATATTCATTATTAACATGAGTTCAATGAGTAGAGCTTTTGCTGGCCATACATTTGGACTATTTAACTTTAATTAAAAAACATGTAAGTTTTTTTTTTCTATTTTTGGCACTGGACAGGAATATGAGGCTAGTTTAATTTTAGCACTTCCTGATCCTGCAGAGCAATGGAGGATCTGATAAACCTAATTAAGTGTCCACTGAGGTGCCCCCGATAATGATCTGTTCAAAGGTTGCTGCTTAGGGAAGGGAGGAGTTGTTTGATATGGAGCTCTGAACAAATTGCCCTGTTTATAAAGAGAAATGGGAGGATTTTCACTAAAAACATAACTTTCAAATTAGTGCTCTAGAATGGCAAAAAATATAAAATATTGATTTTTTAAATTAAAATATTAAGTGCAATGTATTTTCAACACATTATTTTGGTAAATATGTTTTTAGCTGTATACTGTCAATTTTACTGTCCTTTTAAGATTTACTGAATGGTAGAAAAGCAGGAGAGCAGTTAGCATAAGGTTACAGTAATAGACAGAATAGGATAAGGACATGACAGAGTGCTTTAGTAGTTGCATGGGAGAGAAAAGTATGGATCTTAGCAATATTACAAAGGTTTTAGCAGTGGTATTGAAATGATTAGAGAAGAAACTATTACAAAGGATTTAGCAGTGGTATTTAAATGATTAGAGAAGGCACAGGAAAAATCAAAGTTCACCCCTAGGCAGAGTGTCAAATCATTAAGGTTAATGAACATTCCATCAGTAATATTAATGCTCTAAAGCTCCCCATAGAAGCAACGATTCTTCTTGCCAAACGACCGATTTTTCGAAATTATCATGCGGCAGCTCCGCTTTGTTTTCCTGGCAAATCGGTCTTATTAGTTGATGGTAAATTCGTATGTTCGTACGATCATTCCAAGAAGATCGTGGTCTCACGATCAGGATCTGATCTTTTAAAAATCTCAACGTCTATGGCCAGCTTAAGGCAGTGATCCCCAACCAGTGGCCCGTGAACAATAT
Organism: Xenopus petersii; assembly: GCA_038501925.1. Classification (NCBI taxonomy): domain Eukaryota; kingdom Metazoa; phylum Chordata; class Amphibia; order Anura; family Pipidae; genus Xenopus; species Xenopus petersii. Next base: position 37,384,859 of record CM076685.1, read on the forward strand.
GTTGCTCTCCAACCCCTTTGATGTTTCTCCAAGTGGCCTCAAAGCAGGAGCTTATTTTTGAATTCCAGGCTTGGAGGCAAGTTTTCATTTCATAAAAACTGCCAAACAGAGCCTTAATGTAGGTTGACAATCCACATAGGGGCTACCAAATGGCCAATAACAGCACTTATTTGGAACCTTAAGAACGTTTTTCATGCTAGTGTTGCTCCCCAACTCCTTGTACTTCTGAATGGTACTTATGGGTTGAAATGTTTGGGGATCCGTGCTCTAAGGGATACAAAATTGTGCCCTCTTACTGTTCATTCAGAAAACACTTGCATCAGAGGCATACCTGCACTCTGCTCTTCGTATCGGCCAGATATCGATCGGGGAAGCCCGTATTTAGGCCAATAAGCTGCCGACTATGGTCTGTCGGCAACTTTTGTGTATGGCTATTTATGCCATTAAAATAGACAGGAGCATTGGCTTCACAATCCGCTACTCAGCACTGATATTAAAGGCTTGCTGTTGGACAGCGCAACAGTTAAAAATGGTTTTCCTGTGCTGATAATTATCAAAATATGTCAAAACTATTATTGTGGTTTGATGCTTTAAATCCAGCTGTGGTAGATCATTTAATTAGAATTTGCACTTTATTCACAGACCATGCAGAGAAGAGCAGGCCCCATGAAGGAGAAGAGTCTGTACACAACTGAGAATTTTTCTATATTTTAAAAACAAGTTCATTAACTTTTTTCAAATTGAAAAAAAAAAAAAAACAACTGTCATGAAAAATGTGTTTTTTTTATAATTGGTGGTCTCATGTATTTAAACATGCCGACATCTATAAGAAAGTATATACAGACTATATTGTAAACAAACATGTCATTCTTGTACCCTCTCTTTTCCTACCCTCTACTTTTGTTTTCTGTATCCCTGTACCCACCTGTAATGAAAAATAAAGAATTTATAAAACAAATGTGTTTTTTATGTTTGTTGTCAAATTTTAATAAAGAATTTAATATCGAACATTTTCCTTAGGCAGCTGAATACATGGGAGGCCAGAGATCAATTCTTGGGCTATACATCCCCTTAACTTTCATTGATTGTCAGCTCCTCGGGGCAGCATTCACATTTCACTGAAATTGTTATTTTTATGTATTTTTATTATACTCAGTTTAATTTATATTAATTGGACCTACAGTATGTTTGTGTCTAAACCTTAAAAATCACTACCTATACACTTTGGGGTATATAAATAAGTAAAACCAAAACAGTCCAATTTGTTTAGTATTGGAGGGCTGTGTCATGCTTATTGTACTGTGCATGTTATTACTAGCTAGATCATCAAGCTGTTTAAAGATCAAAATAGACTTATTTGGAGTCAGGATGAGGTGGGCTGGATTGCAAGGTTTGTATTTGGATTATCATGCTAAACCGTATCTGTTTTGTTTAAAGATGTAATAATAATTTATGGGTTATTTATGGCAGGATATACCAGCCTGCAGAAACTAGAGGTTACATTATTTTATTTATAAAAGTGGGCTGATGCCAAGCTGGAATTTTTTATTTGTATCTTGCCTGTTAGGAATATTATATGTGCCTCAAGTCTTAGAATAGCCCCTTTACCAGATGCCCTTGGAATAGTAGAAATATCATCCTACTCCTGTACAATGCCTATCCACTTGGATCACCTCATACAAAACACTTTTAAAATGTTGTGAAATGGCCTAATCTTAGCAACCTGTCAGTTGCCTTAATTTTTAATTCTTATAGGTTTTGAATTATTTTATCATCATTTCTGTGTTAATGTTATTGTTATCATTACTTTTTATTATTTGTCTTTCTATTCAGTCCCTCTCCTACTGGAGAGCATCTGAACAGAAAACTAAAATATTTACAAACCACAAATAGTAAAAAAAAAAAAAGACCAATTGCAGATGGTCTCGGAATATCAATCTCTACATCATAATGAAATTTAATTTTAAGATGGACAACAGAATAAGACATTTTTCCCCATGAATTTTCGCCAGTGGTAGAACAGAATTCCTATTGGTCGGCGGGACACCGGGAAAAAAACCTGTTGTAAAACCTGCTCTCATGGGCTCCGCTGGCCCAGATCTGCTTCCTGCCCCTGCCTGAACTCCCTGAACTTTGACCCTAGTAAAAAAAAGGTGTGCACGGGGTGAGTGTGAAGCAGGGTTCAGGCTGTGGCGGGGGTTTGGAGGGGCTTTGTGGTAGGGGTCCCTGAGACAGCAGCCCCATTGGGCCAAGGGCCCCTCAGTCTGACCCTGTCCATAATCTTTTCAAACTGTATTGTGGATATTTAATTTCAAATTCTATCAACAAAACCTGAGCAGCTTTCTGTTCTTTTACCTCCAAACACAAATCAGGGCTTTCTGAAGGTGGTTATCATGATACCTAAATATGTTTTCTGTTACTTTACTACATTAATCTTCATGTACGGTGATAGGATAAAAGGTACAACATCTGCTTCATCTGTAACATCATCACTTCAGAAAAGCAATTAATGCTGACAAAATAATGCTCAACCTATGATTTTCAGTTTGGCTACTAAAATGATAACGCTAGGCTAATATTTCAACTCGAAATGCTCATTTAAGATAACAAAAATACGGCAAAGATTGTGATTTTCAATAAATTATATGAGCAGTGCAGGGAATGGTGATACACTAAGCTTTAACTGTGCAATACACACACTGATTAGTTAGGTGATAACTTCAGGTGTTTAGCAAAACATTGCACTTGAACAGAAGCAGAATGAAAATTATAAAGAGCAGGACAGAGAAATCAGCCATGGTTCAGCACAGGAGAACAGAGAATAGAAGGCATTTTCTTTCTGACATCTGAAACAAGTAATGCATTGAGAAAGAAATGTCTATAATTTTGTCTTAAACAGCAGTAACAGTAAATGGAGTAATTATAATTATAATCCAATAAATGAAGTGAAACTGTTGTAAGATTTTAAGGTCCAGTCATGTTTTAACACACAGAACTCATTGTAGCATGGCTACAAACATAGACAATGTTAATAATTACTTAGAACTGTCCCCATGTGTGCTTTAGCAGAGGCAATTCTCAGTATTCTCAATGGCAGGGTATTTAAAGGAACAGTAACACCAAAAAAGGAAAGTGTTTTAAAGGAATGACAATATAATTTACTGTTGCCCTGCACTGGTAAAACGGTTTTGCTTGCTTCAGAAACACGTTTAGTTTATATAAACAAGCTGTTGTGTAGCCATGGGTCAGCCAATTACAGGCTATATAGTAGATAACAGATAAGTTCTGAACAGAGGCGTAACTACAGAGGAAGCAGACCCTGCAGCTGCAGGGAGGCCCAGGAGGTTTAGGGGCCCCATGAGGCCTTAATTCATATTTAAGTTCAATATATATTGGTAAAACAGACAGGTCAACCTCTAGACATTTTAGGGGCCTGAAAAATTATTTGCTATGGGGCCCAGTAACATCTAGTTACGCCACTGGTTCTGAAGAATCCTATTGTATATTACAGCATTTGTGTTATCTGATATATCCTGTGCCTTTTCTCCTTTTTCAGCTTTGAATGGCTGCCCCCATAGCTACACAGCAGCTTGTTGCTTCTGTTGTGTTTCTGAAGCAAGCATACCCGTTTGACCAGTTCAGCACAACAGTACATTATATTTTCATTACTTTAAGACACTTTCATTTTGTGGTGTTACTGTTCCTTTAATGCCATTTTCTAGCTGGGACAAGTAGCTACTATTAACCAGCTCTGTGTGCATCACCCTTATGGTTTTCTGATTACCAAAATACATGGCTTCTAATAAAACTATGAATGACAGAAAAAATGGGCACAGAATTTCACCATAAATATGCCATTCCCCTTTGGTACTTGTACCTAAATTTAATTCTGCTAATTTGGGTGTAGGACTGGTTGGCCAATTATGCATGGTCTTATTATGCTAAGGGACTCTGGATTTAGCTAGGACGTTGTAGGCGTCTTTTGTGCATTGTGCACTAAAGCACTACCACTTGTGCTAAATAAGTTAATAGTATTATTAATGCTGTACTCTAGCACACACACACTGCAACCAACACAAATAAAATTATCAAATGTTGTGTCAAATGCAGTTCTTGCAGTGTCCATAATTATAAAAATCACAACATCCCATGGGACGTGAAGAGGGAGTGCTCCTAGGGTTCAGCATGTAAGGCAAAGTAGAAGGAACTCTAGGAAACATACTTGGTTTTAAAACACATCCAGGGGATTTGATCAGATCCCAACTAGAGTCGGGTTTTGTCCTTATTAGGTGTAGTTTTTTTCTGATCAGCATATATAACCTGGGAAGTACCGTAGATCTACATGAACAGCATTTTGAGTGAGCAGAATGCAAAAAGCCTAGGAAGATTGCTTTTCAAGTATTCACTTTCCTGGCTTAGCATATGCTGATGAGAAAATCTCTATCTGATAAACCCATGAAAGTTTGAACCTGGTCTGTAATTGGAATCTGATAACCAACTGTACCGGCTATGCTTTAATACTCAGTAAGTGAGCCTTTGCCTGTAACAGATCCAGGCAGATTCATAATAGCACATCATTTCAAGTACAGAGAGGCCTACCCACCCCCAACACACAACAGGCCCAATAGATAGTGATTGTCTATAGCATCTTGGAGAAAACCCTTTGGGGTTCAGGTGCAACTATTATTTTTCCTCTTCTCACTCAACTTCTTTATTCTTCTAGTCTTTTATATCTACTTAGTATATTCTTCCATTATTACGCATTTTTCCCAAAAAGAAATAGAGAATGACCATGAAATAGGCTAAATGGTTGGAAACAAAAGGGCCCACTGACACCTGGGCCCACTGGGAGTGTTCCTGGTATCCTGATGGGCCAGTTCAACACTAGTGCAATATTACCTCTTGAAACATGGCAGGGACGCCCACCGTGCTCCCAACGGGTATGCTCGACAAGTTCGTGTTCATCGTGCACCGATCCGCGTTTGATGTGTGCTTGCACCACTTCTGGGATTTTTTATGTGCATCCGCATCGGACTTCATCATGATGGCGTGAAATTCAAGTTGCCCAACGTAGGTTCTTTTCCATAGTTCCGGGGTGCGTTCTAGTTTGTCTGATCCTTGTCCTTGCCTGTCGCTGATCATCCCAAGTCTGCGGCCTATCCTGAACTTTGCTTGTATTTTGACTACACTTTTGGATTCTCCTCTGTACTGCTATACTGTTGGTTTTTGACCCCGACTACATTCTGGTCTCCTGATTCAGTATTGCTCTGTCTGATTGTTATCGACCTGGCCTGTCCCTTGACCATGCTCCTTGTTCCCCATTCCTCCTGTAAACATTTGATTCCCTTGCCTGTTCAGAACTCTCTTCTTGGTACTAACCCATGTGGATGTGGTGGCAGGCGTCCCAGCTGTGCTCCATGAGTTAATATTACAACTGGGTTCAGGTTGGGGTGACATAGGTGTGAGCATTCTGGAGTGTGCAGCATGAATAACATTGTTAATGTGCAATGTATTTGGGATCAATTAGAATGCTTACAAACAACATGTAAATTGAACCGATGACTTCTGAAATATTTACAGCAGGGGTAAGAGCTTCCTTTCATTACAGTGCACTACTTTTTGTATTTATTTTGCCATGCAGGTACCACCAGCATGTTGGTACATGGCACAATTATAGATGAGCACATGGGCGTTGGGCTTGAAGCAGCCTGGGACTGAATGCACCCCATAAATATTGAGTAAATGGTGTGCCGAAGACAAACTGTTTTTAGGGTCCAAATTACCCTAGCAACCATGCATTGATTTGAATAAGAGACTGAAATATGAATAGGAGAGGGGCTGAATAGAAAGATGAGAAATGCCAAGTAGCAATAACAACACATTTGTAGCCTTACAGAGCAATCATTGAAATAATTACGGATTGTGTTTAACAGTTTGTATATAACATTTTGGTGATGTCTCTAGAGAGAAGGTGGGGCATGTAGTTACACCCCCTTCCTTGCTTTAAAAGGTTTTGTTATTGTGTAACACAGGGCTTGATAAAGGGCCTAGTAGCCTCGAAACTTTGCCTTTTTGCATATGGGCTTAATAAATTTTCATTTTTGAACACTATTGCAACCTTATTCAGTGTGCTGCTGGCATTTTTTCTGGATTTTGCCTGGTTATGGGAGCTATCTGGTTACCTTCCCATTGTTCTACTGATGGGCTGCTGGGAGGGAGGGGGTGATATCACTCCAGCTTGCAGTGCAGCAGTAAAGAGTGTCCACTTAGATGATACTGAGGTGTCAACCTTAGAGGTTCTTCCCAGTCCATGTACAGAATTTTATTAAAGGACAAGGAAAGTCTAAAAATGCTGTATTTTGTATACTAAATATAAACATGAACTTACTGCACCACAAAGCCTAATCAAGAAATGATTTATGCTTTCAAAGTTGGCCACAGGGGACTGTCATCTTGTAACTTTGTTAAACATCTTTGCCTGACCCTGACCTGCACATGCTCAGTGTGGTCTGGGTTGCTTAGGGATCGTCATAAACAAAGCTGCTTGAATTCTGCATGGCTGGTAAGTAAGGCGACGGCTCCCCCTGCTGTTCATAAGTATGATTGTTTCTCTGCTCAGCAGTTAGGGACCATCTGACAATTCCTATCCACAGCAGTAAATGAAGGGAGAATTTCACTGCATACAGTCCGGGGTCTTCTAAAAATGGTACACATGTTTTAATTAAAGTACATTTTCATTAAAGAAAGTAAAAATGGGATTTTATTTTTTTTGCCTTTCCTTGTCCTTTAACATACAGTTAAATCTTTTGCTCGTCACTTGTTCTTTTTCTAAGAATTTGCCATTCTGCCTCAAAAATTCAAATAGCTATGCTTTGGAAAACACAGCTGTTTCTTCAGAGAAAAAGTGTTTACTGAATCTTCCTGACTTTTTTTTTTATTAGTCTGGGCAATTTTTCAATAGGAAAATGAAATGAACTCTTCAAAAGTGGAAGAACTTATTTTACACAGTGTCTCCTCTAAATCAGAATCCTTTTGTTTCTTGGTCTGGGGAGAAACCGCTTTAGAAGCTTTAAATTCATCAAAAGATTTTTTCAAACATATTCTTAATCTGGTCATGAATTTAACAGACTTGTTCAGGCTAAGTGGTGCTTACACACTAAAGGCATAGGGAAGAATGACCCCAGAGGGAGGTTGTTCAAATCCCATAAATATGTTATGCATAATTTACCTCTTTCTCTTCCCTTCAGACATGTCAGAAGAAAGAAACAATCAATTGCAGAGGTAATAATGCTGTATGAGGATATCTGCACAAGGCAGCCTAATAGACAGACCAACAGTCACAGCCAGAGTACCTTTAGACCACCTAGGGTCTACCTTCTGTATGAAATGCCTGCCATTTCATCTGCATTATCCCACCTGCCAATAGGCATCTACTTGGGGGGTGGACAGGCTACTAGTAAAGGTGGCCATACATGTAGAGATGTGCTCATTTGGCGATTTTGCCAAACAAGCGTAACTCTCCCCGATATGCCCACATTAAAATAAGCAATATAGGGCTGATCCAATTGTGGGCCCTAGGGCCCAATGATTAGATCATAGTCTAGGCCCAACGATTAGATCATAATCTAGGCCCAACGATTAGATCATAATCTAGGCAAAACAGGAGGTCAGATCGCGGGACTGCATCAACCAGCGCCGGGCCAGGCTGCTTTGGCGCCGAAGGCAGAGTGTGCGCATCACCCCGCCCCCTTATGTGTGTATGTCTGCGTGTGCTTACTTCCGTGTCTCATCGGCAGAAGCGGCATCAGAGGCAGGAGAGGACGTCCTCCACTTCAGGAGCTAGGAACTAGGGGCAGCCAGGAATTACTGTATGCACGTATGTCTGTGCACACTCGTTCACGCGTGCTTGCTCTCGTGTCTCAGCAGCAGAAGCACGCATCAGAGGCAGGAGAGGATGTCCTCCACTTCAGGAACTAGGGGCAGCCAGGGAGAAGAGGTATGTGCTCGGCGCCCCTTCACCCTTGCACCCTAGGCACGTGCCTCTTCTGCCTACCCCTAGTTCCGGCCCTGGCATCAACGAACAGATGCGGCAAGCCCGTCGGAGGACCCCACGCATGAGCCGATAAGCTGTCGACTTGGTCTGTAAGTAAAACTCTTTACCATTTAATTTTTCATTTTTACGTGTTAAGGAATGAAGAGGAAATTCACAGCTTTCTGTACTTAGTAATGTAACGGATCACAATACATCAATAGCAATAAGTTTCAATTTGACCGTTTTACTACTTATTCAGTGCCTATTTTTCTATCATAAGGGACACAATCATGTTCTTTTAATGGAATGACAGTTTTTATGAGAATTCATTGATCCATTATGAGATCTTGTGGATGGCTTAACTCTTACCAACAACAGGGCATGATACCAGCATGAACTATGCTGAATGAAAAGAAAGCAATAATATAGTCTATATTAAACTGAGTAAATGTATTTCAGTTGTACAATATAAACAGTTTGTACGCTAGTCAGCTCTCATAATAACCCCTCTAATTTTTTTTTTTTTTTTACATTGCAGAGAATGGATTCACAAATAAAAATGCAATATGTATATATATATATATATATATATATATATATATATATATATATATATATATATATATATATTGCATTTTTATATATATATATTGCATTTTTATTTGTGAATCCATTCTCTGCAATGTAAAAAAAAGTATATAAAATAAAAAATTAGAGGGCAGTATTATGAGAGCTGACTAGCATACAAACTGTTTATATTGTACAACTGAAATACATTTACTCAGTTTAATATAGACTATATTATTGCTTTCTTTTCATTCAGCATAGTTGATGCTGGTGTAATATATATATATATATATATATATATATATATATATATATATATATATATATAGATGTATATATATATATATATAGGTAATAGAGGATCCGCACTCTCATTTTCATTTTCAAAGTGATAGTTTTTATTTTCACATCACAATCCGATGTTTCGGTCCCTCCTGGGGACCTTTCTCAAGGATGAGAAAGGTCCCCAGGAGGGACCGAAACGTCGGATTGTGATGTGAAAATAAAAACTATCACTTTGAAAATGAAAATGAGAGTGCGGATCCTCTATTACCTATACTTCAAACATTGATCAAGCACCTCGCATTCGCCACTGTCAGAGGTGCGGGCACTCCAGAAAAGTTTATATATATATATATATATATATATATATATATATATAATCATATAGTAGAACCGGCACTCACCCTCAAAACATCAGGCCCCGGGTGCTGCTTCAGGGGATAGCATATTGAATCATTTAAGAGCACTCACGGGTATTGTGAAGAATAATTTTTATTGGAGTGTTACAGTCTACCCCACATCAACGCGTTTTGGTTCTCCTTGGTTCTCTTTGGAGAACCAAAACGCGTTGATGTGGGGTAGACTGTAACACTCCAATAAAAATTATTCTTCACAATACCCGTGAGTGCTCTTAAATGATTCAATATATATATATATATATATATATATATATATATATATACACACACATATTTCAACAAGCTGATATTGGCCCCCTGTGTGGCACTAGCCTAAGAGCTGCAAATTTGTGGGCTTTAACTCTCCTGCACTTTGCTTTAAAATGAGGAGAAGTATGTGTGGACAGTATTCTTCCTGATCTGTGTTCTTGTGAATCTACACGCACATTTTACACTAGTACACACAACAAATTTTAAGGCACTATATACAAAAGCTGCCCTGAAATCAATTCCATTTGTCCAATACATTGGAAACAGTCAATATCGTCAATACTAGCAACACAGTTATTATTTATAACTAACAATTATTTATAAAATATTGCTAAGTTCTAAAATGCTATATAATTGAATACACATATTGCAGACAAATACTGACCATTGTACTGGCCATTGGAGCGTAGAGCATGTGTTTTGTTGCTTGCTGGGGGGCTTTGGATTTAGAGGCCCCAATGTGGACCTCACTGATGTGCAAAACTGAAGATCTAACTGAAACTTATGTCACTGTTAACTGTAATACAATATTATAATAACCTTACAGTTGGGATGCAATATTGTGCTACAATAAAAGTATGTCACAGATTAAGATCCCTTATGTAAGAACTAATGCATGATGCATACCAAACAATATTGTAAGAATTTGTAAAAATTGGGACAATTTGGGCCTTCTAATAAGACAACAACCTTTTATGCAACGGCATGAGACCAGTTCACCCATGCCTCTTTTGTTGTTTTTGTTTAACCTGCCCCTTGCAGAACTGCAGTCGAGTACTGTCCAGTCAGAATAAAGAAACTGGCAGGTACTGGAATATCTTTTTGTACAACATTGCCCTTCTTAACAATGTGGCTTTGCAATGCCTCCCTGTCACATCAATCTGCTGATTAAAAATGTTCTCATTAATTTGCTTCGATGTTCTGTAAAAATGAAAAACTACAGATATTTTTCAAAATAAAGGTAGAAATTTCACCACAGTCCTATTGAGATTGTGTCAAACACATATGTATGCAGTACTGATGTTTTAATGCAGTGCTAGATATTTTCCTTTTGAACAAGTTTTATCATGTACTGATTGTGGGCTCAAGGAACTTGACAGATTGGGATTGTGGGTTGACAGAGCCTGTGTGTGATGTAGAATCCAGCTGACACAAATACGGATTTTGAGAATCACCCACATGCGTACATTTAGTCTGGTTTTACTGGCTCATTTGATTTCATTAAATCATTTTGCACAAAGCTACTATACTAAACATTACAAATTGTTTTCAAGCACAAATACATACTTTATTTTTTAACAATAGGGTTCCATAAAGCGTTCCATAAATAATCATATTAATTATATTGAAGATTATCATCACAATTTTAAAAATTGCTATAAGTTCTGCTTCTATTAATTTTGTCAGTTTAAAGGTAGCGCAATCTGCCGGTTAAGCTAGTGGTAGAATATACTGCGTAATTTTCTTCTATGTAGTTATAAGATATTTATTTAACAGCTATTAAATACAGTATATATAACAATTCAAACTTATTTTATGTAATATAAAATCAAAGCTTAACGGAAAAAGTGCATTTGGGTTGGGGGTCTGGCTGTGCTCTGCACCTCATTCCAGAGGTGCAGAACATAGCACCAACAGGTGTAAGGCATCCTTTTTCCTATAGCCTACCATAAGACAGGTATAAAGAAGAAGGCTCTGTTATGGCCTGCATCACTCAGTGCTTCCTAATTTGCCACTCATGAATACATTGCAGTCCAAATTAAAAAATCTCAGTCAAATCTCAGCAGCTGCAAACAAGAATTATGTCTGACACAATTGCACCACATGCATCACAACTTACACAATTGTGAGTGATTGCTTTGACCAATTGGTTGTATAATTTCTGTCACTCTTTGTCAAAATGATGTCTGCACTTGATTATGTAGGCATAAGTCTATTGTTGTCTGTTGACCACAGTCCACAGTTGGAACTCTGGAATGAATTACTGCCGCCTGGAATTACCACAAAGGTAGTGGTTGATCCAGGGATCCTCTTTGCCAATAGGCACACATATATAATTTATTGGTATTGACAGGGCTGATCCTATCAAATGTGGGGCCCAATTGGGACCATGTTGGCGGGGCCCCTAGACAAAGTGTTGCTGGCTACTGACACACCAAGTATTTAGGAAAATAAGGGCATACAGGCACGAAATAGAAAGGAAAGGGGCAGACAAGGTAAGAGGGTGAGAGGGATGAAATAGGGGCACACAGGGTAAGAGAGAGAGGGAGGAAATAGGAGAGTGGACTAGGCCAATTAGTTTGGGGCAGGCTGGGCCGATTCAGCTTGGGAGCAGGCTTGGTTGGAGTGGGAGCAGGCAGGGCCTATCAAGGTTTGAGGAAAGCTGGGCCTATGAGAGTTGGGGGCAGGCTAGACCTATGGAGTTGGGGGATAGGCTGGCTTATCAGAGTTGGGGGTGGGCTGGACCTATGGATTTGGGGATGGGCTGGACTCTCAAAGTTGGGGGCAGGCCAGGCAGCATTGTGTGCTGAGGGAAATATTATCTGTGCTGCCCTGTGGTGCGGGGCCCTATTGGGCCCAATTGGTCCAATAGGCCTAAGGCCGGCCCTGGGTATTGACTTGGCGGGAGGATTTGTCGTTGCCGTAAATATGTCCAAGTCGAGGAATGTCTATAGGAGCAAGAACCTTTACTATACAACTGAATCCATTTTTCCACAATCCACAGTCATTTCCAACTACAGTTATATATTATGCAGTCCTTTATTCTGCACCAAAATGTATATATAAAATAATGTGATATAAGAAAAATATAAGATTATCATTAATAGAACCCAATGTTTCAAAGCCCTCCAGCTGCCAATGTATCATGAGAAAAGAGAGAATGCTTGCTTGGATTTACTGCACATTAAATTCAAAGAATGTCTAAATTACAGAAAATCCCCCTTCAATTGCAGTTGCCAAAATGTCTGGAATATTGAATATCAGTGTACTTAAGTTATCCCATAGTTATGAGGAAATTCTGTATTCAAATATTTAGAAAATACAACTTTTAATAAAATTCTTCACACCACCTAGAAAATAAATAAACACTTAGCTAAACAGCTGAAGGCCAAGAGTAAGACACAGTTGGGTATTAATATGATATGGCCACATACGTATGGTCAAAGTGCACTGGTGTGAAAAATTGGCTCTCTGGAAGATTCCTTGGCAGAAGTTCATATAAGAACTAGCTAGTTCAAATATGGGTTAGAATTTGAACAGACATGAAAACTCTCATTTTACTGTTGAGGAGCATCCCATCAATGCACTTAGTCAGACATCAATGGAACTGTATGAATTACTGGTGCAAATGTGACGTGAAATACATAGGGAAGTCTCCAAACTACTAGAATAGAGCAGCATATGCATGTCAGGTCTGCAGTAAATGGCAGTTCTCCAATTTGGCACGCGTATATACAGTATAGTTGACAGGGCTGGACTGGCAATCTGTGGGTTCTGGCAAATGCCAGAAGGGCTGCTGTATGGTTCCATAGAAAGTTACCATAGAGTGGGCTGGTTGGGGACTGTTTGGGCTTGTAGGGGGCTGTTTGGGCCTCTAGGTACTTGGAATGGCAGGGCCTATTTTGACTCCCAGTCCAGGCCTGATAGTTGATAATATGACAGATATTCTGCGGATTTATTCCATTTACAGCTATTACATGTGTTGTGTCTGGTTCCCCCTATGTCTTTAAGGGCTCTTACAGATAAGCATTTTTAACTGCGCTCCCCTGTGTTCTGGTTTCATACGTTCAGCCGCAGGGGAGCGCAGAAGCAGACACACTGAATTCTTTTCAATGTAGCTGTACTCACACAGACTGGGATGCAGCATGTTGCATTTTACCTGTGTTGGCCGCTTACATGCGTCTGTGTGAGTACAGCCACATTGAAAAGAATTCAGTGCATCTACTCCTGCACTCCCCTGCAGGGGAACGGAGGGAAGCACAGGTGAAAACGCTCGTCTGTAAGCCTCTAAGGGGTTGTTCACCTTCCAAACACTTTTTTCAGTTAATTTGTTCAATTGCTTTACACTTTTATTATTTTACTGATTAAATAAAAATTTAAGTTTAAAGTATAGGGGGCTATTTAGCCACCATTTTAAAGTGGAAAAACAAAATTTTTTCGCGGAAAAAAGAAAACTCAAATTTTTCATGATTTTTGTGAACCCTGATGTTGCTAAAAGTCCAAATTAAAAAATTTCAAACCTGCCGAAGTCATGTAAAAGTCAATGGCAGATGTCCAGTTCAACTGGAAGATATCATGATCTGTGCTGGATTTCATACAATAATCTGATAAATGTGTGGTTTGCTGGCGAAAATCCCAAAAAATCTGAGTTTTCGGGCATCAAATCCGAAAAATTATACTATTCGGATTTTATCCTCTTTTCCTGCACCAGATTTTTTTCGAGTAAATTTATTGATAAATACAGTAAAAAAAGCTTTGTCAAAATAGCTTTAAGAGAATAGAGAAAAAAAAATCGGATTTTAGTAAATAGTAATTTACCTGTCTGTGGTGTTTCAGTCTGGCAGCTCAGTAAATTCATGGGCATTCTGAACAGTTAGATTTTGGTACATTAGTTGATACATTTCTCAGCAGCATCTGTGGAATATTAGTAACTAATGTAGCAATTATAACAGCTGCTTTTAAAAACTCAGTGATTCAGCTCAGGAGGACCAAAGATTAGAAATGGATCAATTTAGGCAGCTGTTGGTAACCCCCCTCCAAGAGCTGCTTAAAAACAGAAGAAGATGAAAAATTAAAGTTTACATTCAATATAGAAATAACAGTTACAGTAAGTATTAAGTATTAAGTAAGTATTAAGTAACTGAAATAAATCTTTATTTCTGGTGATCTGAAACCAACTGAAAAGAAAAAAAGAGTATTGAAAGGTGAAAACCCCCTTTAAAAGAGAACTAATAGTATCAGTAGGAAGGGGCAATATGTTATATATAACATGGATACAATTGCTTACCCAATACCTCAGGTCAGTGCTCTTGTTTGCTAAAAACTGCACCGGCCTCATAGCCTTCTGTAGAAGCTCATTGTTGGTTGCCATCTTCTTCAGCTTCTTCCAGCTTCTCTTCATTCTGGTCTGGGAAAGAACATGCGCAGTAGAGGGAAAAGCTCATCATAGTGCCATATGTTAGGAAATGTAGGGGGGAAGCCTATCACCCTTAAAAAATGAAAAGACGCCAGCGTTTTTTGGGACTTCAACTTTTTTTGAGCCAATCCCTATCTACTCTATTGCACTTTGCCTGGTGTGAGGTGGTGAAGGCAAGTCTGGCGCAAGAGGTAACGTTCAGTAAAATGCTCAAGTGAATTAGCGTAGTTACGTCCCATCGCCATAGCGCAACTTCGCCTGGCGTAAGGGTGCGAAGTAGCGCTAGAGTAGGTCCACTTCGCTACCGAATTTACGCCAGCACCCGTTAGTAAATCGGCAAAGTAACAAAATGACGCCACGCTGGCGAATTTGCCCCTTCGCTCTTTAGTGAATTTGCCCCATAGTCTGTGGTGCCAGAGCAATAAGCATGCATGGGTGCATCAGATGGTGTTTCTTGCCCACAGCTGAGCCTTGGTAAGAATATCTATCACCTTGCACATATTAAAAGAGATCAGGTTGATAGAAAGAAAACAGGTCCTGTGATCTATACCAAACTGAATTATCTAGCAGGGAATTTACACTTGTCAGGTACATCCACTCCTAACGAATTTACAATGCAAGCAATGTTTCTATTTTTATGTGTTTTAACCTACATTCACCTCTTTTTAAAATTAATATCATGTTACCTTCTACTTTGAATTTTTAAACAATTCTGATGTTTAGGTTAACATCAAACTTTGCAAAAGTGGGTGAATTCTGCTATCCATAATTACAAAATTGCTGCTTTGCCTTATTTTAAAGCACCAACAGAGAAACAGATTATTCATGCAAACTTGAAAAGTTACTATAAACATCATTTTCCAAAACAATCCAGGCTTTAATGGTTATTAAAACATTTGAAGTAATAATAGTGCATCTTAAAAGCAGACTGTTAAAGCTTTCAGCAGGCTCTCCTTGCAGCACTGTCCCAGGCTAGTTTTATTTATTTAAGGCCTCCTCTTACTGTTATACCCCCTATTCAGCATGAGCTCAATGAATAGGGCTTGTGCTGAAAATACTTTTTTGACTATTTTAAATAAAAATTATCTACATTTCTTATTACATGCTGCATTAATTAAGAATATGAAACCAGGTTTACTTTAGTATTTACTGTCGCTTTCTGGTTTTGCTAAACAGAGGAGAAGCTGCTAAAACTAATTCCCAGGTTACTGTAAAGCCATCTGATATTGAGCTGCTCAAAGGCTGCAGTTTAGCTTATTTATTTAGAGCCCAACAATTCTTACTGTTGTAACCCTTATTAAGCATGAACTCAATTAATAGGGCTTATGCTGAAAATACGTTTTGACTATTGCTTTTGATACAAATTATCTACTGTAAGTTTCTTGTGATATGCAGCACTTGTTAAGAATGTGAAACCAGTTTTACTTTAGTTATTACTGTCACTGCTGAGCAGAGGAGAAGCTGCTAAAAATAATTCCTAGTCCACTGTGAAGCCATCTGATAATAAGCTTCTCAAAGGCTGCAGTTTAGGGTGGAGAGGCGTGTGTTCATTAAAATAAGGCACAGATCACCCTGTTTATAGGGCCTATGGCACACAGGGACATCTGTTGGGCACAGAAAATCTTTGCTACCCATGGGCAACAAATCTCTATATTATATAATATAGAAAACGCCTGAACGACTGACAAAAAGAATACTGGAATCCAAGCTCCAATGAGAAACAGGATTGCCTAACTAACAAAAGGACAACTCCTAAAAACCAACTACCTTCTACCAGAGGTCTGCATCTATCCACAGACAGGGAAGTTGCAAATGCACTAACTTACAAATTAGAACTATCTGAAGTTAGAGAGAAAGCATCTCGTAATGCCAAATCATCAAGAGTAATACAAATATCTGCTTATAGAGAACTCCCTAATATCCAGACCATTACAACTGCCTCTTAATTAGACATGGTAAAACCAGTCATCTATTGCTTTAGTCACAAAGCAACTTTAGCCATAATAGACAACATGCAGCATATTAAAACTATCCTCCAGATTTTATGCTAGTACCTGTAGTAATTTATTCTAAAATATGATGGTGGGATTATAATTTTATGATCATATACTGAATTAGTGTTCTCATTTTGTGCGATTATAATTTTGTTTGCTTATTGGGCTTTGCCCATATGAGAGGTAGAGGCCACATTATTAGTCATGGTAAGGAATCTTTAAAATATCTAACTTTTGTGGTTATAAGTGATGTTGAAATGAGGTCTATGAAAAATGGAATACACAAAGCAAGTTAAATGCCAGCTTCCTACCTTAAAGAGGAACTCCACAAAAACACAACTTAAGCTTTTTTGAAACGTAAACATAATTTCAAGCAACTTTGCAATATACATCAGTTAAAAAATATGAAGACTTTTCATGATCTTTAATGGTTTCTGACAGTACCCTAAGCCTTGCCCCCTGCTCTCCTGCTGATCTGCTTGACTACTTTGCTGAGCTGGCTGACTACTGTTAATTTGTATCAACAGCCATCTGTCCTCAGCCTGCATCCTCCAAACCCCACAATTACCTGCACAAGTGATTTTAATAAGGAAAGGAACATCACAGTGCAATGCATTGTGGGTTATGTAGTTCCTGCATGCTGTCTGTAATCTGTGGAGAAGTTGTTACAATTTGTAACATCAGTGTTTATTCCCTCCTTCCCTGCCAGGATTTCAAATGATGCAGAAAGAGAAGAACTGTTAAACAGCTTGATTTCAGCTCAGAAAATGGCATTTATTTATACTTTGTGAAGAAACAGGTAGCTGTGATGGGTATATTAGGGGGTTCTGTGTTATGTGGGCCTCATCAAATTGGTTTTGAAGTTGGAGTTCCCCTTTAAATTAAAACAAATTAAAGGTTATACATAGAATAAGGAAAGGGGTTTAGACAGGAGGTATATATGTAGTTTCAGTAAAATGTTGAATTTACCACAGTTTGAGATTTGCAGGGCTATTATATTTTATATTATTCTTGTTGTCAAAGTTGTAAGGCTTTTTTGCACTGAAAGCGTTAAAGGCTAGGCTAGGCTAATATTTCCCCATTCTGTATTAATCTGCAAGGTTATTGTGACGGTCCAGATTAAATAAGGGTACAGAGCAATGCATGTGACCCCTTTTGAAATATTAATTATCCACCATCAATGTTTTATCCATTTTCCGATCACATATCTGACAGTGACTTCAATCTTTTTTGGTGAGGATCATGAAAAATAGATATGCTCATGTAATTTCTTCCTATTCATGTAATGTAATACAAATCACCCGGTTTAACTGCTACATTTGTGACTAAAAAGAGCCATTGGCACATCTGTTGCTGTGATGTCTAAACAAGAGATTTTTATTGATCTCTGACTTAATGCCATCCCAGCATTTTTCTGACATGTTATTTGAAAGTATCGCAGCAATACAGCTGAGAAAGGAATTGTAGAAAGAAACAAGCTCCTTTATCAGTATTTCTAATCCAAGGACTCCTGCAGAGAGTTATATTCTATTGCCTGTATATGTTGCATTACAAGTATCAGGTTTACTGTACAGTATATTCACCATACTCCTGAAACTATAGAGAGTTTAAGATAATGTAGAATAGTCTACATTCAGAGCGGTGTAATCACCTGTTCATAGTAGATATTTAATACAGATATTCCTTGCCACATTTAACAAACCAGGTACATTCACAAGTACTTAATACAGTATATGGTGCTCTAAAAGATGCAATTTTGCACATCCTAGTGCACCAGCACTTAGTGAGTGAGACTTCTAATGTACTGATGTATGCATTTGGATCTGAGAATAAGTAGCCTGACAGCACCTGTCTTTGAAATGTTGACTAGCCTTCTGGGAACACTAGTGCAGTTTCTCCATGTCCTTTCGCTCATTGAGTTATAAAGTTAAAACCACAGGGATCCCCCGGTTTCTAAGGACACAATCCTATAACGAAGGTGGATAACTGCACTTCATCTTAGGGCCAAACATATTGTAAACCCATCAGTCCTTCACTTAAATCAGGTATTTGTCTAGGCCAGTGCTTTCCAACTTCTGTGGTACAGAGGGCCAAAATTTTACTGGCCTATGTGGTGGAGGGCCGATAATCGAAGTCAGTGTTGGCCACTCCCCCTTTTAAACCACACCCACTGTAAACCACACCCATATTACCACAACAACTTTTAGCATCATATCCACATTAACGGTGGTAGCACACCAAAAAACCAAATGGTTGGTGCTCACTGCAGGGAAATCCGTCATCACTGATATGTGAAAAATTTAAGTTGTTAAAAATATACCCTTAAATCTATATGCCTCATCCTCCCCTGTGGATAATACAGCAACCCCCAACACATTAAACACCTTTGGGGCCCCTAACAACAATTTCCAAATGCTAACAAACCCCAAGAACAAACTCTTAACAGGCTTACATCCCACAGGTAGCGTAGGGCAAGCAGAGAATGGCACACACAAGCAGCACTGGCCAAGCAGAGAATGGCACACTCAAGCAGCACTGGACAAGCAGAGAATGGCACACTCAAGCAGCACTGGACAAGTAGAGAATGGCACACTCAAGCAGCACTGGATAAGCAGAGAATGGCACACCAAAGCAGCACTGGGCAAGCAGGGAATGGCACACCCAAGCAGCACTGGGCAAGCAGAGATTGACACACAAGCAGCACTGAGCAAGCAGAGAATGGCACACACAAGCAGCACTGGGCAAGCAGGGAATGGCACACACAAGCAGCACTGGGCAAGCAGAGAAAGGCACACCCAAGAAGCACTGGGCAAACAGAGAATGGCACACACAGGGAGGGAAGGCAGAACAGAGCAGGAGACAGGGAAAGCTAACATTCTAATACTGTATGTACTACAGTGACACAGTGCTGGTGCCTCATTAGCATTTTGAATAAGGTGTGAACAGGTGACCAATGTGGGCAGTTTCAGTCTTCAGCCTTGCAACAAAGAGAACTAAAGAGGTCGGGCATAAATGTTGTACATTATGTGCTTTATTTATCAAAATCCGTATTTTTATGACTATTTTAATTAAAAAAGTCTGACTAGAATCCATGACTGGGGCTTATTTACTATTCAAAAGCACAATTTAATCGTATTCGGATCGAGGACAAATCGAGCGAAAATCTAAATTGTTTGATTTATTCCAGAATCGCTTGATTTGTTTGGGCTTTTTACCGAAAAGCCAGAATTTTTTGGATTGAAATAGTCAGATTTTCGGGCTAATTTCAGTGCAGACCACAGAAAATTCCAATTAGGATAGGGACCTCTCCCATTGACTTATATACAACCTCGGTAGGTTTAAGATGCCTTGTATTTTTTTTACATCAGGACTTTAATAATAGCCCCCTATAATGGTGGGCTTCTATACCGGCCAAAGGCAGCCACAGCCGTTTAGCAGTAAAGATCTGTGTCTCCAAAGATGCCCCAGTAGCTCCCCATCTTCTTATTTGCTGATACACTGCACATGCTTTGTGCTGCTGTTTGTTACTGAGCTTAGTGACTGATGCACAAGATACTGAATATACTGTATATCATATAAATGGTACAATATAAGGCTGATTAGAAAATAATTCAGGTTACATAGTTACATAGTTAAATCAGGTTGAAAAAAGACAAAGTCCATCAAGTTAAACCTCTCCAAATGAAAACCCAGCATCCATACACAAACCCCTCCATACTTTCACATTAATTATATATATACCCATATCTATACTAACTATAGAGTTTAGTATCACAATAGCCTTTGATATTATGTCTGTCCAAAAAATCATCCAAGCCATTCTTAAAGGCATTAACAGAATCAGCATCACAACATCACCCGGCAGTGCATTCCACAACCTCACTGTCCTGACTGTGAAGAACCACCTATATTGCTTCAAAAGTTCTTTTCTTCTAGTCTGAAGGGATGGCCTCTGGTACAGTGATCCTCTTTATGTTTGCATCTTTTACAATGCAGCAGCTTGCTTAAAAACACATAATTAGGATCTGGTGGCTTTTGTACATTGGAATTTGGTAAGCAAATGATTAGATGACATTACAAGACCACTTAGCATTGATTTTCAGCTGAGCAGCACAAGTTCATATAGAAAACACAATAAGGTATATTTCCTAAAGGTCACCGCCTCAGGGCTCATTGCAAATTGGCATTAATAAAAAAACCACCATACTCAGCTATTACAGGTAATCATAACTACTAAAGACGCATTTTGTTTTTCAAGTGTAACAGAGTCCATTTATCTCTGTCTGCTAGTGATCATGAGTGACAATATGCTGATGCAAATTATTCCACATGGAATACAAGCAGGGTTGCCAATTTATCCTTGAAAAATATAAATATTTCTAATATTACCTCAGGCAGAAATCTGTAGTTTTCAATGGCAGTTTTCAGATGCATGTTTTTCAAATGAGTTGGCTACCTGTCTTCATGCTGTGCTGCAGTGGCATAAATGTTTGAACTTTTTTAAGGAGAAAGAGGATTTATATTACTTCATATCATGTTAATGATACTTACAATCTCTATCAGCTAGAAAGCAAGGAAAATGAATATGTTTTTGATTGTACACTTTTTGCTCTAAATCTGTATTTTCTGACAGTTAAAATGGTCTACATAACAGACAGCAGTTACAACACAGTGTAACTGTGCAGTGACACGAAACGCGTCAGACCTCATGGCGCTGGGTTTGCAGTGTATCAAGATGTTTGAATAAAGTGTTTTACTTACAATCTGAAGAATAAACGATTCCTTTAAAGTGGACTCCAAGAGTGCGCCGTCTAAATGATTGGTGTGTGCAGTTACAACACAGACTACTGTATTTCTCCCCATACTAGGAATGTACCAAAGCCATTCTGTTTTTAATTCAGCCAAATATTAAATCCTTGCCAGTAGATTTGGGCAAATTTAGAACTCAATCCAAACCTTGATGTAAATGTGCTAATCTATTGGGAAAAATTGCTACTTTCTTCCATCCTGAGGTCTAAAACCATTTAATTCTAAGCGTTCTAATTTAATTTGGCAAAGCATTTGGATTTTGCCGCATCCAAATAATGCCAAAATAGGCTGCCAAAACCTGAACCAAATTTGCTTTTTGTTTGTTCCCACACTTGCCAACAGACCCACATGAATATTATCCTCAGAGATGGAAATGTTTGCATATGCTGTGGCTCATTGTTTGGGGGACTTGCCATGTGGCAAATCTGTGTGCAGAATTAGACATAAATCTGATGAATCATATCAAATGCGTAAGGAATAATAATAGAAATATTGTTGCTTTGCTAAAGAAATGATATTCATAGTCTAGGCATGAGACTCAAACAATCATATTCACATTTGCTCACAACAACAATATCTGGTGTACAATGATTTTTTCCCAAAAGTAAATTGAAATTGGTTTGTTTTTAGTATCTGGCTGACAGCTGCATAATCCTGATTTTCGAATTAACATTACAAATACGCACACCCTCATATAGATGTATATATGTTGCTTATTAAATTTGGGCATTAATTACAAGGAACAGTTGCATTCCTGATATTTCAAATTTACCATAATATGTATTTATAGCAGTCGTACTCATCTAAAAAGTGTTAGAAACAGATGCACCATGTATTTCAAAGGAAGATTGTAAGTCATCTGTTCTAAATCCATCTTCATAAGCCTCATAAGCTCCCTCTGAGTAGGGACATACTTTCAAGAGTCACTAACACAATATCTTAACAACCTCTAAACTTTGCGCATACAAAGACACGGTACATTCACACAAAACCAGAAACAGGAAAAATACAAACAACTTCTATTAGCACACCTTGTAATGTAGCCAATATAATTTGTAGCTCATCTGTCAAAGTTATCCCCAATGCCCTGCCACAACCCCTATCCAGAAGAAGGAGTCAGCCTTCAGTCTTCATATTTTTTTTTAAAACATTATTTTTATTTGGATTTTAACAAGAACAAAACAAACAAAAACACATAAAAGAAATACATAACACAATACATTACATCCTCCTGTACTCGATAGTACGTATAGAAGCTGAGGGAGTTTCCAACCCTACATTTCACAACCCTTGTGTATTCATCCAATCTCATGTACCCTTCCGTATTATTAGGTTAATATTATATACATTACCCATAGGCTACTGTGTGTAGCTACATATGTTACCCCCCTATGTGATTCATTATACCTGTGCGATCACATTAACTATATCTGTGTCCTCCCACCCCTTGCCCTCAATAATACATGTGAATAATTTATAATACCAATCTCATTGGTTATTCCCTTACCAACACAATCCCAGTGTTTCCCCTCACCCAATCACAACTGTGTCCTGTGTCAACTGTGTCAACTGTGTCCTTAACTCGCCCTTGACCATAACAATGCCAATAATATTCTCCACCATTCCAATTCGTTATTCCCTTATCAACACTAGTCCCGGTGTTACCCTCACCCAATACCATTACCCCTGGAATGGTCACCTCTATTATAATGTGATTCCGCCAGCCTCTCAAATTCACTACCACCAGAAGGCAAAAAGGAAAAAGAAAGAGAGAGAAAGGAAGAGAAAAAAAAAAAAAAAAGGGAACAAAAAAAAAAAAAAGGGGGGGAGGGGGAGGGAGAAGAAAGGAGGGGAAAAAAGAAAAAAAGGAAAAGAAAAAGGGAAAGAAAGAAATAGGCACAACACCAACCCTGGTTCACAAATACAATTCAGGTATAAATTCAAATTCAGTTATCCACCAAAGTACTAACTGATCAATCCACTTAAACCATTTAAATAAGATCATGATTTACAGCACGTTATACCCAGCGTCCAACCTGAGTTTAACTAGATTATACATATAACTTTTTACAGGTTTCACACACCATTAACCTCCAGCCATGGCTTCCATATTCTCTCAAATTTCTCCGGACACCCTCGGGCCCGATACGTAAGCTTAATAGAGGGAAGTGTTTTATTAATTAGTGTAACCCATTGGGTTATGGTCGGGTTGTTCTTACCCATCCAGTTCATTATCACTAATTTCTTGGCATAAAATAGTACAACCCGCATAAGTGCTCTCGTTTTGTTTAAAGGTGCTAAGTCGTCCACCAGTCCCAATAAGCATATTCCTGGAGAATAACCACAAGGAAGTGCTAAATTGTCAACCAAATATCTAATCACTTCCCTCCAAAACCTTTGCACTGGGGGACAGTGCCATGCCATATGTAAAAAAGATGCATCTGGCTCCTGACATCTTGGACAATTTGCCCCAATTTCTCTACCCATTTTCTGCCTCTTTATAGGAGTTATATACAACTGTTGAATAAACTTATATTGAACCAATCTATCCCGTAAAGAAATTAGATCACAATAAATTGAGCCAATAGCCTCTTCCCACTGTTCTTCACTAATATCAGGGACTATCTGTTGCCAGCGACTCCGTGCCCTATCAAATGGCGCAGGAACAGAACTCAGTAACTCCTGATATAGCCTAGCAGTCAGCTTATCCCTCTTTGACTCCCTCAATATCCGCTCTATCGGGGAGATATTATATATCACCTCCAGAGATGAGAACTGGGCCTTAAAAGCGTGGCGCAGCTGGAGATAGCGAAAAAACTGCAATTCTGGTTCACTGAGTTGTGGCTTCATTTGTTGAAAAGTAGGAAATACCTGGTTTACCAGAATTTCTCCCAGCACCTTACATCCTTTTGCCATCCAATACGAGCAATCTTGCATAGTTTTAAAGTGGGGCAAGTTAGAGTTCCTCCACAATGGCAGGTAGGGCGATATCAAAGGGGACTTATGGCCTATATATGAACCAGCAGTTTCCCACGCTTTAAATGGAACCGCTATTGTAGATGGGTAGTCATCATAATCACACAGCCGTCTATATGTCAAGTTTTTAAGGGCCTCCAATGATCCAATTCTAGAGGCCATAATTAACAAAGCTGGATCCTCCACCTCACTATGAAGCCAACTATGGATTTGATAAATCTGACTAGCCAAAAAATAGTATCGTAAATGGGGTAAAGCCAAGCCCCCTTTATCCACCGTAGCTGTTAATGAGGTCCAGGAGATGCGTGGGGATTTATTAGCCCATATAAAAGGCAATAAAACAGAGTTAATCTTACGAAAGTGATATTCTGAAATCCATACAGGAGAATTATGTAGCTTATACAAAAACTTGGGACGATACATCATTTTATATAGATTGATTCTACCCCAAAGGGAAATTGGTAAGCGGGACCATACTTTAACTGCCTTTCCAAGTTGTTCTACTACTGGGTTAACATTATCTGAGATATACAAATTATGATCTAAAGAAATAATAATCCCCAGATATTTAAACTTATTCACCCATTTAATACCATGTGTACTAGTAGGTTGAATAGGTCTCACGTCAATAGGGAGAATAACGGACTTAGATTTATTTATAATTAGTCCAGAATAATCACCAAATCTCTTTATAATACCCAAGGCCTCTTGCAAAGATGAACCCGAATTTTCTAAGAACAATAACATATCATCCGCGTACAAAGCAATCTTATCTTCCAATGCACCATACCTAAATCCCACAACCCTCGGATCCTGACGGAGACAGGCAGCTAAGGGTTCAATTGCTACTGCAAATAAAAAAGGAGACAAGGGGCATCCCTGTCTAGTTCCCCTAGCCAGGGGGAAATAGGAGGACACCATGCCATTGACTTTAATACATGCCATAGGTTTAAAATATAGCATTTGAACCCATCTAATAAAACCCGGGCCAAACCCAAATTTCCTCATGACTACCCACAGATACTGCCATTCTATTGAGTCAAATGCCTTATTAGCGTCCAAAGACACAATGATCCTTGCCCCAGCATTTATATGATTAGTCTGTGAGTAAAGACTCTTCTGAGGTTAATAGTAGTCGACTTACCAGGCATAAAGCCCGTTTGATCTTTATGTATTGTAGAGGGAATTACTTTAGCTAGTCTGGTAGCCAAGATTTTTGCTAATATCTTGGCATCTGTGTTTATAAGCGATATCGGCCTATATGAATCGCACAGCACAGGGTCTTTACCCTCCTTCGCTATCAGAACAATAACTGCCTCATAAAAGGAAGGAGGGAGAATCCCCTGCTCAAAGGCAGACATATAGGTTTCATGTAAATGTCTAACCAGAGAGTGACCCTGTGTTATATACCAAGCAACTGGAAGGCCATCTGGGCCCGGGGTTTCATTAGAAGGGAGGGCCGATATCGCTTCTACCACTTCCTTTTCAGATATTGGGGTATCAAGATACTCCCTCTCCTCCTGTGTCAAACTAGGGAGAGTAATTGCCTCCAAATAAGAAAATACCTGCTCTGCTGAGTAACCTGCCTTCGTCTGATATAATGTCTCGTAGAAATTCATAAAGACTGAAAGTATATCATCCGGAGTATTAACCACTTCCCCCGCTGAATCCTGTATCTGAGCTATTGGAGTCTGTGAATCCCTAGCTGAAGCCAACCTCGCCAGTAATTTACCAGCTCTGTCCCCCTGTTCAAATATGCCCTGACTGGCATATAACAGCCGATTACTAGTCAACTTCGTTTGGGCCAACTCCAGCTCTCTTTGTGACTGAACCAATAGCTGATATGTAGTGTCCGTAGGAGCTTGACTATGGACCCTCTCTGCCTCTATAAGAGCCATAGCTGCTTTATCAACTTCTGCCTTAGATATTTTCTTAACCTTAGCAATTTCACTGATTAACACCCCCCGAGCGACCGCCTTAGATGCCTCCCATAGGATTCCTGGAGGAGCCGTTCCCGCATTAATATCCCAATATGCCCCATATTCTTTACATGAGTGGTCCCTGACTTGTACATTTGATAACCACATTGGGCATAACCTCCAATTTGCTCTATTACCACCAACCCCCACTCGAATTGAAATGCACAAAGGGGAATGATCTGAAAATGCTCTCGGCAGATATTCCACAGTACTAACCTGTTGTGCAAAATCTACAGAGGCCAAAGCTAGATCTATTCGAGACAAAGTAGCATAAGTCGCTGAGTGACATGAATATTGTCCTTCACCCGGGTGTTTCCAACGCCATAGTTCTATAAGACCTAGGTTATCCACCCATTGCTTCAATCCCTGATTATAACTACTTGTTTGACCCAGCCTATCCAAATGAGGATCAAGAGTGGCATTATAATCCCCTACCATACAAATCGGAGCACTTGGGAAGGAAGCAAGTACTGAATAGACCTGGTCTAGGAGGGATGAAGAGAATGGAGGAGGGCAATATATGTTAGCCAGGGTAAAAATTTGGTTCACAATTTTACAATGAAGGACAATATACCTGCCATAAAAATCTGCTCTAAACCCACACACTCAAACGGAACACCCTTCTTAACAAGAATCGAGACCCCTCTTGCATAAGTAGAAAATGAGGCATGATAAACATAGGCCACCCAAGGTTTCTTCAACGAAAAAAGCTTCTGGTCCACCAGATGGGTCTCCTGTAGAAGCAAAACGTCAGGCTTATATCTTTTGATGTAATCAAACACTCGAGCACGCTTATATTTACAATTAAGACCCCTGATATTCCAAGATACCAGAGTCAAAGAGGACTGCATATGGGAGAAAATTGGAATATCACAAAATTCAAAAGTAACTTGAACCAAATCATTATATGTGAACCATAACATACAAAACACATAAAAAATAAATTCCCACAAATACCCTTTTCCCACCCTGCCCATCCCCTAATCCTAGGAGGGCCTACACCCGATACCATTAACCCTATGGGGAGGAACCCTATTGCTCCCAACTAGTGGCCAAAAAGCTAACTGACACCCCTAGTTATATCTTAGCCTTCCCAATTGTCCCGTGCTTACAATCTTCAGTTTCGAACCAGTCCCGAGGTCAATCATCTAGCAAGGTCATACGCGTCTCTGAGCCGATGAGCCCGTAGTCACAGAGGCCTTCCCTCCAGCCACGCATTGACCTCGGCCGGGGCTGTGAAGAAATGGACTTTGTCACCATCCTGGACTCTCAATTTAGCTGGAAACAGCATCGCATACGATAGGTTGATCTGCCGGAGACGTTTTTTTATATCTGCAAATTTTAGCCTTTGCTTTCGCACTTCAGTGGAGAAATCTGGATATATAGAGATTTTAACATTCTCATAGATAATTTCCTGCTTTTTCCGAGCTTCCGAAAGGATTTTATCTCGATCTCTGTAATTCAGTATTCTGGCTATACAAGGGCGAGGAGAAGCACCAGGTGGAGGTAAACGAGCCGGGACTCTATGAGCCCGTTCCACTGTAAACGCTGATGAAAAATTATTGCACCCAAACGTATCTTTGAGCCAACCCTCCAAAAAGAGCTCAGGCGTACGCCCCTCCACTCTTTCTGGTAGGCCCACCAATCTAATATTGTTCCTGCGGAGCCTATTTTCAAGGTCATCCGCTTTTTCTTCCAATCTCCGAACTTTCTGTGCCATTTCAGATAATTTGCTTGGGATAGAGGTAGTAACATCCTCAAGTGTGGAAATACGCCTCTCTGCCTCTGTCGTACGTTCCCTTATCTTTTGCACATCCTGCTTCAGCAGAGCAAAATCCTGTTTAAGGTCATCCATCTTTGCTATCGTGGCAGCATGATTGCTATTAATAAGCAACATAAGTTCAGACAAAGTTGGTTCAATGTGCGCAGTATGTTCACTATGTTCTGTTATCTGTTCACTTAAATTACTGACCGGAGAAAGCATGGGGGAACCATAAGGAGAAGGCTCAGGAGATATAGACCCCTGACTTTTGTGCATAGTATCATTATGGGAAGTATCCCTGGCATACTTGCCCAGTTTCAATGCTGCAGAGGCTCCAATAGTCTTCCCTTTCCCCAACTTGGTGATAGTTCTTCCCTCTCCATCGCCATGTTTAGCAGAGTTAAGTGACACTCCGCGAGCGCCAGCACCATCTTGGATATTCGGCGTTTTCACGCCGACGCGTGGATTCACTCCGCGACTTTTCCCCATATCGGCGCGCAATTCTGAGCCCTGGATGTGAGCCACAGAGTACCGCCAGGTAAGAAAACTCGCTAGGGAAGACGCTCCGGTTCTCCTGTCACGGCTCGGCGGTTCTTACAGGGAGAAAAAACAGTATCTTAGCAGCACGGGTGCTGCGGTGCAGTGCTAAGCGTCCGTCTCCGTCAGCTTCCGGCCACGCCCCCCTCAGTCTTCATATTTACAAGCAAAGTGACTACAGTGCTCAGATATCATACACCAACAGTATAACAGTATTGATTGTGAGCAGTTGTGGCTGGTGCAGCTAACAACTCATTATCGTTTCATGTAATGGGTGCCCTTGTGTCAGCTGGAAAGACCTACTGGTAAATAAAGCAATAAATAAATATAGCTGAGTTATCTGTTCCAAATATTACAGTTAATCTCGAATTTTACCTATTAAACAAACCTATGTATACTGTATATAGTACCCGTAGAGTAGGAGTAGTAACAGGGCAGTCCAGCCAGAAAAACAGTTCAACCTCTTATTCTTTAGGGGCCAACATTTATTTGCTATTCTAAATATTGTTGTTACTATGGCTGTATGGCTGAAAACAAAGATGTATCCATAGACGTAAAAACTTGTTGTGAGCTGAACAAATGTTGGTCCAGAACAAGAGGCTTTTACTGGAAAACTTGGAACCATACTGCTATGATGTCCTCTGAGGGCTTGGCATCTATTGCTACGAAATGCGTTAGGCCTAAGATACTACTTATCCACACATGTTTTTAATCAGTATACATTTGATGGATGCAGCATTTCCCTTCTTGTTTGTTTGATCTTAAGGGAACCCTAAACAGTGCAGAATTCTGCTGGAGCATCACTATTAACTGATTAATTTTGAAAAAAAATGTTTTTCCCATGACAGTATCCCTTTAAAATGTACGTAATTTTATTTTTAGTACATTATAATTTATCTTTAATGTATTCCACTTTACATATAAGTAGAAAGTCAATGTATATGTATTTTTTTGTCATTTTGACATTTGTCCAACAACTGCAGAAAATACTTTTGTATGTATTTCTTTGTATGTGTGTATTCCATTTATATTCTAACGTATCTGCTGTGCAAACTGGGTACTACAGGCCCCTCACCAACTGCCAATAAAGAAGTGTATTTATATTTATTAGCAATTTTTTCTTGTACTTTTCTTTTTTTTTTGTACATGCACTTGCATATATACTGATTCACTTATGAGACAGGGGACCATGGAATAAGCATTGATTAATTAGCCAAATCAGTGGCACTTCCATTGTATTCAAACACACCCACAACCCCCTTTTTTGTATTTTGAAATCATCAATAGAGAAAAAAAAATCTACCTGCCAGAATGTTTTCCTAAGAAAGAAGAAAATATCTTTTTTTTGTTTTTTGAATGGAGGGTGTGGGTAAAGTTTGACACAAATTTAATGGCTAATTCTGTTGTTCTTACTCCAGGGAAAAAAGTAATTTACAAAACAAATCTTCACATCCCACCTGTAAATGGAACACCACAACAAATAATGTATACAAGATAACAGCTTTTTATAAAACATTTTTAACACATTAGGAATATCTGTTAAAAACACAAGCCAATCTTGCAAAATTACAGTTCATTTAGTGCACTTGAAAACGGCCAACCTAAAGTTGTACTCTGAGAACTAAGTACTTCTAAATTTCACTCGATTTCAATCAAGTTTAACCCATCCAAATTATCAGCAATGTATATATGTATGTAGGGGACTGGTAAATTAGTCTCCCAGTATTATTTAGCAGGCAGTCCCCTAGTATTAAGGATGCTTAACTGGGTCCTAGAATACAGTAAGGAGGGGGACCTGTTTCGATATCCTGCTTAAAGCAATGTCCCTTGGTGTTCTATCAGTGCCCAGTAGATGGCACTGTACTAATGTATAAAGTCCTAGGCAGCCATGTGGTCAGGGTCCATTTTGTGAGAGCCCTGGCCTGAGCAGGCAGGCAGGGCCACAGTGGAACCTAGACAGGTCAGGTCTAATAAGAGTAGGTTACTCACCTTAAGAGATCACCCTAGGAGTGGCTAGGTGTGGCTAGGGCAGGCTCCTCCGAGGAGTTGAGTGGGATTATAATCCTGGTACTAATTTCTCAAATGTAGGGACTAAGGATCACATTTATCAAGGGTCAAATGTCGAAGTAATGGAAGTTCCCATTACTTTGAAATTAGATTAAAAAAAAACAAACTGAAATTTATCAAAAAAATCTATGTTTTTATGTGGTTGAATAGGCCATTTTCATTAGAATTGTATGAATCAAAGTAACATCGTATTTGATTGAATTCGATTCAAAGTTTTTAAAAAAAACTTCGATTTTTTCAAAGCCCACCAATTGACTCCAATTAGGTTCTAGGAGGTCCCCCATAGGCTAATATAGCAATTTGGCAGGTTTTAGATGGTGAATGGTCGAAGATGAATTTTTAAAGAGACAGTACATGATAAATTTCGATATTCGAATTTTCATTTTTTTTTTCAAATTCGAATTTGGACTATACCCTAGTCAAAGTACAGAAAAATAGCAAATTTTTATTCAAATTTTCACTTCAACCCTTGATAAATCTGCCCCTAAGTGTACAGACCTAGGGATGTAGAGATTAACGTCAGGTTACACTTAGGGAAAAGGCTGAAAGCTGAGGTACCTCCTCACTGCTGTACATGTTCTCTTCCCTGCGGGGACTAATACTGACCAAAGTTGCTGTGAGTATATGCCTATCCACTGTTGCTGTATGATCCTGCTTGCTATTCCTGTACACACTCAATTGTGGATGTTCCTGTTCAATAAATGTATTCTTTGGTTAAGTTATAAGAACCACTGGCACCGAATAATTGTACCCTGACCAAGTTACAGTTATACAACACCCTGCCTCTACACCGTTTGCGAGGGCTTACCCCTGAATAATTAAAGTTTCATCCGGAGCTGAGTATTGGGGATGAAGCTCATAGTAGAGAACGGTGCACTCAATTTACTATAGCGCTACATATATAGAGCAGTGAAAAAGACCAGCAACACCAGGGTTTTATGCAAGACAAAAACAACGTGATGTTTTGATCCACTCTGGGACCTTTTTCACTCAAGGCCAGAAAGATGCAAAAGAGTGGACCAAAATGTGACGTTGTTTTTGTCTTGCATAAAATCAAGTTGCTGGTCTTTCTGAATGCTGTATCCTATTTTACCATGCAACTGGGTGTAGAATAGAAGTGGCGTGACACCCTTTTGGTTATATATATATATATATATATATATATATATATATATATATATATATGTATATATATATATATATATATATATATATATATATATATATATATATATATATATATATATACTCACACACACACACAGACACACACCTATACAAATCTATCAATACACTCACATATATTACTAATTATATATTCACTGCTTCACCTGAAAGTTAAAAGTGTGGCCTTGTGCTTTTTCGTTAAAAAATATCCACCTCTGTCTATAATGGCCTCTAGTGTACTTGAAATATCCTTTTGAAAGTGCTTTTCCCTTTTACATTCATTTACACTCTCTCCAGCTCATTAATATCTTCCTTAGCAATGGTGTCCAAAACTGCACTGCACACTCAAGGCAATAGGCCTTACCAATGCTCTATAAAGAATACTAATTATGCTTCTATTCATCAGGTTAATGCCTTTTTTATGCAAGGTTGTACTTTATTTGCTTTAGTAGCCACTGACTGGCACTGCCTAGAGTTACACAGTGTGTTATCCACAAGTATCCTAAATTTCTTCTTCATTAAGGAGTCCCCCAACACAATTTAATTTAGTGTATAACTCACATTTATGGTATTTCTGCTAAAGTGCCTAACCTTGCACTTATCGACATTGACTATCATTTGCCAATTTGCTGCCCCGTTCTACAATTTAATCAAATCTCTCAACACTTTTCATGAAACTTATAGTTCTGCACAATTCAGTAACAGCAAAAATAGACGCAGTACTTACAATGTCAAACCCAAGGTCAATTATAAACAAATTTTAAAAACGAATGTGATAATACATTTAAGAAAACTTTGTGACATTTGCAGTGTTTGATTAGTGATCTGTAATTTTTGCCTTTGAAGGGGTCTGTTCCTTGCATTTATATGACTGAGGTTGCTATTTTGCTATATCAATAGCTACAGTATGTCTAGTACAATCACTTTGTACAACATACAATTATTTTTTTACCAATGTAATAATTGTCTAATAAAGATAATTAAGGTAATTAATTATTAAAGATGATTAAGATAATACAAATAAATTACATTAGAAAATGCTTTTTTTTCTGTTTACCACTCTAATTGCACTCATCCATTTAAACTTGAAATCATTTTTTGCAGACTGACATGTAATGAGCCAGAACGATCCTCAGCAATATTTAAAATTGTAGAACTGTAGATAAAGCTACACAGGATTAAAAATAGAAATGATGGGATGGCAGTGTCCCTTGACATTTTGGTCCAATGCATATCGCTTACTCCATCTGGACTGTTTTTTTTTTGTTTTTTTTGCAGTAGACAGAAAAGCATTTTCTTTGGCTGATCCTTTCATCATTTTAAGTGGAGGTGAAAAAGGTCCCAATCAGAAATAAAGTGAATTTCTTCTATAAATCTAATTGTGTGGCCAACAAAGCCAATCTTGAAAAATTGCAGCTCATTCTGTGCACTTGAAACAGCCAAACTACAGGGAAGCAAATGGCATTTCTTAATGGAGAATTGTACCTTGAGAACTAAGTACTTCTAAGTTTCACAAAGGGATTCCCTAGAAAGGAATTGAATCATACAGTATAGCAATTTCTCTGCTCAGTATTTGTTTTGTGGAAATATAAGGAATAAGGGCTATTATGTCAGTTGTATAACTATCTTTAAATGTAATAATTTAGTTCTGGCAGTTCTGATTCTTACTTCAGTAATTTTCAGGATGTTCATTGTGATGTAATAACTGCATATAATTGCTGAATATTACTTAATATAAATGTAAATACAGGAAACAGGCAAATGGCCTTTCAAAAATTGTGACTGCCTAACTGTCTTACTTGTCTATAGTAAATGAAAATAACATAAAAATTGTGGCACATATTGGCTATAGAGGAATCAAGCAAATGCACCTCAAGACTGTTATGTGGGAAATTTAGGGCAATGGCATACATGGCTGTTTGAAATACTTTGCTGCCCACGTGAAACTTAATGGGTATAAAATGCTTGGACTTGCCACAACATTGGCCTGAATAATAATGGTCTGGATGCCTATACCTAGGGCGGAAGTTTGGTGAGGGGGGGCAGCCCTCATGTGCCTATATCAGAGTTAAAATCTTTAGCAATTAGATTTCAACAGTTAGAAAACAAAAGCAAAGATATGATTGGTTGCTACAAACAGCATCACTGGTAATGTTTTACTACACATTTTACACAGTATTCACTTAGTAGCGTGTCTGGGCAGAAGTGAGCCTATGATTAAGGTACCAACTCCTGAAACGCGTTAAGCATTGTACAGCAAGCAACCTGCCTATAAAAACTTGTCCAGAAGTGTTGTCCATTCATTTAGTTTGTAATATGCCACAGCGGGGACACCTGGCCTGGGGTAATAGGAAGGCTGGAGTGGTTTTCTAATTGTGGGCAGAAATGACGTCACATACAGTGGGAAGTGATGTCATATGCATGCACAGTTCACTCTTTGGCCCAGTGCCTAAGGTGCCTCTGGACTTAAATACAGCACTGATCTCATAGTTTGTAGCTTTCTGGACAACAGATACCATACCATATGTACCATAAATTATTACTGATGGATTGAGAACAAATATCATGTTTAAGAAAATGGAGTTTAGAGATTTTATTATTCAAAAGAGAAGAGGAACCTTCAATAGTTGATAGTTTGTGCAACAACATTATTTTATGTGTAGGGAGACTGTGAATACCTGTCTCCCCCTCTGTGTTGATTCTGTGAAGGGGACAAATCCCACTCCTGGGAGCTGATACAGAGGAATTTCTAGGAGAGAAGCAGCAGAGTGAGAGAAATGTGTTGTCCTAGATCTTATTGTGTATGTAAAATCAGTAGGGAACCCAAGTAGCAGAAATCACTCTTTTTAGGGAAAGAGAGTCTTTGTTAGGCCTCTGAAGAACAAAGTCAAAGGTATTCATTCTCAAGACTAGTGATGGGCGAATAAATTCGCCAGGCACAAATTTGCGGCAAATTTTCGCATTTTGCCGCCAGCGAATAGATTCGTCCATCACTACTCCGGACTGCTGCATAAGTGGAGATTCCCCAGCAGCTCAGAGACTGAACTGTCACTGTTCATTCATTTAATAATGACTGAACTGTCATTATTAAATGAAGTTGCTTCTGGCTGGCAGACTGTATTATGAATAGTGTCAGAAAATTGTATCAAGGAAAAAAATTCACTCATCTCTGCTGGGGAGAGCAGACGGCAAAAAAAGGAAAGAAGGAGAGAGTAGAAGGAAAGGTAAAAGGAAAGTTGGTGGGAAATTAAGAAAATATACTGTGTAAGTAATTAGAAAAGAACAAAACAGAAATGAGATGGAAAGTCAGAGCATCTCTACAAGAGACTCATTAGGTCCTTAAGACACATCGTATTTTTACAGTGCTATTAAAATCTGTTAAATACTGAGTTATGTTTTTATTTGAAGAATTTTGCTACATTTTAAATAAATAGCAGCACAATAACTACATTTATCTGAGGCTCCTGCTTTTTCTCACTGTTTACCTGCCTGAATTGGTTAAACATAAAAATGTTTCTTTTTTTGTAAACACATATATGTGCTCAAACAGCTTTATTTATTGCTCTTGGAATTAAAGAGTTAAGACAAGTCTATTACTGTATTTTTCACTTTGTCGCAGCTCTAATGACCATCAATAATAGTTGAATAAGAACTGATGGAGAGATAGATTTAATTAACCCTTGTGTCAGCATCTCTGTAGCGCTGCCTGTTTTGTGCTAATGGACCACTCTGTGAAAAGTCTCCAGGGCATATGCTGGCTCGAGCCGCTCAACCAGTGAAGAAAAAAAAAATTCTATTCATCAGAAAGTCCTTCTTCTGCATTTCCAATAACCTCATGTGAAAATAACCAAAGCTCTAGTCTAAAGCAGTCATCCACCAGATCAACCAGCAACAAGATTTATATGTTTTGTCAGTGGACAATTTAAATAAGTCCGCAAGGCATGTATATGAATTATACAATACATTTTATCCGGAATCTCAATGCATTTTATTTAATATAGTGATTTTGTATATGTGGTGGGCCATGTGGTGTCACTACAATTACCAGAAATAACGAAGGTTTAAAAAAAACCTTATAAATTACCTAATTTAATTTCAAATATTTTAAACTGATGATTACATGAATATTTTTACAGGGCAACAAAATTATCTCCATCATTTCTTGATTCACATATAAACTAAATAAAACTCCCATTTTATATTTTATAAGTGGTCCCCTAACACCACAGTTGCAAGAAATATTTCAGTCTAGGCTATTAATGTGAATATAGCTTGAATGCCTGCTGCAATGATTATTTTTCCTATAACTCACAATTGTATTTTTTACATTAATACAAATACATCAATACTTTCAGCTAATTTCACACTCAGTAGGTGGGGACAGTTTATGTTTAATCAGGCTGCCCAAGTGTTACTGAGCGCACTAATATGTGACATATATTTGTTGCATTAATCTGAATCCCTGCTGTTAAACTTGCATAAATTATGGCTTTATCAATCTCATATTTATGACTATATTTATAAAGTAAATGGAGTTCAGCTACAAAAGTATTTTTAAAAATATCAGTGGAGTTTTGTGATTGCTTCCGAAAATACTAATAGTACTTAATATTTTTAAACAATACATATTTGTAGAATATTGGTGAAAGGGTCCCCAGTTTATAACTATGTCTTAATAAATACGTATTTACTATTTACTAACAATTGAATTTCTATTTTTTCTATTTTTCTCAAGAGCTCCAATTGAGCTCTAGTGTATAAACCACAAAAACCTCTAATGCAAATATTCTACAGGTAAAAGTTGTCAAGGTCCTATAGAAGTCAATGGGAGCTGTGCTGGTCTTATTAGACCATTTATAATCAATTCAGACTTTTAGAGGTCTTCGATTTGTGCAAGAAATATTTAGAGGTTTTAGAGGTATACAGAATTTTTTCAGATCATTCAGCTTTGTTATTTTGTTCATACTTTAAATTTGGATCTTTTAATAAATTCCATGGCATTCATGGTTTTAGAGACAGTGTGTTGTGGTTTCAAAAACCTCTAAAACCACTAAATTGAGAATGTTGATACACAAGCTTCCACGTTATGTATGAGGGTATATTTCACTGCAAATATCAACCCTATGTACAGGTGAACGAGCAATTATCTGGAAACCTGTTATCCAGAAAGCTCAGAATTATGGAAAGGCTGTCTCCCATAGACTCCATTTTATCCAAATAATCCAAATTTTTCATTTTTATTTTCTCTCTGTAATAATAAAACAGTACCTTGTACTTGATCCCAACTAAGATATAATTAACCCTAATTTGAAGCAAAACTAGCCTATTGGGTTTATTTAATCTTTACATTAATTTCTAATAGACTTAAGGTATGAAGATCCAAATTATGGAAAGATCCGTTATCCGGCAAACCCCAAGTCCCAAGCATTCCAGATAACAGGTCCCATACCTGTATTGACATAGAATTTTAAATAAAGCTACAGTATAAAGGTACTATTACTTGATATGCCAAACATTCAGGAAAAGGTGAACTTTGCTTGAATTACTCAAGAGAAACTAATGTTATTGCAATTAACAAAGCAATTTCCTTTTTTAAAAAAAGTGTAGCACTGATACTGTGTTCTTCATGTGTATAGATTTGAAAATTTGCTGATCGTTTAGTATAATTCAAAAGGTCCTCATGTACAGAATTAATGACCATTATGTCATACTTGTTGCACAATGTAGTATTTCCCCCAGTATACCCATTTGTAGACCAATAGTGGTGCTATGAAAGTTACATGCACATTTTGTGCATCACATGAGCACAGCATGAATATTGCTTTAACTGTGCGTAATTTTGCTGAACACTGTGATTTACATCTAATACACTAATTATAGTATTGTGGTGCTATTTAGGCAAGGTGCACTTGCTATTTGCTTGGTGGTTTTTAAATTATGCAGACATATATTTTGTGCTTAGCATTGGACCAGCAAATAGTAAGTGAGGCCTGGTATCTTTTATCTAAGAAACTTGTTCAAGCTTCTCTCTCCTAATGCAAGAAACAATGATATGTTGGAATATAAATAAGCTCAAAAGCAGTTTTTTCCACTGATTTCTCTTTGTGGATTTTAGATTACTTGTACTGTCTCATTTAATTGACAGTGTGCATACACACTAACAATGGGGAGGGAATACATACTGGGAATGTGTTATGATCTGAAATAATTTGCATGGTTCAACACCATCAGTTTCCTCTTCACACCTTGGCTTTCTTTCATTTTCAGTTATGATTGGTTTTCATGTTCTAACACAGATTTGCCATTCATCTCTCTAAGGACACATGCATTCCAGACATCCAGCATGGATCAGACTAACACAATTTCAGAGAACTGAAGTCATTGTGTTGAATAGAGATTATTAAAAGACAAAATTGGAGCGATGTATAGTTCTGTCTGTTGCTTGTTTTTATCACTTGTAAAAATATATCTATAATTTTTGTCTAATTTTGTCCAGAGCTATGTAATTTTTCTGGTCCTGCATTCTGCAAAAGCTAGAGGATTTAGAAACCATTAGAAAATAAAACAGGAGATAAATACTTATATGTGCATATGTGAATCCATGCCATTTAGATTTCTACAAAAGAACTTTTGGTAAAATCCAATCTGGCTCAATAATAGGGATGTCGCGGACTGTTCGCCGGCGAACTTGTTCGCGCGAACATCGACTGTTCGCGCTCGCCGAATGTTCGCGAACGTCGCGCGACGTTCGCCATTTTGGGTTCGCCTTACCTGGCGCTTTTTTTTTGACCTCTCACCCCAGACCAGCAGATACATGGCAGCCAATCAGGAAGCTCTCCCTCCTGGACCACCCCCACACCCCCTGAACCACTCCCCTTCCATATATAAACTGAAGCCCTGCAGCGTTTTTTCATTCTGCCTGTGTGTGCTTGGAAGAGCTAGTGTAGGGAGAGAGCTGTTAGTGATTTCACTGATTTGAGGGACAGTTGATAGTAAGTTTGCTGGCTAGTAATCTACTTGATACTGCTCTGTATTGGAGGGACAGAACTCTGCAGGGATTTGAGGGACATTTTAGGTTAGGTAGCTTTGCTGGCTAGTAATCTACCTTCTACTGCAGTGCTCTGTATGTAGCTGCCTGCTGTGGACACTGATCTCTTCTGATCTCATCTGCTGACTGCTGTAATAACCCAATAGTCCTTGTAAGGACTGCTTTTATTTTCTTTTTTGTTGTTTTACTTTGCTACTATAACAGCCCAGTGCTATTAGTCTAGCAGTGTTGGGGAGTGGGACTGGTGTGCTACTGTGCTGCTCCTAGTAGTTCAGCATCAGCAGCAGCAACCCGAGAATTTTTTTTTTTTTAATATACATATATATATTTTTTTATTTTACTTATCTTACTGTTCTTTAACGTGTACAGTGATGTTGCTGTTCTTCATAGTAGTGCACCAATAGTAGTGCACTTGCAGGCATTATTTGCCCAGTGTGTTCTTCAAACAACTGCCATCTAGCTGTGTGAGCTTGTTCACATTCTGTCAAAATATCAATAATAATACCGTCTCCAGAACCACCACCTGAGTGACGTTTTTCAGGCAGCAATAATATATTCCGTATCCACTGCTGTAGTAGTGTATACGTTGACCTTGTAGGCATTGTTTGCCAAGTGTGTTCTTCATTTTCAAACAACTGCCATCTAGCTGTGTGAGCTTGTTCACATTCTGTCTAAATATCAATAATAATACCGTCTCCAGAAACACCACCCGAGTGACGTTTTTCAGGCAGCAATAATATATTCCGTATCCACTGCTGTAGTAGTGTATACGTTGACCTTGTAGGCATTGTTTGCCCAGTGTGTTCTTCAAACAACTGCCATCTAGCTGTGTGAGCTTGTTCACATTCTGTCTAAATATCAATAATAATACCGTCTCCAGAAACACCACCCGAGTGACGTTTTTCAAGCAGCAATAATATATTCCGTATCCACTGCTGTAGTAGTGTATACTTTGACCTTGTAGGCATTGTTTGCCCAGTGTGTTCTTCAAACAACTGCCATCTAGCTGTGTGAGCTTGTTCACATTCTGTCTAAATATCAATAATAATACCGTCTGCAGAAACACCACCCGAGTGACATTTTTCAAGCAGCAATAATATATTCCGTATCCACTGCTGTAGTAGTTTATACATTGACCTTGCAGGCATTGTTTCAATTTGTTTGCCCAGTGTGTTCTTCATTTTCAAACAACTGCCACCTAGCTGTGTGAGCTTGTTCACATTCTGTCTAAATATCAATAATAATACCGTCTCCAGAAACACCACCTGAGTGACGTTGTTCAAGCAGCAATAATATATTCCATATCCACTGCTGTAGTGTATACGTTGACCTTGCAGGCATTGTTTCAATTTGTTTGCCCAGTCTTTAACCAAGTGCCACCTAGCTGTGTGAGCTTTTTCACATTCCGTGTCCAGAAACATCACCTGAGTGACGTAGTGTGATTTCTGCCCTTTACAGCACAAAACGCAGCGCTGTGTCAACAATGTATTTTTCAGATACATTTTTGCCCTTGATCCCCCTCTGGCATGCCACTGTCCAGGTCGTTGCACCCTTTAAACAACTTTAAAATCATTTTTCTGGCCAGAAATGTCTTTTTTAGCTTTTAAAATTCGCCTTCCCATTGAAGTCTATGGGGTTCGCGACGTTCGCGAACCGTTCGCATTTTTGACGCAAGTTCGCGAATATGTTTGCGAACTTTTTTTCCCGACGTTCGCTACATCCCTACTCAATAAACCTTTTCTGAGGCACTTTCTTTAATACTCTACTGGGGGATAGTAATAAAAGTCACAAATAGCAAAACAATTTGCACAAATAAGAACTGAAATTTGCATTTCTCAATATAATATTCTTCTTTAAAAGGACAGCAACACCAAAAATGAAAGTGTTTTAAAGTAATGAGCATATAATATAGTGTTGCACTGCACTGGTACAACTGGTGTGTTTGTTTCAGAAATTCTAATATAGTTTATATAAACAAGCTGCTGTGTAGCCATGGAGGGAAGCCATTCAAAGCTGAAAAACGAGAAAATGCACAGGCTACACAGCAGATAACAGATAAACTCTTTAGTATACAATGGGATTATTCTGAACGTATCTGTTTTCTATTAATTGCTGTATCCTGTGCTTAACCTCAAAAACGCTAAAACCACTGTCATTGAATTTATTAAAAGTTCTGATTATAAAAAGCATGAATGAAAAAATCTCTGAATGAGCAGTAAAAAATATGAAGTCCACAAAAAACAGACAATTCGTAGCAGAAAAAAAAAAACAAATTGCTAATTTTCTGATTGGTTTAAAATGATCCAACAGGATCAGCACACCTCCTATTGACTTCCACAGAACCTTGACAACTTTTACTTGGCTAAGTTTGGCATTAAAGGCTTTCATAGTTTTTTTTACTTAATAAGTCTCTAGTTTTTAGAGCTTTTTAGAAATATAAGAAAACCACAAATCTTGAGTGATTTGTGGAAAAAAAATGCAATTTGAGATATATATATATATATATATATATATATATATATATATATATATATATATATATATATATCGTTGGGTGCTTTCTCTAAACTCAACCCCAATTTAGCTTATTGGCACTTTTTTCAGTCACCAAAATACTTAATGTTTCTGTTTATGTGGCTGCAGCTTTCGCCAAATATATGCATTCATAATGTTTTCCATGTCTCTCTTGTCAAACCTGCGGTTTCCAACACATTTTATAGATGGTTTAGTAGATGACTAACAGTGCAAAACCTTATCTACATATAAGTTTTACGCTTATATGTAGATTTATCAAAGGTTGAATTTTAAATGTACAGTATGTGAATTTTTTTTACTCTAATAAATTCTAATGTACTCACAACTCAACTGGGAGGTTATTTATGAAAACGTTTGATTGTCTACAGCTCGATTGAATGGGAACGGCCCCAAAATTAGATCCATATTTGATTCAAATTGTAACGTTCACAACGGGGAACCGCTGTAACCGAGGATAGCCACTCCAAGGGAAGTGGATATGGTGGGAGCCCAGGGGTGTAGCCATAGGTGATTGTAGGCAAAGACATGATTATGATGAAAGAATAGTAGGTTTATTGCAGTCGGAACACAGAAACACAAAAGGCAGGAACAAGCAAAAAGGCTAATCGAGGAATCCAGATGGTGAGGGAAAAATGGGGAACACAGGAACAAGGTACTCACTCAGGAAACAAGGTAACAAGGCAAAGCTCAGGGCGGGGTTTATAAAGGGAAGGTGATTAGGAAATGGGAAACACATGAGGGTAAACGAGGTGGGTGGAAAACAGGCAGATTACCAGAAACAATAGACACAATAGTTCAGGACCAGTCCCGAGAGCCCCCAGTGGCTCATGAGGCAAATCGCCAGAACAGCACCACCAGAGTTCAAGTCCCGGGCTGATCCTGACATTACCCCCCCTTGAAGATCGACCTCTGGACGATCCCAGGATCAAATGGTCCCCCATCCTTTTTAGTCCAAACACTGGGGAAATGGACAGAAGCCTCGCTAGAAACAGAAGCATGAACAGGAGCTTCACCAGGATGGGAAAACAAAACAAAGAAGTCGCTGGGGTCAGGAGCCGGATCAGGAACATTGGCAGAATTAGGAGCCAAGATATCACAACCAGAGTCAGAAGCCAGGACATGAAGACAGACAAGACCAATACAGGCACCCATTACAGGTGGCGGACCAGGAGCTTGGACACCCATCACGGGTGGCGGACCAGGAGTACGGGCACCCATCATAGGTGGCGGACCAGGAGCACAGGCACCCATCACAGGTGGCGGACCAGGAGCACAGGCACCCATCACAGGTGGCGGACCAGGAGCACAGGCACCCGTTAGAAACAGGAAAGCCAGGACAGCAATACCACCACTTACAGCAATAGATCTGATAGAGACAGGGTTAACCGCCCTACCAGGTCCAGTAGCAGGGAAAGTGGAACTATCCAGGGCAAGCAGGTCCTCAGGCCCGGAGGCCAGGGCAAGCAGGTCCTCAGGCCCGGAGGCCAGGGCAAACAGGTCCTCAGGCCCGGAGGCCAGGGCAAACAGTACAGAAACAATCATCTGGGAGCTGGCATGGGAACGGAGTCTGGCTGAGCTGCAGGCACGGAGACTGGAACCGTCTGGGCTGCAGGCACGGAGACTGGAACCGGCTGGGCTGCAGATACAGAGGCTGGAACCGGCTGGATTGGCATGGTAACGGGCACAGGCAGCTTTCGGGGAGCCGGCACAGGCAGCGGAGCCGGCACAGGCGCAAGGACTGGCTGGGAAGCCGGCACAGGAGCAAGGACTGGCTGGGAAGCCGGCACAGGAGCAAGGACTGGCTGGGAAGCCGGCACAGGAGCAAGGACTGGCTGGGAAGCCGGCACAGGAGCAAGGACTGGCTGGGAAGCCGGCACAGGAGCAAGGACTGGCTGGGAAGCCGGCACAGGAGCAAGGACTGGCTGGGAAGCCGGCACAGGAGCAAGGACTGGCTGGGAAGCCGGCACAGGAGCATGGACTGGCTGGGAAGCCGGCATAGGAGCAGGTGACTGGAGAGCCGGCACAGGAGCAGGTGACTGGAGAGCCGGCACAGGAGCAGGTGACTGGAGAGCCGGCACAGGAGCAGGTGACTGGAGCGGATGCTGGGAAACTGTAGAAAAACTAATAAACTGGGGTTCAGGTCTGAGAGAAAAAGAGGGTGACCTGGGTTTGGCAGCTGCCACGGAAGCAGAAGGTTGTGAAGGAGACAAGGGCCCAAAAACTGGAAGTGGCCGATCTGACACAGGCCAGATAGCAGTTTGTAGTTCATCTTCATCAGAGTCTAGATCCTCCCAGTCCTCATCGAAGACTGAATCCTCCCAGTCATCATCAGAGACAAAATCCTGCCAGACATCATCAGTGAAATGGATGGCGTCTTCTGCCTTATCCTCTCCATCCCAAGGGAGTTGCAGTTTAACAACGGAGTCAGAAGGCATGAAGGGCTTTCCCAAAGGCTTCTTGCAGTTAGGCTGAGTCATTCTGTAACGTTCACAACGGGGAACCGCTGTAACCGAGGATAGCCACTCCAAGGGGAGTGGATATGGTGGGAGCCCAGGGGTGAATCCATAGGTGATTGTAGGCAAAGACATGATGATGATGATGATGAAAGAATAGTAGGTTTATTGCAGTCGGAACACAGAAACACAAAAGGCAGGAACAAGCAAAAAGGCTAATCGAGGAATCCAGATGGTGAGGGAAAAATGGGGAACACAGGAACAAGGTACTCACTCAGGAAACAAGGTAACAAGGTTTTCAGGAACAAGACATACAAGGTTTTCAAGGTTCAGGTTCAGATTCAGGTTCAGGTTCAGATTCAGATTCAGATTCAGATTCGCAGGTCAGGCACAAACAGAATACATTCAATGACTCAGCCCTGAGCAAAGCTCAGGGCGGGGTTTATAAAGGGAAGGTGATTAGGAAATGGGAAACA
Organism: Xenopus petersii; assembly: GCA_038501925.1. Taxonomy (NCBI): domain Eukaryota; kingdom Metazoa; phylum Chordata; class Amphibia; order Anura; family Pipidae; genus Xenopus; species Xenopus petersii. The sequence continues at coordinate 37,429,348 of CM076685.1, forward strand.
CATGAGGGTAAACGAGGTGGGTGGAAAACAGGCAGATTACCAGAAACAATAGACACAATAGTTCAGGACCAGTCCTGAGAGCCCCCAGTGGCTCATGAGGCAAATGCTGTAAATCGCCAGAACAGCACCACCAGAGTTCAAGTCCCGGCCTGATCCTCACACAAATATGAACAAAATTTGAATTTTCCTCTTTAAAAACTTGTATGTCAGGAAGCCTATTAGCTTCAAATAGGTCAACTGACCTCTGCCATTTACCAGTCAGAGGCATTACATCAGAATACATATTCTAAGGGGCAGATTTATTAGGGTTTGAATAGTAAATTTTAGAATTCAATGCTGGATGCGTTATATGTGGCTCCTGTAAATCTAATCCCACAGTGTTTTTCCTTCTACGCTACGCACAGCAACTTTTTTGTCTCTCTTTTCATTTCCAAAATGTTGGGAAGTATGCTTATTATACTTTTTTTGCTGCCCTTTCTTCTTTTGTCTCCTATCCACTCAACCATATGATTTTCTATATATTTTTCCACATCATTTGTGTCTTTGCTCCATTATTTGTCCCTCTTTTGTTTTTTTTTGTTTTTTACTCTGACATTCATCACTTTCCACAGTGTCAAAACTATAGAGGGTGCAGTGCCTGCAACCACTGGGAGGTGGGGGGGGGGGGGGTCCTGACTATTTTAATTAAAAAAGTCAGACAAATCCACAAAAGGAGTATATTTATTATTAAAAAAGGACAATTTAATTGGATCAGGGAGGGCTCCTGACCTTCCACTTTTTCCTGTTTTGTTTCCTAATTTCCTCCTTTCCCAACTATTCTGCTCACCCTATATGTCTCAAGTCTCCCCCTTGCCTTTCTGCTATCTGCTTTTTTATTTTTTGCTTTTCTTTCATTTGTCACTTTATTTTACTCTCCTCTCTTCCTCCCTTAACATGTATTCTATTGTTCACTTTTCTCTCAGGTGCTTTTCTGCTTTCTCCTTTTGTCACCTCTATTTGTCAGCTTTTTGATGCTGTCCCCCAGCCTCCTCGTCTGTCTTTACTGCTTTGCCATTCTCTTATTCCTTCATTTCACCATTTACACATTTCACAACTTCAGTTATCCTCTAATTTTCTCTTGCACCCTTCCATACATCCCTATTAATTGTTATGTGGGCCTTTCCCCAGTTCCTCTTTATCTTGTGCTATCTCCCTTTCATACTTCTCCTATGTCTTTTCCCAATATAGCATTTATTGTCATCCCTTTTCAGGCCCGGTGACATTCTATACAGAATATGATTAAAGGAAAACTATACCCCCAAAATGAACACTTAAGCAACAGATAGTTCATATCATATTAAGTGGCGTATTAAAGAATCTTACCAAACTGGAATATATATTTAAGTAAATAATGTCCTTTTACATCTCTTACCTTGAGCCACCATTTCGTGATGGTGTCTGTGCTGCCTCAGAGATCACCTGACCAGAAATACTACAACTCTTGCTTCCACACTTCTTCCTGTTACAGTTAAAGACACAACCCTAACATGTATGGGTTGTTGGTATGTTTGTGAGTACAGTGAATCCTACGATCCCAGGAGGCGGCCCTTATTTTTTAAAATGGCAATTTTCTATTTGTGATTACCCAATGGCACATACTACTACAAAAGTTTATTATTATGAAAATGGTTTATTTACATGAAGCAGGATTTTACATATGAGCTGTTTTATGCAATATCTTTTTATAGAGACCTACATTGTTTGGGGGGTATAGTTTTCCATTAATTCTTATTGGTTAGTCACTCTTTAGTACTTCCTGGATTTTCTAATCAGTTATTTGCCTAGTATATTTTGGGTGCTTTGTCTTCTAGCATGCTGGTTTGGACAACACCCTAGTCTCTCTTCTGTAGTGCACTTTATACAGACATAAATATGGCAGAAAAATGGGCTTTGTTTAAACAGGGTTCATGATCTCCATTTAAACTGATTACATAGAAGTACTAAATGTAAAAACAAAACTAAGATTCAAGCCTTCATATGCTCAAGAAAGAGTATAGCGTATATACTCGAGTATAAGCCGAGTTTTTCAGCCCCCAAAATATGCTGAAAAACTCTACCTCAGCTTATACTCGGGTCAAGCACAAAAACGGTCGCCGGCGCCTAAGAATATTCGCCAGCATCCAAGAATAGTCTCCAAGAATATTCGCCGGTGTCCAAGAATGGTCGCCGGCATCCAAAAACGAGATGCTGGCACCTCCAATGGGAGCAGAAACCCTCAATTTTTTGATTGAAACTTACCAGAAGCTGCTGCATTTCTCACCCTTGGCTTATACTCGAGTCAATAAGCTTTCCCAGTTTTTGGAGGTAAAATTAGGTACCTCGGCTTATACTTGGGACGGCTTATACTGAAGTATATACGGTATAGACATATATAGCCATTCACAGGGAGTTTCTCCTTAGTGATTTTTTGTAATAAAATAAAAGTGCCACCATGCACAAATATGCTGACTAAGATTCCTGTTAAGTTGGCACATTGTTCATGTAAACATTTATCCATAAATAACAACAGATGCATTATGAAATTAATCTGAAGTTTAAGTATGCTGCATAGCAGGAAAGAAACTAGTGCTAATGCTTTCCTAAAGTAAATACATGTTTTTATGGATTATTACATTAAACCCAACATTGCACTACTTACATCAGGGACATAACATTTGCATTTAGCTTTCTTTGCATTTTTGCTAACTCAGAATATGTTTTTCATAATGAAAAACAACAAATGGTTAGATAGCGATGTCATTGAAATGCAGCCCATCATCCTCAATGGATATTTGGTGTTGATTACTTTATAGGGAAATCCTCTCTTTTTGTTCATTTGCTGTGAAATGATAACACACAAGAACCCAGCATAAAACATTTTCATTCAAACTGAAATAAAACTCAGGATATATAAATTTAATAGCACAAATGCAATATAAGCAGCTATATGTCTGTCTAAAAATATTTTTTTTTTGTTTAACTTCTTTTTTACAATGAAGTTCAGATGTTTTATTTCTCTTTAATGTGCATATTGCAGTTGCAATCTTATTCTTATGAAAATGTATATAGTCTGTTTATGCCATATCTCTCAGTGGGCTAGGATGACTGGGGGTGGAGGGGGTCTATTATGCACTCTGCTTTCCCCAACATTGCTACATTACACTATAATATTATATTGTTATGTTGCTTTTCAGTGATACTAAAAATAGAATACACTCTTAGAAAACGATGCACTCAATCGGCGAGAGGGAGAGTGTTCCAGGGAGAAAGAGTGTTTGAGTGATTTGGGATCTGCTTTCCATCTAGTAGTTAATGTAAAGCTCCCCATAGACGCAACGATTCTTCTTGCTGAACGACCGATTTTAGGGAAGTCCGACCAATCCTTTGAAATTATCGTGCAGTTAGTGGGATTCGAATGATCGTACATCTTACGATTTTTCGGTCGACATCTGTCAGGAAATTGATCGGCCAGGTCAAAAAATCTTTGTCGGTCCCTGTGCAATCTATGTATGTTTGCAGGGCTAAGCAGGCAGCTCCCCTTTGTTTTCCTGGCAAATTGGTCTTTTTAGTTGATGGTCAATTCGTATGATCGTTCCGAGAAAATCGTGGTCTCACGATGAACATTGGATCTTTTAAAAATCTCAACATCTATGGCCAGCTTAAGTAAGTTAATGGGATCATTCACCTTTAAAATAACTTTTAGTATGATGTAAAAAAGTGCTTTTCTGAGTCAATTTGCTATAGGTCTTGTTTTGTTTTTATAATTTGTGTTTTTATAATTATTTATATTTTTGTTCAGCAGCTTTCCAGATTGAAATTTTAGCAGCTATCTGGTTGCTATGATCAAAATGACCATTTTGACCATAGCAACCATTTGAATGAGAGGCTGGAGTATGAATAGAAGAGGGTCTGGAAATGTAAGTAAAAAGTAACAATAAAATTACAGATTTTTTTTATATTCTATTTTGAAATATGACATGGGGCTAGACATATTGTCAGTTTCCCAGCTACCACAGTCATGTGACTTGTGCTCTGATAAACTTCAATCACTCTTTACTGCTGTACTGCAAGTTGGAGTGATATCACCTCCTCCCCCCCCCCAACAGCCAAACAAAAGAACAATGGGAAGGTAACCAGATAGCAGCTCCCTAACACAAGATAACAGCTACCTGGTAGATCTAAGAACAGCACTCAATAGTAAAAACCCATGTCCCACTGAGACACATTCAGTTATATTGAGAAGGAAAAACAGCAGCCTGCCAGAAAGCATTTCTCTCCTAGTGCAGGCACAAGTCACATGACCAGGGGCAGCTGGGAAATTGACAAAATGTCTAGCCCCATGTCAGATTTCAAAATTGGATATAAAAAAATCTGTTTGCTATTTTGAGAAATGGGTTTCAGTGCAGAATTCTGCTGGAGTAGCACTATTAACTGATGCGTTTTGAAAAAACATGTTTTCCCATGACAGGATCCCTTTAACAGTGAACCTTTTAACATTTAATGCTTCTGTCTTCCCAGGCTTAACACAGCCAATGCATTATGTGGATAGGGTAATAGTTGATTAAAAAAGTAATCTCACAGCCACAGCAAATCCTTTAGAAAGTGTAGTTTCCCTTTAGAATGAATGTAAATACTCACTACTAGCAATGGCACATGTAGTGATCCTGGGTGTTTTGCCCCCTAAGCTTTAAATAACTCTGTGGGTCGGTTAAAAAAGCCCAGAATAACTACATTAGAATTAATGACAGTGGATCTGCAAGCTTTCCAGTGTCAACGGTTCATTCAGATTAGAAACCTAATTACTGCAACTAATATGTAAATTACAATGGGGAAAATATATATCAAGTTCAGCTTGTTAATATTACTGTAATTAAGCAACAGAAGGGCAGACATAGTGCTCTTTACATATTTACATATACATACATGTAGGCTTCCAAGCAGTAGTTGCATTAGAGCCCAATACTTGTGCTTTGTAACATGATGATTTTCCATTTTTAGCACATCAACAAAATTTTACCATAAGGGTTCTGCCCACCAGCAGCATTATGTAGCTATTTTTCTATACTTGGCACAATTCAATAAGAACTTTTACTGTATGTTGTGTTGCCAAAGTGGTTGCTAGCCCTGCCTCTTCTAATGAATGGTGATTAGTGAACAACCAAAGGAACCAGCAAAACCTTGGCACTATGGCTATCCTAGATTTGGAGGTAGTTCCAGGGTTCCCACAACTGCATCAGAAGGGGCAGTAAAAGTGTGCCCAGTGAATTGGATGCAAATGCTGCTTTGAACACACACTCCCAACTCTCATAAACCTAGAAGTGATTGGCATTGCTGGAATTCTGACAAAACACTGCAATTTTGATACAAGAAATGGTGATGTTTTCAGAATTGCATTTTGCACACAGCACTTATATGCCGACCTCTAATATTTTTTAATAGTTCTAACTAATGTGGATATTTAAGTTAGGGAAAGAAGAAGATTACATTGTGTTACTATTATAAATAGCTTTTATAATAATTGGAACTACATCACTTCAGTTCAACTTCAGTTGAAGTGAAGAAGCCACTTGGATGCATGGTGAGATGCATGGTGAAACATTTTCAAGAAAAAATCTAAATGTCCAGTTGCCTTTGACTTAATTCTACTTGATATATACATCACTAAATGCACCAGTGTTTAGCTACACAATAAACAAGCAGCAAACTATTTTTTGTTGTTGTGTCATTAACTTGAAACCTTTATGTCTAGGAGAGTTACATTAATTGGCATCATCCAAGAGCAACTTAAATGGAAGTTTAACTATTCTTTTAAAAATTGTGTGACACTGCAGTTGCCTCTTTCACCAGATAAAAGGGACGAGTAGTCACTGGCATAATTCATTTTCACAGGCCACAAATATTTTGCTTGCTCTGAGGTTTTTATAGGAAGCTAATAGCTTTAATTAAGTTAATTGATTATTCGGTTCGTAAATCATTAGCTAGCAATCACGGCTGTGCTTTTTACACATTAAAAATACATATTGCCATATTTGGTAAGACAGTTTGTTTTTATAATTCATTTTGCAGAATGGCATTTGTTCCAAGCAGCGCTGCACCTTTGAGAATTCAAGTGACTGTGCGAAAAATGGGACATAAATCATCTCTGCAACAAAGTATCACTTATTAAAAGGAAAGAAAGTGCTGAGCACTATTTAAAGCATATGTATAATATCAGTTCCCAGAATTCCTTGAGTGGGTTTAAAGGGGTATAGCCCTAGCTGTACCAACCATCCTGATGGATTGCAAAAACATATAGGATTAGTGATGGGCGAATTTGTTCTGTTACGCTTCGCCACGAATTTCCTGAGAAATTTGTGAAACTGGCGAACAATTCACGAAACGTTGATTTTGATGCCAGCGTCAAAAACTGTGCCAAATTTGCAAATTTCCGCGAAACACGGAAATTCACCGCAAATTCGCACCTGCCGAATAAATTCGCCCATCACTATATAGGACCCTCTTTAGCTTGTATTGTGGAAATAAAGAAATGAAGGCAGCACTGAAACCACTTTAGTGTTAAGTGATTATTTGATTATACAATAATGAATTACAAATAGACTAATGGGACAATATTTGACTAGTACCTACACCAGGCCTTTTGATACCCTTGTGTGAGACTGGGCTTTGAGTTTCTAGGCTAAATCACAATGTGGTGCAATGGTTATCACTCAGAACTGTCCAGCTCCACCTTGCCCAATTAGCCTCAGTTGAAAATTGACAGCTCTGTTTCATTGCTGGGGATATGCAGGCCCCTGATGCGGTAGACCCCACCCTCCCAGTCTGACGCTGATAACAGAATATACAGAATCAATTGCTAATAGAAAAAAAATGTTTTGCCCTTGTTAATGCCGTTTTTTTAGGGACCTGTAAGGTTAATAGCCCCAATGGCCCATATAACTTATTTTTGTAATTAGCATATCCATGCTATTGGTTATTAGAGTTTATAAATACTAGCTACTGTTAACCAAGTTCTAGGAATTTGAGATAATCAGGAATACAGTAGTTACAAAGAGCAGTCTGTGCTCCAACATGGATTGCTAGCTGGAGGTAGTGAATGGACTGCAGTATTGAAGAGTGATTTAGGCTATATTCTTCTCCATTATTCATTTCTGCTGTAGGGGATCCGTAACACATTGCCTAAACACCCTAGAAGGCCATCTCCACAGGGTGTCACATGCCCGTTAATTACAATGGTTAGAGAGACAAGGTGCCCCAGAATATATTCTAAATATCTCACCAATTAGTAGATTTGGTTCAGGTGCACCAGCCCCAGACCCCCAGCTTTAGGGAGCGGCATGCCAGAAAATTCGAAGAAAGAACAGGGCTGCCCGGCACTCAAACAGGTCCACAGGACCAGAAAAGTTTTAAGGTATTTTGCAAAGTTAAAAGTGTATACTTGCATCTCCATCTTCCCAATGGATGGAGATGCAAGTATACACTTTTAACTTTGTAAAATAAAGATATATTTTTTAACTTAAAACTGGTCCTGTGGATCCATTTGAGTGCCGGGCAGCCCTGTTCTTTCTTCACTTTTCCGTTAATGCCTTTGAATGTAACTGATCGTTTTTATTTTAATACTACCTCATTTGGATCTATGAGACTACCCAGTGGTGAGTTGAGAATAACGTCTGTTGCAGGCTGTGTAGCTGCACAACACCCTCACCTTCACTATTCCAGTTAGCGAAGGCCTTTCCTGGGTGTGAAAGACTAAAGAAAATCCACATTCTATCATAACTAGCTGGACCTTTAATCCAGATAGAGTTAAATTTTTATGTAATATTCCAAAATTGTGGTCTTTACCACTGGATTGTGCAACTACATGAAAAACTCTATTTGTTTATAGACACTCATGGTACCATTATAGTAAAAATGTGATGTCAATAAATCTGTGATGCCATGACACCTTGGCATCATCTCCAAAACAAAGAAATAACCATACTACCTTCATTGGTTTGTCGCTTTATGACATTTACAATCTACTCACTGGTCACAAGCCATCCAGTGCTCACTTTCTGCAGAAAATGAGGTTGAAATATTTAGGCGCAATATTGTTAGAGGCAATATTTAATATATTGGCAAACACGGATATCCAGCCCTTGTTAATGTGCATACACCAATATACCTCAGTCTCTGTGCCCTACACAGATTGAGTCTGACCTATTGAGATTAGGGATGTAGCGAACGTCGGAAAAAAAGTTCGCGAACATATTCGCGAACTTGCGCAAAAATGCGAGCGGTTCACGAACGGTTCGCGAACCCCATAGACTTCAATGGGAAGGCGAACTTTAACATCTAAAAAAGACATTTCTGGCCAGAAAAATGATTTTAAAGTTGTTTAAAGGGTGCAACGACCTGGACAGTGGCATGCCAGAGGGGGATCAAGGGCAAAAATGTATCTGAAAAATCTGCCTGTGTGTGCTTGGAAGAGATAGTGTAGGGGGAGAGCTGTTAGTGATTTCAGGGACAGATGATAGTAAGTTTGCTGGCTAGTAATCTGCTTGATACTGCTCTGTATTGGAACAAAAAAATAAATAAAAGCAGTCCTTACAAGGACTACTGTTATTGCAGCAGTCAGCAGATGAGATCAGAAGCAGGACAGCTGCCCACTGCAGCTACATACAGAGCACTGCAGTAGAAGGTAGATTACTAGCCAGCAAAGCTACCTAAGCTTAAATGTCCCTCAAACCCCTGCAGACTTCTGTCCCTCCAATAACAGAGCAGTATCAAAACGATTACTAGCCAGCAAACTTTCAACTGTCCCTGAAATCACTAACAGGCAGCAGCTCTCTCCCTACACTATCTCTTCAGCACACACAGGCAGAGTGAAAAAACGCTGCAGGGCTTCGGTTTTTATAGGGAAGGGGAGTGGTCCAGGGGAGAGCTTCCTGATTGGCTGCCATGTACCTGCTGGTCTGGGGTGAGAGGGCAAAAAAAAGCGCCAACAATGGCGAACCCAAAATGGCGAACATCGCGCGACGTTCGCGAACTTCCGGCGAGCGCGAACACCCGATGTTCGCGCGAACAAGTTCGCCGGCGAACAGTTCGCGCCATCCCTAATTGAGATATGTGCCTCCAACTAGAACTGCATTATTACACAGGCAGTGTAAGCCAAGTTTTGTAAAGTATCTTGTTAGTCCTTTATAGTCAATAAATTAACACAATTCCCCCAGAAACAGAAACATTACATCATTAGGATTCCTTGCAGCTATCTACAAAACAAATCAAGAGCAGTCACATAATTTTCTTAAATTCATAAAATGGGCCAGATGAAAATCAAAAATATAGTCTTTGTTATTCTCACAGAAACATAAATTATACGTTATCAGGATGCATTCCAAACAGATTAGTTAAGCCAAAGTCTGAGAGAAAAACACACAAACACAAATTGTTCTCTCTGACAAATATATTTTGACAATCCTGTTGAAGCAGATGACAGAATATTACTGTGTGGGAGGAATAACTGATTGGGCAAGCTCCATCTGCTTGTTTTCTTTCAATCTGCCTTCTTTAACAATATGTGTCACTGTCCATTGGCCAGAAACATCCTTTTTTTAGTGTCACACCAATGTAACATCAGCTTCCTATTGTAATGCAGCCGAAAGTTGGAAGCTTTGGCCCTTGATATGACACACTGACACTGTAAGTCTGCAGGTATTGGAACTAACAAAATAATTAAATTGTAAGGGAACTGTGATCAATTACATTCTTGTCAGAAAAAATAAGAGCATTTGAGACATAACTACTAAACAAAAGGGGTAATCTACAGGGCTCTGGATACAGATGTGTGATATAGGTATCAGTTAAGCTTGTTTTATCTGTATACAGTAAATAGTTTTCCAGTTAAGCTCTGTTAAATGTGTGTACTACCTTTTTTACAGTTATAATTGCTCCAACAATTCAGTGTGAATCCAGAAATAAGCCGATACTTATAATATACAGGTATCCCTTTAGCAGCAACCTCTGTTCTGGCAAACAGGAAAGGGTTACAACAAGTAATGCCACTGTAAAAATTCTACCTATAGAGCATGTAATTATTAGTTGGTTTATCTTGCCAGCCTAAGGGCTACAACTCATTTTACAGCTGAATTGGCCATTAAGAAAGATCATTTTTATGACAAAAGGGTAGGCAGGAAAATACACCAATAGGTTGCATAGAGCCAACTCCATCTTCATCTTCCATTTTTCCTGATGGACAAATGGGCTAACGTAAGAAGGAATGGGGTCACTATATTACTTTTGGAGCAGAAAGTGCCTGATTCAAATGTTGCCATTTATATGCCAATGTTCCACAACAAACGCCAAAGCTGCCAACGTGCTTTCTTATCATTTACTTTTCTGTCTCTTACCAATGGTTTAACATATAAAGAAAAGTAAGCTGGACCATTGTAGGATAACTGTTATGTAAGGTATCCCAAACCCAGAACTAACTCCAAGGTCCCAGTCACGGCTCACTTTTCTACCTATAACAGCCACCTTTCGATTCGGGAGGAGCCCTCCACTACACGGATGACGCCAGGCCTTAACGTGAGAGCACAAAGGAGAGAGTTTTGGGCAGGCAAAGAAACCAAACTTGTATGGAGGGGATGGGGAAACAGGCCAGGGCAATACAAATTAGACAATGCAGTACCAAGAGTAGTCAAGGTCACAGCACCAAACACTAGCGCGGTACGAAATCAGGATGCGAAAAATGGTCAATAACAGGCAATGATCAGTACAGGCAGCATATACTGTATCAAGGTCAAGGGTCAGCCAATATATAAACACACCCAGGAACTAAGGAGATAGACCTACGTAGGGCAGTGAACAATTGTGCATGGTCCCTTTAAATATTTGAATTTTGTGCCAAGCACGATGATGTCAGATGCAGCACTTTCACCAAACCTGGAAGCAGCGCAAGAGCATGTCATTAGAATTATGCTGCACTTCAAAAGGTATTATTACAATAACTTCTTTAAAAACACAGTATTATTAAAAAATGTTTAGTTATTTTGCTTGGGCCCAGCTTCCTTTTCTTCATATGTTATACCAGTTCCCTCACATCTGTTGTAATTAACCACCTCTTATGAGTCCCGACAATGTGTAAATTCTGTAGTCTAAGTCTTGCTTCTCTCAAACCTCCACTTATTTGAATTATTTAAAAAAAAATTAAAATATATTAAATATTAATATTATATATACTATATATAAATATAGTGTATAATAATAATACATATATTAATAAGGGGGTGGAGCCAAGGCATTTACACTAAACAGATGTTACATTATCATGCGGCCTGGTCCACCACCCACCCTAAACTTGAGCCACATATGATTTTTTATTCGTAGTGTTTTCACTTAGTGTTACATGAAGGAATCAAAGAATGACAATGACTACTCCAATGACACACTCTCTATGCTTGTATAATTTACTGATGTTGGGCCCTCCAGTAAATGTAAGGATTTTAAATATGTTTTTGGCATCTATGTAAGGCAGACTGAAGGCAATTCGGGGAGATTGTCGCCATGCAGAAGAGGCGATTCGTCGCCAGGTGACTAAATCTTCCCGAATCTGCCCGTCTGCTCCAACCCTAAAACAAATATGGCATGAGCTTCATATGGTTAAAAAAAAATTAAATAGCATATCTTTAACAGTTGCAACTTGGAAAATAATTGTTCTAAGTAAAAACACCATTGAACACTATGTTGTCAGCTGCAGTAAGAACCTGCTGAAACAAAACATCATTGACTATTATCACTACCCATTGTGTCTGTTTTATGTAAAGTAGGGTTGTCTCATGCTGATATAGGTCATGCAAACACATTTGTCACTCTTTTTAAAAGAGATGTATTGGCTGCTGACTAGGATATAACATTGGATAGAAGTTTTGTCCCTTTTGGGATTTAGTGAGAGGAAAGAGGATGAAGCACCTATGATAGGGAGGAAGGAAACTAGACAAATGAAAAGGGAAACCTAAGGGCTAAAGTCACCATACACATTAGAGGAACAGCAGATAGTACATCCTAGGTATGAATTAAAGATCTTGATGCCTTAACAAAGACCTGGTGTCTGACAGTAATTTGTCAGTCATCTTTCAAAGCTCAATGTTCCCACCTTTTGAGATTGTTTGTTATTTTAACTGAAGCCCATTTAAACATCATGGTGACTAAACTGGCTGCCTATCTTGTTTACAAAAGCACATTCTGGCCACCACATATTCTTGGATTTGAGCTGGATTTGACAGTTGAAAGCAAGGAAAATGCAAAAAATTACTAAACACGACTGCTTTAATATACCTACCATTACTTTGTCCCAAACATTATGATGCCCTGAAATGAGGGGGGCTATGTATAAAAAGTGTTGCAATTGTTATATGGTGAAACTGCATATAGTACATCCTAGGTATGAATTAAAATAACTTTAAATTAAAGTCTGGAATGTGCACTTGAATCACATTGAATTGTTTGATTTAATATTCACTGGACATTCATTGCAAGTTTTCTTTGGTTTTAAGTTGCATGTATATTGATTCCTATTGAAAGCAGTGTTTGTCTGTCCCTTTCCATGCTCTGTCATGATCGCACATGGTTTCGAAACAATGGTACCACAGCTATAAAACACTGCCACAATTGTGTTGGGCTCACTAGAGGCGATTGCCAATTAATTATACAGGGGCCCCTCCCCATTTTAACACATTAACCACCCCAATGCTCAAGTGAGTCCAAAGGCCACTTGGTCACAGTGGACACCTCTCTAGGGAAACACTTCTTGCTTTGCAGTAGGGGCGGGGGGCATTGAGACAGCAGCCCGGTCCAATCCTTTACCTACCCCTTACCAAGCCCTTATTCTGGTCCTACACTATTTTGTCCTGACCCACTCTCTAGGGCAAAAGAAAAATTGTTTAAAGATATAACTGAGCTCACAGAAGATATATAGGTTGAAGCACTAAAATAGATACTTGAGGTAACAATATCAATCAGAGACAGATACATTCAAATGAATTTCTAGAATTGGGTTTATTTCACTCCATATCTCAGATGGTCTATTTGCTGGGAATGGTGGAGAACTGTGGACTTTGAACACTATGAAATTCAGGGTTTTCTTAAACTTGCCAAAAAAAGCCATTCTTCTGCACTGGAAAGCCATGTCACCTCCCTCAACCCCCCTTTGGAGAACCTTGGTAAACAATACACTTTCTAACCAAAAATTCCTCTACATCGCAAGAGGCTGCCCCAAAAAGTTTTATGCGGTATGGGGCCCATTGATCAGGATCCCCAGCTCCAGTTGTGACAAACAGGAACACATGATGATACACTTGTTCAGGGGCATAACTATAGAGGAAGCAGACCCTGTGGCAGTAGGGGGCCCAGGAGGTATAGGGGCCCCATGAGGCCCTAATTTATATAAAATGTTGATAAATATTGGTAAAACAGGTCAATCTCTAGAAATTTTTGGGGCCTGAAAAATGATTTGCTTTGGGGCCCAGTAATATCTAGTTATGCCACGGCATTTGTTGTTGTGTCTAGCTCTTTCTCACCCTTTCTTCCTCTTTCCCCCATTGCTTTCTGCTCTTCTACCTTTCGTTAAGTTAAAATGAAAAATAAAAACTTTTTAAAAGTATACATTTGGTTTATACGCTATAGTTTATCTTAGGGAATACAGTATTTATTGCTATTGCTGCCATGTAAGTGTTTGCATATGACAGCTGTTACAACTGTTTATATATCACACAATTTGCAACTGTTTAGCTTTGATTGAAATCTGTTATACCACATACTAACATATGACATTCATATTTTATTATTTATTTATTTTTTTAAAATATGCTTACGAAGTATGTGGAGAAACTAGAAGGAAAATCACCAGCCACAGGCCAAGTGCAGCAGGACAAACCCATGCTAGTTTATTTGCTTGGAGGAGAAAGTCCCAGGCATTCTCAAATTAACAGAGTAGTAACTATGCTATAATTATTAGAATAGCATAATTATGTTACATTGAGCTCTCATTTGTTACCAGCTCTCATTACTTTAAATTAATAGTCTGCTAATAAAGGTATTTCATGTTAGCATCCTGTGCATCGTTACTGTTACTGTGACCAAAAAGTCATGGTAACCGTAAATACAGCGGTGAATGTATGACATGTATGTATGACTGTATGAAATACTGGTGTTGCCTGGGAGCTGAGTAGTTCTCTAGTGCTATGGAGAACCACAATATCATTTGTCACACAGGTAAATAATCATGTGCCCAGCATTGCTCAGCAAACCAAGTATATTTCCTTGAAAACCCCAAGTTATGTTTTCTTTTTGTGCCACAACCCCCATAACACAAGGGGGTTATGTATTAAAATCTGAAAACTTCTCATTTTTTTTTAATGGAGAAGGAAAGGCGTGCAGCAGTTTGGGGTGCCAAATGTTAGGCACCGCCGAGTGATAGGAGCACCGGCCCGGGGTTTCAGGTAAGTAATTACAATCACTTGGGGTGCCTAACATTTGCAAGCCTTTTATTCTCCTTTAAAACCACTTTGACCAAACTCCCATCCACATTTTTACCATATTTAGCAATACATTTAGTAGAAAAAACTAAATCTAAAATAATACATGGATATGGTGGATTGATGTTTTAGATACTTATCGGAATACTTGAAAATCAATCTTCAATAAGGATGAGCAAACTTTTTTGCCCAAATGTGCACATAGCAGATCTTAACTGGACCATATTTTTGTTTTTCCATTGAGAATCCAACATATTTTGTCACTTTTTTCCCAGTTTTGCTCATGACTAATCTTCAACTAATCTTCCACTCCTTTTCAGTGGTATTTGTCTCTCAAATCTCAGAGCATTCTGTGATCAATTTGCACTTGTGTTGCTGTGCCTTGAAATGCATGCCCGTCAACCTCATGTAAGCAAAGAACAAGTGTTTAAAAAAAATTAGAAACAACAATGAAATAAACTGAACACTGTTATAATTACACATGTATAGAGCTGTGTACAATGTAATATTGGTGTATATCATTGCTGTACATTTATACACAATATTAATGCCTCTTTTCAAACCATATCTTTCCCAGTGACCAATGGGTTATTCTTGGCACAAGAGGGTGTAAAATAATGTCACAATTTTTGATTGATTGCCATAATTGCAATTTATGGGATTAAGGACAATAACAGAGCCTTATAAATGTGATATTCATTTTACACAGTTTGTTACTAAGAATATTTTACACATTTCTAAATGTTCCTCTTGGTGTGAAACTGTTGCACCATGATGTGTGTTCAAAAGTTCAATCTTGGGTATATACTTCTTTTTCCAATGAGAAGAGGCACCAGAAAATTGCTGCTTTAGACAACACCTTTTGCCTTGTCAAGGCATTATATTAGATTGTACTCTTAGGGGCATATTTATCAACGGTCAAATTTAGAGTTTATAAAAACGGGGAAAAAAAATTATTAAAAAAACATTATTAAAAAATTTGAATTTTTTAAATTTAGGTGAATAGGATTGACCTGCAAACTCGAATCAAATTCAAAACAAATTTGATTCATTTTTTCACAAAAAAAAATAATAAAAAATTAGATTTTCAAAAGTCCTCCGAACGACTCCAAATTCATTGTAGGAGGTCCACCATGGGCTAAAACACAAATTCGGCAGGTTTTAGTATATGATAAATTTTGAAATTTGAATTTAGAATGTTTCCCTAGTCGAATTACACTAAAATAAACTCGAAATTTAATTTAAAAACTGAAATCTGCAATTCGACACTTGCTAAATCTGCCCCTTATTGTCGAGTCACACCATTAAATGACTGCCCATTGTTATAGATCTGTATAGAACTATAAAGGTACCTTTTATGATGCCATTATACTGTATATTTAAAAGCCGTTTACACCTTTGTGATATAAAAGGTAGAAAACTGCTGCAGCAGCTGTGCCAAACCATTAGAAAATATTTGCTTCACGCTTTTCTAGAATTCCATGAATATATGACTATCACCAAGATAGATCAGTGTGCTGTAACTAAAAGTCAGGCTCTGTTTCATGTAAATCTAAAGTTGATAGACATGATTAGAATGGAGGCTTCCAAAGTTCAGAACAGTGTGTAAAGCACCTGCTGGTTTTAGGCAGGCTAAGTTTGAGACACAATTTAAATGACCCTGGAGGATAGCCAGAAGATGCACAGTCAATTATGCTCAAGGTCTCACTTGATAAGCTTCACTGCAGGATAGAGACCCGGTTAACATGCAAAATAATGTAGAGATGCAGGTGGGGGTTACGGTTGACTTGACAGAAAGATGCTTCACTGAGAAATATCTAATTAACGCTCTCCATACTATTTTCCTTTTGCACCAGTAGATATCCACAAAGCCAAATCTATATCAGACAGAATCACAGGATTATAAAATTAAGAATAAAGAAGCAACCCCTGCCCTATCTTCTGTTAGTTCAGATCTAGCTGGCTGTCCCTCAGGCATTAAGGTCTGTGGTCTCAGAAGCAAAAGAGGAGGGGGCAGGAGGGGGTAGAAGAGCATAGAGACAAAAAGAGTCTTTTTTACTTTAAGATTACCTCATCAGTTTTACAGATTAAGACGTAGTAAGTGGATCCTGAATTTATTTCAGATATAACTTTTATCCAGCTGAGATAGTTTGTTTCTGATTTTTTTTAAATAAAAAACTCTGACCAAACTAGAATCCACAATGTGACCTTATTTATTAATAAAAAAGCATGATAAAATCGAGCCCCGAATCGTACAATTGTTTCTGGCTTTTTCCGAAAAGCTCTGATTTTTCCTACGAAAGGTCCGAAATAGTTGGATTTTTCGGACTAATTCCAGCGCAGACAACAGAAACTTCCAAACAGGATAGGGACCTCTCTCATTGACTTATATACAACCTTGGCAGGTTTGAGATGCCGGATTTTTAGATTCAGACTTTGCCATCCTTGGTGTATAATAAATCTCAAAAACTTCAAGTTTCATTTTTCCACAAAAAATGTGTATTTTTTTAATTAAAGGGATACTGTCATGGGAAAAAAAATGTTGTCAAAATGAATCAGTTAATAGTGCTGCTCCAGCAGAATTCTGCACTGAAATCAATTTCTCAAAAGAGCAAACAGATTTTTTTATATTCAATTTTGAAATCTGACATGGGGCTAGACATACTGTCAATTTCCCAGCTGCCCCAAGTCATGTGACTTGTGCTCTGATAAACTTCAATCACGCTTTACTGCTGTTCTTTAAGTTAGAGTGATATCACCCCCCTCCCTTTTTCCCCCCAGCAGCCAAACAAAAGAACAATGGGAAGGTAACAAGATAACAGCTGCCTGGTAGATCTAAGAACAGCACTCAATAGTAAAAACCCATGTCCCACTGAGAGACATTCTGTTACATTGAGAAGGAAAAACAGCAGCCTGCCAGAAAGCATTTCTCTCCTAAAGTGCAGGCACAAGTCACATGACTGGGGGCAGCTGGGAAATTGACAAAATGTCTAGCCCCATGTCAGATTTCAAAATTGAAAATAAAAAAATCTATTTGCTCATTTGAGAAATTGATTTCAGTGCAGAATTCTGCTGGAATAGCACTATTAACTGGTGCATTTTAAAAAATTACAGGATCCCTTTAAAAAAAAAAAAACAAGTTTTTGGCATTTGGACTTTAATAAATAACCCCCTAGATCTGATTAATAAAAAAAAGCTTCTCTATGTTCTCTCATAACAGATGAAAAGTGCAAAGCTGAAACAGTTCTTTTTAATGGAAAAATGGGTTTCTTGCATGTCACAGACCATTTTGGGCCAAACTGATATATGTCTGTTTATAAAATGTCAGGGGCTCATTTATAACCTTAGTGCAGAATGATTTGCACAGCAAACATATTAGCCCCATGCATGTTTATATTTAGAAAGCTGGTGTATTTAATGTGCACACATAATTGCAAATTTTTATTTGTTCTGTGATTGTGTAACGTTCACAGTGGGAAACCGCTGCAACGGAAGTTAAATTCACACTTGGTAGTGCGTGTGGTGGAAGCCCAAGGAAAAAGCCACAAATACTTAAAGCAGGCATGTTGAAATATACAGGATTTAATGGAACTGAAGCAAAACAGGAACAGGTCAAAAATAAAGTCTTTACCAGGCAGGCAATGAAAAGCTGGAACAAAAACACAGGAACAAGATTCAGGAACTTGGAATATCCAGGAACAGATTCAGGAACAAAACCAAACACATTCCGATTCAGATTCAAACACATTCAGATTCAGATTCAAACACATTCAAGGTTTTCAAGGATTAGGTCAGGAACAAACAAAATACATTCAATGACATTCAGCTTTGCTCAGGGCGTGGTTTATAAAGGGCAATTGATTATAGAACACAAAACACATGAGGGTAACAAGAAGGGAGGAGACCAGGGAGGAGACAAAAAAAGATACAGGATCACAATAACAGGATCAGGACCAGCCCCAAGAGCCTCCAGTGGCTCACTTGGTCCAGCAACCCCAGTCCCAAGTGTTCAAATCCCAGATGGTCCTTACATTACCCCCCCCTTGAGGATCGACCACCGGGCGATTCCAAAGTCGGCTAGTCCCCAACTTTTTAGTGTAGTTACAGGAACCCGGAATGGGGGCATCAACAGGAACCACCGTCATGGGAACTGGCACAGTGGCGGGAACCGGCTGGGCTGTGGGCACAGGAGCAGGAACCGGCTAGGCTGCGGGCACAGGAGCAGGAACCGGCTAGGCTGCGGGCACAGGAGCAGGAACCAGCTGGGCTGCGGGCACAGGAGCAGGAACCGGCTGCGAAGCCATCACTGAAACACGGACTGGCTGGGAAGCCATCCCTGGAGCATGGACTGGCTGGGAAGCCATCCCTGGACCTCCTGGGGGCACAGGACAAGGCAGAAGCCCCTCTTCTGGGGGCACAGGACCAGGCAGAAGCCCCTCTTCTGGGGGCACAGGACCAGGCAGAAGCCCCTCTTCTGGGGGCACAGGACCAGGCAGAAGCCCCTCTTCTGGGGGCACAGGACCAGGCAGAAGCCCCTCTTCTGGAGGCACAGGACCAGGCAGAAGCCCCTCTTCTGGGGGCACAGGACAGAAGCAGATTGCAAGCATGGAGCAAACATGGGAACTGAAGCAGACTGCAAGCATGGAGCTGACACAGGTACTGAAGCAGACTGTAAGCATGGAACAGACATAGGAACTGAAGCAGAGTTTTGCTGAACTGCATCTAGCTTGTCAAAAAGAAAATGCAGACTTTGAATCGTATAGTCCTGCTTCCTCTGACGTACCTCTAGGCGAAGAAGGAGGGTAGAGATCAGCATCTCAGTGGTCAGCAGAGCGGTGGTATCCTGATCTTTGGCCTCACCTTCCCCATCTCAAGGGAGTTGCAGTTCAACAAAGGGACTTGAAGGCATGGAGGGCTCACCCAAAGGCTTCCTGCAGTTTGGCAGTCATTCTGTAACGTTCACAGTGGGAAACCGCTGCAACAGATTGTCCTTGAGTGCTTTTTAAATATGGTATAATTGCTAAAATGTATGCGCATACCCTGCGTTTGACATAAGTGGAAAAAATATTCACTAAACAATTTATATTCACAAAGTTACTGTCAACACTATATTCGCACACAATGAGCACACACACACAGTGGCCATGCTCATGCAAACACCCATCTCATTTGAGAGCTATTTGTAAATATGTATCTCAATGTGCAAAAAAATGAAAGACACACATAACAGTGCAATGTTTAAGGGGGTTATTTATCAAAGGTTGAATTTTGAATTGATGTGATTTTTTTTTACTCTAATACATTCATATGTACTCACAACAGGATATTTATGAAAAAATGCTAATACTAAATGCTAATTCTAAAATACGATGGAATAGGAAAAACCCGAAAATTCAATTCATACTCGAACGAAACTCAAATCGAATTTTCCTCAGAAAAAAACTTGAATGTAAGGAAGGCTATTAACATCTTCAAATGGGTCAACAGATCTGTGCCATTGACTTGTGAATGAATTCGGCAGGTTTTAGGTGGTGAGTATTCAAATTAGAACTGTTTCCATGGTCGAGGTGTGATAAATCTCACATTCTAATTTACATTCGAGTTAGTGCTTTTAAATTAAAAAACAGAAAATTCAAAAACGAATTTGCTAATCGAACCTTAATATATCTGCCCCTAAGCGTTAAGTCAGAACATGCAGAAAAGTAAATATGCTGTTCGTGAAATTTATAATTGACCCTGTTAAGTTTTATGTAAATGAAATGGAAAATGACATACTATACTGTAGCTAATTAGAATGGAAATTTCCATAGATCACTAAAATATTTTTCCAACTTTTTTAAGTCAGAAAATGTGTTTTATAAATACATCTTTACATTTTTTGCTGCTTAAATATAAAAAGAAAACAGTATATTTAGGAATTAATTTAAGTGTTGAAATTTTTATTGCAGTAGTATGTTCTAATGGTAATCCCATTTTAAATTCACCAATTACAGTGGCAGTAGAAGATTCAATGGTGTAATAGGAAATTATTGGGCCCCACAGAGAAACAATCTTGGGCCCCCTATCCTGTGGGAATAAAACACTTGACATACATTGTCTGCCCCCCCCCCCAGCAGTGGCAGGATCTGTTTTTACTATAGTTATACCCCTGCCAACTTAATATTATTGTTAGGTTTTGAAAACCAAATAATTGCATTGAGTACCTTGCATCTTTATTATGACATGAAAACATTTCTTTCAGCATAAGGACACTTTCTCATAGTCATACAAATTTAGGTACCCACCCCTTTTAGCATGTGTATTGGTTTCTATATGTAACAAAAAAATGGTTTTGTTCTTTTTGTTTCTAGTTGTAATTGGATAATTGTTTGCATGTGTTGTAATGAATTTCATTGATGGTTATGTTGTATGTCTTGATTAGTAACTGCGTCTTTAAAGGGAAGACTTAGGGCCGATCCACTAACTCCGAGTGAAGGATTCGAAGGTAAAAAACTTCAAATTTCGAAGTTTTTTTGGGCTACTTCGAGCATCGAATGGGCTACTTCAACCTTCGACTACGGCTTCGAATCGAACTATTCAAGGTAATAATCGTTTGACTATTCGACCATTCGATAGTCGAAGTACTGTCTCTTTAAAAA
This sequence comes from Xenopus petersii, assembly GCA_038501925.1. Classification (NCBI taxonomy): domain Eukaryota; kingdom Metazoa; phylum Chordata; class Amphibia; order Anura; family Pipidae; genus Xenopus; species Xenopus petersii. Next base: position 37,450,514 of record CM076685.1, read on the forward strand.
AAACTTCCACCCCCTAGTTTGCCATCTAAAAGCTACCGAAGTCAATGTTAGCCTATCTGCTCTAAATCCTTCGACTTCAATATTCGAAGTCTAAGGATTTTAATTCCTAGTCGAATATCGAGGGTTAATTAACCCTCGATATTCGACCCATAGTGAATCGGCCCCTTAGGGTAGGACTTGACGATGTGATTGGAGCCGACACATCGCAATGTGACGAAACGCATGGGACGTGTCGGATGGTCTAAAGAAAATGGAAGTGAAGGAGAAATCACAGGTAAGAACTACATTGATCTGAAAACGCAGCATTGATTGAAAACGCAGCGTGCTCCTACCCCAAGGGCTGAAACACACGGCGCGGCTTGGTCTGATCCGGAAACGGATGCGACGAGATTAATGCATTGAAAATAAGGTATGTAATAGAAATGTCGGAACTGGTTGCTGCTTGTGTCCAACATGATACGTGCAGCGTTCGCATCCGTCAATCGTGTCGGATGCACGCAGGAACAAGGACCGATAATTCTATTACTTACCTTATATTCGCAGCATCCGTCTCCTCGCATGCACTTCATCTCATTGCGTCGGATCTGATGATGACGCATTGTGTAGTTCCAGCCTAAAACTTGTTTTTTATGTCTTAATAAAGTGTTTTTACTTATTATTTTTTTGAAATACTTTATTGGGTCTCCAGATTGTACGATACCTTGCTTGGAGTATGATGCAGAGAGTGATATTCTGATACAGTCTGCAGACGGTTTTCATTTTTTATTATTTGTGGCTTTTGAGTTATTTACCGTAGGGACCATACATTAATATAAATAAGAGACTGGAAAACGAATAGCAGAGGACCTGTGTAGAGAGATGAGTAATAAAAAGTAGCAACAATAAATTTGTAGCCTTACAGAACATTTGTTTTTTTAGAATGGATCTGTGACCCCAATTTGAAAGCTGGAAAGTGTTAGCAGAAGACAAATCATGTAAAAACTATAAAAAGAAAAAATTAAGGCCAATTAAAAAGTTGGTTAGAATTAGCCTAAAAATTAATATATACAGGGAACTACCCCTTTAATAGACCTCATTTGTTGCTTATTTTTTTGTTTAATTTACATTTTTTTGACTGATTTTGGGCAATACACAAAAACTAATGCCAGTTGATGTTATGTTTAAAGGAGAACTAAACCCTAAAAATGAATGTGGCTAAAAAAGCCATATTTTATATACTGAACCTATTTCACCAGCCTAAAGTTTGTTTCTGAATAGCAGCAATGATCCAGGACTTCAGACTTGTCACAGGGGGTCACCATCTTGGAAAGTGTCTGTGACACTCACATGTTCAGTGGGCTCTGAGCAGCTGTTGAGAAGCTAAGCTTAGGGGTCGTCAAAAAATGAGGTTGGTCTGTAATATAAGCTGATGCTACAGGGCTGATTATTAAATTTTGATGCTCGTTGCACTGGTTTCTGTGCTGCCATTTAGTAATTATCTGCCTTATATTGTGACATTTATATTATAGGGGGTACATTTACTAACTAAAGGTTGCTAACGATATCGACAATTCGCCAGAGTTGCCACCCGCACAGACATCGGCAGTTCACTAACAGGCGCAGGCACCAATTCGCTAGTGAAAAAGACCATCACTATCGCTCGTTTGCACTCGTTCGCAAAAGGTTGTTACTCTGCAAATTCAGTAAAGTGCGGATTTTACTGAACGTTACCTCTTTCGCCAGAGTTAACTTCGCCACCTCAGCCAAGGAGAAGTGCTAAAAAGAAGCTAGATCTTTCTCATTCTTCTGTCCTGCGTGTCGAAAATGCATTACAGTTCCGAAAACGCTGGCGACTTTTTCTTTTTTGAAGCGGGATTGCCTGCAAAAGTCCTAACAAACTTTTTTTGGGTGGCTGGTTTTCTCCAGACATTTCATAACATATGGAACATTCATTTTACAGTGGGCTCATGTGTAGGGCATTATTTGAACTCTCTTGTTTTTATTAAGGTTTCCTGGACATTTAATAATAATTACAAGTGGTAACTTCAAGCATTTGCACCAACATTTATAATAAAGACATCCATACCACTTTAAATTACCCGCCCAAATTGACCTAAGCGCAAGATCACTATTGGCTAGGCACAAATGAACACTAGTGTATCTTTGCTAAGAAATACTCGCACTGCCGAAGTAACGCTAGCCAAAAGTCACCAGCGTTCAGGGGCCAAGGACAAAAATCAGCATATTAGTGAATTGTCGTAGTTGTAGCTTATATGCGCCTTGCAAACTGGTGCAAGCTGCCCAAAGCTGGTGCTGGCGAAAATTTGCCAGTTACTGAATCTACCCCTATGTGTCCTGTATATTGTGAGTCAGTCCCTAAGCTCAATAACTGACAGCAGCACAGCGAATGTGCAGTGAATCAGCAGAAAAGAAGATGGGGAGCTACTGGGGCATCTTTGGCTGGTACAGAAGCTCAAAACATAATGTACAACTTTTCTATCCTTCTTTATTTAAGCTTTAGTTCTCCTTTAAGGCATCCACATTCCTCTCCATTAATTTTACATTTTCTGTTGACTGAGGTGGCCTTGTTTACAGTTGGTCTAGTACTCAATGTGCCAGTTCTTTCTTTCACCTCAGAGTTCTGAGGTAATTCAATGATTAAACCTCATGTCATTGTGGATGACCATTAAAACCCAAAAGGAGAGGGTGCTGACAAAAGGCATTGCCATATAAAAATTAACATTATAATTACAAATGACTAGTGGTGCAAAGACTATTGTTCCTTGGCTATTGTGAGAGGAATGAAAAGCAGAATACATAGTGACAGAAACTAAGGCAAACCCATTTGTCTTTTCTATATTTTTTTAAATAAAATTACACTGGAAATCTGCACAGCAATGAAAGCCTGATTCTTTACAGCATAATGTGCGGTTTGTTTGCTGCATTCTATTAGAGAAAGAAGGGTCATGATTTAAAATAACATTTTCAGAGCATGTTTGGCAGCCCTGGTTGCTGGGTAACCACACTGGGTTTTTTTTAGCCGTTTTATTAAATAAACATAGGGTTTTTGTCCTTGTGAATCTATGAAGAACATTTCTATATTATTCTGTATTATTATGTACGTACTAAGTTGATCACCAGACAATTGTTTAGTATGATGGCAAAAGAAAATATTGTCATAAGCCATTCAGTTTGATATTAAATATAACTGCTGGCACATTTTAATTTTGCCTTATGCTGTGTCGGCAGGGAATATGCAGGGCAGCATTATAAGATCAAAAGCCAATACTGAAAACTATTTTTTTTTTGTCATTTTTATTTTTGTGGTAACAAGTCATAATAAAACATTTTGTACAGTCGTTCATATAGATCTCATTAGTCACTGTAAAGTCATGGTTTGAGCATAAACAATTATCTGAAACACACACAGGCAAATATATTTAATGCTGTGCATGAAAAGTTGATAAGTAAACAAGAAAGAACACAAAAAGAATAGAACAGTAACTTAAAAAAAACTTGCTGCTCGGTAATGTTTACAGATCTATAGTCGGATTTGAAAGTAATTCTCAAGAATATCTTATTATGAGGAATTGAGGAATTTTAGTCAGTACCCAGGTCAGATTATATTCAAACTGTTTAATAGTACTGACCCTCTGTTCCACTTCTGTGAGGGAAGGAATATAAGGGGTCTTCCATTTAACAGCAATTGAGATGGCGGTAGTTGAAAGTATCTGATCAGCTATTGCGTGTGCTTTAAGAATTGTTTAGAGGGATTCCCCAGGAGTAAAGAATATATTCTTCGTTATCTGAGACTCAAAATATGCCCAAGCATTTCAAGTAAAAAGAGGCCCAATAAATTGTGTCTGTCTATAGCATGTTACAGCAGCTAATGTGGCAGTTGCCAGGATCTACAGATTGTCAGTCCAGACCTGAGGCCAAGCATTTGTAAAATCAGAGCTCTTGTAAAAAATGTGGGCAAGAGTTCTTGCAATCAAATGTTATGTTTCTCAGTTCCATTGATTATTGTTGTCTATAGCACAGAAGGGACATGAAGGGACTCTCACTGGGGTTAATCCCATTTTCTTTGTGCAGCTTTATAAATGTAAGAAGAATTCTGTTTGATTAAGGTCCCCAGTGTTTTGCAATTTTCTTTGGAAAAGTTATTTTCCTCTCTCTAATTTTTGTCACAGGGAAGTTAGTGTCGCCGCAGGGACGAAAATATAAGCTGTGTCCTAATTTTTGTCACAGTATAATTTATGTGATTCTATGAAATGTACCTTTGTGGTTTGCAATCAGCACTTCATTTGGACTTTAGGTTTATTTTAGTAAAGACATACAGAATGTGCTTATTCTACACCTGTGTGTACTTCCAAAATACAGTGCGTGTTTTGTAGAATTACACCTTTTTTTTTTTATAAAGGCAACCTAAAATATGTATTCTTTATTTGTCAGTGCTACTTAATCCTATCAGGTGGCATTTCTTATGTTCCACCAGTTTTGCTTGACTCTTGGGGGCACATTTACTTAGGGTCGAAGTAAAATCCTTCGACTTCGAATATCGAAGTTGAAGCATTTAGCGCTATTCGTTCGATTGAACGATCGAAGGAATAATTGCTCGATCTAATGATTAAATCCTTCGAATGAACGATTCGAAGGATTTTAATCCATCGATCGAGCGATTTTCCTTCAATCAGAAATTGGCTAGAAAGCCTATGGGGACCTTCCCCATAGGCTAACATTGATGCTCGGTAGGTTTTAGGTGGCAAAGTAGGTGGTCAAAGTTTTTTTTAAAGAGACAGTACTTCGACTATCGAATAGTCGAATAGTCAAATGATTTTTAGTTCGAATAGTTCGATTCAAAGTCGTAGTCGAAGGTCGAAGCAGCCAGTTTGATGGTCGAAGTAGCCAAAAAATACTTTGAAATTCGAAGTATATTTTATCCTATTCCTTCACTCGAGCTAAGTAAATGTGCCCCTTGGTCTTTGTTTTCTTTTCTCTTGAAAGATGTCATTAAATTAGCATTGTTTGCAGGTTGATTTTCTTTTGTCCTCTGATGCTTGCTTGCCCACAATTGTATATTTCCTATACACATAGTACAAGCAAATCCCCAAGCACTTTATAGTAATATTATAACAAAGAGAATTACAATAAATTGACATGCAAGGGTTACATAATGAACCACAATGATTACATTATGATTACTTACATTACTCACATAATAGTTTAAGGGCACTTCTGTCTGGATTCTGACTCTGCCCCTTACTTCAGATAAACATAAAGCACAAGACAGCCCTATCCTTACCTTACTGTCAATGTGGCCTATGTCTACTGCTGCTTCTTAAAGGGGAAATCCGACTTCCAAACTAAAATTTGAGAAAGAGGCCCACATATCACAGAAACCCCTAATATAGCCATCACAGTTACCTGTTTCTTTAAAAAGTATGAATAAATGCCATTTTCTTTGCTGAAATCCAGCTGTTTAACAGTTCTCTTTCTGCAACATTTGAAATCCTGACAGGGAAGGAGGGACTAAAACACTGATGTTACAGCTTACAGACAGCATGCATGAACTACATAACCCACAATGCACTGCACTGTTCATTTCCTTATTGAACTCACATGTGCAGGGAATTGGGGGTTTGGGGGATACAGGCTGAGGGCAGCTGGCTGTTGATACAAAGTAACAGTAATCAGCCAGATCAGCAAAGTAGTCAGAAAGATAAGCAGGAGAGCAGGGGGCTAGGTTTAGGGAACTGTCAGAAACTGTTAAAAACCATGAAAAGTCTGCATATTTTTTAATTGATGTATATTGCAAAATTGCTTGAAATTAGGTTTACTTTTCAAAACACTTAAGTTATGTTTTTGTGGAGTTCCCCTTTAACTTGTGCATGAATGTGCACTGAAATGCAGAGGTATCTTACATGAAAACACTATACATGGACACGGAAATTGTAATACAAAGCTGCAGCTCCCTTTCACTTGAATGGGAAATGTTGGGAAGTGGTTTTCAGCCCAAAAAGTCTTCATTTTCAGACCTTGCTGGTGCTTCCCTTTCAACTGAATAATGGGAAGTAATCTTGGGTGCTTTTCAGCCCATGCCAATTAAAACTTACAGAAGTATCTTCTTGCAATTTGCAGATTGTTGGTCGCTTGTCACTATAGCTCATATTAGTTGTACATGGGAATAAGGCAGCAGATTTATATAATGATTATAGGGGTTATTATTGTGTTATGCACCAAAGCTCTTTATTTACTTGCTTTCATGTATAAGAACATTCTGCACTGATTCTGTAAAGGTTGTTGTAGGTGCATTATGCCCAAAGAACAGTGTGAGTTGTGCTGAGATTTAAAGGGAGGAAACCTTGTCTATTTGTATCTGTAAATGATAGGTTTTGTGCTTAGTAAATAGCAGCCAAGTAAGGAGAATGATGGTGGACACATACAGTATGTGTTTTCTTGCAGGGTAGGCACAATTGTGCCCAAATATGTGCTTTTCACTACCTTGCACTTTGGATTTGTTAGCAATTACACTTAAGATCTGGGAAAGAATAATGCACTGTGGAAAAAGTGTGATTTCTGCATTTTGTGTCTCTTTTATATATCAGCTCTACATTATTTAACAGACTAGGTGCTGAACTCTTCTTAACAGCATCTACACAATGCCCTAAGCATTAAGCCCTTCCCTAGAATTAACAGAGGTAGGTCATTTATTGACTATTTCAGCCACTATATAATATATAATTGGCAATGCAACAATATTAACATTAACTGCAATGCCTTAACATTAAAATTAGTTGTATAATCTGCATTATTCCTATTCTATTTTCTAAGGAATCATGAATCACGCAATATTTTACTGACTGCATTTACAGTAAATAGTAAGTAATAACCTGTGCCAAGATAACAGTACCTTAGACTTGTTTATACATATTAAGTATTTGCTCTGCTATACCTAATTATTTTTATGGGATAACAAAAGATATGTCTGGTTGTGCATGAATCATACCTTTGCAGTTATTGTCAACAGACTGCTGGGGCGGGAGGTGGTCTAACTTCTTGGCTATGGATGCACAGTCTATATTTGGCCCTGAATCTCATTTCTAAGAAATGTGTTCAAGATTACATCTTCTTTTTTAGTTGGCAAGTTAGGGTTATTTCATGTACATCTTAGACAAACACCTATATGGAGAGCTTCTATTTATCTTTTATGCTTTAGTTTAATAGGCCCACATTATTCTCAACATTCACCATCAACTGAAATATTTTAGTCTTAGACAAGTTTTCAGGCTTACTATTTGACTAAGTATGGCAGCAGGAATAAATTGCTGTTATCAATGAAACCACACAGAAGGCTAAAATAAGAGTCCGATGTATGTATCACATAATAGACGTGCTGTGATTTTATGGTGCGTGTGCCTGAATGATCTCCTTGCAAGTCTATTAGCTAGAAGAATTTCCATTGCGTTTATTTTAAAGGAGTGTTCTATATTAAAGACAATATTAAAGACAGTAATATTTTAAGTTTAAGGGATTGCGCTTATACCTTGGAATGCTAAAAGTGTAATCCATAACAGATGCTTTATTCAATTTTAAGACAGTTTATTGAAAATCAGGGTGCCTATGCCAGTATATAAAAAACATAATTCCTTCCCTCTAGGTACATAGACATTTGGTGAGTTCCCTCACTGTGCTGGCTTCCTTGTGGACTACCAGCAAAGCAACCAGAATTATTTGGGGATGACCCTGTACTCAAACCAGGTAAATATTATTTTAAGGGATTGCTCAGCATCTTGTTTGCTCCATCTGTTGCTTGTGGTGGCAGACAGCACCTCGTGCCCTACTGAATGTTCTTTGTACAAATAGGCTCTGCTCTGTCTACTACTTAAAGAGATCACACTGAATTTCTAATAACAATTAAATAACTTTTAAAATGTTCTTCGCTGGGGTGGTACTGGACCATTGGAATTCAATATATTGCCCACCTATTCTTCCAAAACACTCTAATACTCAACGGCAAACTTCTACACAGATAAAACAGATTCCTAGCGACATCCTCCTTGGAGCTTCCATGTCCTTCTAGGGAGAAATGAAATGAAAATAGAATTTTTCAATTATTCCTTAGGTAACTCACTCATAGTGCCTTTTTGCACTAGTTTGCAACTGTTTGAGACAGCAATGATGTGGTCATTGATCTTAAATTTTATACTGGGCTCCAGGTTCCTTTGTTATGACCCTGTATATCTGATTCACAGAAAACTGCTCATCTGTTTAAGGGTAAATACATTGACTTTAATCCCAACCTATAAAGAGGTGATATTTTATCTTTATAGGTTTGTCATATAAACTTTCAGTGTTGTGATTGTAAACTTTGTTGAAACTTATAAAAATGAACCACTGTTTATTTATGGTTTAAACTTCACATAATGAAGCCTTTGTGTAGATGAAGAATTTCCCCTTCTTGTTTTTATTGGTTATTATGCTTAAAACTACATTAGGAGGGCTAGCACTCCACATAAAGACTTTCCTTCTGTGTATATATCAGTAATAAAAGCTCGAAGGAGGAAATAGAACTTTTTTTCAGTAACCTCATTGTCAATACTTTAATCTACCTCATAAAATTGTAGGCCTAGGTTTTGACTTTGCTTGAGAGTGATTTTCTTTTACAATCCTGAGTTATTTAGATCTTTTTTTTTTTCTTTGCCTTGATCAATCATCTTACAATAGAGCTTTTCCTACAGAGAAATGGGAACATTTTAAAGAAACTAGAAATGTACTTTTCGGGGCAGATTTATAACAGGTCGAAGTTAAAAAACTTTGAACTTCGAATTCGAAAAGACCAACCAAAAGACCAACCCTTCTGCCATTAAAGCACCTTTCCAGGCCACTCCATATCAGCATTACAATCGGGGGGGTCCTCCCATCCCCGCCCCAGACCAAAATGTCTCTCCCTCCCTAAAACATTAAAGGTACCCCTGGAGCACATATATCTCGTCTTTTTTCTTTCTGTCCTTGACCTGTTTTCAGCCCTTAGGGTCGTCTCCTGGTTTGGACTTTATATTCCCTAAGCATTTAAGCTTCCATAGGAGAATTGAGCAGAGTGTTTACCTTCCTCCCCTTTGTGTAAGGTTTGGGAATAAGGCTGGAACAGATGGGGGGGTTGTCAGCTGGTTCTCTATACTGTCCCGATACCCTGGTTCTCTGAGGGTTGGTATGTAGGTGGCTCTTAAGTTGCCTGTGCCAACAGGAATCCAATTCATTTAGGCACTGTATCCCTCCCAGCAAGGGGGGAAATGTTTGCTCTGACAAAGCCTGCTGTGAGCGGGTGAAACGCGCGTCAGGCGCTTTTTAGACTGGTTAGGCAGGGGGTACAAACTAATACGGCTTGCTATAGGCCTTGATCCATGGCGACACCGGGAGGGACGCTCTGTGGGTGAAGGGGAGGGCGATCAACGGAGCCTGGCTGGGGTAGAATTTGGGAGCATTTACCTGTACCGTAACGCATCGGTTTAAATACACAGTGGGTCAACCTTGATGCCACCTAATTTTGTCATCTCCCTGATAGAATTGGGGGGTGCGTCTGAGGGTTAAATTTTGACGGCTGCGAAGTGTGCAGCAGGGAGACTCTACGTGCATGGGTCTGTGTGACCCTTATTGGTGTTCATACAATTTTTTGGTACAGCACTCACTTGGTTCCACTTCCAACGAACTGAGAGGGGGTGAAGGGGTGGATGGTGAATCAAGGAAGGGAACCTACGAGGATTGGGTTTATACCCATTGTTTTTCAGTTAATTGGTTACTAACCCCCATCCATGCCCTGGGGTTATCCCAAGACCTTGTGATTGGTCTATTCTCTACCTCGAGGCTTGTATATATCGCGCAACTTAATTACAGTCCAGTTATCCCCCTGTTCTTAACAATCATTTTAATTTTTTCTGGACTTTTGTTTTTTATTTAATTATTAATAAAAGTTATGTTTTATTTGGTTCTTTGAGTCATCGGATCCAACGTTGGGCAGGTGCACCTTCTAGGGTTTTCTCTTTTCTTCTTTTTTCTATTAAAATTTACAATCTAACCCTGCACACCATCTCACTGTCTCTCGAGTGTGATTGATAGTGCTCCCTAAACCTATATCTATTTTTATGGCCTGGCATCCTACCCTGTTCCTTCTCCTCCCCCCTGGGTAAAGCCAGTGGTTTGGAGGGAGATCGGGGAGGTAGGGGAGTGGTGGCCATCTTGGATGAGGGCAAGTCTCACGTTCCTTCCCTGGGAAACTGCGGCAGCCCGGGACCTTATGTCTCTCTTGGGATCCATGGCTTCAACCATCCCGATCTCCAATCTCTCTGGTCCAATCTCTTTTCCTGGACCAATGGAACAGGGTGGAGAAAAACTGGGATCAGTGGATCTACCTTTCCCAGTCCTTTTGGGATTCCCTCCACTGGTGGACGTCGGAGAGGATTCTGGCAAGAGGTTTTCCCTTGTCCCAGCCACATTGGAAAATCCTGACCACTGATGCCCTAGCCAGGGCCTGGGGAGCCCGATTGGGCTGGGAATGGGCGCAGGGATTGTGGCCTTTTCTTCAGCTCAACGTACCTTAGAATATCCTGGAGATAAGAGCAGCAAAATTTTCTCTGTTCTCTTTTGCCGAGGCTCTGAAGGGATCCTCGGTCAAGCTCCTCATAGACAATACCAGTGCGATAGCCTATGTCAAGAAACAAGAGGGAACAAGGAGCAAATCTCTCCTGCGGGAAGTCCAGCCAATTCTCCAGTGGGCAGAGAGCAACCTGTCCTCTCTGACAGTGGAACATCTCCTGGGGGTAGACAATTAGGAAGCAGACTTCCTAAGCCGAAACAATATCTCATGCCCCTAGGCCCGGGCCTTGGTGGCCTTTCCACAAATCCAGGCCTGGCAGCATTTCAGCCCCGTGTGACATCAGGTGCAAATTGGCTATGGTAAGTGACACAGGATTCTGTGGGAACTTGTCTTCAATAGGTGCTCTTGAACATGAAGAAACAAAGAGACAGATGAAAATGTACTCAGCACAACTATGCAGAAGTGCATGGAGTGGCTTTAGACACAAGTACTGTACCTTTAATGGATGGTATTTTCTTGCACAATAAGTGTTTTTCCCAAATTCCAATTTAATTCTGGATGCATGCCCATCACAAATTGTGACTTCCCAAGGGAACACTGGAATCAGTCACCACTGGTGTTTAGGGTATCGCTACAAGGCTATTCTGTACCTTGCACTGGATTACTAACTTGAGAGTCTCAATTTTCAAGAAAATGAATAGTGGGCAGAAGAAGGGACATCTATTTGCACCCACCAACTGCCACTTCTGTTTTGCAGCCAACCCTCCAAAGACCAATTTGTGTGTGCTAAATAACTTTATCACACTAGAATTTAGTAGAATGTGTGGCTGCTTGTAGGCAGTTTCGTTTCTACATGAGCTGATATTGTTAGATGCCAATACAATTTTCATACAGGAGAAATTTATTATCTCATCAGATCCCACAGTGGTGGCCAACCACCCATGAACATTGTGTGGACAGCTTTGGTACATATTCACTTGTACCAATTGTAGATCATGAGAATCATGGGAGATCCCAGGCAGTTGTTATATCTGGGCGATTTATATGCATGCTGCTATTGTGAGGCAGCTGGAAATCCAATAAATGTAATTCTTATTTTACATTAGAAATAGCAAAAGATTGTAAATACTCTGAAAACAATATATTAAGCATCTATCTTATCTTTTGTCTTTTTAATTATACTTTATTGTAACATTTACTTTCGCACCAGGGATTCCATATGTTTTCTTATTGAGCAGATTTTTCATTAGATATTGCAATCAGCAGTTATGGAATGAATATTTTATTAATAGCCGCTTACCAGAATAAGTATTGTTCAGCTAATGCTTTGCATGGGACATTAGATAATTTGTACACGGCATTAGTTAATTTGTAGAAATGTTCATATTTAATGTGCATAGACCTGGGCTCAACTTCATACATTTTCACATGAAAATGATGTTAATCATCATAACCATTATAAATGAACATGTGCTTGAACTAATACAGTCGCATTGGCTTTTCAACCTCATGATGGTTACATCACCATTTACTCCTTCAATGCACTGGGGAGCTTGATGATGTGCAGAGCATTTAATTGGGGATGGGCAGCAAGAGCTAGGACATTTTGTATCTAGGATCCAGGTTGTGGTGGGGACAAAGAGATGTGGCTGCCAGTTAGTGATGGCTGGTTCTTCAGCATCTGTCTATGCCCTCACAGAAAATAAAGATAAATAAATCTTCTTTAAATTAAGGAAGTAGGATGGAGCAGGTCATAGAATGTTTCCTGGTATGTTTCCAGGCCATTCTGACTTTATAAAATCAATGCACAGGATATGTGGCCTTTAAATAAAATCACAGGCTAGAAAAAAATGTATATTAAAGAAAACCTATCAAGTAAGAACAATACTTTTATGCAAAGTGGAAGGGATTGTTCACCTTTCAAAACTTTTTCTCAGTTAAGTTGTTTCACATTGTTCACCATGAACAAAGACTTTGTTCAATTGCTTTCCATCTTTAATTTTTTACAGTTTTCCCAAAATTTAAGTTTAAAGTTTAATGTTCCTGTCTCTAGTGTCTCAGGGGTCCGTTTACTAAAGTGCGGTAAATCTGACTTTAAGTTTCCGCATGTTATCGCTGAGAATATTTTTACGGCAGAATATTCGCAGCGACTAAGTTTACTAAACCACGATGCGCTCAGAAGTCATTGCGATCACTTGCGGTAACTACGTTAAGGAACCAGCTTACGTTAGCGGTAATTTTAGCGAGTTGCGAATTTTCTGGCGAAAAATTACGTTTTTGCGAATATTTATGCTATAAAATAGTCTTTTTTTACGGTTATTATGGCAATTTTTACTGTGACATTTATGGCCAGAAATGCATCTTCAAAACTCATAAACTTTATTAACTGATAATTATACCATCCAGCAACATTACCAGAGTGCCAATAGAATCATAGGAACAAGAAATGATACCAGTCAATCTCTTTGCTTTATAGAAATGCACAGTTTAATGTAGCCAATCACAATGAAACCAAAAAAGCGTAGAGGCTGACGAATCCTTGGACTGTGATGCCCGCTGCCAATAATACGACTCTGAGCTAAAACTGCTGCTTTTGCACCAGATAGAAGCAGAAGCTAAAACATCCTGTCAGCAGTAGCTACAGATCTGTCTCCTGTCAGCAAAGAATGATGGGTAAAAAAAAACTAGTATTATGGGATATTTCCTGCCCCTTGAGAATTTTCTGGTGAAAAAAATACTTTTACGCCACTACATAGGTGGCGGTAAAAGTTTGCGAATATTCTGGCGTTAATTTTGTCTTTAGCACATTTCGCTGTTTAGTAAACCAGGCGTTAATGTATATGTAGCGTTATTTTCAGTGAATGCGATAACTGGCAAACAATTATTCTTGCGCAAGAAAATTCGCAAATTTATATTTACCGCAGGTTAGTAAACTGGCGATAACATATTTGGCGAAAATTCTGTCTATATTTTGTGCGAATATTTTTAACGCACTTTAGTAAACGGACCCCTCAGTCTGGTGGCTCAGTAATCCAGGAGCATCTGAACTGCTACAATTTGCTACATTTAGTTGCTACATTAAGTTGCTACATTTAGTTGATATATTAAGTTGCTACATTTAGTTGATACATTTAGTTGATACATTTAGTTGATACATTTCTCGGCAGTATCTGTGGAACATTAGCAGCTATTGTATCAATTTTAACATCTGATACTGCTCAGGAGTAGGGATGGGTGAATTATTTCCCCTTGTTTCACCGCGGAAATGACGGGCATATCCCTGTATGGCGGAAAAAATGATGTGTGTCAAAAAAAAATTGTCGCGCATCAAAAAAATTGACGCCTATTTTGTCGGCTGCAAATTTTTGGCGAAATGAAACGGGTCAAATTCGCCCATCCCTACTCAGCAGGGCTAAAGATAAAAAATTTAGCAAATAAATGTATTGATTTAAAACAGTTCAAGAGTCCGCAACCCCCTCCAGAGCTGCTACACGTCAATAATAGAAAAACTAAAAATTAGATTTACACGTCAATAATAGAAAAACGATCACAAATAGAAAGTAATTGGAAATAGTCTTTATTTCTGGTGAACAATCTGAAACCACCTAAACCGAAAACAGTATTTGAAGGTGAACATCCCCTTTAAAGGAATTGTTCAGTATAAAAATAAAAACTTTGTAAATAGATAGACTTTGCAAAGTACAAAAATGTTTCTAATATAGTTAGTTAGCCAAAAGTGTAACCTATAAAGGCTGGAGTGACTGGATGTGTAGTGGGGGCCACATGGTCCATGACTGTTTGCTTTTGAACCTGAGCTGCATGCTGAGGATCAATTGCAAACTCACTTAACATTTATGTTCCATGTGCCTCCCCTTAAAGTCACTGACTAACTCAGAGTTAGAGAGCTGAAAAGCAGGAAGTAGTGTTCTGTTCTGTTATATTGTACATCCAGTCACTCCATCCTTTATAGATTACATTTTTAATAACGAACTATATTAGAAGCATTTTTTTTTTGCACATCTATTTACCCAGTTTTTATCTTTACACTGAACTGTTCCTTTAAGGCACAGTTAAGAAACAAAAAACTATTAAGCAACACATGACTTAAGTAAATTTTTATTCAGGGGCGATCCGCCAATGAGGCGAGCTGAGGCGCTCGCCTCAGGCGGCATCGCCAGCTAGGTTTCCAGGGGCGGCAAAAAGCCGCTCCTGGTGCCTTTAAGAGCCGAATTTCCGGTTTTTGAACCGGAAATTCGGCTTTACTAGGGCGAGAGAGCGCAATTGCGCTCTCCGCACTAGCGTTGCTGCCTCCCCCCCCGGAAATCGAATCGGGCTGGGGGGACGGCATTACTGGAGCCGCCTCAGGCGGCAATGGATACAGAAACGGCGCTGTTTTTATTACATTCCCCCGTTAAGGTTCAAACAATGATAGAGGGATTAAAGAGGATAGAAGAATCTGTATCCACTTTGGATAGGTGCTTATTTATATCATAAAATATTTACAGAGCTAGAGATCACATAACTCTAAATAAAGGGATTGAAAATAGGAACTAAGCCCTAAAAACAAATGTGGGTAAAAATGCCATATTGTATATACTAAACTTCCTTCACCAGTCGAAAGGATTAGCAGCTCAATAGCAGTAGTGATCTGGGCCTTCAAATTTGATCACTCCATCTTGGATTCTGTTAGCAGTGTAAGTGCAGCACATGCATGGTGTGCTGTAGAAGCTAAGCTTAGGGGTTGTCGCAAATAATCAAGTAGGCGACAGAGTGTTAGCTGTATAGTCTGATTATGAAATTCTGATGCAAGATGCTCTAGTTTCTGACATGTCAAGTTAGAATCTTATTTAACTACTAATCAGTCATGTATAGTGAATTTTATATTATAAATATATACATATATTGTGAAAGAATCCCTAAGCTCAGGAAACTGATAACAGCCCAGTACATGTGCCGTAAATGAGCAGAAAAGAAGACGTGGAGCTAGGAGGGGCATCTTCTGAGACACAGATCTAAAGGGTTGTGGTTGCTTTGGCTGGAAAAC
Organism: Xenopus petersii; assembly: GCA_038501925.1. Lineage (NCBI taxonomy): Eukaryota > Metazoa > Chordata > Amphibia > Anura > Pipidae > Xenopus > Xenopus petersii. The sequence goes on from CM076685.1 coordinate 37,466,128, forward strand.
CCAATATATAATGTGTAGCATTTCTAAACTACTTTTTATGAAACTTTAGTATTCCTTTACCAGTGTTGTACTGTTAGAAATATAAATATCACCGAATCAATCTTGATTAGACATATTGTTACTTTACTACATCATTCTGTATTGTTTGATATCATATTTGATGGTTACATAAATGTATTTGAACGTATTCTGCGCTGCCCATCAAGTATTCCTTTCATACAGGACTGTAAGGACACAATGTGCTGGAAAGGAAAGAGGTTAATTCATCTATTCTTGTGTCCCAAATACCTCAGGATATATCAGGGCCAGATGTAATTTCTAAATGCCTGAATTGAGTTGCGCATTCAACAGATCAGGAGCTAATGAGACTTAGGATTGGGTGTCATCTTCAAATCAATGCAATGTGAAATAATGTGTTACAAATCCATTTGCCCTGTAGGGAAAGACGTATAGAGGCCAAGGCCTCAATCTACTCATCCACACGAACACACACACACTAATACGTTTGCATGTAACCAGACCTTTCATAATTATGACACTCCACAATGTAAAATTGTGTTTGATGAAAGCTTTGCCATTCAAAAGTACATTAGGGTGATTTATAAAGACATGCAATTTTGAATATTAACCCTGGTAACATACATTTACACCTACTATTACACCAAATAAATATTATAATTATTTTCTTTCCTTTTTATAGTACAGGTATGGGACCCATTATCCAGAATGCTTGGGACCTGGGGCTTTCCATATAATGGATCTTTCCATAATTTGGATCTTAATATGTTTACAAGAAAATTATTTAAACATTAAATAAACCCAATAGGCAGGTTTTGGCTTCAATAAGGATTGCTTATATCTTAGTTTGGAACTTATTATATAGTACAAGGAACTTATTACAGGGAAAAAGGAAATCATTAACCCTGTATTCCCTCACTTGCTAAAAAGCCATCCAACCCTTCTTAAAGCTATCTAATGTATCAGCCTGTACGACTGATTCAGGGAGAGAATTCCATCTTCACAGCTCTCACCGTAAAAAATCCTTCCGAATAGCTAGGTGGAACCTCTTTTCTTCTAATCGGAATTAGTGACCTTGTGTCAGCTGGAAGGACCTACTGGTAAATAAAGCATTAGAGAGATTATTATATGATCCCCTTATATATTTCTACATATTTATATGTCCCTTAAACCTGAACATAGGGGCATGTTTACTAACATTGGAGATAAATATCTGGAGAGATTTCTGGAGATGTTGCCCATGGCAACCAATCAGCAATTAGATTTAAACAGCCACAGCCAAGTTAGAAAACAAAAGCAAAGATCTGATTGGTTGCTATGGGCAACATCTCCAGAAATCTCTCCAGATATTTATCTCCAATGTTAGTAAACATGCCCCAAAGTCTTAACGGACCAAAAGTAATATTTTTCTTAAAAATATCTCTAGCCAGCTTTTTTTTTCAATTCACAAACACCTGAAACTGTTGTTAGCTCATTTTTCTTGTTTAGGAAAAGCAATAATAGCTTGTAGCTATTTCATAACAGATAAAAAAAAGAATATATAGGTTTTTTTTAAGCTGGTACTGTTATGAAACCAAAATCTACATTTTGCATACAAAATCTGTGTCAAATACATTGATTTAAAAGAGCCTTTAAACTCATGCATGATGGTTGAAATTTCCACATCTCATATGGCCAGACAACTCATGGCAAGGTATAGATTAGAGGCCAACATGCACTAAAAAGGGGGTAATTTACAAATGTCAGATGCAAGTACAAGAGCACCAAAGGTGCAAAAGCATGCCCTTTAGTGCTCATTTAAAAAAAAAAAAAACACTTATGTGCAAGGTCTGGCTGGGATAAAAATCCAGCACTATATGTAGAGTGCAGCACCGTTGGGCACAAGGCATCCATGTCCTGCACATCTGTATGACACATCATTTAGGGGGCAGGTACATACCTGTGGCATCTCCAGTCCATCTCAGCCAACATCTTAGATTTTAAAAGACAACAGGAAAGTGTTTAATTAGGTTAAAATATCTATTTTTCAGAAAGTATGTCGGCATCTTTAGTTGCATATAATATGAAAAAGGAGCTAGCATAGAATAGTTTTGTAGTCCCAAGAAATTTACATATGCATTCATTACCTCCATTACTGTTCTGTCTTATCGCCACTATAGAAAATATGTCATAATGCATGTCTTCAAAGAGACTATAAAATTACTTTTAAAATCATTAATGGTTGACAAGTACATAAAACACAGTACAATCAGAGAACAGACTTACTGGAAAGATATTTAACACAGTTATTATGTACAAAGCTTCTATATAGGAATTTAGCATAAAATATGAGCTGTCTACTAATTACTGGTATTCGCACAGATAATTAGACATATTCATATGACCATTTTATTAATAAGCTAGAAATTCTATGAGTTTCTAAAATAAAAAAAACCTATATGAGGTTTATAATCTCTTTTATGTATCAGGTATACGAATTTGTATCTTAGGAGATAGATGAAATCACATTCCTTAAACATTGTGGCTGCACATTTGGCATACAAACTAACCTTCCATAATTTGTTAATAGAGGACTCATATTGCCAGAAATGAAAGACCCTGGTGAAACATGATGTATTCTGATGCCATCTGGCAGAACAGAAACATGGTTGAAAACATCCATATTATGGAATAACTGGAGCTCAGAATCACTAGGAATGTAGGACACATGAGGGCATGAGCAGTATTATGATGACAAATTTTGGGGGCCATAAAAATTCGATTCTACTGAGCAGAAATGAAAGTTGCTAGACTTAAATACGGGCCTTACCATCACATTTCAACACCATGCCCAGTAACTCATTTACTGTGGATTATGGTGAAAGGCCCCAGCTTAATTTTTTAACACATGTATTTCAAATAACATAACATATTTTTAACCACCAATCAGGATACCCCTGAACTAAAAGTAATCCAGCAACCCCACGACAAAGAAGGGAAGGAGGGAAGCTGGCTTCTCCCACCACTGCTCTGTAGAACTTAATGCCTGGGAAGGTGCAAGTGGAGACCATGTTTTAGCATGCTTTCCAAAAATCCCAAAATGTTACAACTAAATCTATTAATTTCAAAAGAAAAAAAATGCTGACCTAAAGTCTACTCCATGCTTTATTATGTTGGCTAAAACATGGCTCCCTATGTTTTTCCTCAGACAGTTGCTAATGGAAAAGTACTATCATCAGTTATTCATAAGAAAAATTCTAGGGGGAGAGGAAACCATTCACACACCCTTTTACAAACCAAACATTTCCCAGAAGATGGGGGGGGCAGTTACCAAAAATAGGAATAAAGGGACATACTACCCTGGTAGTATAGGTTTGTCAGAGAGAAAAGAACAAAGGTATGGTATGTACAGGTATGGGACCTGTTATCCAGAATGCTCGGGACTTGGGGTTTTCTGAGTAACGGATCTTTCTGTAATTTGGATCCTCATACCTTATGTCTACCAGGAAATCATATAAACATTAAACAACCCCAATAAGCTGATTTTGCTTCCAGTAAGGATTAATTATATATTGGTTTGAATCAAGTACAAGGTACTATTTTATTACTACATAGAAAAAGCAAACCATTTTAAAACATTTGGATTATTTGATTATAATGGAGTCTATGGGAGATGGTCATTCCATTATTTGTCACTTTTTGGATAACAGGTTTACAGATAATGGATCCTATACCTGTATCTTCAAATTACTTAGTGTTTCTTCTATTTTGCTATATGTAGGCAAAAGGCACGATTGCTGTGATATTTACTTATTTGTGTTTTGTATAAAATATTGTATGAATATAGTCTGTGATTTGGTGTAATAGCATTCTGTATTCCAGAGAATATTTGCTTTCATTAGTGTTATGTATCTCTCAGCCTATCTAAATATGCAGTATATCCATCTGTTCAGGCAGAGGGCTCATTAGGAAGTGATAGAAAACACATTTAAATGGGTTTTACAATTACATTTTCCAACTATTGAGTAGTCATCTGAGAAGAAGATGTTAAAGACAGCATAAGTAATGTTCACATAAAGCAATGAGTTGTCTTTGCATGAATGAAAAAGCTCTTGACTAATTTCAAAATGCAATCAAAAAGCAAAATGGAAACATTTGCAACAGATATAGAGAATTGGCTTTGCCTATCAATAGAAGGAATAGTTGCCATTGGCTGCTCTGCCATTAAATTACACCCAGTTACACAAATGGTCCGTGTTAGATAAGAAAGGTATCTTCTTCAATCATAACAATGATGACACCAAGGAATCGTAAAATCTGACAGTTTACTTAAATAAAATCAACTCACCATGATACAATATTCTCCTTACAATATTTCTTATAATAACATTATATGAACTGCAAAAAATAAAAAAAAGTACAAAGAATAGGGCAACAGTTAGCATTTTTGTGGCAGCAGTGGCTGATTTGACATTTCACACTTTAATGGACTCACTTTAATTACATTGAAAAGAATATCATACACAGCCTTAAAAGTCATTTGTACTCATCTGTAGGCATCTGGCTGGACATTGAATGCAGCAATCAAAATACAGAGGGTCACTGTGGATTGTTATTGGAACCTAAAGATAGAATGCTATAAATATATAGGCTTATAATCATTTATCTACAGGAATGGAAACAGATCTGCAGTCATTTACAGCATTTAGATGATGGGTAACTGAAGTAGTGGTCAAATGGCCTTGTGCACCATAAGCCCCAGGTCACTGAGACATGAGTATTTTTCTTGATGAAAAAAGCTAATTAGGAATATTCAAAGAATTGACTATTTTTTTTTAAATCTGTGACAGTGGAATTAAATGCAGTTATGACACACTTGAATGATAACTGCTACCCTAAGCTCAGCCATACCTATTAACTTACAATTTCTGGTATTTTGTAGCTGTTTTTCTTAAGCACAACCCATATTCAATCTCAAGCATAGAGTAAACAAATTAAGTTGAGGGCTAATATATCTGCATGTTATAATTCTTTCCCTTAGCTTTGTTTTACATACAGTAGTTCTATGAATGTTTAAATGGTCAAGGCCTAATTGTTTCATTGCTTTCTGACTACAACCTATATTATCACATCACTTCCCCTCACCAGTATCATATTTCCATAAAACCAAGCCACCTAAATTTCTATGAGGATGAGGTCTACAGTTCATAAGAGTGCTGTCCAGGAGACATTTTCCCTTAATCTCCTTCAATCATCTCAGTCATTCAGTTACAAAACCTTACATTTTCAGTTTTCAAAATGCCATTGACTACACTAAAATCTATTATAAATACTGCAACCACGTATACAAACTTCTCTAAGCCCTCAAGTGTCATGGCTTCCATTTCTTCATTATCATAGAGCACACGTAAGCCTGCAAGTGCATTGTGCAAAGAGCAATTGCCATGTTATTTTCCCACAATGCAGAATTTTCCCCTAGAATTCCAGAGTAATTGCGGTCTCAAGGGAGTGATCCTGAGTTGTCCTGTGATGTGTCAATTCCAGATAATTCATCATAAATTGGAGTTGCCCACACATTTCATCACAAATCGGATGCAATTGCATGAAAGTCTGCCTGGCATAATTTCTGGTGTTCACAGTGCAAGTGATGATCCTTTAGATGCAATAATGCTGCACCTATTGATGCTGGATATGAAAAGAACCATGAGCAACAGCCTGGTTAGGAGGAGGTGATAGCTCCTGGGTTTCTCTGTGTCAAATGACGCAGAAGCACTTGTTTCATAGTGAAAAGACAAGAAAGACTGAGCAGTGCTGAGTTGCAGGAGTACACATCTGGATACAAGTACCTTAAATGAAAGTGCTTTTGTATACCGAAAAAAAAAACTTCAGAATGTGTCCCATTGGCCCTACAGCCAATTCTCTTGAACTCCCTTCCCCGAGTCACCATACATTATCAAAGTATCCAAACCATCAGTGAGTCTGCAACTCACATAATTTTTGAGCTCCTTTTGCACCTATATACAACTATAAAGGAAGCAAAACCCGTGACTAGGGGGGATCCGGACTATGGGTCAGCTTCCTCTACAGTTACGTGGAACTCCCCCTTCCCAGCTGCTCTCTTACCTTCAGCCAGGGAAGGGGGATGCAGGCAGCTTTGATGCTGGGGACAGCAAGGAGATGGGGAGTGGGCATTTGTAGAGTGGTGAGTGGCGGGGTGGGGCAGACAGCAGGGCTGGATGGGAATTGCAGTGTGCTGGGACCAGGGATCAGTGCATTGTAGTTACACCACTGTTTCACACTGGCTCACAGCACATACTAAATGCCAGCATACAAATAAAACAGTGGTCCTAGGCAATATCTTCAGGAGTTTTATGTTCTCCTGGTGCTCACATGGGTTTCTCTAGGCACACCGGTTTCTTCCCATAATTCAAAAACTTTCAGGCAGCTAAAACAATTCCTGATAAAAAATATGTTATATGTAAATATGACAGGGACCTTAGATGGAGAAGATGGGCCTGATGTAAATGAAATATAATTCCTGTAAATTGCTGTGGAATCTGTCAGCACTCTCTATAAATAAAATAATAGTAATAATAACCAAACTCTATAAAGTTGTGTTTAAAACAAGACAAAACAGACAAATAATGAAAAACCGGTTGTTTGATAAAAATGCTAGATATGTAATTTATAATAATGTTACTGCCCAGACCTGTTATCATTATTATTAAAAGACAGTCAGGACAGCTTTTTCCATTAAAAGCAAAAACAGTGTAAATTTGTAGTTATGAAAAGATATAACTACAAAGTGAGATGCATGATGACAGTGAATATATCGATAAAGTCTGTTTTTTTTAAAAAAACTGCAAATAGTTAATAAGCCAGTGTTTTCAAGAGTTTTGTTTTTTTGCATAACTGTGAATAACATAACAAGTTTAGAACTTGGAATCAGGCATGGAAATCGTGCAGTTTCTTTTTTTTATGCCAGCTGTTAAACAATATGAAACACACATTGGAAAGAAATAGCATTGAAAACACCTCTCCCGCTCTGCCCTGTGTTTTCCGAAGGTGAAAATCACTTTGTGTGTACAGGCACAATTACTAAATGTGATATCCTTGCTCCTGAATTATACTGAAATGTATCATATATATATATGTGTGTCATGTAACATTGTTATTTGGTAAAACAGGCAAAGTGCAATGTAGAGGCTCTGACCATTAGTGCTAGATACAAAAACAATCATATAGCAGGAAGAAAACAGTTAAATACTTTGAGTGGGAGAAGACCAGCCTAACCTAAATTTTTTAGAGATTAACCTAAGAGAGTATTGCTTGAAAAATAATTTGAATAATTTTGTTAATGTTAACAAATCTGTCTATTTAAAGGACATGTCAACCCAAAAATAACGTTTTGTCTACTAAATGAAAACATAATTCTAAGCAGCTTTGCCAAATACATTCATTACAAATTTTCTAGGTTTTTATGTTATTTGTATTTGTATTGCTGTTGAAAGCAGTGTTTGTCCCTTTCTATTCTCTGCCCTGGTGGCTCTGTTTTTTGAAACAATGTATCCAAAGCCAATGGATTAACAGACCCGTTTTGCTGGAGGAGACAGGCTTTTGCAACATTGTTTAAAAAGTAACAACCAGGAGTTAAGCAAATGCTGCTTTCCGTAGCAATTACATTTACAAAAAACTTTTAAAGCACTAATCATTTTTAATAAATTCATATTGGAAAGTTGCTTGGAATTGTGTTTTCTTTTATTCGGCAACAAATTGTTTTTTGGGCTCACATGTCCTTTAACAACGTCTTTGTATTTTTATAAATCCTCACCGTACCCATGTATTTGTTCTTCCGCCACCAATGAAGAAACATATATTGCTAAGACAGTGAAACCCACTCAATAAAAGCAGGCAAGAGCTATAGGGAAGCAGAAAGAGAGAATAAATACTTTGCAGAGTTTCACTGTAGTACGTGTGGCAAGAGGCTGCCAACAATCCCCCAGGGTCTTTTGCTCCAAAACTGTAAATATCCCGGTATCTGTTAAAGAAAGGCAACCGCTTAAATTTATGTACAACGTAAATGTATGTATAATTTATGTATAACATACATATATTTTTAGCACTTGTGAAATGGGGAAGCTGATAAAAATTCTTCATTTACCTTCTTCTCATATAAAATATTGTCACCTGCTCCCTGATGTACCTATTTGTTGTCTTTGTAGGATAGTAAAGCTTGATGTGGATATAGACACTTCAGGACTGGAGCTCCTGACAGACCTCAACATGGAGGGGAGCAGGTAATCAAAGAAGCAAGTTGTTGGTTCATATAGTATTCACATTATGATACGGATGGAGCTTTATCAAGAATCCCTAATATATGTCATACATACATGTGATTCTCTTATAAGGCAGTTCTCCAATGTTAGGGGCTATGGGAACTATAGCCCAGAGACAAGTAGAGAGTGAGTGGTCAAGAATCAGCCATTTCTTTAGCTTCTATTTACTTTGAAACTAACTCTAGATGAGTTGGGGTTGTACTGTAGATGTAGAATGGAGGTTTGCATAAAGAAAAGAGACTGTTTTGGTAGTTGTAAGATAGTGGATAGTGCTACAAACTCCAATCAAATCCGTTCAGTTTTTTTACCCTTATTTATTATTTCATTTTCCTAAAAATTTGCTTTGCGGGAAAAAAAATATCACTTTTCTACAATTTTTTTGGATTTTTCACCCAAAAACTCTTCTTATGCTTTTTTGCATGAAAACTCCTAAGACTTTGCGGTGTTGCACGAAACCCAATGCACATCAAAAAATCATTGGGACTTCTCCCATTGACTTATATGCAACCTCGATAGGTCTGAAATGCCACTTATTTTTTGGGATTTTTGCATTCAGAGTTTAGTAAATTATCCCCTAAGCATTTTCTTTCTGGCTACTGGGCAATCAATTAAAAAATCCCACCCACTGCCAACTGTTATTGTAGGGAAACCTTAGAAAACTCTTGCAGTGTACCAGTGGCATTTTCTATTCTTTTCTGTTTTAAATCATAAATTGTTTAGCTTCACTGTGGCAGAATCAACTTTTATACTTCATAAAATGTAAACAGGTTTTTGTTATTTATCACTTTTTACACAGTGATGCCCTTGAGAAACATAAGCAGAGAAAGAAAGAGTATGAGAATGAATGAGAAGTTGATGTGTTGAGCACCATTTATTCCATAGATTTAAGAATATACTGTATATAAATTGTATTTGTGACAAGAGTAGGTTGTAAGTTATCCTTATTATTATTGTCTAGGCTACTTTGGGGACTGCTTTTTTAATACATACAATCATCCACAGCAGTGACCAACATTTTATCTCAGCTCGCTGCCCATGTCTGTCATACTACAGAGACAAGAATCAGAGCCGGGTCATTACTGATTATCTGTGCTCTTTGGACTGAGTTTAAATGTATTAGAAAAAGATGGTCTACAGGGAAATTCTATTTCTTCATGCTCGTTGACAGAATATGAGAAGAATAGATTTAATTTATATTTTGCATGCTTTCCTTAAGAAGGGCTCCAAACTGCAAGATAGATTGCCTGATAAGTGGCCCATCACATTAATTCCAATTTAAACACAATTTCATTCTCTTTAGAATGAGGTTGATCACCGTGTTTTAACAACAGATTATCTCCTCCATGCAGTTGCCAGGATTATAGCTACTCCAATGTAAGGGATTCTTTTGAATTATTCATGTGTCAGTATTTAGATGAAGGAGCTGGGGTTAAGTAAGTAAGCCCATAATCACTTTTTTTAAGAATCTAAAAGCTAAACTAAAAAAGCAACACTTTTTAGAATAAACAGTAAAACAAAGTGAAGTTTTGGTGCTTTATTATAAGTATGCCTCTCTTATGAGAAGACTGTGTTTTCCATTTATTTTGACTTTATACATTATGAGGAGATAATAATGAGGATGAGGATCAGTTTTTGTGTGAAATTTAAAAAAAAGGGCAATTCAGAGCCTTTTTTATTTACCAGTACCAGTGAACGGTAAAAATGCAGTTTATTGTGTATTCAGCATATTCCTTTTCAATATTATATTTATACTTATAAATAAGAATAAGCTGCCACATATTAGAATCTTGGATAGTGAAAAGTCACCACAGGCGGGAATAAAACTACTCTTGTGGTCATAAGAGCAGGATTTTACTTATGGACAATTCTTCTTCTGCAACAGGCAAACCTTTAATAATTTTATATGACATGAAATATTAGCCTTTAATAATTCTGCATAATATGGAATACTATAAATAAACAATTGTATCTGCATTTAATATACTATTCCCTAATATTTCCTTAAAAATCAAAATATATTGCTTTTTATGGCAAATAAATATGGCAAATAAATATACAATGATTACTGTAGGGGCTTGGGTCATCCTCTTCTCAGTGTTTTCTCATGGCGTGCTGCCTGACTATGAACAGGTATGTGGTGTCTGCGGAGAGAGACATATTTATTTCAGTGGCACATTGACTTCACATAGTAATTATTTTTGGACAATATTTACTCATACTGATGGTTTAACTCTTAGCTATATGATCAGTCGATCATGCATGTGAACCAATTCTTGCATGTCAAGTGAGTATTGGCTGTGTTTTATCTTTCACTGAACCAAAAAAAACCTTTCTTCCCTAAAATAAATAATGATGCTACAGTATTTTAATATACAGCATAGTTTTTGTTATTTATTTCTCAATGTTAGGCTCTAATGTCTGTTATTAATACACTGCTTTTAAGGAAAGAAACTGCCTTAGGCAAGAATATAGATTGGTATATATCATTTAATAAAGAAGGACCAGTTAGGTAAGGGGACTAACCACTAGTTTGTATTTGGATATGTCATTTTATTTATGACCAATGCTTAAAGTACTTTTCTCAAGTTCTTTTCTTATTATTTTTATAATCAGCTTTTTAACTTTATCTCTATCTTGGTTCTCTTTAGATGTCTTTTATAAAGAGATCATATAAATGCTAACATTGCAGTATTTCTCTCCTCCAGCGCCACACTCCTGACAATAGATATAGGGCAATCAACAGATGAGTACGTGAGTTCAACGCTTCTGCAAAGAAGCACCACATAAAGCTGACAGTAACTGTTACAAAATTTTGCTTCAACACTGAGATTTCTAAAGAGCCACTTGTCATGCTTGCGAACTTGACAGACAGAAAGGAAGGAGGCTGTAGGCAGGAAATCATGAGGGGATGTGTATAGAAACATATAAATACTATTTATGTGCATGTATAGTATAGGGATATGCTTTGAAAAAAAAACAATAAATACATAAACGTGCGTGACTGTGAATATGTCCACCTACTATTATATTGATATTTTAGAATGTTCCTGGAGTGCTGAAAGCCACAAAATCGCAGTACTTAAAGCATTTGCACCTACCTCTTGCTCTGTATATACTGCTCACGGTAGCTTGGACTGGATATAAAATCTGGCGCCAATCACAGTACAACAAATAGTGGTGTAAGGGAGTCCTATACTTACGCAATTATATAATACTTAATAGTTACATAGGATTGATAAAAAAAGACAACTGTCCATCTGTTCTGATCCCTCTAAATTAGTCTCTTAGCACGTATATATTCACATTCGGGTCAAGACGTTTTGTTCTGCATCCTGGAGTTGCCCTTGGCAGTGTGCCCATCACTACTGAGCACTTTATAGTGAATTGTGCCATGATTTTTACTGCATGGCTCAAGCACCCAGCTTTATTCACACAGAGATAACTATGAAAGATATACAGTAAATCATGGTGGCACTCTACAACAAAGTTATTCCAGGCTGGTGCATTTTTTATGAAGAGGAGCACCATCCTGGACATGAAGGCTAGCAGTTAGGGTCAATGGGGGGGCAGTCCAACCACTTGCCCTCAGAATAAACAAAAATTTTACACTGCCAGCCCCCGGTGCACCAAGGGAAGCTATAATAAGCAGGCCCATATAATATGATCTCGGAGCCTGCTAATTCTATTTAGTTGCACAGATATGGTGAAATGCCAAGAAGCTGCAAGCGACATTGTGCTAGGTGCTCTGTATTTTGCAGACATTGTTGATTTTATACAAATTTAAAGTATGAAGTAAAAAAATAAATAAAAAATCCTTGCCAATAATCAACCACCATATGCCCTCCTGGGCTACTAAACATGCTGGCCGCCCAACCAATAGGAGTCAGTTGGGCAAGTGGAACCAGGCAGCCAATAGTTACTACTCCTGCGGGACCCCTGCCTGTCAATTGTTACTACTCCTGCGGGACCCCTACCTGTCTTGCTACCGGTTGGCTACTCATCCATATCCTCATCCTTATAAACCCTGACCATAGGCCCCCGAAGCAAGCAACACAACATTTTTCTAGTTGTGTGTTGTTCTACCGTGTTGGTGCTGTATGCTAATACAATCTACACTATATATATATATATATATATATATGCTCACATCCCTAAATGCAGTAAAAGTACATCTGATCCAAGCTACAATAAGCAGGCTCTAACAGAGGATTTTACTATATGTTGGTTCTGTCCGCAGTAGTAACAGATTATCCTCTAAGCACAAGCTGAAATCCATGACTCAATATAACCCAGTAAAAGTAGAGGTCAGAATCTAATGACAGGCTGCTGAATCGAGTAACTATATGAACAGAAAAACAATGCAATGTACATACTCATGAAAGCAAAGCCTTGGGAAGTTACTGTATTCTGGCTTATTCAGACTAAGCACCACTGCCCTCTCTGTACTCTGTAATTAGTTGCAGTATTAGCAGCTCAGTGTTACAGGCTGGATTTCTATATAATACAGAGTATGTATTTAAGGCCCAGGCTGACCCATGCTGCTTGAGTGACTACAGTGAGATTAACTGCTCTAAAACAGATAATAAACAACCAAAGACTAACAAGCAGCTGCCCAAATAGTTCTACCCCAAAACCAGCAGTATACTGAGAAGTTAATGTGTTTATACTGCAGTTAATAACATTATATTACAGAGAGAGCTCTGCCTCATGTTTCTACCTGCTCAGAAGATAAGGAAGTGAACTGCTTCTTCCCCTGACATCACATCTGTAATGTACTTGTCAATCAGGAACCTTGAAGGCAGTGGGTACATGCAGATGCACAAGGGAAACCCCTGTGGATTCCGGTGTCCACCGATGCTCTTTTGGGGCCCCGGGCTTTCTGCTGCGGAACCAACAAGGAATTGGTGCGTTTGGTAGTAACAAGTCCGTAAAGAGGTACCGGCAAGGATAAGGCAAAAATGTAGTCACAAATCAGGCAAAAAGGGTCAAGGCAGGCAGCAGGAACAAAACAGCCAGAAGTCAAAAACTAGAAATGTCCAATAGTAAATAACGCTTCTGCAGGATCTATGAACAGAAGCCAGCTTGGGCACTGTTAAAATGGAGACAGGCCCTTTTAAAGGACAATTGGTGGCAAAATTTGAATCTCACGGCAAAAAATGGCGTCATGCCGCTCTGCATCAAGCATCAAGCACAGGCAAACCAACACCAGCATCACTTGTGCAGAACGGTGCACGTGACATCGCTGTGAGCGCACACCATCCCCACGTGGAGCAGCAGCTTCACACGCTTGTCGCGAAATTCAAATATAAAGACCCTGCCCGATTATAGCGTTTGTTTGGAACATTCCTATGTGTTTGATATTTCATGTTAACCTGATTCCTGGACTTTTGACCCTTCCTGAACCTTGAGTCTGAAATTATTCTGCCTGTCTTTGTACTTTTGCCTGGACTTCAATTACGACTTTGCTTGAACCTTTTTGTACTGCGATCTTGGACTTTAACTCCTAAAGCTTCGTCCTTGGTCTGGACTACTCCAGCTGGGAGCCGATAGGCCCCCTGACAGAGGGGCATGAGTATCCGCAGCTTTCACACAAGATCTCTCCTCTGGCCCAAAACCCGTCCAATGAACCAAGTACTGATCATTGCCTCTCAATTTCCTAGAGTCCAAAATCTCTTGTATTTCGAGATGAGGAAGTTGATCACCAGAAAAAAAAATTCAAACAAAAGGTTTGACCAGAGAAACATGGAAGGAATTCGAAATGTTCATACTAGAAGAAAGATCCAATCTGACAGATACAGGATTAATGATCTCTTTAATCTTGAAGGGTCCAATATAACGAGGTCCAAACTTGGGAGATGGCAAGAAAAGTTTAACGCGTTTAGTGGACAGCCAGACTAAATCTCAGAGTTGATAGGCAGGACTAGAACGACGGTGTTTGTCAGCAAGACAAGAAGAGGCTTTGAGGAGAGTTTGGTGGGCCTGGGTCCAGATGGACTTAAGGTCACAACCAGTGCATCTGCTGCAGGTATCTCCATCATTAAAAATGGTAGGCGGAAGAGCCGAAGGATTATAGCCAAATACAAAGAGAAACGGAGAACCCAGAGAATCATGTTGTAGATTATTATGAGCAAACTCAGCCCAGGGAAGAAGTTCAACCTCATTGTCTTGATTTTGGGAAATAAAACATCGTAGAAACTGCTCCAGAGTCTGATTGGTCCTTTCTGTCTGACCATTGCTTTGAGGACAGTAAGCCAAAGAAAGTTTAATTTGATACCCAAATGTTTTGAAAAAGCACGCCAAAATCTGGATACAAACTACACCCCACGGTTGGACACAATAGACTGAGGAACACCACGAAAGATCTCTTTGATGAAAATTTGGGCTAATCCAGCAGCGGAAGGAAGTTTCTTCTTTAAAGGAATAAAATGAGCCATCTTGGAGAATCTACCTACTACTACAGAATAGTAGTCATATCCAAAGATTTAGGCAAATCCACGATAAAGTCCATAGCAACGTCTAGCCAGGGTTGAGGATTGATTGTATTCTAGGATTGCATGTATTCTGGATTCTTGTGATCCATTAGGATGGTAATTGGCTCCTTAGCGCCCTCTAGCAAATGACGCCACTCCTCAAGTTCGAGTTTAACAGTCAAAAGTTTACGGTTGCCCACATCATAATTTCTTTCAGCTGGAGAAAGTCTATGAGAAAAATAGGCACACGGATGAAGGGTCCCTTGGAACTCCGCTCTTTGAGACAGAACTGCACCTATTCCCACCTTGGAAGCATCAACCTCTAGAATAAACGGCTGGGCAGGATCTGGATGAAGAAGAATTAGAAGAGCTTTTTGATTGTAGAGAACGTTTCATGTGCTTGAGGAGTCCATGAATATTTAAAAGGTTTCTTTGTGAGAGCCGTAATGGGAGCCATGGTCTGGGAAAAGTTATTTATGACTTACGATAGAAATTGGCAAATCCCTAGAAGCGTTGTATGGCTTTCAGACCTGAAGGAATGGGCCAGTCTAGAACAGCAGAGACATTAGCAGGATCCATCTCGAACCCGGAGGGAGAAATAATGTAGGCCAAAAACAAAATCATGGTCTTGTGAAATTCACATTTCTCAAGCTTGGCATAGGGACAATTCTCTCTTAACTTGAGTAGAACTTTTTTACTTGGGATAGATGAACAGACAGTGAGGAAGAGTAAACCAGGATGTCATCCAAATATACAATAACACAAGTCTTTAGAAACTCACGAAGGACATCGCTGATGAAATCTTGAAACACTGCGGGAGCGTTGGATAAACCGAACAGCATGACCGAATATTCATAATGGCCATCCCGGGTATTGAAGGCTGTCTTCCACTTGTCCCCCTGACAGATACGAATAAGGTTGTAAGCACCTCGTCAGTCTAACTTGGGGAAATCCGGATTAGTGGTAGAGGATAACAGTTTTTGATCGTTATTTTGTTCAAAGCTCAATAATCAAACCAGCTGGAGATTTCCTTATAAAGCATCTGCATAGATTCTCCAGAATATATTCTTTCATAGCGTGTCTCAGGCATGGACAAGGTATATGTTCTTCTCTGGGAGGAATGGAGCTGGGAATTAAGTAAACGGGACAATTGTAGGGACGGTGAGGAGGTAGGATTTTAGAATTTCTCTTTTCAAAAACATCAGAGAAGTCCTTATAAACATCAGGAAGGAGAGGATTGGATGCTGGGAGCAATGGAGAAGAAAACACTAGAATAATAGAAGAAGAAATGCAGTTTGTATGAAGTCGGAGCTAAGGAAAACCCAAAATTATGGGGCTCTCAGGGTGTTGAATAATCAGGAAGGGGACCTCCTCTTTATAAAGACTGCCAATACAAATTAGGACTGGAGAAGTATCAGAGGTGTGGCATGCCATCCACAGAGCAGGCAGAAAGAGGAATTTCGAGAGGCACTGTACTTAAACCACAGGTTTACCAAAAGACTTAAACCACACTTAGCAAAAGAGATGTCAATAAAATTTCCTGCCGCTCCGGAATACACAAAAGCTTGACAGGAAAACGTACCAGATAAGAGTAAAGAGGGAAGCAGGGAGAAACATGTGAGAGCTGACGGTAACTGGGATTGCAGAAATCTTGCCTAGGGGAGACTCACATCTAGGCTGGAGCGCTTCCCTGATGCTGAGGTCTGGTTGGACAGGATCTAATGAGGTACCTGGCAAGGCCACAATACATACACAGACCTGCAGTTCTCCTACGTGTTCTCTCCTCAGCAGTTAAAAGTGTAGCTCCAATCTGCATAGGTTTGTCTCGTACCGGCAGAGTAAGAGTAACGTGAGCGGGAAATTAAGTCCCAAGAAAAGTTGAGGTAGCAGGTTTGTGGGTTCGAAATTTAAGAGAGGATTTCTCCCTCATTCTTGAATCTATTTTGACAATGAAGATAATGAATTCTTCAAAAGCAGTAGGCAGATCCCGAGTAACCAGCTCATCTTTCAGATCCTCATTAAGTCCCCTCCAGAAAGCTACTATAAGAGCCTCGTTTTTCCAGGACACTTCTGCAGCCAGGGTCCGGAAGTTTATGGCATATTAGGATGTCAAACTGGATCCTTGACGTATTTTCATAAGCCTATCAAAGGCATTTGACGTGCAGCCTGTGAGCACTGTGCAGAAGAGGATTGATGACCAGTGGTCCCACCGGTAGTGCGCACCTGTGCACCAGTAGACAGGGAGAGACGCACCAGGAGGTAAGAGAACAGAGAAATCGGCCGGCGCGTCTTACAACATCCCTCTATTTCTCCACCCCCAGCCCAGCTTTCCCCTGTCTTAACTCATTCCTTCTCACCCAATTACAGCTACATCTGATTTTGCCAATCTTTAAATATAAACCAGTGTAATTTGGCTGCTGGTTATTCTAATCCCTTTTCACGCAGCCCTGCATTTATACCTTTTTTCTGACATAGGAGCAGACTTGTCTATAAGCAGACTGAATACCTCAAAAGCTTACTTTTTGAGAGTACCTCTGCCTCTATTTGGGCTTTTTACTCAAGGAAAGTATCTTTATTCTGTTACCTAGCTTTTTGCTTGGTCTATCAAAGAGCGATGACCAGGATGGCCAGAATTTTAAAATTCACTTTTTTTTGGAGATTTTCTTTTTCTCAGCTCTCAAAAACTGCACAAGCTGGTCTCTCTGCATCCTGGTTTCTACTTCCTGGACAAAGAGCTTACCTTTTATCACAATTGATGGCTTATTCATTCCAGCTTGTGAACTGACCTTTCAGTGCTCAACACAACTGCCATCTGCTGTGTGTCATTCAGAGAGCCTACTGGAAGAGACATACCCTGTAGTGATAGTCTGGTCACTTAATACTACTTAAAATGTATACTTAAAAACAGAAGAAATTGATGTTTCAAGGATTTGTTGTGCATTGCCTTGACCAGCACCACACATTTAAAGTTTTATTATCTTTAGTATCTCTTTTAATTATTTAAATCTTGGAACGCACTGTAGATGTAAGTGCAGTGATATTAATATTCAATGATATTAATATGTACTTTGGAGAGTTTTGATAAACGTTTCATTTGTGATGATTCTTCGCAGCTCCACTAAGTTCTACTTCCACAAACCAACAGCTGTACTTAAAATGATGCTTGTTTTAATTTGTGTATTGGAGTTTAAATCCATAAACAGGAATAGCAGCTTAATACGTTCCTGTGGTTAGAAATACACATAAAATGTTATATTTCATGGACAATTGAATATCAATTATGTTTAGTTCCGCCAGTAGGGCACTAAATTAACCATACATAAAATTAAAACCCTCAGGCATGGACTGACTTTGCACCAAGCTAAACCTTAGGTATTTCTGCTTTAGGCATTGTCACATCCTAATTCTTTGAAATGATTAAAAGGATGAGTGGGTTGCTCTGTCTTTAGGACATATATTGAATTCTGTAAGACATTTTTACTGTAACACTGTAAGCTCTACAGGGCAGGGATGTCCTTCCTACTGTGTTTCTTAACACATAGCACTTAAACTATGTTTCCTTATATGAGCTATGTGTCCTGTGTATATTTATTGTATTTATTTTCTGACTTGTCTACTTTTACATACTGTACTTTTATTTATATTGTATTTTATGCATTGTATAGCGCTGTAGCTCCTTAACAATTTTTATAAACACAAATACATACAATGTAATACAAGTATGTAATAAAAATAAGGTACAGTCAGTAATAGAGAAACATATTTAGGCCAGGTGTACAAACCATAGCAACCCAATGGAATCAGAGGTTTCTTTCAAACAGTTCTATTAGAATTTTTTAAGTGTTTAGCATGTTTGGTTGAGATTCCATCTCTTTCAGATATTCTTAAATTATCACTGATTATATTGCTAAATCACAACTAACAGTAGAACAAAGCTAAATATTATTGTAATACATACTAATTCTCCTTTCCATAAAATTTAGATTAGAAATTTTATGTTAGATATGAAAAATATAGATAGGTGACATTTTTGATGAAGCAAATGAACACCTCAGAAAATATTGGCAAGCTCATAAACAATATATATTTGCTCCAAAACTCTAGACCATTGATGTTAACGTGGAATTTACATGTCATTGTAAATGTCATATCATAATAATTGTATAAAGCATAATATTTCCTGTTTTTAGCATTCAAATAAAATGTATTTTTATGCATAGCACAGGATCCATTCAAATATTCTCTAAAAGAAGACAATTCTTTCTAAAGAAAGTTAATAAGAGGGAATGGCAGATTAAGATGTGAGCCGATGCAATCTTTTTAGAAACCTAAGCTTAGCCTGGAGAAACTGTGTTCTGTTGAGATAGCACCACAAATAATATATTGCCCTGCCCAGCCTTTCACTACTCATTTTGCCTAATTTTGCCTATCTGCCACAGACAGCCTTCTACAGAGTTGTCAAAACAGGGCAATATGGGATAAATGGGATACATTTTCTTACGCCTAGCCTATTATGATCTCATTCATTTATATGAGTGACTGTGAAGCCTTTTAATGGAAACCCCTTCATGCGGCTGTCTCCTATTTAGCAGCCAGCAAACAAGAAGCCAATAAAGGTGCCTGCGGGGGTGAAGACCAAAACAGTTTTGATTTGCCTTTGCTCAAAGCAAAACTGTTGTCATTCATGTTGTCTTTGTTTGGCTTTATCGACACACAAAGTGCTTTTATCTTGTGCAGCACACCCACACGGGGATGTAGGCTGGCACTATCAAAGAGCGATGACCAGGATGGCCAGAATTTTAAAATTCACTGTTTTTTTTTTTTTTTAAATCGAACATCCAGCCATCCTGCTAGGAGGTTAACTATTTCTGTGAGCTGCAGCTAAACACATTGTAAGGAACACTTTTTATTTGATTATTCCTTCTGACATAAATGTAAAATTGGTACATATAGACTTGCCAGATTATGTTGTTGTGCCATTTCTATATTCCACATTTGATTTGTATTCCACAAATACTGTATCTCATTTTGCTCTAAGGGCATAATTTCAAGTGAGGTAGACAAATGAATGTTTGTGAAGAAGTCCAGCAGCACTATTGACACACCATATCACTCCATGCCATTATGGCTAATGGCACATGGAGCATTTTGACCACTCATGCCATCCAACCCAAAAGAGCAGTGATCAAAATGCCTCTGTCACATTTGTAATCTTATTGAATGGAAAGCTATGATACATGGACCTAAAATTTGTTCAAATGAGGTGGCTCAGTTGTTAGCAGTGCTTGCCTTTCAGCATCAGGTATTTGAGTCCTATGTTTCATTCCAATTAGTGGTTTGTAGGTTTTCCCTGTTTTTGCAAGAGTTTCATTTTAAAAACATAAAGACAAGTTAATTTTTTAAGAAATGCTATTGTGTCAAGTAATAAAAATATACAGGTATAAGATCTGTTATTAGGAAATCCATTATCCAGAAAGCTCTGAATTAAAGGATGGCCATCTCCCATTGGGGCAAATTCACTAAGATGCGAAGTTGCGCCAGGTGCAACTTCGCCGCACTTCGCCAGGCGTATTTTCGCCAGCGCTCCTCAAATTCACTAAAATCTGAAGTTGCGCACAAGGGTAGTGTAAGTTTTCGAAGTTGCGCTAGCGTTAATTCGCGAAGCGAAGTTTCGCTAGCGATGGTTCATTTACATATGGCGCGAAATTCAAATTTCAATGGAGGAACACGTATCACCACTTCAAATGCCTAGAAAACCTTAAAATCAGCAAATTAAAATTTTATTTTGCCCTACACATGTGCCCACTGTCTAGGTAAGTTGCCATGAGTCAGGAAATGTAGGGGGGAAGGAGAGGAGCCCCAAAAATATTTTCGATCTAGCGAAATTACGCCAGCATTCGTTAGTGAATTTGCGCACTAGCGAAAAATGCCAAACGCTAGCAAATTAACGCTAGCGTTCGGTGCTTAGTAAATTTGCGCCATTGACTCAATTTTAATAAAATAATTCATAATAAAATGATATTCACTCCTTGAACCACTTCTGCTGTAAAGGACCAGAACAGGGTGACCCTTCAAACAGTGGTGTCACAGACCCTGCTCTGCCTATGACATCGGAAATCCTCCTTCACTACAATACTACAGGTATGGGACCTGGGGTTGGAACCAGGGGTTTTCCGGATAACAAATCTTTATACCTCAAATCTACTAGAAAATCATGTTGGGTTTATTTCATGAAAACATTAAATAAAACCAAAGGGCTAGTTTTGCTTCCAATAAGGATTAATTATTAGTGATGAATGAAATTTTTTGCTGACAAAATGGCGCCCACAGACTACAATGGGTGAAAAAATTGGCGTGCCGCATCGTGCGACAAGAAAATTTGACGCCCATACGCTTCAATGTATTTTGGTACATATTTGACATTTCAAGAATTTTTGGTGCCACTGCCCTAGATGAGCAGACAGCTAAGGCTCTGGTTCACTCCTATTGCTTTCCATGTAATTGCAAGTAGCCTTGACTTGTTTCACCTGTTAATCTGGTGTAAGACATTAAGCTTAAACTGACTCATTGTAGATCTATTTCCTGATAGTTCCTGGGTGTGATTCTTGTCTGGTTATCTGTTCCTGACCTTTACCTGTTTTGACCTTGCTGTATTGCTGCCTAAACCGACCCTTGCCTGTTTGACCACTCTTCTGGATCCTGACTTTGTACCATGTTACCAATTGGTTTTGACCTCGGCCTGTTTATCCTGACTATACTCCTGGTTCCTGATTCTGTATCTGATTAGTACTGTCCCTGCCTGCTCCACATCTGCACTCTCTGTTCCACATCCTTCCTTTATACATTATGGTTCCCATGCCTGCCCAGAACTTCCCCCTTTGTCCTCTCACTTTAAGACCTGGCGGCAATCTGAGTAGCATAGAGCTCACCCCGAAGTGAAAGGAGGTTTGTTCTGAGTTTTGGGATACTATATGTGGCAGTTTTATCATTTTTTTTTTTTTTAAATTTCTTTATTTTCAATTTTCTAACAGGGGTACAAAACAAAAAAAGGAAAAAATGAAGGGGGAATAATAAAGGGTGATGTGGTTACTCGTACATGTATCTGCACGTATACTTTATACATTGCATATTTCTAAACATATTATTCATGTAGTGCATAACCAATATCATGCACCTATGAATTACCATTTATTCTTTCATTAACATAAAAAAAAATCCTTCAGGTAATTGTGCCAGGGTGACCATATTTTCCAGTATTTCTTACTGTTATTCTGCGATATGTGTGTTAGCTCCTCTAATAAACTTGTTTCTCTTACAGCTCTCATCCAATCCTCATATGTCGGAGGAAGTTCAGACTTCCAATTCCTCGGAATTAGCGATTTTGCCGTCTGGATTAGATGGAAGGTAAGAGGGTCTTCTAGCATAGTTTGCTTTTCTTTATTTATATATAGGGATGTAGCGAACTGCCGTTAATGTGTTCGCGAACGCCGTTCGCGAACACCGGCAAAAAAGCGAACAGTTCGCGAACAGTTCGCGAACTTCGAATGCTCGATAAAATCGTTCGATCGAACGATCGAAGGATTTTATTCGTACGATCGAAGGATTTTCGTTCGAATCGAACGATCGAAGCTATTCGATCGAATGATTTTAATTCAATCGAATGCTTATAATCGTTCGAACGAATGGAAATAGTTCGAACGAATGGAAATCGTTCGATTTTAGCGATCGAACGGTCGAATGGTCGAACGAAATTTTACTTCGAATCGAACGCGAACACCAATTGGCGAACGTCGCGCGACGTTCGCGAACATTCGGCGGACGCGAACAGTCGAAGTTCGCGCGAACTAGTTCGCCGGCGAACAGTTCGCTACATCCCTATTTATATATAACAAAATCAATATACTGTCTCCCCTCTGGATTCTTATCCCCGTAATGCTATATATACTTTCTAATATCTGATTCCAGAAAGCATCCAATAGAGGGCACGTAACCCAAATATGTATATGATTCCCAACTGATTTTTTACATCTCCAACATAAATCCGATGATTGTGGGAACATTTTATTAATTTTACTAGGGGTGTAGTGCCATTTAGTTATCAGTTTGTATATTGCTTCTTGTGTTTTTGAAACCTTTGTCATCTTATTATTATATTTGAGTATCTTGTCCCACTCTAGTTCTGTAGCTATAACTCCCAATTCCTTCTCCCATTCTCGACCAAGCAGAGAAAGATTATGATCTTCTCGGGTTATTAATAAGTTATAAATTTTTGCTAGGGGTTTTCCAGTCTCCCTTTCCATCTCCAAAAGCTGTTCCCATTGGGTAAGGGATCTATTCCAGTTGAACTTATCTAACCTACTGATATAGTGTACTAGTTGGTTATATCTCCACTGATCTCCCAGATGAAAACCCCACCGTTCTTGTATTTCAAGAAGTGGGATCGTTTTTCCGGACCTAATAAATTCACCCATAATGGTCAAGTTTGCATCTTTTCTCCCCCACCTCTCAAAAGCTCCCTTTTCCCGACTAGGTGGGAAATTCCGATTACCTATTAATGGCTGCAGTATGTATGGTGTCTCTGTCAGCTTCAGGCCCTGCTTATTTTTGTGCCATATTTTAAGGGTCGGTGTAATTAATGTATGTGGGTCCTGTGCCAGCTTAGTCTTTCCTCCCCAATCTTCCCATAATGCGCATTCTAGTGGGAAATTTCCCCAACCTTGTTCTAATACACACCAGTCCTTTTTTTCCCCGCTCTTCCTTGTCCACCCTAATATCCTTACCAAGTGGATGGCCACATAATACATATATGGGTCCGGTACTTTCAATCCCCCCTTTTCCTTAGGGGCAGTTAGTAAGTTATATTTTAACCTCGGCTTCCTGCCATTCCAAATAAATCTGGAAAACATAGATTTGATTGATGAGAAAAAGGAGTTTGGTATTTCCACCGGAAGTACCTGAAGTAGATACAGTGCTTTTGGCATTAATACCATTTTTATGGCTTGAATTCTGCCAAACCAGGATATTTTAATATTTTTCCAGTTGTCTATTGTATGTTGCAAGGTGTCTAATAAAGGTATAAAGTTATCTGCATATGCTCTATCTAACTCTCCACTCAACTTCACTCCCAGGTATTTTATGGAGTCCCTTGCCCATTTAAATGGGAAGTTTTGTTTGATCTGTTGTATTGTTTTACCTTCTAAATTGACATTTAGTATCTCTGATTTGGTATAGTTTATCTTAAAATTTGAAAAGTCTCCGAAGGTTTTCAACAATTTCATTAAATTTGGGAAAGTTCTTAAAGGATTAGTTATATACATTAACAGGTCATCCGCAAATGCAGCACTTTTATATTTGTTACCCTCGATATTTATCCCACTTATATCCGGATTGTTCCTTTTATGTGATAATAGAATTTCCATAACTAGTAAAAATAGTGTTGGAGATAGTGGGCATCCTTGTCTCGTCCCATTAAATATCTGAACACTTTGTGATAATATGCCATTGATTTTAATTTTCGCTGTTGGTGCATCATACAAGGCCAAAATCCTCTCCTTCATTTTATTTTTTATCCCAAAGGCTGTTAATATCTTCTCTAAAAAAGGCCACGAAATTCTATCAAATGCTTTTTCCGCATCCATGGTTAGCAAACAAGTGGGGAGTTGTAATTTACGTGCATAGTGGATTATTGAAATTGTTTTAGCAATATTGTCTTTTGCTTCTCTTCTAGGTACAAAACCAGTTTGGTCTTCGTGGATGATATACGGTAAGTACTTTTTGATTCTTTTCCCTAGTATGTTTGCATATATTTTCATATCTATATTTATTAACGATATCGGCCTGTAACTTGAACATAAAGTTGGATCTTTATCCGTTTTGGGTATTATTGTAATCTGGGCTTCTTGTGCCTGCTTATAAAATCTCTCTCCCTCTGAAATACTGTTGAAATAAAGATATAATATCGGGGCAAGCTCAGCTTTGAACATTTTATAAAATGTAGCTATGTAACCATCCGGACCTGGACTTTTCCCAAGTTTCAGCTCATCTATCCCCTCCTCTATTTCCTTTAAAGTAATTGCTAACTCCATCTCTTGAGCTTGTTCTTCAGTTAGTGGGTTCACTTTGGCCTCTTTTATAAACTGCTCCATTGACATTTCCCTTTGTTCAGACAGTTTATCATTTTTTATTTTATATAACGCTTGATAATAATCTTTAAAAATTTCTGCTATCCCTATGGTGTCATAGTGAATAATATCTTGGCCGTTTTTAATTGCAATGATATTATTCTGACCTTGTATCTTTTTTAATATTCTCGCAAAATATTTGTTTCCCTTATCCCCAAATTCATATGCATTTTGTTTGTTTCTAAGATAGGCTTTATGTATTTTATGGTCCAGTACTTTCTTAAGCTGATCTCTCTTAATCTCCAGTTTCTGAAAGGTTTTTATAGCTATTGTTTCTTTATGTGCCAGTTCTAATTGTGCAATGTCATCCATTAAGTTATTAATTTCCTTTTCTCTCTTTTTTTTTAGGCTTGTCCCCAAGGCAATTAATCTTCCCCTTAGTACACACTTGACTGTCTCCCATAATGTTCTTGGAGCTATATCAACCGTATCGTTCTCCTTTATTATTTATATTAACCATTCGCGGATCATATCCCTATTTTCCCTATTGTGAAGTACATATTCATTTAATCTCCAATTAAATTGTGCTTTACTCGCCCCCGGTATTGTATATTTAACTAGTATTGGTGCATGATCCGAAACTATTGTTGTGCCTATAGTTGCCTGCTGAAACAAATGTGCCCACTGTTGTGATACCATTATGTAATCTATTCTCGAATAAATTTGATATTGTTTAGAAAAATATGTGTAGTCTTTTTTCGCCGGATTCAGTGCCCTCCATATATCAACCATGTGTATTTCTGCAAGTTTTCTTTTTATGTCTTTCAGGTTCTTATACGACAAATATGTTTTACCCGTAGATGAATCTATTAGTGGATTTAAAGTTACATTAAAATCGCCTCCAATTATTATTAAACCTTCACTATACAATTCTAGTACATGTAGGAAGTGTTGAAGAAATTTATTTTGGTTTGTATTCGGGACATAAACATTCGCTATTGTACAATACTGGTTGGCTAGTTTACCCTTCACTATTACATATCGACCCTCTTTATCTGTTTTATAGTCTATCGTGTCGAATGGCATGTCTTTATGTATTAATGTCATAACCCCTGTTGCCTTCTTAATTGGATTATTACTCAAAAATGTTTGGGGATATTCTTTGACCTTTAAGCCCGGGACATGATCCTGTTTAAAGTGGGTCTCTTGTAACAAAACTATTTGCGCTTTGCTTTTCCTGCATTCATAAAACACTTTTGCTCTTTTAACTGGCTCGTTAATCCCATTTACATTAAACGATAATATATTACACTCCATTGTGTGATTTCAAACATTTTCCCTTCGTGTCTTTCCAATAACCGTAGATTCCAGTCTGCTATGATATTTATAAATGTAATTCCCTTGTCTTACCCAGTCTTTATGGTCACCCTTCACAGATACACGTAGCTTAGTACAGTAACTACACAGTGAAAAACCCCAGCGATGCACCATATCCCATAGTACACATTGCTCCGTAACCACATCACAAACAAAAAAAGAAATGAGGGAAAAAGAAAAAAAAAATAACAGCCGTCTCAGCTTCTTCAGGTATCCACCCTGGTTCTGAGAGTTGTATACTACGGCTCGAGTGGCTTTACCACTTTTTTGGGGGCATGGATATAAAGTTAACAACATGGGTATTTGGTCTAATGGGCAACTTTGGAAACCACCCGACCCTGAAATGTTTCTTTCCCAGTATGTTTAGTCCCTACATTAATATTGCTGTTATTCTTTTTTTTGTTTTCCAATAATTAACATATAATCAGCTTTGGTTATGCAAAAACAATCATTAAAACAGAATAATATTTAGATCATTATTCCAATATTTCCTCATATCAGAAATTTTACTTTAGTTAAATATAGCATTAACAGAGCGAAAATTATACATTACCCATCCAGGGATTAATATAATCTGATACGAGTATCTGCTAACCAAAGTCCTCAAGGTCTCTTATTTGACTTATAGTCCACCTTGCAACGTAGAGTCTTTATTCTCCTTTGCTTTTCCTTTCTTCGTGTTGATATTTTTTGGGACTCCATCAATAAATCCGCTTTCATTCTATATTCATCTGGCCAATCCGGTAACTCTATCGCTGGGTGGTGTAATTTCTTTAAAAAGTTACCTAGATCTTTCTCTGAACGTAATATAGCTGATATTCCATCTTTATGCACAGAATGTGAGAAAGGGAAGCCCCATCTGTGAAGAATCTTTTTCTCCCTCAGCAGATCTGTCAGTGGCTTCAGCGCTTTCCTTTTTCTCAATGTAATTCTTGATTAGAGATGGCGCGAACTGTTCCCCGGCGAACTTGTTCGCGCGAACATCGGGTGTTCGCGCTCGCCGGAAGTTCGCGAACGTCGCGCGACGTTCGCCATTTTGGGTTCGCCATTGTTGGCGCTTTTTTTTGCCCTCTCACCCCAGACCAGCAGGTACATGGCAGCCAATCAGGAAGCTCTCCCCTGGACCACTCCCCTTCCCTATAAAAACCGAAGCCCTGCAGCGTTTTTTTCACTCTGCCTGTGTGTGCTGAAGAGATAGTGTAGGGAGAGAGCTGCTGCCTGTTAGTGATTTCAGGGACAGTTGAAAGTTTGCTGGCTAGTAATCGTTTTGATACTGCTCTGTTATTGGAGGGACAGAAGTCTGCAGGGGTTTGAGGGACATTTAAGCTTAGGTAGCTTTGCTGGCTAGTAATCTACCTTCTACTGCAGTGCTCTGTATGTAGCTGCAGTGGGCAGCTGTCCTGCTTCTGATCTCATCTGCTGACTGCTGCAATAACAGTAGTCCTTGTAAGGACTGCTTTTATTTATTTTTTTGTTAAAATACAGAGCAGTATCAAGCAGATTACTAGCCAGCAAACTTACTATCATCTGTCCCTGAAATCACTAACAGCTCTCCCCCTACACTATCTCTTCCAAGCACACACAGGCAGATTTTTCAGATACATTTTTGCCCTTGATCCCCCTCTGGCATGCCACTGTCCAGGTCGTTGCACCCTTTAAACAACTTTAAAATCATTTTTCTGGCCAGAAATGTCTTTTTTAGATGTTAAAGTTCGCCTTCCCATTGAAGTCTATGGGGTTCGCGAACCGTTCGCGAACCGCTCGCATTTTTGCGCAAGTTCGCGAATATGTTCGCGAACTTTTTTTCCGACGTTCGCTACATCCCTATTCTTGATATGTCCTGAAAAAAGGTCAGAGTGTTATCTTCATAAATTATGTTTTCTACTTCCTCTTTCACAGCAAAATTATGTAATCGACACAATATGTCTCTGGGTGCTGCTGAGGCAATCATCTTTGGCTTCATCAGCTGATGTGCTCTTTATATCTGGATTTCCATCATCTTCTCTTTCACCTTTTCCTTATTTAAAATATTACTGAAGATTTGTTGTAAGAAGGTTTTTATATCTTCTTTTAATATGGTTTCTGGGACACCTCTAATTCTTATATTCTTCCTTCTGCTCCGATTCTCTTGGTCTTCCATTTGTCTCATTAGGTCTGAGATCAAATTCTCCTGCTGTTGTAATTTCGCGTAAATAACCTTTTGATTCTGCTGCAGGTTGCTTGTTTGACGCTCCACTTCCTCCGTCCGTGTCACCATATCCGTGAACTCTTTCTTCAGGCCCGAGATATCTTCCCTTATGGAAGTAGTTACTTCATGAAGGATTTCTTTAATTTCCGATTTTGAGGGTAATTTGGCAAGTTGGGCATAAAGCCGTGCGTTCTCTCCTCCTTCCTCTCCCTCGCTTTCGGATTCCTCTGTATCTCTTTCCGTCACATCCCTTCTTGCCCCTCTGCTCAACGATTTCTTGGATACATCGTCTCTGCCCGTGCTGTTTCTCCGAAACATTGGTGCTATGTCTCGTGGGGTTGACTGTAGATTGCGCAGAGAGGTATTCTCTTTTTCTTTATTTCTGTCTTTCATTTTCTCTCTTGTGCCAGTTTCACTGACTCCTTTTTGGGGTCTCCCCATACTTAACACTCAGCGGTGTTAGAATCAGCAGTCAATCTGGTTATAATTAGTTACTGTGAGATATAATAAATATTTGCAATAAATCTTCAAATAGCTTTTAAAGATAATGACGAGGCCAAAATCTGCCTTATATTTGGGAAATGTCTAATATCTTATAACCACTTCCACTTCTGAACATTCTTCCCGACTTCGCAGATGAAGTGTAGATTTTGGCCCTGTTGCTCCAGCTAGCAGAGTTTTGGGGTTTCTTTTACCCCTCCCGATAACAGTTGAGAAGCCAGCAGCGTCAAGTTGGTGTCCGGTTCTTTTGAGATAGGCAGGAGTGAAGTAATGTATAGCTTATTATGTGGTATTGTACGTTGGGTCTGTTCCAGAGGCCCGCATCTGCGAAGTGTGTGGGAGTTAGCTGGTGGCTTTAAACAGCTTCCAATTTTATGCTCTTCTAGGTACTCGTCCCAGCACCTGTGCTGTTGTCTGAATTGCAGCACTTTTATGGAAGCCCAACTCTCGAAGCTTCTGGTCATATCCTACCAGTCCCCCTTGGATGCACTTCTCTCCCACACCTTGCTTTCTCTGGTCCTTTAGCTCTCAGGCCCAACTGCTTCCACCTCTCTTCGCCTTTCTCTCCAAATAGCCCACCAAGTAAAGATTATTTGGGGTCTATTAATCCTGCTACTCCCTCCAGGTCTGCTGCCAATCGCCTCTTTATCTAGTGGGGCCCCCTCACCTCTTCGCTCTTATCGAGCGTATAGCCATCTGTCTCGGTCGCTGGTTTCTGCGGCTGACCTCCTCGTCTCCTGCAGTCTCGGCAGGCCCCTGTCGGCTTCCTTAATGCTTGTAGCTAGCGCTCAGCAGGCCCCTGTCGGCTTCCTCAACGCTAGTAGCGTAGCGCTCAACGTGCCCCTATCGGCTTCCTTAGCGCTTGTAGCGTGGCTCTCGCCGTCTCCTCTCCCTTTGCACGCCGCCCGCCGGTATTTCTCTCACATGCACGGATACAGACGTGAGCGCCCGGCCTGTCGGCCGCCAAGCCTGTCGCCCAAAGGTATGCCTTCCTCTCCTCAAACCAACAGGGTCGGGTGTAGTGCCCAGAGCTCCGGGCTCTCAGAGCTCCGCCATGCTGCTTGCTTGACTCCTCCCCCCGGCAGTCTTATAATTTATTAAAAGATCCCAAATGAAAAAGCACAAACTAAAAAAGTCACAAAAAACATGACTTTTTTGACTTGTTGCGCAATAACTATGACTTTTTCGTAATCAAAAACAACCCGAAAACCTCTAAAAATATGATCAAAGAAAGATCTTCCAGTTGTCATCGAGATATCAGCCATTGACTACTACATGATTTAAATAGGTTTTAGCTGGAGTATTTTCGGTTTCTGAATTGTGGCAGTTTGTTTCATAATAAATCCTGGAACTGTCGCTCTTTTTTCGCAGTGAAAAATGTGTGAAACGGCAAAAAAATTTGCGAAATGGCAAAAAGTTTGTGAAAAGCATTGCAGTCAATGGGCGCCAAAAAAACTATTTTACCCAAATTAATTAAAGTCAATGGGTGTCCGAATAATTTTTATGTATGCGTCAATTTTGACATGCGACCATTTTTTTTTTGTCTCGTGAAAACATTCGTGGACGGCAAAACATGGAAATTTGACGCGAATCCATGCCTGGTGAATTTATTCGCCCATAACTATTGCTGATGCTTTGACTCCAAGAAGAGGCTCTGAGATGAAAGCCTGCTATTAGCAGACATAAAACTTATGTAAATGCTCAGAGAAGCATGCTGAGCAAGTCATCAATTAATTTTTATGGGTTTTTCCTCCCTTTACAGAGGCAAGAGTTGCTACTGATAAACAAGAGATGGGAATGACAAAACAAACATATTTCTAAATAGGGATGTAGCGAGCTGTTCGCCGGCAAACTAGTTCGCGCAAACTTCATCTGTTCGCGTCTGCCGAATGTTCGCGAACGTTGCGCGACGTTCGCCAATTTGAGTTCGCGTTCGATTCGAATAAAAATCGTTCGACCATTCGATTCCTTCGACCGCTAAAATCGAACGATTTCCATTCGTTGGAACGATTGTAAGCATTCGATCGAATGAAAAGCATTCGATCGAATGGCTTCGATCGTTCGTTTCGAACGAAAATCCTTCGATCGAACGATTAAAATCCTTCGATCGTTCGAATCGAACGATTTTGCGGGTGTTCGAAGTTTGCGAACTGTTCGCGAACTGTTCGCATTTTTGCCGGTGTTCGCGAACGGCGTTCGCGAACACCAAAACGGCAGTTCGCTACATCGCCCTATTTCTAAATACAATGGTGGTGAAATACATTATTTGCAGTGTAGTATCTGAAAATAGTAAGTTAGGCCGCTGGATGTATGAGCAGATCCAACAACCCTATAGCCTAATTACTACATAATTTAACAAATGTCTTAACATGCGTATTTCCTTTCCCTTTGCATTGGAAATGATAACAGTTTAGTTTAATAAATACGTGTAAGGGAAAATGTATACATGTGAGTAATCATGTGCACAGTTTAATTATTTTTACATGGCTGAAATACTTCAAATTCAGTGTTCAGTGTTTTTAATGACACTATCCATTTAAAGCAACGTGTATCTTTTTTCATGCAAAAAAGCACAGAACTGACATTATAAAGACATTCAGCATATTTTATTTCCTTGCATAGTACTGAGCTTGCATGAATGGCAATGTCGTGTCAGATATACTGATACCACTGTGATACAATGAGTTTACAAGCATATAACATATTACTGATACTGGGTGGATTCAGATATAGCTGTGCTGCTAAACCATTAATTAACCTCTAATGCACTTGGATTTTCTCTTATGCAGTCTTATCCCGATCAGGTAATTATTTACTATTATTTCTTTGTGACATCTGCAAAAATAACAGTCAGTAAGGGACTGTAAAAATTAGTTTTTGACTTTACCACATTTCTAGCTAACCAAGCCTAAATCAATTTCTATTCCTTTGCCTCCTCTTCTGTTTCTGTTTTGAGAGCACAAATCTAATTTTACCTTTAATCAAGCACATTGGAATCAAAGCAAGTGAAAAAGGATTCAGGATTTTTGGTTTTACATAATCAAACAAAAGAAAATGTTTAAGTGATGCCTTGGTAATGGCAATAACAGCCCAACCATTATTTTTCTTTTTATACAAATTGAAGTATGTGACCAACCAAACAGAACTTGTTGCTGGACTAAAAATAGCAGCATACGTTAACATTTTATAAAGTGGGAGCTGCAGTCTAGTAAGATAAGAGTTATATTTAAAGGCCTTAAGGTGGCCATAGACGCACAGATAATATCGTACAAAACTAATTTTCGTACGATATTCGGTGCGTGTATGGTGGGAAAAGAGTCGACTGCTATTGGCAGAAGACTTGAATATCGGTCGGCCTTTGAATATCGGTCGGCCTTTGAAGGCACCCAAACATTGGGCATCGTTAGTGTTGAATCGTCAGATACAGGTAGAATTCTATTGTTTCTACCTGCATATCTGACGATTCAGCTCTACACATGTGTATTGAAATGAACAATCTTTCTTGGAAAGATCTTTTCCAAGTGTTGCAGACACTTTCCAAGATGGTGACTCCCTGTGACAAGTTTGAAGTCCTGGATCATTGCTACTATTGAGAAGCTGAAATTTTAGGCTGGAACAATAAGTTCAGTATATAAAATGTGGCATTTTTAGCCATATTTATTTTTAGGGTATAGTTCTCATTTAAAAGGATGCTCACACTATGGTGGATATTTAATAAAACAACTTTTTCTCACTATATATAAAAAAAAATTCAACCAAACTCCCAAAACCGATTGCTCTTAATGTACCAATAAATTCAAACAATAAAAGAACATGCAGGAAAAAGTTGCAACAAAATCATGTAACTTTTATTTTTATGCTGGAAAAATTCGACTTTTTTGTATTATCAAACGGAACCCAGCTAAAACCCTTGAAGATCATGAAGGTAAAAACATCTTCAAATTGTTAAAGGGACGTCTGCCCTTGACTTTTACATGTTTTGGACAGGTTTTTAGCAGAGTTTTAGTAGAGTATTTCTAAAAAGTCGAGGTTTAATAAATAGACCCCTATAGTTTATCCATAAACCCATCACATATTATGTTGATGCAAAGTGGGACAAACTGTGCATAAAAATGCTCATGTTCATAAATATACTCCAAGGATTTTCTTGGCTAGCATAGTGAAATGGATATAGAAGTGAAAAAGCATGCAGCAATATGACAGACACTGGCAGTAACTATACAGAATTTACATAATATCTATTTAAAATGGCCCACAACTTGATGGAACAAGAGACATGTACCATGAACGAGAACATTTTCCTAAATCTTAATTAGCATTTTAGCAGAAGCCAGCAATCTCTGAAATATAAAAAAAAAAACATTTCATAGCTGTTAAGCAAATGTGTTTACTGCCTGTTAATTATGTAACTTGCAGTTATTTTAAAATGGAAATTGTAACAATCACACTGTATTATACACCTTTATTTAAAGTGTTTCTGGCTTCCACAGACATAAAGTAGCGTAGAAATTATGTCTGCCTACAGTTTGATTGAAAACCTTTATATAGAATTTATTAAAGACCCTTGGCCTCATCCAATATTTGTTTTTGTTATTTAGAACATCATTAAAATCGTTGCTACAAACAGTGCCTAAGTAGCTGAGCAATTCTTTTAATGTACAAACTTTATATACAGGGCACAATGAGATACACCCTTACAAGCAATTATTCATTATCCATTATGCAGCAGCCAGTACTAAAATGATAGCTAATTTCCACAGTATGACAGCAAAGAGTCAAATAGGCTCAAAGCAATATATGGGGGATAGCAGTCAAAGAGTTAACAGCACAGGTGTTAGGTTTGTCATTATCTTAGAATATCACAGGTGTACCAGATTGCTAACAGATGAGCTACTTGATACAGGTAAGGCTATGATTGGCTAAAGGGATTGAAATGTGGTCAGGTGATAACAATGATCCCCTATACAAGCAGGTCTCCAAAGAGGTATCCTTACCATCGGGGAATCAGGTCCTGTGACATCCATGAAGAACCTGGAGCATAGCGAACTTAATGGCAACAACCCACCCCCTTCCCTAAAAGGAAAATTTTTAGATACATTTTTAAAATAAATTGTCGCAGCCTGAGGAAGTCTGTTTGGAAGGAGAGTTATGTATAATTTTGTCAACTGCTTCTGGCTGGTGGCAGGGCGGGAGCTTTAAATATTGTTAAGGTGGTCTGGTAATAAGGATACCAGGCTGGCTGGTTTTGACATGAATGTTTATGGCATTGTATTTATGTTAAAGCTAGGTCAGGTTCACACAAATGACTTAGAGACAGATTTATTAACATTCATATTTATTTTTTGAAGGACACTGCAAACTTTCAAGTGCTAAAACTCTTGCATGTGAAAAATGGCTTTAAATATAAAATGTATTTATAATATTTATTGAACATAAAGACCACAAAAACTATTTATCAAAATTCTCATTTCAGTGGTTTTAGAGGTTTTTGAAACCTCAAATAAACTCACTTTCTCTAAAACCATGAATAAATTCACTTTCTCTAAAACCATGAATAAACTCACTTTCTCTAAAACCACCAACAAACTAACTTTCTTTAAAACCATGAACACTATGGAATTTATTAAAAGATCAGTTTATAAAAAAAAAATAAATAGCCTCTGAATGATCCAAAACAAAATCTTAAAAAAAAATCGAAATTCTCTGAAAAACCTCTAAAACCACAAACAAAAGACAGATCTTTTCAAGATCTTTTCAACAGCTTTTACTTGGTGTACTTTTGTATTCATATTTGAATTTTACACTTGATGAATTAGAAAAAATTAAAGGATTAAAGAATTATGAGAAAAATGTGCTAAAAAGCCTGAATCAGAAAATCTAACTTTTCCAGAACATTCTTAAATTGGCCTATTAATGTAAATGTATGCCGTCTAAAAACTGCCCAGTACATGTAGAAGTCAATGGGAGCTGTATTTATTGAATTTAAAAATATTTAGTTACTCATGCAAAATTTGAAGTAAATCGTTTTAGTATTCTTATTCTGATTTTTTTTATTGGTTTGTGCTTTTTATATTTCAATCTTTTAATAAACAAGCAGACATTCTTGCTCTTTTAAAATGTGAGTTTAGTTGAGGTTGAAACTCCAAAAACTCCACAAATTCAAATTATGATAAATGGGCTTCCCCATCACCATTGTAGCTTACACTTGTAAGAAGCTTCTTGTACTCTCTACAGAGATGATCAGCATTCTTGCAGTTTGGGATATATATATATATATATATATATATATATATATATATATATATATATATATATATATATATATATATATATATATATATATATATATATATATATATATATATATATATATATCCACCTTGCTAAAAGAATTTAAGCATATAGAAGTTACTGAAGAGAAGTCAAACTCAGTGGTTATACTTGGCTCTTGTGTATTAAGTATGTGTGTTTGTATGTGTGTGTTACTAAATATTTCAACTAAACTTATAAAACAGTCACAAAAGATTGATTGATACCATCTCTTTGATTATTGACTGAGAAAGTCTTCAAGTGACTGAACACAGTTCAGTTAGAACTCTGAACATGACATCAATCAAATCCAGCCTATAGTGGAAGGTCTTTATCAATGTCCACAAAATTACTGGAGCATGACTTGGTTAAAGAATGATATACATCATCTTCTGATAGCTCAGATTCACCTCTAACTCAGGAACATTGTTATCTAAGGACAAGTATCTGCACAGTCATGCCTTCACTGAAATTATTATTTTTTTAACCAAACATTGAACTGTAAAATTTTCTTTTTATAAAGTCTCTAAAAACATTATTTATATTGGAGCTTGACAGTACAGGAAAACAAAAACTGCCAACTCTATGAATGTCTCATCGCTAAGGCGGTTACTTACTATAACTCAACTTTTTACCATTTTTTAATAAAGCAAACGCAACCTAACTCCCAACCACAAATTTAGCTAATTTACTAATATTTCAGCGATGAAATCATGCAACAATTTGAATTGTTCATTTTTTTCCAAATAGTTTTTTGGTGACAAAAAAAGCAAAAACCAGCATCAAACACCCTAAAACACTCAAACTTCTTGAATATCTTCAAATTGTTAAAGGGACCTTTACATGACTTTTACATGAATTTGACAGGTTTAACTGGAGTATAGTCAGATTCTGTTTTTTTTATTTTTGCTGCTTTGGGGCAAAATAAATCTGTAAAAATGTGAGTTTTTTTACTAAAAACATTTGACCTTTAATAAATAAAACTCTGCCTTACTAAAAAAAACTCGATCAGACAAACTCAAACTTAATAATAATAAATAAATAACTTGCAATGTTTGTCAAGTTTATATTTTTTTTTTCGATTCAAGAAAAAGACTCTGAAAAGATTTGATAGCATATACACAAACATGTATTATCGAAAAAATTTAGTATTTATTAAAGCAAATTTCTATGGACGTCAATGTTATTGTCTAACAATTTTATTTATGTTTCCAGTTCCTGAAAACATTTAAGATTTTCAGCCTCATAGAAAATAAATGGAACAATGTGATTCTCCTGGGCAATTCCGTACCGTTTTGCTGAAAAATTAGCAAAACTGCAAAAATCTGTAAAAATGCGTTGACGTCAAAGGGCGTATTTAGCAATAACTTTATTCAATCCTCAGCAACTTTTTTTTTTGTTGAAACCTGCTGTAGAATTTTGCTCATCACTAGTATTTTTTCCAATTAATCTTGAATGTAGATAAATTGGCCACTCTAGTCTAGTAAAAAAAAAACCTTTAAACATATAGGGGGTTATTTATAAAAATACAAATTTTTCTGATAATTTTATTTTAAAAAGTCAGACTCCACAATTTGACCATATTTATTTAATTATTTAATTGGATTGGGGGAAAAACTATCAAATCAAGTGAAAATCCGAATCGTAAGATTTTTTCTGCTTTTTTTCCCGAATTGCTTGATTTTTTCTGGGGTTTTCCCCAAAAAGTCTGAAATAGTCTTATATTTAGGCTAATTCCAGTCCAGACCACAGAAACCTCCAAACAGAATAGGGACCTCTCCCACTGATTTATATACAGCCTTGGCAGGTCTGAGATGCCGGATTTTCAGATTCTGACTTTTTCCATCCCCGTGGTATACTAAATGTCGAAAAATTCAGATTTTATAGTAATTCAGATTTTATAGTAATTCAGATTTTGTAGTAATAAAATAACTTTTTAAAAAGTAATTATTTGCTTAAAATTGAAGTCTATGAGAAATGGCAATACTGTAATTCAGATATTTCTGGACATTGGGTTTGTGGCTATGAGATCCCATACCTGTACATTTAACTTAATACAATAAAAACAAAAATAACATTTGTTGCTAGCTGGTAGCATTAATTGTGCCCCTGTTTGATGTTCTGTATTCCATAATATTATTCGTATAGTGTTGTGAAATGTAGATTCTGCAATTTACCACAGCCAGGTAAATGATGCAACTAAGGTTCCCACAGATTAAACAATTTATTGAGATCATCCAGCCCAGACAGCAAATTATACAGTGGTCTTTCAAAATGTGCCCACAGGTTAGGGTTACTTTCTTCCTCTCTCCTTTTCTTCTCTACTTCTCTTTTCTCTCCCCTGTTCTTCTCCCTCTTTCTCCTTCTAAAAATCAGCCAAAACCAGCTCCATTGTTATACTGTTTCTATGCCATTGACCAAAATGGGAATGGTTCTGATTGGCTGATGACAAGTTAAACAGCTTTTTAGTTAAACCAGCTAATTTCTTTAGATTTTCTTTTTACCAATAACTACTGTACAAACAGTTCCTCTTTGAAATGTAAAAGACCATCTCGAGATGGTTTCTTGGGGTATTTTGTTGTCATCCACCTGTTTGCATATCAGTTAGGAAACAAAGTATCCTATCTTACTACAGGATGGGTAGTAAGCAGGAACTAGAGTTTGGGTCATAAACAGTCAGCACATCTCCTATGTAACTAAGGATTATTACAATCCTATGACAGTCAGGAACTAAATGAATTTATACAGCTGTCATTGTTGAAACCAATGTTTTGTGGTACACACACACACACACACGGCTGTTAACATATATACAGTACATCTAATTGGTTTGTTTGGTTACTAGACACAGACCATATGCTGTGCCATTATTTTTTTGTATGTTAGAAATATGAAATGCACTCCTTGCATCATTGCTTACAGACATTGCTATTGTGTTCATGAAACTCTGTTTGAAATGCAGTGTCCACCAGGAATGAATATAGAGAAATACATTATTAACAGATTACAGTGCTTAGGTTAGACAGTCTAATATCTTTTGAAACTCACAGCACCATTGAATGATTTTCATTGAAGCGTATACTTCCTTACATAGCTGAAAGACATGCTGTTCTGTGCTGTCTGGGGTAAACTGCCAATAAACCACTTACAGTTCTAAAAATGCATAAAGTACAAGCTTAACTTGTGTGCACTGCTGACTTGATTGTGTTTTGCAACTTATAATGCTCATATACAACTGTTCTTTCTTTTTTACCTTCCTTTCTGAGATGTCTGAAGGGGAATCAGATGTGTCTCAGCATGCGTGTGATAAATTATCTGGGAAAGTAGAGTGTGATTAGGGTGATATTCACAGAATCACTGACATTTCTCAGCACAACCGACATCCCAACAAATGTCAAAAGCTGTATTGGTTCTTTGTGCTTTGTGAGCAAGAAATCAAATGGCACCTCTCCAAACTCCTTTCATGTTAGGAATGTAGTTGTTATATCTGAAGAAATGATTAATCTCTAACATTTATCCGTTGTATATATCTTGTGCTTACAATACAAAAACACATTTGAATGCACGTTTGAATTATCTAGTTATAATTCCAGATTTATTATTAGAAGAAAACATGTCTTTAAGGCTAAGACTGAGGGCACGTGGAGCACTACTTATAAAGGATTGAAAATAAATGGGACAAATTCAGGTTGTAAACAAAATCTGGTGTGAACAATGGTGTAAAAAGCATTGGTGCTCAAAACCGTTTAAGAACAATTTTAACTTGGCTGCTGATTTTACATGACACATTCAGGTCAATATTTTTGTTGTGTTATAATGCTACTTTTTACACACATCTATAAACATGCCCAACATCTGGTTGTGGTTAAATTACAACTTTTAGGGTACCACTGACATTTGTGGGATTGTGTGAGTTGCCATTTCACAACAGATGGACAAAGAGTCCCATTTTGGATAACCCATCTACATGTTTTTTCTTTTCAATTTTGGGTCCCAGACTTTCTACCTTGCCCTTCACCCTTTAAAGTGCCTGTTTTGTCTTACAGATAAGCATAAATAATTTTGCTCCACTAATCTAATTATCTATCTAATAAAAAATTAACTCATCTCTAGAAACAATGTTACAAAACAAATACATTTTTTTCTGATTAAAATAACAGGCAAAAAGTATGTTCAGCACAAACCCAACTAATTAAACCCATGTTGAACAAGGCAGACATTGGAAACCAGCTGTCCTTTCAAATACTGTAAAGGAGAGGGCCTCCTTTCCTATGTACAATATCTCAACATTTAACAATTATACTTTATAAACCTGTGTACTTTTTATTTTTATAATGCTTGTTTTCTATGCTATAATGTATTATACAATGATGTTGTATAAAGTTTTACATAGAGTATATTCATATTGCTGAAAAACAATGCAGAGAAACAGTTGAAGAGCTGCAAACACAATTTTTGTTGTTTTAAATATATATGGCAAAACCATATTCATATAACATAAAAGAGTGGTTTGCTGCTATTATGCTATTTCAGTGCAAAATCCATTTAGTATCAAGTTTTGAATGAAAGGACAGATGGCAAATG
Source organism: Xenopus petersii (assembly GCA_038501925.1). Classification (NCBI taxonomy): domain Eukaryota; kingdom Metazoa; phylum Chordata; class Amphibia; order Anura; family Pipidae; genus Xenopus; species Xenopus petersii. The sequence goes on from CM076685.1 coordinate 37,506,011, forward strand.
GCAGTGCTGTATTTTGGGCATTTCTAGATAATAGGCTCCCTGGTAACAGCTTTCATACTTATGTTATATAACTAAAAATGCACACCTTTTTATTTTGGATTGACAATTGCAGCAACTTAAGGCCTGTTATCTCAAGTGGGAAGTCATCTACTTGTAGCTTGGCTCAAATTTCCCAATGGGCCATAGACTTTATTTTGGCTTTTTTTCAGTCAGTTTTGTATGAACTGAGAAAGCTGTATTTTCAATGAAGCATAGGTCTCTAGAAACAAGTAACACCTGAATGAAATGATAAACCAAAATAAGAACATGAAAATGTATTGTAATTTTAAAGAAAAAGTCAGTGGGCTCATTTATAAACTTTGCGCAGGGCAGATTGGTTCGCAAAGTGAATATATTTGCCCTGCGCATGGTTACATTTATGAAGCTGAATAAGAGGTGCAAATAGAATTGCAAATTATCTATAGGAGCTTTTTAAATATGTCACAATTCACAAATTGCGAATATTTATCCACACACTCAATTACACGACTCAATTACGGCATAACATTGGTGGGGGATAAAATATTCACAAAACAGTTTCGCAAACTGCGAATTTAAGTTACTGTCAACGCTATTTTCGCGCACAACAACCTCGCACATTGGGTGCGTAGTGCAAACTCCCGTCTCATTTGCGCACCATTTGCGAAAATTTATTCACACTGTGAATTCGCAAAAACCGGAAAGAGGGGCAGAGCAGTGCAATATATTAGCATTCAGGAAAAAACATGCACAATACTAAAAAAAAGTTTAAATAGTAATCCATACATTCAAATTTCAATAAATGCTTTATTTTGAATAATAAAAAAGGCTATGAATTCATTGTGTTACCTTGTATCTCTAACAGAGACCTGCATTGTATGAAAAAATTGGAAATGTCCCTGAGGACAATGATTACGGAAGAGTAAGTTTTGTGATCTCTCTGGCTTTCATTATAATGAAGGGTGAGTCCTTATGACTCTGTAGTTCGCTACGCTCTCATAGAGATAATTAAGTAATAACATCTTCTGAGGCAGGTAATGTCATCAGAGCCTTTTGGGAAAATTAGCACCAAAGGCAAAGACAAGGGTGGTTAATGGACTTATTACCTGTAGTATTATCTGTCTTGTAATGGAAGAAAGGTCTCAGGATATCAACAATAAAGACAGAAGAATTTTTCTCCAAATCTTCCATATGTTTCCTCAATCTACTTACCGTATATACTCGAGTATAAGCCGTCCCGAGTATAAGCCGAGGTACCTAATTTTACCTCCAAAAACTGGGAAAGCTTATTGACTCGAGTATAAGCCGAGGGTGAGAAATGCAGCAGCTTCTGGTAAGTTTCAATCTCGTTTTTGGATGACTATTCTTAGGCGCCGGCGACCGTTTTTGCGCTTGACCCGAGTATAAGCCGAGGTAGAGTTTTTCAGCATATTTTGGGGGCTGAAAAACTCGGCTTATACTTGAGTATATACGGTATAGTACTATATCCATATTTTGAAGAACCAAGACGTGAAAAGATTTTAATGTGACAGTATTTTTCTAAATTAGGTAATAAATCAGCTAAGTGGTTTTATGACCAGAGCAAACAAAACCCTTGAACTTTTATATAAATATATGAAATCAGAAACTCTAAAGGTATGAAAAGGTCTCTAATGGAACAGTACATAGCCCAATAATATTAAGGATTCTTAAAAGTACATCTGTGTTTTCAGGTGATAAGCACCTGAAATTAATCAGTTGAAATCTGTAGAAATGCTTTTCAGTCAGGCCTAAAGAACACCTATTCAAACATTTTTGGCACCCAAAATTGCTTTTGTTAAAATGCATCATTTAAACACAGCCTGTGCCAAGATTCATAAAAATGTATTGAGACTATCATTCTCAGGACTGCCCTGTTTTGTGAAAAAGGGGTTTGCAACTTTTTTTTAAGTACAAAAGGCTAGAAAAAAACGTTTTATTATTACTAAATTAAACAATGTACATTGCAGCTAATTCATTTTACCATTTTAAATGTTATTATTGAGCCAATCAATGTATTTTTAGTTAGAATATTGGCTTGCAGGCAGCCATTTTATGTAATTGTCCCCTATCCTGTGCTTTCAAAAAGAGACAGCTTAGTGCAGAGGAACTGCCTTCAGATAAACTATTGTTTCTCCTACTCAATGCATTTGGAGGAGATACATTAAGGGGCCAATTTATTGAAATGCAACTTTTTCGGTTTTGATGCCAAAAATCCCAAAAAAGTAGTGGAAAAAAAGTGTGACTTTTCTGGGATTTATTATGCAACAAAACTGAATCCAAAAATATTCCAACTAAAATCTATTGAAATAATGTCGAAGTCAGTGGCAGATGTTCCTTTGACACTGGAAGGTCTTTCTTTGGTTCTTGGCTTTTTAGAGGTTTTCAGGTGTTCTTGACGATGCCTTTTGTGTGACAGTATGAAAAAGTTATAGTTATTGTGTGACAAGTCCAAAAAGTTGCAGTTTTTCAACTTTCTTGCTGCTTTTTCCATTCATGCTTTTTCTGATCTTTTAATAAAGGGCATTGGGAAATGGCATTTCTGCATTAAAAATATTTCTGGTGGTTTTTATATAATTATCATACCTACTGTATATAAACAAATAATGAGAAAGTTAGTTTGTTTTTATGCTTTTTATTTTATAGATTATATAGTATCTATTACTAACATTTGAATGTCTATTTTTTCATGAACCTCTAAAAATTAATTTTTTTCTATTTCTCTAAAACCCAAACTGAAAACTTCAAGATTTATTAAGTTTAAACACCACGGAAATTAAATAATTCAAATTTTTCCGATATTTCTGGTTTACTGATTTTTTTTCTCTAGTAATTGTCATAAAAACTAAACTTTTTAAAGGTTTTAGAGGTTTTGTATTTTTATTTGAATCATGTCTTTCATACGTGCTTTTTATATTCAGATCTTTTAATAAATTTAATGAAATTTGTGATTTTAGTGAAAGTGAGTTTATTAGTGGTTTCTAAAACAACAAAAATGAGAATGATGAATATGCCTCAACATGTCACTTTTAGCATGATATGCATTCCAGAAATACTCTCTGCTTCTCTGAATTATATTTGATTCAGTTGAATTTATTTTATGTTTCTTAGAGGACCTTGGAAAGCCTTCTTGTTGCCTCTAATAGCAACAACTGTTTCCTGTCCCATTTCCTTCTGTACTCTACAAGCTGGTTTGTGGGACGTTGTTAAGTTCGCTTGCTTGTGAAAAGTTCTGGATTTCATTCAGAAATGATCTCTTTGCAGTGCTACATGTTCCCAACCCTTTTCATCCCTTTGTTGGGAACATAGTGCTTTAACGCTTTGCACCTAAGAAAATATCTTAGTGTTCAGTCACTATGTTTAATGCCCATACAGTTTATAGAAAATTAAAAAAGGGAATGAGTCAGTGTCTTAAATTGTTGAAAGCACAATTTATTATTTATGTATCAGGATGTCCTCATATCTGGAGTTTTATTACCCTAAGTATTCAATCCCTATGTGCTCATTGAGATAGCACCTCCTATTGCAACCATACAAGCTTTTCCCATCCCACCTTCAGGGTCTTGTGTCTACATTCCAAAATGAACAACTTAAGTATACTTTTCAGCTTAAGAGCAATAGGTACTTATAGTTTATACAAAATATTTATTACAGAAACTTAACAGTTGTTCTTACCTTTTTGCAGGTACAGTTTGACCTCCAACTCATCACTGTTATTACTGACAATTAGGTCTATTAAAAGCTGCTTTGCATTTGGTCTGTTAAAATATTCCTTTTAAAGGCTGTTGTTAACTGCTGTACTTAGCATGCATTCACACCAAACCTGCACAAGGTATAGCTGGTGACTGTAGAAAAATGTACCCAGTCATGTACCCTGGACCTGATTTTTTATGGAAGAGGAAAACTTGCTTTGGTAAAAAGTTTAGCATTTTTGCTCAGTGGATTATTATCCTCTAACTTTTTTAAAAATTATGAAAATAATTATTCTTAAAATACAAAGTCAAACATATATGGCAAATAGTTTTTCATCTATATTTCCTTATGTAACAAGTGGATGGGTCAGGGTCTGCCTCAACCACTTTTGGTACGGAGGAAGGGATTACCACTCTGGTATAAGCTTACAGCAATCACTTTTGATCAAATAAACTTTGGGCGCCAGTGGTTCTTTAAAACAGCAGAACAATTTATTGAACTGGTGGTACATTTCTAAATGGTCAATAACATTTCAAAGTGTATGCTCAGATGGTATGCTACACTCCTCACAGATACTGTCTGATCCATTGTTAGTCAGCTTTATGAATTGAGTCACCTTGCCTGCCTTTGGTGCACAATTCTCACTGAAGTAACCTATTACACTTTCTGACCTGACACTTGCTTGCTCCTATACTGAGGTCTACCTCCACCTCCAGTCCTCCCAGATATACACCACCTCCTCCAGAGAGCGGGTGCACCAGAATGAGAGGGTGAACACATGGGAGCATCCCCTTTTATAACCTCTGGGAAACTACTCACCCTCCCCTCTGGTAAAAAGGACACAGCCTAGCTTGCTTACACATTCCCTGGGGCATAGGAAAACCTTACACTCCTACACTTATTTTCATACTTACTTGGTGGATGTTATTACCAATATCTGGTATCTCTGTTGGTTCCTGGTTAAGAGATAAGAAAATTATGTTATGAGACATATTTAGATCTTGGTTAAAGAATCCAAATTATATTTCCTTTAATATTCTGGATTTTGGAGCATTTTCTTTGTTTTCAATATACCAGGTATAGAATTTTGCCAGATCCTACAGTGTGCACGCATGGGGCCTGTTAGGGGTTTCCTGGATAAGGAGTATTTCTATAATTAAATTTTTATACATTATTTATTATACTGTAGGTCAGATTTTAGTGGTTTTAGAGGTTTTTAAAACCATGACTGAAATCACTTTCTTTAAAACCACAAATGTCATGGAATTTATTAAAAGATCTGAATATAAAAAGTACACAGGAAAAAAAATAGCTTTTCTGTCAATTTCTAGCAAAAAAACCCTGAAAACCTCTAAAATTCTGAACTGATTAAAAGTGGTCCAATAAGGTCAGTGCAGTTTCCATTGACTTCTATAGCTACTTGACCACTTTTATCTGGCAAATTTTTGCATTAGAGGTTTTCATGGTTTCTACAATTAATAAATCTCACATTTTTAGAGCTTTTCAGAAATATAGGAAACCACAATTTTTTTGAGCTTGATGGAAATAATAGAAATTGGTGAAAATAGTACAAACTACACCATATAGGGCCCATTTGGGCTTGTATTGGGGAGATACTTTAGTAGGACCGTCTGACCTTGGGAGTCAGCCATTGGTCACAAAGATAATTGCAATCTATAAATTGGGATACAAATAAAAAAGGTTATTAAACGATAAAGTTACACTTAAGTATTTCCCTCTCAGCATTTTGTCTGTCTCTCTAGAAAAAGAAAAGAATGTGCATGCATGAAGACTAGAGAGACAAATGAGTTAATGAAGAGTAACTGAAGAATTTTAGAAATTCTACAGAGTTTGACAATGGCTGTATTTAGATCGATTTTTAGTTAAATGAGAGGAAACTTTCGTTGCAATTTAACATTTTTAATAATAACATGGCACTCTGGCTCATAACAGGTTAAGGCATATATACATGATAGCACTAGTAACTAGCCCTGCAAAACAGGGTTATTGTGAAGACATTATTAGTACATTTCATCTTATTAAATACCTTTTATCTTACTCAGATTCTGATTTTTTCATTAGCTGCTCATAAGAAGTCTTAAATAATACCGTATATCTCTGACTTTCTTCACAGGATGCTTTTTTTTAGAAAACCCTTCTAGCTTGTAATTTCACTTCTGTTTGTGATGACTTTACTCAACAGGCATCTCAAGCTGATCAATATACCAGTCAATAAATGCCATAATCATGATTTGCAGTCATTAAATATTTCGATATTCTCCTTTATGCCATGAACAAGACTTTGGATTAAGTCTCTGATGACACTGATACATTACATTAAGCAAATCTGAAATAATCAGAGTGATATAATTAAGATGGATTTGCCGATAGTATTTTCTCTTAATGTTCAATGGTTTGTCATAGTGAAATGTATTAAATGAATATGTTTGCTATGATAATGTATTGGTATTGATTTATTTTTTTGCTAAACTCAATGAATAAAATGATCAGTGTTAACTGCTGACATATATAATTATGCATGCTTGAAAAACTGGGTTTAGGATGGAACCTTGCAGTTTCAAAAATTATTCGCCAACAGCGAAACGTGGGAATTTGCGGTAAATTCATGCCTGGCGAATAAATTCGCCCATCACTAGTAATCATTAAATTTTCAATGATTTGGGCACAATTTGGAAAGTCTCCCCAGCGAGAGTGTTAGTCATAGCTGTTCTCGCTGGAAGTTTATTCTTTAATGGCATTCACCTATCTACTGTACCATCTCCAGAGTCACCCTTATATTATAACAAACAAGGATTAACATAACTTCATAACCATGGACAATTACCAATGACATTTTTCTAGTGCATTTAATACCCAAGGAATGCAAAACCATCTTTCAGAACTGATTGAGACTGTTGTATATGGTTTAATCATAATCAAACTCTTGCTAGAACAACTAATTCTCTCTTTCACAAAAGAAAGGTTACCTGACTGTATCACAAATCAGTAATGCCTATATAAATTCAGCTAAAAGTACTGCACTAATTACATCTATTTTAAGTACAATAATGCTGCAATTGCTGAAGTCCAGCAACATAAGGGTATTAAAAGTGTCCACAGAAAAAATAACAAGGAGCTCCTGAGAGCAGCTTTGTAGGCAATAATGGTTTTCAATGTGCATATTTCTTTAAAAAGTAGTGGGCGAGAAAAAACAACAATAGAACAAATTAATTTTAATTGTAAAGATGGAATGATGCATGCTCCTGCATGATTGTTGAACTACCTTTGGGAAGAAACATTAATAATTCCAATTTTCTTGCCATCATAATTGATTGCAGCTACTCATTATAAATGTGGAACAGCAAGAGATTTGGCATGGATCACCAATTGCAAAGCTAAGTACAAAATCTTAATAAACAAAAGGTTTTCATTTTGATATTATGAAAAGCCCAATGAAAAAATCCCATGATACTAAAACTGACAAGGCTATAGTAAGCAACGTTACGTACAATACTGTATATCAGTCATCACTGAAGGGACAATAAAGGTGGCAGAAAAACATATTTCAGAAACCAATTGATTCTTTTAGTATTGCAATTGTGAATTGCAATTGCTGTGGGGCCCAGTGATATCTAGTTAAGGTGGCCATAGACGCACAGATAATATCGTACAAATTGAATTTTTGCACAATATTCGGTGCGTGTATGGTGGGTAAAGAGCCGGCAGAAGACTTGGATATCGGTCGGCTCGTCGATTGGGTTGGACAGAACATTTTTATCAGCTGCCTTTGAAGGCACCCAAACCTTGGCCATTGTTAATGCTGAATCGTCAGATACAGGTAGAGTTATATTGTTTCTACCAGTATATCTGATGATTCACTTCTACACGTGTGTATGGAAATGAACGATCTTACCTGGATAGATCTTTTCCAAGAAAGATAGTAATTGTTACGTCTATGGCCACCTTTACTCCACTGGTATATGCACTTCCACATACTAGTATGGAATGCTGATTTGCTGGTTGTACCATGCATAAGGTTCTCATCTGAATAGTTAGTTATAGTATGGAAAATTCTAAGCAACTTTTCAATTGGTCTTCATTATTTTTTGTAGTTATTTAAAAATGTATTTTCTGCTGACTCTTTCCAGCTTTCAAATGGGGGTCACTGACCCCATCTAAAAAAAACACAATGCCCTTTAAAGCTACACATGTATTGGTATTATTACTTTTGATTATTCACCTTTCTATTCAGGTCCTCTCCTATTCGTATTCCAGTCTCTTTTTCAACTCAGTTCATAGTTGCTATGGTAATTTGCACCCTAGCAACCAGATTGCAGAAACTGCAAGAGCTGCAGAATAACAAGTGAAATAACTTAAAACCACAAATAATGAAAAAATTAAAACCATTTGCACAATTTCTCAGAATATTTCTTTCTACATCATAATAAAAGTCGATTTAAAGTTAAACAACCCCCTTTAAGCCCTGTGTAATGGCTCCCAATTGTGAGAAAATGTGAACCCGGTATGTACAGGAGGTGGGCAGAGGGGGGAAACTAGCATAGCTGCGGTAAAAAAAGTATCTGTGGGAAAAGGAGATATCTGAAAAATGGTTAAAAATCAAAACTACTAACAATGGGACAGAGTCCCTAAAGAGCGAAGTGACTAACGCTATAGAAAATTCACCAGCGTGACATCATTTCGGAACGTCGCTGATTTCCTAACAGGTGCAGGCGTCACTTCGCTAGCAAAGGAGATAGAAGCTAGTAGTGCTTCACACTCTAGCGCCAGGTAAATTTTCACTCTGGCGAACGGACGCAACTCCGCAAATTCATGAAGATGCAGATTTTACTGAATGTTACCTCATTCGCCAGACTTGCCTTCGCCAGCTCAGACCAGGAAAAGTGCAATGAAGTGCATAGGACTTCCTCAATTTTTACTCCCATAAAACGCTGGCATCTTTTCCTTTTTTCTGAGTGATAGTCTACAAAGGTCCGTGAAATTTTTTGGGGGTAACCCAGTTCCCCCCTCCATTTCCTAACATATGGAACATAAACTATACACTGGGCTCATGTGTAGGGCATTATAACATTAATTATTTAACTTAATTATTTATTAAGGTTCCCTGGACTTGTGTAATGTAATGTATTTGCTGCAACATAAGTCCATATAACTTTATCATTTCCCGCCATATGCAAATTAGGCAACGCTAGCGCATCTTCATTTTGATTGCCGAAGTAACGCTAGCGAAAATTCGCCAGCGTTCAGTGCCCTGGACATAAGATCGCACATTGGAGAATTGGCGTTGTCCCTGTCGCCTGGCAAAGTGTTAAGATGGCTGTGAAGCTGTCACTGGCGAATTTTCGCCGGTTAGGGAATTTGCCGCAATATGTATCACACTAGTTATGTAAATTATGATTGTGGTGGTTGTTAAAAACATTCTAATTTTAGCTTGGCAATGTGTATCAGACTGTAACTGATATATGGAATTGGCAAGGACGAAAAGTGGAAGGGGCTCATATGCAGTGTTTTTCACCTAAATATATTTTGCTAGAATTCCAGCTTAATTGGCTGCTAAGCAGAATATGACAAAAGTTGGTGCAGTTTAGAAGTGGAGATGTTTATTAGTGTCTGTATTAGTAAATGTGGTGTAAGTTGTCTTTCTCTTTTGCTTGTCAGTAAGAGAGGGCTTTGCATTCTTTTCAGTGAAAGAAATAGCATTAGTGTGCAATTAAGGACAGGCTAGTTGCACCCTGGGGGGTTATTATTCTCACCTGGCTCATTTCATGAATATGGAACTTTTCTATTGAAAAAGAGTGTGGTATTTTGTGTCTTGATGTAGCAGAATGAGAGGGATCTGACAACATATGCAGGGGTCAAACAATAGATTTCTGTGGGCTGGATTATGGACAAGTGCAGTTGCCTATAGCAACAAAGTAGAAAATAAATTTATCAGTCAACTACCATTTAAAAAATGAAAAAAAAAAACCAGATTAAAAATCCAGTGTGAGGTGCAGAGTGCAGTGCTAGTGGGTGCAAGGCAGTCCTGTTCTTACATCATGCCATGTGGCACAGAACTTTGTTCAGGGGCAAGTTAGGGCTGGGGGGAAACACATGGCAGTTTGCACACTGTTGCACATTTCATAATTTACTTCTATAAAGTCTATATTACAGTAATATGTTTGGTTTCTGAAATGATTATCTTTGTTTGAATTAGGGATGCACCGAATCCAGGATTCGGTTTGGGATTCGGCCAGGATTCGCCTTTTTCAGCAGGATTCGGCCGAATCCTTCTACCCAGACGAACCGAATCCGAAATCCTAATTTGCATGTATGCAAATTAGGGGCGGGAGGGAAATTGCATGACTTTTCGTCAAAAAACAAGGAAGAAAAAATTGTTTCCCCTTCCCACCCCTAATTTGCATATGCAAAGGTATTAGGCCAAATCTTTAGCAAAGGATTCGGGGGTTCGGCCGAATCCAAAATAGTGGATTCGGTGCATCCCTAGTTTGTATCAAAGTAAAAACATATTCAAATCATTCAATTGCGAGATTTATAGGCATCCCATTCTCAGGCCCTAAGTAGCTGTTGTGTACAGTAGCATGTCACAACCATTAAGTAAGCATTCTATTTAACAAAAATAATTGGGCCTTGGGAAAATTTGACAAGTACATTTAACACAATGCAAAGTGTTATTTTCCTATGTAATTCTGGGTAGCTGAATCACACTCCAAGTTGGTCATAGTCAAAACTTTAAACATAAAAAAAGTATCTCAGGAAGATGCTGTAATACAGAAACACACATGTAACATTCTCATTATTTTCAAATACAAATTGTATTATCAAAATGTAGATAGAAATTGGGCGCAGTGGTTTACTAACAGGTCATGTGTACATTCCAAACCCAACAGAATTCTTCATGCATTTTGTTGCAGATAAAAAAAAGTTGCATGCCAGCAAGGATCAGATTGTTCCGTACATTTTAGATGAGGCTAAAAAAAATCAAATGTTTTAATGAACTAGGAAATGAAACTTGTTAGAAACAATCCCTATAGAACCTTGCCAGATTTTACTTGTTTTTTCTGGTGACATTTCATAGGTTTTTTTCTTTAATAAATACTGACTATTTATGATTCCAAAAAATATTGTCAAGTATATTCACATTCAAGTTTTTTTTTGTGATAAAACTACAAACTTGAACTTTAATAAATCTCACAAAAATAACAATTGAGAAACCATGAGATGGAATACAGTGTATCCCCCACATCCACTCATTCACAAGGTAACCAGTTCAAGTGCAACAGTCAATTAACCAATTAAAACGTAACTTTTATTCATGTTGCAATTCAAAAACCACGCTGCTGAATACACACAAACACATCACTGAAACCAAAGTGAGGAAAATTCAGTGATGCTGGGCTATGCCCATAAAATACATATAAACTAATTAAAACCACATAGGTGGAATGGTGTGAGGTAAGTGAGAGGTGCTGCAGACTATGCAGCCATCATTCTGACAATCGTCTAATATTGAGGAGTGTCTCAATTGCTCCCCTCTAATATTAATCAAGTCATCGGCTGTACGATCATAATTGATCCATTTGCGCCAAATATATTGGAGTTAGACCTCTCAGGTGCCTGCTCAAGACCACTGCCACCCACACCTCCCTTCCGTGAAATAATTCCCCAGAGTTTCTACCTGGCTACATAGGGAGCTGGTCTCCCACCTTCCACCTATGCACACCCGACGCGTTTCACCGGAGACACCGGCTTCTTCAGGGGCATAAGTGATTTAATAAATCTCCCCTTAGTCTTTCATATCATCCATCCACAAGCCAGCTAAGCAATATGGATCAGTCCACATGCACATGACTTTAGAAGTTAGTAAGGTCATATAGAAATAATTGTTATAATTGTCCTCATCGCATCAATCTCCCCATATCATTATCCCAAATTTCTGTGATGTGTTGGTTATGTATACTGTTGGTGCTCACTAGTTGGAGCCACCTAGGTTCTGGGGGGGGTTGTTGAGTGCTTCTGATGTACAATAATCTGTCCTGTGGCCCACTACAATAACACTTTGTTAGACTCCTTTATAAAAAAAAATTTTTTTTTACCAACAATGATGTGTTTTCCCCAGAACGGACGCATCATTGCCAGTGCTTGGTAAGTGGTAAAAAGTATTTGTTTGGGTGGTTCACCATCATGGATGCAACTAACCTTCTGCTTTGTAAAATGTGCAAGGTGTCACTTCCAGTGTTTAATTACAATAACAGCATTAACAACGGATTTGCTGAAACAAAGCAGTTGTGTATTTTAGATGCAAAACTCTTTTTTTACCCATGAGCCATATTCAAATGTAAAAACATTTGGGGAGCAATACCAGCATGCAAACATCCCTGAAGGTGCCAAATCAGGCCAACTTTGACTGGCAGGCTAGAGGAGACTCACTTAGGCAGTATACCTGGTTTTTATGTAACCTGAACTTGCCTCCAAGCCAAGAATTGAAAAATAACCCCCATGCTTTTGATGCCACTGGGAGCAACTGCCAAGTGGGTGGTGAGCAACATGAGCCACTGATTGGGGATCATTGCTCTAAGGAGACCCTGAAATTATCTGCAGGTCAAGGCTGGTAATAATTGCAGGGCTTATTTACATCCATTGGGCCCTTTAATAGGCACTTGTGTGAATTCATCAGAGCAGGCTGAATGTCACATTAGTACTTGCTGCATGATTATAATGAGTGTGTATAGACATAAGAGTATTCAGAGCTCAGGATATGGGATATTAGGCAATGATAATATTTGGGCTAGTTGTTTTGCGGTGGACAACCAAACCTATAAATCAGATCACTGTACCAGATCATATGCATAAACTCCAGATTTACAGAGCAACATTTGTGTAATTTTGCCATTGGATTCTCACCCATCAGCCTTAGTTTAATGTGCAGGCAGTTATGTTATGTTTTCCTCATTATGAGGATTTGTACTATGCAGGAAATGATAACCAATTCATATATTCACAATATAAGAGGTGCTCCTGGAATCTTTCAAATAAAAGATTCCTGTTCCAAGCAATACATTTTACTAAAACCTAAATACAGTATCAAACTATGGGCCATTTGCGCTTTCCAGTGAAGCCAAATGGTGCATAAGCATTTGATTGCAGCGTTTCAGTTTATGAACCAGCCTGTAATTGCAGTACATGTATGGGACTTGTTATTCAGAATGCTTGGGATCTGAATTATAGAATTTGGATTTCCATACCTGAAGTCTACTAAATGTAAAAACATTTGGGGAGCAAAGAAAAATCATATAAACATTATTTAAACCCAATACCATGTTTTTGCCCCCAGTAAGGATTAATTATCTTTTTTTAAAACAATCTAAATTATATGGTTAAAACTGAGGCTATGGGGTATACACTTCCTGAGTTTTGATGCTGTCTGGATAATGGATTTCCAGATAATGGATCCAATACCTGTATCACCATTCTGCAGACTTGTCTGCTGGTCCAGTAAATTAGAATGTGAAATATCTGGGCACTGTTAAAAAGGAAAAATTGCCTCTGATGACTGTAAAAAGCTAGTGGAAAAAGGTTTGTTGCTATGAGAGCAAGGTATTAAAAATTTGACCATTTTTGCCAAATCAGACAATACTCAGGGCCGTTCCTGCCATGAGGCAAGATGAGCACCTTGCCTCAGGCGGCAGGGAATTGACAGTTAGAAGGGGAGGCAAAAAGCCACCTCCTGTAACTTTAAGAGCTGAATTTCCGTTTTTTAAACCGGAAATTTGGCTCTGCTAGTGCAGAAAGAGCAGTACACGCTCATTACACTAGCGATGCCACACCTTTTGACCTGCTCCGCTAAACTTTTAAGCGCGGAGCAGGAGAGGGGGTGGCATCGGGGTTGCTGCCTCAGGCGGCAGCAGCCCACGGATCACCCTCACAATATGAGCACATAATACTGTATATAAATATGTCACACAATAATTATCAGTTTTGATGTAGGTTTTATTTCCCATTAAGTCATCTATCTTTAGTATTTTACACCCATTTATTGTAACATGTAGAATACAGCACTCATCTGCCATTAAGCAAAACAATGCAGTGCTAATTCATTTAGATTAATTACTTGTGTGGGGTTTTTGCGAGGGCATGCTACAGAACAGGGCTGTAATTTTCCCATCTACCAACTTCATTTGCCAGGCTACATCTTCTTAGTCATTACAATGTGCAATTCCCTGAGTTATGTTTATAAGGGGTAACAATGATTGGATCCCAATGGCTTGCAAATAACAAAGGACAAGAAAGGTGATTATTTCCTAATACACAGTTAGGGCAGGCACATAAGTACAAGACTGAGGACAAGTATTATACAGATAGTTGTAAATATTTAAACCGTAATAAATCAGTACCTGCACTGGTTCCAGGAAATACCTTGTAACTAATTGTCAAGCAATTGATTAGCTGACACTGAAACACAGAGGAACCTGCAGCCTTCAAGTTGCTAGAGAGAGGAGAAAGGCAGGTAAGAGGAATGGCTGAACTACACGCCAATACAATTTTAAGAAAATACAGAACTCAGAAAGGCCAGGTTATACATGGTGAACGCTAATAAATTATTAACAAAAACAGACAAGACCACAATAAGACTACAGTAGAGTTTAGACTACAATTTGCAGCTTTTCAGACACCCACACCTAACCTGTTTGCTCAGGCAAGGAACTGTAGCCACAGCCCACAGGGGTCCTATACATAGTCTCTGACAGCACCTGATTGGTGCAGACACAACATGCAATTAACCCCTATCCTTGCTGGAACAAGTAGCAAGTCTAACACCTTGTCTGTAGGACTTGCTAATAACACTCTTAGGGCTATGGCACAAGTTTAAATGTTCTGCCACCTCTGGGATTTTCAACTCAGTGGGCAGATAAAATGTCAGTTGGAAACAACACGGGTGCTGAAATGATTGAATTCCTCCATGTGCAATTGTCATTATTCTTCTTATATGATGTAAGAAGCAACCTTGAATCTTCATTTTCTTTTTTGATTAGAAATCAGCTTTCGCCTATCTCTAAGGGGGTTATTTATTTAAGTCCGTTTTTTTCTGGTTGGAGCTTTAAAGGGGAAAACACAATTTTTTCGTAGAAAAAAACCCCCTAAAATGTGTTGTGCCAGAGGCTGCTAAAAGTCCAAATAAAAAATATTCCATCCCAAACATAGCCCATCCCCCTGGTCTATTGTCTAGTTTAACTTGAAGAAAACTCCACAATGGTGCAAATCACTAAGAAATGTATTTATTTCCCTGTTGTTATCCCTCTGCATTGGTCTACAGATGCCATTTATGCTCTGAACAGCCCACTAGAAATCCCTTTATCCTGATGTGAGTAATAAGAGCTTTGAATGAGTGCTCTGTACCGCTTGCTGAGTCTCCTAGAAAACTCTTTCAGAAACAGTTGTCAATCACAGCACCAGATACCAGCATTAATAAGATATGTATGAAGAATAAATGTGGTAGAACAAATTTAAGAACTTTCTACAGCTGTCAAAGCAAAATAACTCTCCCCTGCCATTGAAAGGAATATATCACATGAACAGCAGGCATAAAATATCTACATTGTACCTAAAATCCCATTTCTCTCTTTGATGTGTATAGTTGTCAGATATTTTCTGAAACTACTATAAAAAATACTGCACAAGTTAAAAATGTAGTACATTTTAGCCAAACTGAGTTGTTGCTATTGCCAACTGATTTTTCTGTTATTACCAGGCAAACATTAACATCAAAGGGAACACTATAGAAACTGTCTCCTAAAGGCATTTCATCATCTGTGATTATCCAGCATTTTACAACTGAATTCCAAAAGACATTGAGATCACTTAAGATAACAGCCATGTTTCTCTTTGTATCATCAAAACTGCTGACAAATTATTTCATGTTATATAATTATATCAGTGACAACGCTAAGCTTATGAAACACAAGCACCTATGCAAATGTATTAAAATCAGAAATTGTGCCTATACTAGATGAAATTTATCAAGCCCTCAATAGAGTGAGAATCGTCACCATGTGTCTCTGTCTCCACTTCACCACAGCAGATGAGACTGGGCCTAATGTATTTTATTCCAATAATTTCCAAGTTCATGGGCAAAATATTTGGTCAATCTTCCAGTAGCCTGCATGTTACTCTCCCAAGTACTGCATGCAAGCCATATCTACTACAAATACAGCTAGAGGAACTTCTGGTATGTTGGAGAGAGATACAGTAATGCAATTTGATGAGTGCATTAATGAGTTTAGAATAGACTTTCATTAGTAACAACAGTAACAGCAGTTGTTGGTTATGCAATCATCATGGCTCATAGAGGTTATATGTCATCTTTCAATCAATCATATTATTTTCATACATCATCCATCATTACCATGTATCAACTGTCATATATTTCATTGGAGGGTCTACCATCCCATATGGCATTTTTAAATACTTGGTGCTGCAATTGACTTGCTGTTTTAAACTGTGCAAGAATTAATAAAGGAAAACTAACTCGAACCTTGCATGATCTGAACATGGTTTTTAATGCAATACTCAATAACACAGATAACTCCCTAAGTTACTATAGTACTATAACCAAATGGGTATGTTAGGGTCATCCATAAGTACAAGTAGGGATGTCAGCTGCAGGATGATTGCATGCAAGAGAACAGACGCAGACCAGGAGTCTTATTTGTTCTATTCTACCATATTGGTGGACAGACCGTTTATTTATAGGTGGAGTACATACAGAATTAGTTAATGATTATACATTAAGGTGGGTTAGGGTAGTTTCCCACCATAACCAATTAGAGAAGAGTATTTAGGTTTATAAATAACAAGTATGACATCACCATTCACCTAGTTCTGTCTCATGGATTTAGTCCTTGATTGAGGTATAATTAACTAGGGGATGTTTGCTAATAGCCTGATGAAAGTTTGGGGACTTTCTACTCATGTCATGCTGACCTAGAATATTATAGAATATTATTCAAGAAAGAGACTTAGCTTAAAGTGGTATACAGGCATATATTAGATATAGTATATATGTGACTACAATAAAGGCTACCTTATCAGGTATTTTCTTAATCACCTTCTGTTATTCATCAAAATATAACCACAGATATCCAGATTTTGAGATAAAAGGAATAATAGAGCCCTGTAACTTGCACTCATCTACCTTATGAAAATCCAAGGATATCAGGTTAGAATATATTGATTGAGGTAGCCATGATAGTATATCATTACCCCATCTCTCCTTAAACTCACAGAGTACTTCAACCCCTCCATCCCATTAGAGATTGACTAATTTTGGGGAAAAAACTGAATTTGATCATTAGCTCACTCAAATGCTGAAGAAATACTTCCCATTGATGACTTAGCAGGTTTTAGGAGGCATTGTTGAATTTTTTTGTATTTCATAAATATGTAATACAAGTAATTCAAAAATATTTTATAAATCTTGACAAGTAAAATAACCCTTAATTTTTGAATCGAGGTAGGTTGTTGTAAAATTCACAAACACAAATTTTAAT
Source organism: Xenopus petersii (assembly GCA_038501925.1). NCBI lineage: Eukaryota > Metazoa > Chordata > Amphibia > Anura > Pipidae > Xenopus > Xenopus petersii. The sequence continues at coordinate 37,523,305 of CM076685.1, forward strand.
CAATCGCTCCCTTAGTTTGAACAGTGTCAGAAATTACAGAGTTCTTTAATAAATATTTTTTGAGCCTAGTATGAAGAAATTCATTCTGTGTTTTTCCAAGAGAACAGCTTGATCTAATTTATGAATATACAGTACATGAAAAAACAATTGTACTAAACGTTTTAGTATATATGTCATTATGTGTGAGTTAATATTTCATATGTTCAACAAAAAAAAAAAATTAAACTACAAATGAATTTGGTTAATTCCCTGCTGCTATAAATATGGTTTGTAGTTCTGCTATTTGCTCAGCCACCCAAAGAAACAATGGTTGCTTAGCCAGTATAAAACTGCAGGCTGAGCACCTTTATAGGAATGTATGGGAAGCGTTCTAAGGATAAATATATATATTTATCACTTTTATTTAAGAAAAGTCCATAAGAAAAAAACAAATTACAATATAATGGCCCTTTCATAAGTTATGAAATGCTATGTACAACACATATAGTATGTATCTTTCTTTAAGTCTTACTAAACAATATAGATGTGAAAACTTCTCAGGCAATGCTTTTATTTAGGCCTTAATTGAAAGAGATGTCATAGTAGCACACTCTTGTTGAGTTGCCATTTATTAGGAAAACTGCTCTATCAATATATAGTGCTCAGTCGCAGGTGGTTTAAAGCAAGCCTGTTGGCGAGGCTTTTAGACAGATAATAGTGTACTGGTATTTATTTTCAAGAGCTGTACAATCTTAAAATAACCTTGTTTACCACAGTACTAGGTACAGTATATTCTATACAATCATTATATTAGCATACCATTATCATTTAGCTAGAAGACCATGGAGGACATTGTCTGTAACGCAGGTAAAAACTAAATTTTTATTCCTCCCTGCTCCCACACGAATAGGCCTCAGCATGACTGCTTCCCCAGACACTTGCTATGTCTCCAGAGTGTTACACAAAGTAACACAACGCACAGCATAGAATAGCCAAGACTGGGAAACGTGGCAGATAAAGGTCACAAAAAGAAGAATATTGCTTTCTTATTTACTGCTGCTGTGCCTCAAAAGAGCAGTCCCTGTCAGTACTGCAATTAAGATACCAATCCTATGGCGGTTTGCTGTGCTTGGTCACATTGAGTTATGATTTTTGAAATGACATAGCCACCTCCAACAGATGAAATTCTGCCTAACAATATCTTCTGTGAGGATTTGTCTCTGCTTCTGTGAGCATGAACTCTGGAGAATTCTAGGTTTGAAAATCCTTAGACAATGTTTACATTACCGGATAGTAACCTTGGGATGAATCCACCTGCATGCTCATGCTCAGTGCTTTTTATTATGGGTTTTAAGGCGCATTGATGTGGTGCGTAGGGAGGCACTGACAGACATAACCATCTCAATCTCAGCAAATAACCAGTACTGCAAATACACACATTTATTCCCCTGCACAAAAACAGCCATTAACAGATATAAAATGCTTCAGTTGTCCCAATTTAATTATGTGATGTGATTTGTACAAGAGAGAATATCTGAATCTCCTTATAACGTCGGGTACCTTCTGACTAAAAGAGATATGGGGTTGGGATAGCATTTATAGCATTAAAGAATTATATTTTTCTCTTGTTAATTTAACATTCTTTTCAGTCTGTTCATTGTAATCAGATGAATTCTGCTTTATGTTCATCATAAATTCTTGACAGTTATTACATCCTTTCACACCAGTATTGGTGATATAGAAGATTTATATTTTAATGTCATTATAATATCTCTTAATGCAGAAAAAAGATCAGGGGATTTGCTGCAGATTACTACAGGATCAGGTCCAAACCATCAGTTACTTAATGTTACAGACAGCTGTGGTCTCCTTGCTTTCATAACATGACCTCCGAAAGTTCACCACATTTGGAAAAGGACTTATCTTAGGCTCTCATAAGCTTAGGGTGTCATTTAAAGGACAAGGAAAGTCTGATAAAGAGTTAGTCATTGGAGAAGCACACCTCTTGAGTGATGCACAGTGCTAGCAATTCTTCTTTATATCAATCTGTTCAGCAGTTTAAAAAGCATGCTTTAGAAAAAACATGGAGTTAAAGGAGAACGAAAGGAGAAATACCATACCTTGCTCATATAATAGTACTCCCCCAGACCTCCTGAACCGCTATATTAGAATTGCCATTGCGCTGACGAAATCCGTAGTAACCGATGTTACTGTGCGCAACGGTTCAATATGCACGCAGGCGCCATATTAGTGCAGGTGCGCCCTCTTCCTGTGCTTCTTATATGTTAATGCGCATGCGCAAGCTGAGGGGTCAATGATGACGATCGCATATGCTAATTCCTATGCGCGTCATCATGGCTTGGGGAAAGGAAGCGCCCACTGTACTTGCGCAGTGGGTGTTAATTGTACACAACGCACATCGAGGCTGCCTCTGGCAGCCTGAAACAAGATGCCTCTGTGAAGCGTGACGTCACCCCACTCTGCCACTGCAGTCTGCGTTAAAGAGCAACAGCTTACTGTCCATTGAGCGGATTAGTATTTTCAAAGGCTGAGTAAGTACTATTTGTAAAGGCCATTGATTTGAGGCCTATTTATCCTTTGCCTTTCCTTCTCCTTTAACCAAGACTAGGCTTTAATGCTGATTAAAAGATAGTGTACCTTTATTCATGACTCAACACTGTTAAATCTTTCTTCCTTGCTAATTCAGAAGCTACAAACTTAATATTGACCCCCTTGATGTGGATATAAAATAATTTAACCAGTTATTTCACTACTCAGTAAAAAAAAAGGTTTTAAACCTTACCAATTAGTCACTTAAGTCCAACATAAGTAGGTAAACCATTGCCATGCTAAAACTCTGGTTTGGAAGTTAAACATTTGCAAAATTATGTCTTTCAGCAACCTTTCTCATATAAATACTTCTATAATTGGTAAAGAGATATGACTGCACCTATGTGTGTACCGGTAAACCTGTTATCCAGAAAGCTTCAAATTAAAGCTTAAAATAATACAATTTTTTAAAAAAATATTTAATTTTTCTCTGTAATAATTAAACAGTACATTTTACTTGAACCCAACTAAGATATAATTAATGCAAAGGAAGTAGAGCCAGGCACTCGCAGATCAACTGCAAACTGTTTTATTAGTACGACATGTTTCCGGCAAGGCCCTTTATCAAGTAATGATAAAGGGCCTTGCCCGAAACATGTCGTACTAATAAAACTATTTGCAGTTGATCTGCGAGTGATTGGCTCTACTTCCTTTACATAGATTGACTTGCCTTATCTGGACAAAGGCAGAGCTTTGAGGCACACCAAGGCATTATTGGAACCAGTGTTTACATACATAAGATATAATTAACCCTTATTGGAAGCAAAACAATCCTATTAGGTTTAATTAATGTTTAAATAAATTTTTAGTAGACAAGGTATAAAGATCCAAATTATGAAAAAAATCCCTTATCTGGAAAACCCTAGGTCTCGAGTATTCTGGTCCCATACCTGGAAGTAATGAAAAATATTCTAAATAGTGCAAGAAATGTCATTCAGAAATGTATTTATATTGCAGCATTAAACTTCGGTCCCTTGCATTGCTGAGTTCAGCAAACAGATTCGCCCATATACGAAATATACAGATAAGGATCATTGTCAATAATTTATAACTTTTGGTCCAAAATAGTCTCTAATATCATGCCAAAAGGTCAGTTTTATAATACAATATGAAAAGCTTAGTAAAGGCATAGATGACAGATGCAGCATTGGCAAAAGTGGTTTGAATATTGTTTTATTTGTATACTATTTTTTATGTGATTGATGAAAACGGTGAACTGCAATTTCTACCCTGACCCCTTGTGTTCTTAAATTTTAATTAAATAAGAAAATAAAAATGAAATTAACACATTCAAATTAAATGTTTCATTAAGAAATTCTTAATTAAGTTATTCTTCATTATCACTGTCTAAGCAAACTATCTCACTAAGGGGGAAATTTACTAAAGGGCGAAGTGGCCAACGCTACCGAAAATTCACCAGCATGATGTCATTTTGGCACTTCGTCGATTTACTAACGGGTGCATACTCTAGCACTACTTCGCACCCTAACGCCAGGCAAGGTTATGCTCTGGCGAAGGAATGTAACTACGCTAATTCACTAACTTGGGGATATTACTGAACGTTACCTACTGCGCCAGACTTGACTTTGCCAGCTTAGACCAGGCAAAGTGCAATAGAATTGATAGGAGGATCTTTAAAAATAGTTAACATTTTTCTAAGTCCCAAAAAACGTTGGCATCTTTTAAAATTTTCAGGGTGATAGGCTGAAAAAAAAAAAAAATCGAAATTTTTTTTAGGGGTAACCTCCTTCCCCCTGCATTTCCTAACATATGGCACCTAAACTATACAGTGGGCACATGTGTGACAAATTAAGGCTAGCCCAACTTCGCTACCTTTCGCCTCGCTGGGAGCAACTTTGGATTTTAGTGAATTTGAGCAGCCTTGGCGAAACTACGCCTGGCGAAGTGTGGCATAGTGAATTTGCCCCTATATGTCGACTTTGGGTCTCATTCATTTTTTTGGATGGACAGTTGGGCTCCCGTCATATGTAGCTGTTTCTTCACCTGCATATAAATACAGGGCAATAAAAAGCTATGCCAGTTACCTATGCACTGTCTCAGCCTGTGTTAAGACACATGGTGCAGATTCTGTTGTGAAAAAGCACACTCGAGTGTTTTCACACTGACAATTTGCAATGTTTGCACACATGCCGATGTAGTGCTTATAAATGCAGACACAGGAGCAAACAAAAATGAGTGGTTTGGCTGTGTATGACCATATCCTTAGCTGTTGTACATCTACATAATCAGTCTTGGGTCTCTTTACTAGAGATTGGTGAAATTTGCAAAACTGCAAAAAATTTGTGAAACACATTGAAGTCAATGGGCATCTGAATAATTTTGACTCATGACAATTTTTATTCGTCTGCTAATTTTTTTTGATGCACCAGATTTTTCGCCAGTGAATTGTCGCAACAGTTTTGCAAATTCATTCGCTTGCGGCAAAATTATATTCGCTGTGAATTGGTGTCTGGCAAATTTATTCGCCCATCACTACTCTTTACTAGATGGTATATTTGAGCTTTATTTAAAGAGTCTGATTGCAATATAAACCCTGTATGTACAGACCAATGATTGAGAGCAGGACAGTGAAGAAAAAAATAATATTTCAGAAATTGCACTAAATTTTGTGCTGATTTGAAGTCTTTTATTTCTAAGGCAAAGCTCATATTAAAATTTCAGTTTCACAATAGTTCCCCTTTAATGCAAATAAATATAAACAATACCTTTGGCTTTATATATCTGTTGTGGGAAATATATTTTTATAGCAGCATTCCAGCAAAATCGACATTCATTCTCATAGTTTCATAACCTTTCCATTCTAATTAGCCTCCTTTCTGAAGTTTACAACTCTGTAAAGTACTGTATGGTACATATTATGATGTGAAGTTTAGCTTTACAAGTCTAGCAAAAGTTATGTGCTCTGTAATTATAAGTTCACAAGTTCCTGTGTTTAAAAGGAGATTGCATAGGCAATCGATTAAACAAAAATCCTAACTGTTTCTGCATGTTTGTCATGCTCGGGATCAAAAGATGAACATTAATTAACATATTTACCAGTCAATAAATATAGTCACCTCTAGCTAAACATTTGTTTTTAATTAAGAATTTGCAAGGATACTGTGTAGTTGTCTTATGCTGCTGTGTTGGATACAGAAGATCTGTTGATGCATATAGCATAATTAATCTGGAAATTGTTTTTATTGTCAATATATATTTACAATTATCCATTTCATAAAGAGAATAGTGTTTTAGTTGTACATTTTGATCATCCTTTCACTTCCCATTTCTGCTTCAAAAAAAAAAGGATGGACACAAACATAAGAATATAAATAAAAGAATAAGTACAGGTACGGGACCTCATATCCAGAATGCTTAGGATCTGGGGTTTTCTGGATAATGGATTTTCTGTAATTTGGATTTTATGCGTTAAGTCTACTGGAAAATCATGTAAACATTAAATAAACCAATAGGCTGGTTTTGCTTCCTACTGCTTCGGTACTGTCTTATTATTGCAGAGAAAAGCCATGGGAGATGGCCTTTCCGAGCTTTCTGGATTATGGGTTTTTAGATCCCATACCTGTGCCAGAGTACAATAAAAGTATTACATAATTGTATTTTAGATAACTCTGCTATATATTGTATTTCAAATATTTACTGTAATAAAAACAAAAAAGTCCACACTTGCTGAAAATAATTTGCTCAGCTACAATTATTTTAAACATGGTGGCGCACCAGGGTACTAGGGGAAAAAAAGATTAAGAGCAATTCACAAACAGCTATGTTTAGTGCCTACAATACTGTGAGATTGCAATGTCAGATAATGAAAATTGCTGTTAATAAATCTATATTTATATTTCCATTACATAACTGAACTGCCTTTCTGTTTCATATTTGTCAAAAATGGAAAATTTAAGCTCCATATAAAAAAAAAAAAACATAAATATAAATACATAGATTTAAAAGAGGAAAAAAAGGCTTTGACACATAATTATAAAATATTTTTCAAATGTGTTTGATAAATATTTTATGCATTTAAATTATATGACTATAATGGTTGTTTACATTTTATGAAGCAACACTGGTTGTACAGTATTCTAGCTTATGCTGCAGTTGTTAGTAGAAGTGTCACTACTCATCATGACTTGACATTCATTTTCATAATAAATACAGACTAATGAATTTGCAGTTATTATTGGTATTTTATAGCTGGGAAATTATCTTTCATTATCTTATGGAACTGACACAAGTACAAATCTCCTAGTTCTGACTGATAAGTGCTTATTTAGCATATTAGTGTTGCTTTATCTGGAAAACCCCAGGTCCCAAGCATTCTGAAAAATAGATCCCATGTCCAGTCAATAACTAAAGCAAAGTTGCTCCAGCACACGTATAATGAAAAATGGGATATCCCCTTGTTTAGAGAGTCAAGCCAAAAAGGCTTTAAAACTGCCCCAGAAACGTTGTAACCTTTTTGGATTGACACTATTAAACACAGGGTTATCCCCTTTTGTTTATCACACAGTATTCAACGGAAATTCTAATGAATTCATTCATGCCACCAGCGGTGCTCTGGCATCTGGCTCTCTCCTCAGGCGGCAGCATCCCACTAGGCACCAGGGGCATCAAAAATGCCGCTCATGGTACTTTAAGAGACAAATTTCCGTTTTTCAAACCGAAAATTCGGCTCTTCTAGCGCAGAGAGTGCAGTTAGGCTCTCTGCGCTAGCGTACTGGCCCTCTCTGCTGCCCTCGTTGCCCACCCTAGACACCCTCAGGCGCAAAAAGGTAAGCACACGCGGGAGGGGGGGCAGCAGCATCTGCTGCTGTCTCAGACGGCGGAGGGGCCAGGATCCCCCTTGCATGCCACATATTTACGTCTTTTGTTCTCTATGAATTGGGCTATCCCTACAAATACCTGTTACCACTCCAGTCCACAATAAATTCAGCTACCAGGCTCATACCTCACCAACCAATTCTTGCCTGCCATGCCACCCTGCCAGTCAGACAGCTATTGCTAGACTCCTATGACGGGAAGGAGATATAAAAAAGTAAAGGTATGGGATTCATTAAAAATATTTGATTTTTTTCTCTTAGGGCTCTTACACACAAGCGTTTTTACCTGCGCTCCCCTGCGTTCCGTTTTTCTGCGTTCAGCCGCAGGGGAGCGCAGGAATAGACGCATTACATTTTTGCCAATGGGGCTGTACTCACACAGGCGCGTGTAGGCGCCGAACGCAGGTTGAGATGCAACATGCTGCATTTTTCCTGCGTTCGGCGCCTACACGCGGAACACAGGGGAGCGCAGGTAAAAACGCTTGTGTGTAAGAGCCCTAATAACAAAACAGTACCATGTACTTGATCCCACATAACATATAATTAATCCTTATTGGAGGCAAAACAATCCTATTTAATGAATGTTTCAATAATATTTTAGAAAACTTAAGGCATGGCGATCTAAATTACGAAAATACTGAAAACTCCCAGGTCCAATAATTCTGGATAACAGGACCTATATTCTCTTATATAATTAATGTAACAAAACATATTGTTTTCACTTGTAAATAAAATCCCTTTATTTTCAAATGCCAGTGTCTCGTTAATGAGGGGTATAATGGGGAACCCTTGCTGCAATCAGTAATGATAACAAGTAATCCTAGAATAAACATATTCTATAGATGGAAACAAATGCTGAGAGCCAAGGTATGGTCAGGGTGGATAAATAATGCTTTTCTATATCGAGTAATGTAGTTAGAGTAATTTTTTGCCTCATACCCCTTTCTTCTTTTTGATTGTGATGGGTGAATAAGTTAGCCAGGCATGTATTCACTGTGAATTTCCAAGTTTTCAAGCTTCAAAGTTGGCACGGACATAAAAATTGTATTATTCGGATGCCCATTGACTTTCATGCATTTGGACAAAATAGTCGCTCGTATAAAAATTGTCGTATGCATCAAAAAATATTTGCTTTACACAAATTTTAGGACAGAATCGCCCATCACTACGAACAACACAGTTAACAATAATGGATCATACTATACAAATTGTTTCCTTTTTTACACTTCAGTAGCTCTGGAGCTGTGGCCCTTGCACTTACTGTGTGTGTTAATCAGTGGTTACTACTTATGTTTTATGCTTTGCACTTATTAAACATGTATTGATAGCTGGAGTCTCCTTATATTAATCAGAACACTGTCTAACTTCTAAGGACATTTGCTGAAATGTTATATCCATTGTAAAATTCAATACCATTCTCTACATTCAATATCCATCACAAGTCGGCAGATGACCTAAACATTAAAACCTCAGGGTTAGCTACACATACAGAGAACTGAATAAATTTATCAAGCGACATTGATATGTATAAGTACTAAAGTGCACTAATGTTTTTGGTTTCTCTTGCTGTTTTGGTCTCATTGGTAGCACTCCATTGATTCATAATAAGTATGTGTGCTTCTGGATATGTATAATTGAAAGAAAAAACCTTACTGTTTCAGACTACATATCATGAACAGGCAGTTTTGATATTTTTAAATATAATTTTTATCTATCAATACAAACATTTGCCACTTATAGTCCCATAGGAGTTGTAAAAGTCTCAGTGGTTTGTAGAGCTGGAGAATAAATAAAAATAGTTTTGTTATTTTGTCATAGTTCAACTTGGTTGTCTAATTCTGGGCAGTGTCATTCTGTGGCTACTAAAGTAAATAAAGCTATGTCTTGCATAAAAAAGGTCATTAACTCAAGGGATGAAAACATAATTATGCCTCTTTATAGGTCCCTGGTGAGGCCTCATCTGGAGTATGCAGTTCAGTTTTGGACTCCAGTCCTTAAGAGGGATGTAAATGAGCTGGAGAGAGTGCAGAGACGTGCAACTAAACTGGTTAGAGGGATGGAAGGGTAGACTGTCAAGTAGGGATGTAGCGAACCGCCATGTATGTGTTCGCGAACGCCGTTTGCGAACACCGGCAAAAAATGCGAACAGTTCGCGAACAGTTCGCGAACTTCGAACATCCGAAAATCGTTCGATTCGAACGATCGAAGGATTTTAATCGTTCGATCGAACGATTTTCGTTCGAATGGAACGATCGAAGCCATTGGATCGAATGATTTCATTCAATCCAATGGCTTCGATCGTTCGATTCGAACGAAAATCGTTCGATTTTAGCGATCGAATGGTCGAACGATTTTGACGCGAACACCTATTGGCGAACGTCGCGCGATGTTCGCGAACTTGCGGCGGACGCGAACAGTCGAAGTTCGCGCAAACTAGTTCGCCGGCGAACAGTTCGCTACATCCCTACTGTCAAGGTTGGGGTTGTTTTGTCTGGAAAAAAACGCTTGCGAGGGGACATGATTACACTTTACAAGTACATTAGAGGACATTATAGACAAATAGCAGGGGACCTTTTTACCCATAAAGTTGATCACCGTACCAGAGGCCACCACTTCAGACTAGAAGAAAAGAACTTTTATTTGATGCAACGTAGTGGGTTCTTTACAGTCAGGACAGTGAGGTTGTGGAATGCACTGCCGGGTGATGTTGTGATGCTGATTCAGTTAATGCCTTTAAGAATGGCTTGGATGATTTTTTGGACAGACATAATATCAAAGGCTATTGTGATACTAAACTCTATAGTTAGTATAGATATGGGTGTATATAATTTATGTGGAGGGGTGTGTATGGATGCTGGGTTTTCATTTGAAGGGGTTGAACTTGATGGACTTTGTGTTTTTCTCAACCTGATTTAACTATGTAACTGTGTAACTGTTTAATCCATTTATGTAATATAGAGGTGTACCATGCGTGGTGGGTAAACAATTTTTAACAAACACATTCCAGGGTCTAGGTGTGATAAATCTCACATTCAAATTCCAGTTGTGAGTTTTGAGAAAAAAAAATTGGAAAGTCAAAAACTAATTTACCATTCGACCGTTAGTAAATCTTCCCCCAAATGATAAAATATGGCTCATTGAGATAGACACTACAACCTACTGGAATAAACAGAGGTCCATTATGCAGGAGGATTACCTGTGTTCAGGTAATATAATTATCTAGCAAACATGGAGTAGCTTCAGTTTCCTTGTTGCCCTGTTGCATTTAAGAAATAACAAACCTCATTGACTTTTTGAGATTTAGGGGCAAATTCACCAAGGGTTGAATATCGAGGGTTAATTAACCCTCGATATTCGACTAGGAATTAAAATCCTTCGACTTCGAATATCGAAGTCGAAGGATTTTAGCGCAAATAGTTCGATCGAACGATTAAATCCTTTGAATCGAACGATTCGAAGGATTTTAATCCATCGATCAAAGGATTATCCTTCGATCAGAAAAAACTTGGAAAGCCTATGGGGACCTTCCCCATAGGCTAACATGGACTTCGGTAGCTTTTAGGTGGCGAACTAAGGGGTCAAAGTTTTTTCTTAAAGAGACAGTACTTCGACTATCGAATGGTCGAACGATTTTTAGTTCGGATCCTTCGATTCGAAGTCGTAGTCGAAGGTCGAAGTAGCCCATTCGATGGTCGAAGTAGACCAAAAAACACATCGAAATTCGAAGTTTTTTTACTTCGAATCCTTCACTCGAAGTTAATGAATTGGCCCCTAAAACAATAGTCATTAAGTATGTTTATCACAAGCCCTATTCTTTGTACTTATGTTAACAAGGGGGTATATTGCCATTTAAAACATCTAGATATTTTCAATATTAACATATATTTTAAATATATGATATGGATTTACATTCTACATATATCTGATATTTGTTAAGATATGGGGGCAAATTTACCTAGGGTCCAATATCGAGGGTTAATTAACCCTCGATATTCGACTGCCGAATTAAAATCCTTCGGCTTTGAATATCGAATAGTCGAACGATTTTTAGTTTGAACCATTCAATTTGAAGTCGAAGGTCGAAGTAGCCCATTCGATGGTCGAATTAGCCAAAAAAACACTTCGCAATTCGAAGTATTCTTCCTCTATTCCTTCACTCGAGCTAAGTGAATGGGCCCCATGGTGTTTTTTGAGACAACAAATATCCAGTTAAATAAGTGATTAGTATTAGTGATTTGGTCTGAAGGTCTCCTTCTTACAAGAGGTATATTTATCAAAAAGTGAAGTTAGAGATCGCCACAGTCCACTAGAGTGAAATTCCGCCACTCTCCATTCATTTCTATGGGATTTTGGAAGGCGCATTTATCAAAGGATGAACTTTCACTTTAACCCATTGATAAATACTCTTTTAGAAATCCCATAGAAATGAATGGAAAGTGGCAGAATTTCACTCTAGAGGACTGTGGTGATCTCTAACTTCATTCTTTGATAAATATACCCCATGGTCTCTATTAGATAAAACAAAATCATTAACTGCCATTTCTGTTCATATGCGGACTTCTTTCTCTGGTTAAGATAGATGTTTTTCTGCCAACTCACGTCCCATTGCTATTCCTGAAAGGCCATTACTTTTAGCTTGTGCATTTACCACTTTCTGCTTTACATCTGTCAGGAATTTCATTTATTTTGATTGGAGCTTCTGTTTGAACAATACAGATGATCATTTTGTTTTTTTATGTGTTCTGGAAGCCAAGGCAGAACATTTAGTGTTTGGCTAATTCTCTTTTTCTGATGGAAACACATTGCACTAGGGGCAGGGAGATCCTAGTGGCCATATCGAGGCACATGGTGGTTGCTTTTATTTAATGGGTAACTAAGTGCAGATTATGTGAATTACTACTATCACTGCAAAAACTGCCAGCGTTGCAGGTTCAGCAATATGGTTATAAGCTGTAATTTGCAAATTCTCTCATGGTACATAAATTAACTTTCAGGGCACTAACACATATTTGCAAATACTGAACACACAGAAATGGAAAGATTCACTCTCAAAATGATCATAGATAATGCTGTTCAGGATAACTTCTTTCTTCTATATCAGAAAACAAAATCATAATAATTAGATGAAAAATATATGATGGCCAATATTCTCACGAGTCTCCAGTAAATCTGTTGTGGACTATGACTTAGCCAAGTGCATGTATTGCTAACCACATTCAAGTCATGATATGGGACATCTGTCTATAATACCTGTGTATCTATAATACCTGTGTAGTCTGTGTTCAGTGCATCTGCCAATTGCCAATGGAACATGTATCATTGCCCCTTCTCCCCCTCAACAACTGTTTTCATCTCTGGAATTAATTGTTCTGGAAGCTAATATGCTGTAACCTCTAGGTAACATTGACCTCTGAGTATCAAAATTTTAAATCCAGTTATGGGACTGGTATCCAGAATGCAAGGGACCAGGAGTTTTCCGGATAATGGATTATTTGGTAATTTGCATCTTCATACCTTAAGGCTGGTTTTTCATCCAATAAGGAATAATTATATCTTAGTTTGGATCAAACACATGGTACTGTTTTACTATTACAGAGAAAAAAGGAAATCATTTTGAAGAATTTTGGATTATTTGGATAAAATGGAGTCTATAGTAGACTGCCTTTCCATAATTCTGAGATTTATGGATAACAAGTTTCTGGATAATGGATACCATACCTGTAATGGTTTTTATTAATACAAAATTATGACTAACTTTATAAGCAAGCAAGTAATACAATTTTGATAACCAAATTCCAAATTATATTTGCCAAGGCAGGAAGAACAGTAAAAGCATCAGAACTGCAGATGTCTTGGGGGCTAAATATATGTCAGGGCTATTTACTATGATATTTATCTGCTGAAAGCAAACTTAATGGTGACAGTAAGGCATTTCACTTTAGCAAAATAATGTTTATTTTACCTGGAAACAAGCCAGCCAGCCATCAATGTTAGGTTCTGTATGCTCTGCTGGAAATAGACTTTTGACATTTTGACTGATTCCTATGGTTATTTTCATGACAATAGCAAGGACAAATAACTGCCCTGCTACCCCACTAATGGCCTAAAAATAACAGGTTACAGACACCATAAGAACTTATAATAATAATATTTATACCAATCACCGTGCCAGCTACCAACCGCATCAACTCTTCCAACATGGTGGGTACGTAGGGTTTACCATTGATAATAAATCACAACACCTTCCAGAGGCCCTGGAAATCAAGCAGGTACTCACCAGAATGCCAAACCAATATATCTCCTGATTTTCCATGGGCTAAGACCACTCTCAGAGACACCATAATAAACAGAGCTAAATGTTTGCAAAAGACAGGTTTATTTTCAAATGGCATTCATTTCGTTATACTATTCTAGCCACGAATGGGTTGAACCAAAATGTTTTTTCTTTGTGTCCCTCTGGCCCCATCTGACCCTGAGCACCGTCATAATACATGAAGATAAAGACAATTCATTGTTTATTAAAGTGCTGCGTAGGCCACCATAGAAAACATAAAACAACAATAACTGCACAAAATCAAATTCTACCAATAGGTATAAGAATTGACATTTGGCTTTTTTTATAGAAAATCTTAGGTATGTTTTTTAAATATTGTACTCATCACTGTCAATGAAAACCAGTCTCTTATGCTTTGTTTTATTTGCTTGCTCTTTGTGTACGGTACAGTACAACAATGAATGTTTCTGTCTATAAAACGGTTACATAGGCAAGTCATTGTAGACAAAATCCAAAATGTGTGCCAAGATAGTGACTAAATTGCAGAATATAGCTGACTATTCTTCCTGCCTTTAGAGGGTAAAGTGAGTATGAAATAAAAGTTTAATGAGTAGAGGATTCTCAGGTCTCTTTCAAGGTTTGACTAAATCCCAGGCAGGGATCACAGTAGGGACTGATATAAGTCTGATATCTAGATTCAGACGCTTTTGTACTTTGAGAATCTTAAATGAAACCCAGTTAACCACTTGTTTAAAAATGTCTGAATGCTGATTTAATTATGGTGAAGCAGGGTGCAGTGTGCACTGTTCTTTTGCACTTTGCAATGTTTGGGTGCACAAAATAATGGCACAGGGTGCAAAGGGAGCCTGTACTTACTGACTGCTACATAATAGGCAGTAGAAACAGGGCTGACTTTTGGCGGCTGCACACTGAATCTTACACTAGATTTTTTAATTTGGTGCAAGGTACTGAGATAAGCAAGTGTTCTCAAATGAACACTAAAAGGTACAATTTTATACCCCTTTATGCTCTAGCACTTTCACCCAGAGCCATTGTACATGACACTTTTGTTGCCCTTCATCTCCCATATCATTCTCTGCCATTAGGGAGTTAACCCTATTTCTGGGCTGTGATAGAATTACATTATCACTTACTTATTTCTATTTGTCTTTATTGATGAAAAAATATCTCACAACATTTATGCTTCTATACTTACAAGAGTTTTTTTTTTTTTTTTTTTTACAAAAAACAATATATATCTCTGTAAGAAATGCAGCATTCCCTTTCAATAACATGCTAGTGAATTGTTAATTGTGTGCAAATAATGTATTTCTTGCACATTGTGCTTTTAGCATAGCAGAGTCCTGCTTGGTTCAGAATGAACAACTCTAGCTGAAGAAAGAACCTGAAAAGTTGGAATAATTGCTTACTTTACACACTATTAGTTTTGGCATAATAGTAGTGAAATATAAAATAGAGAAATGTGCAACAAACAAAGAATTTATTTGTTTTGCCTGTTTTTTTTTTCATTTTCATTTTGTTTTTGTTTGCTCAACAAATAAGGTATGAGTGCCCTTTATTTGATTCACCCATCTTTAACAGTAAAGTACAAATAATACTTCAGTTTAAATACAGTCCTACTCACAGGAGTTTACCGTTCATGGGATATCATAGTCTGTTCTGATCACAACCATAGCAGATGTATCAGCAAGTAGAGTTAATCAATGGCATTAAAAACCTATGGGAAAAGTGTATCGCCAGCCCAGTGAATTATGAAAAATGTTTGAAAGCAGTAACATCAAATGTCAAGGCAGATTTCATTTAAAATGGTTTAGGTTTACACTTTTTCTGAGAGAAGGATGCAGCCTTTAGTGCTTGCTTCTATTAATAATACAGGCCACTGTAACTACATATGGCATGAGGTAATTTGCTTAGTCTGAGATTTATAGGGCTGTCAATCTAGTTGCTTCTGACACTTGACATTGCACATTATAAAAGACCTTGGTTTACAGCAGTTAAATACTCCTAGAGGTTTTTATAACTACTGGGTAACTGGGTAATTGTCTAAATAAGTGCTGTCCAACTTCTGTGATACTGAGGGCCACAATTTTACTGGCCTATGTGGTGGAGAGCCGTTAATAGAAGTCAGTGTTGGCCAATCCCCCTTTCAAACCACACCCATTTTTGTAATTTTTTTGCTACTATTTTCTTGTTTGTTGAAATATAAATGGCTTGCTTCATAGCTCAAAAATGATGTTTGGAAAATCCAGAAAATGATTTCTGGATCGTATATATGTACAGTACCTTTTTACATAAACACAACTGAATACATTCATATGAAAAAGGAAGGTATATTTTCCTTTAAAGTCTTTTTTTAATATATTTAAATCTGACAAAGATTTTCACCTTTGTACATCTATTACCGTCAAACTTCTTAGTATAGCTAATATAGTGAAATAAAGCAGACTGTAAGCAAGTCACATCATGTTCAGCCTATAATACTTTTGGCTACTCCCTGACCTTTCATGTTGTTAAATGATTTAATGATTCAGAAATAGAGTAACTTCAAGATTAAAGGCATCTAAAGGTCTCCTTATATAATTGGTGTGATTAGAATAATAAAAGGGATTTTGATCTGGAAGCTTTTACACTTTATTTATGTAAGGTGGCATATGTCAGATGGATTGTTAGACATACAGTATCAGCAAAATGAAAGTCATCACCTACTTAGGTAAGTGCCTCATTAATGCTTTACAGACCTTGGGTAAAGAAATACAGTCAATACCAAAAGCATGACAAATTCAAATTTGTCCTAAATGTTTATTGCTTGTGGCCACAAAAGTTGCCAGCAAGAAGTTAAAAAAAGGGACAATGGTAATATTGATTTAACAAATGTATCCCAGTAATGAGAGAGCGAACACAATTTGCTTCTTGAAATAAACATTCCTATTTATTTTTTTGTGCTAGTTCATAATAAGAAGTGGCATGAGTAAAGTATTTGTTCTCCACCTAAAATACCTTGCTAACACTATTGGTTTTAATTCAGAAATCTAAGGATACTGTACCCATGAAAAAGATGTAGATCTAAGAGTGCTAATGAAAGCAATGAATACTGCTATGGTGTCATATAAGGTATCCCTAAACCCAGAACAAATGCCAAGGTCCTGGTCCACGCTTCTGCCTATAACAGCCGCCTTTTGCTTCAAGAGGAGCCCTCCGCTATTCGGATGCCGCAAGGTCTTAAAGAGAGAGAACTAAGGCGATAGTTCTGGCAGACATAATGTGTGACATGAGGGATCGGGAACCAGGAAACTTTTAAACTCATTCCCCGCAAAGACATGTTCCGTGTGAACAAAAACTTTATAACTCACTGGGGGTGCTCCACGTAGGCCCTGCTGCAAACCAAAAGCCTTCTTAGATTACAAACAGAATAGAACATAGGCACACTCACATACTGCTTCTGCAAACATTCTTTTGAAAAAAGCTGTTATTTATGAGATCCCAGCAAACGTTTCGGGGACGTGCCCCTTTTCATCCAGTGCTACTTATAAACTGTGCAAACAAAGATTTTAAAGGGAGGTGAACCACAAGCCCCACCTTCCTTAACCACACAATTGACATCATCAAGTTAATTAACATAGTTAAACATTTTTTCTCAAATACATTATAAAAAAGGATCCATAATACCTTAATAAGGTGATTATTCAATACTATTGATAGCCCCTTGGTGCTCATAATCCATATAATCACGTGATCCCTTTGTGATAAAACTGTAAAGAGAAATATACAAAATTTTAAAATGCAATAAAATCTCGATTTTACAAAATCAGGCACAACACATAGTCCCCCATTAATAGAAACAGGAATAACTTAAATCCTCATTTAGTCCCATGGGAGCTAGTGTATTCAATTTCTCTATCCACAGAACCTCTTGCTGTGACAATATTCTGTCTTGGTTACCGCCTCTCATGGGGAATTTAACTACCTGGAGTACCATCTTAGTTGTTTGCTATTATGTCCATGGGTTTTAAAATGTCTACTAACTGGAGTGACAAATTTCATTCATTCTAAATCAAAGTTATCAATTGACCTTTTGTGTTGTGGGGAACCAGGAAGCATAGTCGAGAGACAGGCCAAGGTCAATACCAATCAGTAATGCAGTACAAAGTCAGGATCCATGAGAATGGTCCATTCCTGTTAATGAAATCACTGTAGGAAGATGTATGTAGAGACTATGGTCCAACTTTCTCTTTGGACCAAGAATATACTTTGTCACAAAATATCAGGGAACAACAAGCTAGACTCTTGATTGCTATATACAAGTAGCTAAAGCTCACCACAAGCAAGCAACAGTTTCCATTTGCAATCGTCACTGATCATCAACAGAGCATTTCTGTTCAAATGGTTAGGGGAGAACTAGGTGCTCCAGAATTAAATGTAAAGTAACTCACCAAATAGTGAAAATGGCCCGGGTGCACCAGCCCCAGACCTTTAGGGAACGGTACAGCAGAGAATAAGGAAGCAGACTAAGGTCATGGCTAAGTACCCTGAGGGGTGCGCTGAGGGGTGCGAAACGCATAGGGTGGATGGAGATGCAGAGCATTTCTGCACCTGGTCATGCTGTGCTCTTCAACTAACTACTCTGGATGAGTAGGGGTTGCATTGGAGTCAAAGTGAAAATGTAGAGAGTGATATTCTCAGACAATTTGCATTTGTCTTTAATTATTTATTTCTGGTTTTTGAGCTTTTTATTCAGCAGCTCTCCAGTTTGCAATTTCAGCAATCTGGTTTATAGGGTCCAAATTGCCCTAGCAACTATGTATTTTTTTTGAATAAGAGACTGGAATAAGAGAGAATATAAAGATGAATAATAAAAAGTAACAATCCTGTTTACACCGCAGAGAGCAGCAGCAGCACGCTAGCCCTACCCTTACTATGTGCAATAGGGCCTCCCTCCAATGTTCTTGAATGAAATGCATGGTGCAAAGTGCAATAAGGTGTTTTATACATTCCACCCTGCCTTCAATGTCATAAATGGCCCCTATAGTACAGAGAGAAACATTTAATGCATTCTTAAATAAATGATAGAGCAAAATTCTGTTTATTACGTAACAGTTATAAACACTGTCTACACTTCATACTGTTTTATGTCTACTAAATCAATGAAGTGCATCTATGAAATACATAAATAGCCTAAAAACAATTAAATAAATTATGTAAGATATTAAAGCTATTTCTAAATACTTCACTTGTTTTACTTTAGTAGGTTTAAATAAGATAATCAAAATTCTGTTATCAAGGAACATTACAAGGGGATATAGTGTCCTTTCACTTTTTTCATATACAGGATGTCATGAAAAAAGGAACAATAGGTGTCAATGGAATTATGGTTTGGCTTTAGTGAAAGTAAGGAAACAACAATTCAACACATGAGAGTGAGAATTAAACATAGCAAGATGTCATTTATCTCTCAATACACAAGGTTAAAGGTACAAATGACAGAATGAGGAAGGAAGGGAGAGTCATCCCCTCCAAAACAATATCTTTTTTCTAAAACAAATGAAAATCAGTGCAATGTTATATCTAACACCTGCACTTTTTTCTTTTTATTTCCTTCTGACGAAATGGAAATTTCTTATAACTAAGATACGTTGTAAATGGTCTTTCCCAACAGTACTACTGTTAAGGGTATAGGGGATGCTACAGTAGAGGGGCCTGCCAAGTTTGAGTTCATGAGGTTCTATGCACCCCAACCATTTTTTGTATGGCAGTTATCTTTTTTAACAGTGTTTGCTGATTCACTATAGGGTTGTTAGTAAAATAAAATGTGCTCATCTATTTTAGTCAGCCTTTAGACATTGAAAACAAATAATGCTGATCCAGTACAGTGCATGTAGAGATGCTATGCAAATTACTGTAATCACAGGCAAAAGAGAGTAGATGTTTTGTCTGTACGGTATGGGACATAGATGGAATCTTTCTGTAATTTGGATCACTATACTTTAGTTCTACTAAAATATAATGTAAACATTACATAAACCCAATAGAGAACAAGGAAATCAATTTTGAAATTTTAATTATTTTCTTAAAATGGAGACTTTGGGAGATGGCCTTCCCGAGCTTTCTGAAGAGCTTTCTGAATAACAGGTTTCCTGAAAATGGGTCCCATAACTGTACATTAAAGAATGGTTCTAAGGGAGAGAAGTGATGACTCATTAGGATCCATTAAACTGTGGGGTTATTTATCAGAATTCTAAGTTTTCTCACTATTTTCTGAAAACCAATCTGATCAAAGCCACATGGATCCCCCCCCCCCCCCCCATTTATGAATACATTTTCCAGAAAATTTTCTTGTGCGGGAAAAGATAAAAAAATGAAAATCGTACGTTTTTTATATGATTTATGCCTAAACGGTGACTTTTCCAGATTTGACACCTGAAACCTGTGACTTTTTTGGATTTGCTTAGAAGCAGGCCTTGTTTCTTTCTGCCTGTCTCACTGTTTGTGTAGCAAATAAAAAGAGTTTTTTCCAATTGTCTTAACTCTTTCTCTCTATCAGTTGTCTTAGCTCTTTCTCTCTCTCATCTGCAAAGATATATTTTGCATAACCAAGATGCAACAAAGGTTACATAGTTACATAGTTAAATTGGGTTGAAAAAAGACAGAGTTCATCAAGTTCAACCCCTCCAAATGAAAACCCAGCATCCATACATACACCCATCCCTACTTTTAATTACATTCTATATACCCATACCTATACTAACTATAGAGCTTAGTATCAGAATAGCCTTTGATATTATGTCTGTCCAAAAAATCATCCAAGCCATTCTTAAAGGCATTAACTGAATCAGCCATCACAACATCACCCGGCAGTGCATTCCACAACCTCACTGTCCTGACTGTGAAGAACCCCCTACGTTGCTTCAAATGAAAGTTCTTTTCTTCTAGTCTAAAGGGGTGGCCTCTGGTACGGTGATCCACTTTATGGGTAAAAAGGTCCCCTGCCATTTGTCTATAATGTCCTCTAATGTACTTGTAAAGTGTAATCATGTCCCCTCACAAGCGCTTTTTTTCCAGAGAAAACAACCCCAACCTTGACAGTCTACCCTCATAATTTAAGTCTTCCGTCCTTCTAACCAATTTAGTTGCACGTCTCTGCACTCTTTCCAGCTCATTTATATCCCTCTTAAGGACTGGAGTCCAAAACTGAACTGCATACTCCAGATGAGGCCTTCCCAGGGACCCATAAAGAGGCATAATTATGTTTTCATCCCTTGAGTTAATGCCCTTTTTTTATGCAAGACAGAACTATATTTGCTTTAGTAGCCACAGAATGACACTGCCCAGAATTAGACAATGTGTTATATACAAAGACCCCTAGATCCTTCTCATTTAAGGAAACTCCCAACACACTGCCATTTAGTGTATAACTTGCATTTATATTATTTTTGCCAAAGTGCATAACCTTGCATTTATCAACATTGAACCTCATTTTCCAGTTTGCTGCCCAGTTTTCCAGTTTAGACAAATCACTCTGCAAAGTGGCAGCATCCTGCATGGAACCTATAGGTCTGCACAATTCAAAGTCATTAATAAACAAGTTGAAAAGCAAGGGACCTAGTACAGAGCCCTGCGGTACTCCACTAACAACACTGGTCCAATTAGAAAATGTTCCATTTACCACCACTCTTTGTAGTCTATCTTTTAGCCATTTCTCTATCCAGGTACAAATACTATGTTCCAGGCCAACATTCCTTAATTTAACCAGTAACCTTTTGTGTGGCACTGTATCAAATGCTTTAGCAAAGTCTAAGTAAATCACATCCACTGCCATCTCAGAATCGAGGTCTCTACTTACATTCTCATAAAAAGAAATTAAGTTAGTCTGGCAAGATCTATTACGCATAAAACCATGCTGGCACAAACTCATAGTATTATGATTTGCTATGAAGTCCAGTATCTTATCCTTTATTAACCCTTCGAAAAGCTTTCCTACCACTGACGTCAGACTAACTGGCCTATAGTTTTGAGGCTGAGAACTGGATCCTTTTTTGAATAGAGGCACCACATTAGCAATTCGCCAGTCTCTCGGCACTATGCTAGATCTCAATGAATCCTGAAAAATTAAGTAAAGAGGTTTGGCAATCACAGAGCTAAGCTCGCTAATTACCCTGGGATGAATACCATCTGGCCCTGGACCTTTGTTAATCTTAGCATGTTCTAGTCTCTTTTGAATTTCATCATGTGTGAACCATGCATCATTAGTTGTATTGCTAGAATTGGGACTGTTAAGAAGGAAACCTTCACTTACTGGTTCCTCATTTGTGTAGACAGATGAAAAATATGAGTTCAGAATCTGCGCTTTTATTTTGTTTTCATCAACCAGCTGACCCCCCTCTGATAGTAAGGGTCCCACCCCTTCCTGCTTCATTTCTTTACTATTAACATATTTAAAAAATAATTTTGGGTTTTTTTTACTGCTTGCTGCAATATCCTTTTCTATAGCAATTTTAGCTTGCCTTATAGCTTCCTTGCATGATTTATTGGCCTCCTTGTACCTTATAAATGTTTCGGCTGTACCAGCTAACTTGAAAGACTTAAAAGCACGTCTTTTCTTACCCCCCTCAGCACCAACGCTTCTATTGAACCAAAAAGGTTTTGCTTTGCAACGACGTTCCTTGCTTATAAGTGGAATATACTGACAAGTATATTTATTAAGCAGCATTTTAAAGACTTCCCATTTTTGTTCTGTGTTTAACCCTGTGAAAAGCATTTCCCACTTAATATGTTGCAGAGATGCCCTTATACTGTCAAAGTTTGCACGTCTGAAATTTAGTGTTTTAGTTACTCCCTTATAGAATTGCTTCTGCAACAGAATCTCAAAGGAGACCATGTTATGATCCCTAAATGCTCACCCACACAAATGTTAGAGATGAGGTGTAATAATAAAACTCATAATAAAACTCAACTCAAAAAAAAACAACTGTTTCAGTGTTTTACCTTTGGTTTATTTTCATCTATGATCCAAACTATTAAAACACCCACCAACTTTTATATCTTACAAAAGCTGAACATCAGATCTGTCATCAGTTATGATAAACTTGAAATGTATTTATGGAAATAGTTGGAGAAGGCTTGTTTAAACAAAAACTCAGACATGGGACATATACAAGGAGAATAGTTATTTTATGAACAAGCAGTTAATAAATCAACAGGCTGTCTGATACCAAGCAGCTTTTATTGGCCCACCAGTAAAGGTCAGCCACCTACCTAATGGTGGGTACCAAGATCTACCAAGTTTTGAATGGTTGTACATTAGAGACTGTCCAGAAATAGTACTTCATGAAGGTCCTAAAGAACATGTGAATTTGGGGGTATGCTAGGAAAGCCCCTTTGAATGTTCAGAGGAGGAGGAGCAACTTAACATACCCTGCAATGAAGATGGCATGGAGACTGTGAGAATACCTGTGGTCCAGTGGTGGTGCAACGGGGACACCCACCACATGTGTGCCATTTGGTATATGATGCAAGCTCACGCTGGCTCAGGATTTGATGCAAGCAATGCGTCTGACATAATTGTGCTGTGGCGCAGAGCGACATTTGAATATGTAAAGGGGCTCAACGTAGGTCTACAATAGTTCCTGGGTGCGATTCTGAGTTTATTAACCTGTTCTTGACCTTGCCTGTCCTTGTTTAGTTCACTGCCTGTCCTGACCCTAGCTCATTTCTGATTATTCTTTATATCATGATTCTGTGCTATGCAATTGGTGTGTGTGAGACACTGCCTGTGACCTTGACTACTCTCTTATCTCCTGACTGTGTACTGCTCTGCCCCATAGGTATTGAACCTATCTGTGACCTTGACTACCCTCTTGTCTCGACACAGCCTGCCCCTTGACCATGCTCCTTGTTCCCCGTTCTTGCTTTAAACGTTTGGTTCCCTTGCCTGCCATGAACTTTCTTCCTGGTCCTCTCACTATAAGATCTGGCACCATCTGAGTGGCACCCTGCGGCATCTGAGTAGCGGAGGGCTCCTCCTGAAGCCAAAGGTGGTTGTTATAGGTTGAAGAATGAGCTGAGGCCAGGACTGGGGTTTGTTCTGGGTTCTGTACCTGTAGCAAGAAATACATCCTTTTAAAATAAATAATATAGTAATTAAACATCTTTTTGAAAGTTTTTTTGAAAACACAGTGAGCTCATTTAAAAACACTGGGCAAATTTGAACCAAGGCAGTAGCTTATAGCAACCAATCAGTGACTTTTTACAGGCAGCTGCAGGTTGAACAGTGAAAGCAATCATTTGATTGGTTGCTATGGGTTACTGCCCAGGTGAAAATGTGCTCAGTGCTTATGAATGAGCCCCAGGAAGTCTTTTAACATGATTACCTCCTTTAACAGCCTACCTACAGTATTCCCCTATGTAGTATAGCTAGAACGTAGTGCTTCAACAAAATCATCCTGATATCTGGTAAAAGATGTGTCTAACTCATGATGCTTATAAACTAAGGTCGAACTTTTACTCAGTGAGGCTTATTTATTAAATGTCGGATATTAGTGTTTTATACTAACAATTAACCACAATTGTCATTGAATTTACTAAAAGATCCAAATAGAAAAAGTATGAAAAAAAAAGCACTGAACAATGAGCTTAAAAATCCTAAAACCTCTAAAAATTCAATGTTCTTCAACAATTCTTAGTGAAAAAAATCCAAAAACCTCTAAGGGGCAGATTTACTACGGTTCGAGTGAATTTTTGAAGTTAAAAAAGTAATTCTTTGAATACTTCGACCATCAAAATAGGATACTATGACTTTGAATTTACTTTGACTTCGATTTGAAGTAAAAATCGTTTGAATATTCGATAATCAAAGTACTGTCTCTTTAAAAAAACTTTGACCTAAATACTTCGCCAAATTAAACCTCCCGAAGTGCTATGTTAGAAAATGGTTGTAGAAGGTCCCCATATTCTAAGTCTTTGTACATTGAAGGATAAAATCGTTTAGAATCGTTCAAACAATTTTCCTTTGATCGTTTGAATGCTAAATTCGGTGAAAAATCCTTCGACTTCGATATTTAAAGTCGAATGATTTCAATTCGAGGGTAGAATTTCAAAGTTTTTTTAACTTCGAAATTCGATCCTTAGTAAATCTGCCCCCTAAAAGTCTTTAAGACCTTTAAAGCAGTCCAGTAAGATCAGTGCAGCTCCCATTAACTTCTGTAGGTCCTTGACAATTTTTACTTAGCGAAGTTTGGCATTAGAGGGTTTTATGGTATTTATACTTATATAAATCTTGACATTTTAGAACTTTTTAGAAATATAGAAAAAAATTTTTTTTCGAGATTCATGAAAAAAATGCAGTTCAATTGTTAGTAAATGGGCCCTTAGCATTTTTGTTTATACATATATTTATTATTTTCATATTTACCTATAAAATACACATCTTCATAATCAATAAAGGGCAGATTTATTCAAATTCAATTAGATTTTTTAACCATGATTTTTTAATGGCAAAAAATGCAAAACGCATTTTGCCATCAAAAAGCTGTGTTCATTGGGAACCCTGTTTCAAATTTAAGCTATGTTTGAATTTGAGTTTTGAGTAGAGATGAGTGAATCTGTCCTGTTTTGCTTCTCTGAAAAATTTGCGAAAAATTTGCAAAAAGATGAAAACGCATTGCAGTATCAAAATAATTTTGACGCACAACAATTTTGATGCAAGCTACAATTTTTATACTCTTTTGTCCAAATGCATTAAAGTCAATGGGCGTCCAGATAATTTTGACGTGTGACAATTTTGACGGCAGTTTTGTGAAAATCCATGCCTGGTGAATACATTTGCCCATCACTAGTTTTGAGATTAATTTGATTTAGTCATTGAAAAGGAAGGATAGAATTTGATTTTACTGCTTTCCAGCTGTTTTTTGAAGACATTTTTAAATATTTAAATAAATAATTCCAGCTAGTAGAATTCTATTGACAACACATTAGAAAAACAAGAGTTGGTAGACATTTCTCAGTCGATCCAGTCCAAGCTGGAAATGATAAACTGCTGCAGAATTATACAATTATAATTAGTAGCTTCATTTGTGTTGTTTTTCTAGTTGCACATCAAATATAATCCTCATTAATATTTAACTGTCACTTAATTACAACTTCATAGTAAACATTCAATAACTGCTTTACTGGACCTGAAAAAAAATCTGTTTCAATTTCAAATTGATTTTGTGACAAGAGTTGACAGATATGGAGCTGGGTTGCTGGAATGTATTTCTGGGTAGGTTTGTACCAACAATTAATTAAATACATATATTGTGAATACAAAATCTAATGGAATTTGCATCATCCAGGTTTCTTACTAATTATTATGAAAACTTTGTTTTTCTTGCACTTCCTGTCAGTTTCTTGTTTCAAAGAAATAAAACTATCACAGTGTACTTTGTGTCCACGCAAGTATGATTTTGTGTAATTATTTGTTTTTTTATTAACAAAAAAGCCACTAACTTGCGTTGCATAAGGAAAATAATTTTACTCAGTTTATTTTTATGTTTATTTAAATAAACATGAATTGAACGATTAAATATAGACCCAGACAGAGAGAGAACTTCAAAATAACCATAGCAACGCAGAGCAGCATTTTAAGTCTTGCTGAATGCAAGTCAAATATCACAAATAAATATGAATATCTATTCAACTAGAAATAGATTGTATATCTGTGTGTGTGTGTGTGTTTTAGGAATTTCACAGAAGGATTAAAGTAAGTTTAAAGAGACACCAGAAATTAAACTCTTTATATTTGTCAAATTATTGCTGTAACCTATGTCCCTATGAGGGCTGTTTTTCTGATTGACCAAGGTATGTCATGACCAGTTCCAGTATACAGTTCATATAGTGGAGGGACTTTTTGAACTTCACCTGCTGCACAAGGTGGATGCTGCTGGACAGCCTGGAACATAAGGCCCCAGTAAAGGAGTTAACCCTTACCCTATGAATGAGGTAAGTGGAGATAAGCAGAGGCAGATTCACTCCTAAGTCACATATCTTCAGTGTGGATTTGGAGAAAGCACATCCCAAATGTTATATTGCTTATGAAGACATTAAGGAGAGGCTGGACCACCTGGTTTATATAATGTCTCAAACACAACAATTGTCTGTTTGTGCCAGAACCCACTGTAACTCCAGGTCAACTACTTCTGACTACTTTACTCCAAGATTTTGCCCTAAACGGTTAGGTAAGCATTTATCTACTTTACCTAGATAATATGTCAATATGTCTGTCAAGCAGATGGACAGCTGGGGATAAACATATTATTGAATGTCAGACACTTGGACAAATATAGCATTGAACAGATGCACAGTTGGTAAAACTTTTGGGAGCTGGATAGGGCAAGGTTTCAAGCAAAAATTGAAGAGTGATGCAGATTAGTTAGGCAAACATGTTGTTATGCAAAACAAGTGTTAACAGAAAATTGTATACAACATTAATTTCTCAGACATAAATATATCCAAACATCAGTCCATTAGAGCAGCAGTGCAAAACATGCAAATCTTTATGCATTTGGGGAAGTGGCCACTTTATCATAAGGTTGCAGGCCACACTTGGGGAAGATTATATCTTTTATCACTTTGTGTATTATATCACTTCCAGATGATTAAATGAGAGCCTTCCATTTCTGGAAGATACTACATTCAAAAGCTTTTCCATTTCACATATCAATGCCTTGCCTGAAGGACATGAATCATGAATCACTTCCTGACAGTGTTCGCTCATTTCCTTATTTATAAAACTGACCATTGACTAAGCTAGTGAGAAGAAGTGCGCATCAAATAATTTTTTAACGTATTCTTTTTATCAGCAATATATTTTAAACTGAGCCTCTCAGTTAACCCAGCTGAAAATACCCATTAGATTTTGCTTTCTTCTGGATCAGTTAAACTTATTAGAATTCATGAAGTTTCTAACTCAATAGATAAGGTGTGTTTTTAAATTTAGTATCTGCTGCACACAAAGTATATAAATAGACTCAATAGATAAGGTGTGTTTTTAAATTTAGTATCTGCTGCACACAAAGTATATAAATAGACTTAGCTAGTTACCTGTATATGTATGGGTAGACAGTCAGCTATTAATTTTTTATATGCTTTCCTGTTTTTGCACACATCTTTTTAAAACACCTGTTTTGCTATTGTTTCAGAAGTTAAATATGACAGAATAAACATTCAAAGGGGATCTGAAACCTTTATTAATGTGCACCACAAAATACCCTAGTTCTTTGTATTAGATTACCAAAACCTTAAAGCTATAAGAAAAAGTGACAAACCTAAAACATACTCAGTTTTGTAGGTACCAGAGAATACATCAATGAGTATCCTACTTTACTTACCATTACTGCACCAGTCATCTTGCTGCTATCTCACATACTGCAGGAGATTATTATGGACATGATATTACACTGTTATAAAATATCTGTAGGGAGGAGATACTATTGTTTAGTTGTTCTGTGTTTTTAGCTATTTTTGTGTACTTTATCATGTCTCTAAAACTTCAAATTGAACCAATCGGCATCTAAAACCTGACAAATTGCTGTTTTAGCCTATGGGGAACCTCCTAGAACCCATTTTGAGTAAATTGTTTTGTTTTAAAACACTTTTAAATATTTAAATAAATATTTAAGTAAATCATTTCAGCCAGCAGAATTCTATTGACAGGCCCAGTTGGTAAAACAAGAGTTGGTAGACATTTCTCAGTCAATCCAGTCCATGCTGGAAATGTCAGTCCAGAAATTGATCCAAATTATTGAGCCCCAGTCAAAAAATAGTGTTAATTGGTCCAGGCACTTGGATTCAGTCAAATCCAAATCCTGCTAAAAAAAGGCTTGGATTTGGACAAATCTGAACCTGCACCCAGTTTTTTCTGTCTATATAAGATAACATAATACTTATTATATACATATAATCTCTTTTACACATGCACAATCTTTCTTTTGCAATGGTTCTGTAGTTGACTAGATGGATAAAAGTATACATGACAAACAATTAATTGATTGGTTCAAATTATACAAACTTGAAACATTAGATACTTATTACATTTATTTAATAAATATAATATTTGAAATACTGATAAAGGATTATTATTTAATTGCATTTTATTACTATTATTAATAGACATTGCTTGCTAACACAATTTTTTTATTGTTACAAAAGGTGTTGCCCTTCACAGTACATTCAGGAGGCCTATTTATTAAATGGCCAGATTTTTAAAAAACTAAAACCTGTCAAAATGACAGATAGTCCCTTTAACAATTGGAATATTTTTTTACCTTTAGGATTCTCAATAGTTTTGGGCTCTTTGCATTGGCTTTTGTTCAATAATCCAATGAATTTGAGTTTAGGGGCGACAATTTGATAAATGCACGTTTTTCAGGCGACAATTTGATAATTTGCATTTTTCAGAGGGACAATTAAAAATTGTTGCATGATTCAATTTTGTAACAACTTTTCTTGCACCAATTTAATCGAGAATAATTATTGGTAATTTAATGGCATTCGGGGTTAGGAGTTTGGTCAAATTTTAAAATGAGTGAAAAGTGAGGAAATAAAGTAAAATAAAGTGAGAAAAAGTCGAGTTTTAGCAAATCACCCCCTAAATGTACAGTTAGTATGACAAGATCTAATCATGAGACCCTACCATTTATTTCATCTCCTGAAATTCTATGCATAGCATTTTTGGAAGATGATTCATGGACATTCAAAATTCGAGAAAATAAATGTACATTTGAAAGACAAAAATTGTATAATAATTATAAGCTAACATTCTTCCAATTGAAAATGTTGACTTTGCACTGTTTCTTCTGTGAATTACAGGGGTACAAAATTTAAGGGGAATATAGCAAATAGCTTAATAATTGTAAAATGTAATTTTGGGCTTTCAATGTCCTCTAAATCCCCTATATCTGTTTGTATGGGTAATAGGCACCAACAATTTTTTTTAGTTTAGTTTATCCAACTTATTACTCTCTGTATGAGCAGTGATACTTGTGGTGCCTTATATAGCTGTATTACAGCATCTGTCTATTGATCTAGTCCCTAGAAAATTGATTCTGCCTTAGAAGTTGAAGTCATTTCATCATTAATCCATCCTTTACCTTGATTGCTTTTTCTTGGATCCTTCTTGACAATCATGGCTGTGAATTTGCAGAAACCTTGATAGCTACCCCTATGACACACAGGAACTGCACTGATTTTTTTCTATGCAAGCTTGGGATTTCCAGCTTACATGTAACTATTTTAAGTTTGAACTTTGCTACCACCTGTATGACCAGTATTAGTTCTAACAATGCAAACATATGGAGTTTATAAAAACTCATCCTGTCACAATACCAATAACGCTTTTATGAGACCAGTATCTTACTAGGACAGGTGCAGAAGATAAAAGTCATCTCAATTATTAATCAATTTAATACCCTGCAAAAAAACCATGAGATTTATTTCAGAAATCAACAGCACTGAGATTTTTTTTCGAATATTTCTTATGCAAGGTCACACTCAGCCTTTACGCCATCTGTTTTAAGAAAAAGAAAACTAACTGCCACTCCTCTAGGTATTATACTCCCATTTGGTGTGACTGTTCAGAAGGAATGTGAATGGCTACCAATTAAATACCAACTTGGATTAATACATTTACTGTATACAGCAGTGGTATAATCTACCAGATCATCTTGAAAGTAAGAATATTTGGTAGTAAGAGTGAAGTACTGGTTGATACTCATTTTTGTATAGGGACATTATACACCCTCAACTTGAACTCAATCAACAGGGCATGTGCTGAACATTCTTTGCTCCTATTGTTTTAATTAAGAACTCTGGTTTCTGTTATTTCTGACAGTAAACAAGAAATATGATGTTAGTTTCACTTTAGGACTTCCTGTGAATTCTTGAAATCGAAGAACTTCAACAGAACTATAAAATGAATTACCAGTCCGCTAAGACATCCCTGATAATGCTGCTCAAAGGCTGTTGTTTAGAGATGAGAGGGGTATGTTTAAAGGTAGCTCTGAACAAATTGCCCTGTTTATAAAGGAAGAATAGTGAGGTCAGTAAAAATAGCTTTCAATAATTTTCAAATGTATGCTTTATAATGGAAAGAAAATAGGTAAATATGGATTTTTCTTTTAAATGAAAACAATAGGCAGAATGTGATTTCAACACAAGTTCTATTTCTTATGTTAACTTTTAGAGAATGTGTTTTTACTGCCCCTTAAAACAGATACTATAATTGTGGGAATCATGCCATGGATGACTACCTATGGGAAGAGACGGGGGCTTATCTATCAACAACAAAAACATTTGTGCCTGGGCACAAACCCATAGCAACAAGTCAGTGATTAGCTTCAGCCAGCTGGAGGCAGAACACTGAAAGCAAACATTTGATTAGTTACCATGGGTTACTGGCCAAGAAAATTTGTCCAGTGATAAAAAATGCAGTCTTCTACTAATGGCTTTGCTCAAACTTTGTATATTACTCTTCAAAATAATGGCAGCAGAAACAACTGCTGATTACTGACATGCAAAATGGCAGCAGCAGATTACTTACAGGCATTGTATAGATAAAATAACCTACATATATGATCTACTTTAACAAAGTTCAGCTTTCAAAAACTAAATTTTGAACACTTGTAATGCCAAGCACAGCACCAGTTATTGCATAACAGAACATTCATTCATCTGAACAGAAAACAAAGATATCCAAGGGAGTTCAAAATTAGCTAAAGTGATCAATTAATTATTAATTAATAATTAGGATTACCTGTAATCCAAATAGGCTCTAGAAATAGTAGGGGAGAGAAGCCAACATTACTGCACTCCTTAACTACATAACTACACTATTAAGTACAGGTATGGGACCTGTTATCCAGAATACTTGGGACCTGGGGTTTTTTGGATAACTGATCTTTCTGTAATTTGGATCTTCATACCTTAAAGGGGACTTATGGTCAAAATTCCCCCTTTGCCTTTGAGGAATGAATAGAAGCCTTTTTACAATTGCAATTAATTATTTTTTATGAGCCGGTTTTGAGTTGCATTTCAGTTTTGAGTTGAGCGAAATCAATTCCTCCACATACCTGCTCTTTTAGCAGCGCACAAAACCTTCATGGCTGTCTCTGCTGCTTGGCTCGCCTGTTAGTCCCTCCCACCTACCAATAAAAAAAACGAGTAGCAAACAATTTGGCAACAATCTGGAATTATTCGGTTTATTAGGTATAGCCTGTGTGGTCAAAGATATGTGCAGTGCAAGTATCTAAGCTGTAGACCCTGCCCTTTAATACTGAGGTAAGCACAACTGTACCTATTGTGTGTATTACCTGGCCCTAATATTGAGACATTGGTAACTTACAACCTTGAAGGTCAATATCTATGTTGTCACCCACAAATTATTAACCCAGCTGCAAATACCTGAACATTATACTAGTAGCAGCAAGTGTTTACTTTTGAGATGTTCATATGGAATAATTATACTGTCTGCAATAACACTGGCTTTATATTTGCTTATAGTGTTGTGATTTATCCCTCTATGGAACAAGCTTCTTCTTTTAAAGAAGGGGTAGCCCCCCAGCATACCCCTATATCTATGTAGGGGGAATTTTTAATAGTTTCAAATAAGCCAGTCAGTTGAGTTTCATGAATTGTTGTGGGGATGCCTACCATCACACAGAGACTAGCTAAGTTGCCAAAAAATAACATTTGGAGTACCTGGACATCCAATGGTTTTGGAAAGTACATATTGTTACTTGTTGTGAATAATTTCCCTGGTAGATTATAGTATCCATTGCATGTAGAGGCAGGTTTAGAAAATGGTTTGGATAGAAGAACTGGGGAGGAAATCACTTGAAAAACAGAGAATATTTGGGAGGAATATCATTTTGGTGAAGTTAATGAATTTGTGGGGTAATTATGAATTTGTATGCCAAGGTATTTGATACTTGACCTGGTGAATAACAGTGAGACGTTGGCATGTTTATTCCCATAAACCAGAATAATTATTTTTTTTGTGGATTAGAGGAAAGTTACAAGAGGTGTCATTAGAATACATAGAAATCAATTATTCCAGAGGGTCTGTTGTCAGACCATGAAACCCTGGGACAAATGGTATTACATTGTTAGGTAAATCCATTAAAATAAATAAAATAAAAATAAAAACCTGGACAAGGCAGAGATGGAATAATTATGTGTATGACGTCTATTCTTGTCTTCAAGGCACTTCCGGGAGGGAGGACATTTTAGCCATAATAGCAGCCATTTTTTTTCAGCAAATTCAAATACCAGCTTTAGTTGGATTACCTATTTCACATACATTCCATATTAAAACTGTAATCATTAATCTATTTATCTATTTAGGCTCTAAAATAGAGCCTTAAAACATATTTATAGTCATCACAGTGAACTGCACCCAACATACATTCAGAACAATTTACCACCCCACACTATTCACTCATGGCCCCAACAACTCTGAATGGAAACCATAAACTTATAAATTGTAGGGCTGTAACATTGCTTGTTTGGTTTTCTATAGCTATGGAAACTTAGAGCAAAACTGTGACCAATATAAAAATTCACTTAGCAGGGCTGGTACTGTTTTATCATTGCAAACAAAAAGAAAATTATTTTTAAAAATAAGATTATTTGCTTAAAATGGACTCTATGGGAGACGGCCTTCCAATAATATGGAACTTTATGGATAATCTTTTATGAATAAGGTATCCCATACCTGTTCCTGATAGTTTTAAGAAATAAACATGGAAGCTGCCACATTTATTAGGGGAAAAGGCCCAATCTTCTTGCTGTCCAAGCTGCAAGCTGCTACTGAGACAACTTTGCAAGGAAGTCATTGAGGTCTGTAATCGGTCAAACATTATGCAAATATTGCTAACATTTGAAATGGTCTTTGCAAATGTTTTGTGCACTAACAAAACATATTACATTCCACCATAGATGATTACAAAAAAAGTTTCAAACCCCTAGGTTTACATGCTTCTCTCAGTTTTAACACAACATAAAACTGTATATTGAATTCAACTGAACTAAAACAAAGTCATTATGCTGTTTTCAGACCTGGTCACAAAATAAAGATGAAAAGAAACTTGCTTAGAAGCTGTAAAATGATGTTCAAAGCAGTTGTAAAACTTTGACCTCTTCTGTGAAGATTGTGGGCTCAGCTTCACACTTAAAATGTTTCCTATAAATCACATTGTTTTGG
Organism: Xenopus petersii; assembly: GCA_038501925.1. NCBI lineage: Eukaryota > Metazoa > Chordata > Amphibia > Anura > Pipidae > Xenopus > Xenopus petersii. The sequence continues at coordinate 37,557,254 of CM076685.1, forward strand.
AAATAGTTGTTTACACAATGAGATAATTAAAAGCTTAAAATATTCAGTGCAGGAGGCGTTTTTATGCACTCTAATTAAACTGAGAGGAATAAGTGGCATAAAAAAACTTGTACTGGACTAATAATAGAGTCTTCCTAATAACAGCATGAAGGCTCTGTGATAGCATCTCTTTGTTCCAGGAAATCTAGAAGTCACTTGACCTTTACATATGTAAGATACATTTACCATTAAGAACATTGCTGTTGCCAGTTTATGATAGACAAGTCAGACAAGTCTCCTTTCATCAACCTACTTCATAACAATGGAAACTATAATTACAAGAAGAAGCATTTGAGTAATGGATGGAGAGCTGGGCTTTTAAATGCTTGATATTAAATGCAAGTTTAAACATCTTGATTCTCAACATACAGTATTAGATTAAATAGAAAGTTCAGAGAAAGGGCACAGATAATGGTCAATCCATCAATCATTTATACAATAAAAACTCAGCTGTACAGTAGCATTGTTTTAAAAAATATTTACTCTTAAAGGGACATTAAACAGATTTCATTATGACAACTTTTGATAGATACCAGATGTTTAGGTTAATAAGATAAATGTGCAGTTTAAATTTCATAAGATTTAAAGCCATAGACTGGAAGATTACTAGAAGTAATAAAAAAAATAAAGTAAAAAAAAAAAAAGGTAAATTGAAAATTCTGGGCAGTTAATCTTTAATATGGCCTGTAAGATATGTCTTCAACCAAGCAGCTCTATTTTGGTCACCCACTCACTGGGCCAAATGAATCAGGTAAGTAATTATATAATTATCATTTTTATGTGGGAATTTCTAAGTTTTGCCGCTGGTGAATAAATTCGCGAATCTCCCGTGAATTTGTCAATTCGCCGTCCTCAATTTCTGATTTTCACAATTTTTTCATGAAAACTTTCAAAATGCTAGATTTTTCCATGAAAACATTCAAATTGCTTGATTTTATAGCGAAAACGCTCGAATTGCTCGAATTTTTTTAGTGAAAACGTTCGAATTGCTTGATTTTTGTGAAAACATTGGAATTGCAAGATTTTTTTGTGAAACCGTTCGAATTTTTGATTCTTTAGTGAAAACGTTCGAATTGCTCAATTTTTCCATGAAAAACGTAGAATTTCACGTTGTTTTCGGGAAAACGCTCGTATTTCAATATTTTACACGAATTTTTCGCCGTTTCACAAATTTTGCGGGAAATTCGCTAATTTTTCAGCAAAACGGGAGAAATTCGCCCATCACTATTGTTAACAAATCAGCCCCCTACTCGACGTGCAGTAAGAATTGTACTTCTATCATAGTATCCTATAAAATTTTTAGATTCGTGAGTTAATAAATAAATGTTTCTTAATCAAAAATCTGTTTGTTTCTGTCATGAAATGGTTTTGCAGTGCTGTATTATGGTCCTCATAAGTATTCCAGTTTGGTAATGAAATATAAAATATATTCAGTTCTATTAAAAATGTTAGGTATACAGTATTCTATCATTTGGCAAAAAAACCCATATGACGTATATTAATGCACACTTCTTACTTTTAAAGGAATTGTTCAGTGTAAAAATAAAAACTGGGTAAATAGATAGGCTGTGCAAAATAAAAAATGTTTCTAATATAGTTAGTTAGACAAAAATGTAATGTATACAGGCTGGAGTGATTTCATGTATAACAAGTCAGTCAGATCACTACTTCCTGCTTTTCAGCTCTCTTGGTTTACACTGACTGGTTACCCTGGCTACCAGACAGTAACCAATCAGAGACTTGAGGGGGGCCCACATGGGTCATTTCTGTTGCTTTTGAATCTGAGCTGAATGCTGAGGATCAATTACAAACTCACTGAACAGAAATGTACCATGTGGCCCCCCTTCAAGTCGCTGACTAACTCAGAGTTATAGAGCTGAAAAGCAGGAAGTTGGATTCTGGCTGTTTTATTAGACATCTGTTCACGCCAGCCTTTATACATTACATTTTTGGCTAACTAACTATATTAGAAACATTTTTTATTTTGCACAGCCTATCTATTTAACCAGTTTTTATTTTCACACTGAACTATTCCTTTAAGGATTTAACTATGTGATCAATTTTAATAAAAAATAAAAATGAAATACCATTTAAGTACGTAATGAACACAATTCTTTAGAGTGCTGGTTTTGTGGTGCACAAAGAAAGATTTCACATCCATCAATTGGTTTGGAGAATTAAAGTGATAAGGCAGTGGATAATCTGGTCTATGAAGTGTTCCACTTTCCATACAGATCACAATCCCAAATGAGTCTGTCACATCAGATTATTTCCGGAGCCACAGCTCTTTTAGTGATTAAACATTCAGGCAACTGGTATAACTCAGAAGTAGATTCTGATTCATGTAGTTTATTTTTTGCATTAGCTTCTGATCTACTCAGAGCCTGGGATATCAAAAAGAACGCAAAACCTGACTCTGGCAATGATTAGAAATTAGGAAAATTACATAAATTAATTATATTTACATGCCATGGGATTATAGTCAAGTGTGACTTAATCTTACAGTATAAAGTTAGTGTTTAATTAATGTATTTATTATATGCTTTACATCTGAGAAAAGCTAGATAATCTCTATCTTTCCCATGTGAAATCTTATGTGTGTATCTATATATATATATATATATATATATATATATATATATATATATATATACAAATTCAAAGTCCTAGTGCACACCATCCATGAGTGACTCCAAAAATTAGATCACATACCTGGGTGCTACGTTGAAAACAGCTGCATTATCCAAATTCCACTGACAAAGGTGCACACCAGGATTTTTCGGTTTAAAACTCCATGTTTATTAAATAAGTTTAAAACAGGAACCGGACAACATTTCAGTCTTTTTCTAAGACCTTTATCAAGACTCTGTTCACATTAAAACATCAGTGTTTAAATACCTAAAAACATGACACTCACCCCTTTGTGCAAGCCCACATAATCATGTGAAAAAGGAAACACCTGCACCGAAAGAGCAGAAAAAGTTAAGAACATTGTAGCAAGTATATACGGATTATATAAACACTCCAATATATGCAGAGAATAGATACATCAAGGATATAAAATTTGCAACATTGTATCCAAACAGTTAACGTTGCTCAAGGAAACATAGATAAGAGCAATATTCATTTAAGCCTCAAGAAGCTTAAGTGTTCAATTTACGTATCCAGAAAGCTTCCCGTAATATTTTGGACCTATCACCCCCACATTTCAGGGGCGGGATATGGTCTATAGCTATGTACTTAAAAGTGGGTAATCTGTGATTCATTTCCAATATATGTTTTGCAACAGGTTTATTAGTTGCCCCATCTCTAAACGCTGTACTGATGGCAGACCGATGCCCATCCATCCGTAATCTTAGGGTCTGATCTGTCTTCCCCACATAAGCAAGACCACATATATTGAAAAAGAGGCTCACACTCACAGGCCTGTTTTTCGTTCTAAACTTACCCTTTGGGCTTTTTGCACCCAGGCAACATATATATATATATATATATATATATATATACACATATATGGAAAAATACAAGATTCCTCTGCACTCAACCCATTATCAATAAATTTAAGACAGAGACATTTTGTGCATACTGCTACTGAAAAATGCCTTATCCTTTAAACAAAACAGGGATTGTTTGTCCATATATTGCAATATATTTAAGCTGGCCAAATACGTCGAAGTCATCCCATATCTGGCCAGTCATATGCTCAATTTTCATCTGATTCATTAAGAATTCTATTGCTTCATTATACATTTTACAAAGGGACGAAGTTTTACCTGCAACTTACTAGCTGCTTTCAAAGTAAAACTCCCATACTTGGCTGCCCTTTTATTAGACACCAGTGGGATCACCTGACTATAGCTGGGAAGGGTGGGAGCTACAACATGGAGCTGGCCACTGCTCCTGTATAACATTAATGGTTTTTAGAAATTAGTGGTGAGCACAACTTCCCTTGTTTTATATATATATATATATATATATATATATATATATATATATATATATATATATAAATATATATATATATATCTATATATCTATATAAGTCCTGAGAGTCCAAACCTTATTGCATTTTGGTATATATATATTGCTGCAATTTTATTTCGCTTGAATAGTGTTACCATCCCTTCTAGACAGACATTCAATAATAATAAGTCATCATAATGTTACAGAAAGTAGTACTACAAATGGTTGTAATTGAAAGCCTACTGGCAAATCCAGGCCCCCTCCAAAGGCCTCCCTTCCCATACCAAAACTAAATCCCTGCTGAAACTATGTTTGAAGCAGGGTTGGTGGGTGCCATCTGGAAGCTTTTGCTCCTTTTTCATGTGGTCAGCAACACAGAGCATGTGCAGTTGCAGCAAGCTATGGAACAGCTTCTTATGTGTATATTATATGGTGCCTGCCAACCCCACTGCACATCTTTGAATTTGGACCTATTTACAAAGATATGTGCAGTAGTCAGATTTCCTGGTTGGTTGGTTCATGAAGGGACATCATTCTCTGGTCATCTGTTGGTTTTTGTTCTCCTTTGAGCAACTATAAAAAAAAATCTGTTCCAGTTTGTGTGTGTGTGTGTATGCCAATTACTTATTAGGGAACATGAGCTTAAACTAGAACCCAGTTAACAACAGGTGCAGCACATGTTTTCTAGTTTACATGCAAAAACACATTACCAACTGTAATCATAAACTATCTTCTTCGTATTATGCATGTTTTTTACATAGAGGGAGAATGTGGTTAAGCAGATGTGCCATAGCGATTGTGGTTTTATTTTATCAGGACTGACCGGTCTCCACAAAGAATTACAATAACAATACATACTTGGGGGTTATATTGTGGAAAAGCCTTTATATAGCAGACTTACGAGAAGATGGTATTATAATAGGTAGAGAGTTTGTGAAAAAAATCACTTAGTAATGTAACATAAACAATAAAATGCTCAAGGTTGCTGATACGATAAAACAAGTACAGTAAATAATGATCAAGTATGTGCGTGCAAGTGAGTAATGTGGGCACTCAGTCTAATTTTATAACAAAGTTAACATTCTAGAGTAACAAACTTCATAATGATTGTGTGAAAATAAGGTATTGGACCTGTTATCCAGAATGCTAGGGATCTGGGGTTCTTTCTGTAAATATATTTTTAATTATTTGGATAAAATGGAGTCTATGGGAGATGACCTTCCAATGTTTGAGCTTGCACAAACCACACATATAATCAAAGTCAAACAGTATTCGTATGTGCTGTTGTGAAATGGATTTCTGAATCCCTTCATGTATAACTAGGTCCTCAGATGAATGGAAAGGTACTGCATATTAGAAATCAAGTGTCAAGACTCATGTAGAATGGCTTCTGTTTACAAATATATAGATCACAAACTGCTGCAGAGGAGTCTGTCTTATTTTCAATATGGACATTTGTTCAGGATCACTTCTTAGACAAATACACAGCCCAGCCTGTTCCAGAAATGGAAACATTATAAGAGCCAGCTAAACAGTATTATGCCCATCAACTCAGAACCAGTAGATGCTGTTGATGAAACATGATTATTAAAATCATGATTAAAATTAATAAACATGTAAATGATTATTTAATGTGGTTTTGGCTTAACAGACCCTCAACTTTTTATGGCTTCTCAATTTTAGAGGTCAACGAACAGCCAGGGAATTAATTTATTATATACATATTGCATGTCTAGCTCCCTTGGAACTGGGAACTGTGGAAGACTATATAAAGACAATGTGGATCATTTTAACAGATGAAAATTCAAATTGAATATAAAGGGTAGGGTTAATAAAGATTAATCAGGGTTATATCTGAAATGAAGTAACGTGAAACTTTGGCTCAAGTGGTGCAGTTGTCACCTGAATTAAATACAGATTTTGTAATTTAGAAGGATGCACATAATGATTTTTATTATAACTTTTTATTTTTGTCTGAATACTTAATTCTGCTAAAAAAATAGCAGAATATTGACCTGAATGTGGGCCCTAATTTGCATATTTATATTTAAAGGGGTTGTTCACCTTTAAGTTAACTTTTAGTATGGTATAGATGGTGATATTCTGAGACAATTTGCAATTGGCTTTCATTTTTTATTATTTGAGGTTTTTGAATTATTTCACTTTTTGTTCAGCAGCTCTCCAGTTTGCAATTTCAGCAATCTGGACTGCTATGATCCTAATTACCCTAACAACCATGAACTGATTTGAATAAAAGAATGGAATATGAATAAGCAAGGGCCTGAATAAAAAAAATGAGTAATAAAAAGTAGCAATACCAATACATTTATAGCCTTACAGAGCATTTGTTTTTAGATGGGCTATAAAAAATAAATAATGAAGGCCAAATGAAAAGTTGCTTAGAACTGGAAATCTATTACATACTAAATGTTAACCTAAAGGTGAACCACCCCTTTAATTAAATCAAGAAAATTGCTTTATCCTTGAAAAATATTTAATGCCTTCAGTTGTTCAGAACTTATATATAGAACAAGGATAGCTGAATCTTGCCTTGATTGCCTCTGAGATGCTTTAACATACTATCCTTATAATGATGTTGTATAAACCCAGTAGAGTCATACCACCGTCAGAATGGTTGTTTTATTGTGTGCACATGGACATCTGAGGGAAAAACGAATACATAGAAAATAGATGCTATTAAAGAGTGTTGATAATGTTAACATGAGAATTATCAACTTTAGCTTACTACAAGTAGGTTTGCAGCACAAACCAAAAAGGCATTCTGAAAGTTTAGATTGAGACATTAATCGTCTTGTCTCAGTGAATTAATTGTAGCAACAGAGAAAATCAATGTGAATGTCCAGAAAAAGAGGAGCTTGGGGATGAACAAAAATCTCCTCAACTCTCCATTTGCAAGATGAAATGTCAACCTCTGAGCATCCAAGTGGTAGATTACATGTAGCGACACAGAAGAAGATACACATTTCCAATCACTTGGGACCTTTCTTTACAGGAAATCAATGGTGGCTTATCAGACTGTAGCAGAAGTCTCCCAATTACACACTCACATAGTTATTGAATTTTTATTTTAAACCCTAAAGATCCTTGGTAGATGACTGAGCTCTAAGTCTCCTGAAATGAACTCTCTCATGTGTAGCAGTCAGTTATATACATAAATTATGCATTATGAGTAGTACTAAGGAAAGATAATTTGACTAAATTCAGCAACAATTAACTATTAATAAAATTATATTTCATAATTGGAAGCATGCATTAAATAACTCTTGCGCTGAGATCCATAATGTATAAATGTTTTTTATAATTAGATTATAATACCAAATACTACATTTAGCTACAGAGTTTATTGTGAACACAATACAGGCTGAACCCAGCATACAATGTCAGTGTAATAGGGTTATTTTTTTTTTCCCAAAAAGAGTGAGACCAGTGTGTATCTGTATAGAGTGCCATTTTGGAGCTATATTTAAGTGACAGATTTGGAGTTTATTTGCTTACAAATTTTCTTATTTCATACACATTTGCTTACCAAAGAGTGAAAAAAACATCTGCCTTGCTCAATAAATATTATGTTTAAAAAACATTTTCCAGCCCCATGTTTGTAAAAGAGCAGATTCTAAAAACCAGTAAAATAGAAGAGGATTTCCCCATTGAGAACTTTCAGGCAAGAGAGCAGCACTATATCCTGGCTTTCAGAATTAATGGAGCATTCAGACTTATGCCTAAATTGCGAATACATTTAATACATATTTTGCAGTATTCTAAGGTTTTCATGAAAAAATGTTCATGCCATTAAAATAGTCCTATAAATGGTATTATAGAAGCTATTTTTAGCTGGCTGTGACAAGCAATGTTACTTGCATTTCTCACATCCTTTTGCATCTGATTCATTCATTACATGGCAAAATAATAAACAATGAATAGAAAATTAAAGCCTTGAGTCTCTGCTCTGATATGAGGTGCACACTGAAAATAGTAACGTTTGATCAAAGTATTGGCAATCTTCTTGTAAAAATGCAAATACAGTAGCTATGCCAATGTATCAGTTCAACTTGGGACCTTTCTCAAGGATGATACAACAGAGAAAATTACAAGACTTAATAGCATACCCCCAGCTATGACTTTGACCCCCAAATGACATCACATGTTCATGATTATATTACTAATTCTTATCATTCCTTATGTTTTATCATTATTCACATGAAGAGTGTTGATGATAAATATGTAAATATATGTAGGAGCCCAAAGGGTTAACAATTCTTAAGTTACTATGCAGAATTCCATGTGTCAATGTTAATACATTTGCGTATCTATGTTATTGGCTCTTAGAGTAGTGACCACACCACACCTGTCACACTTCAATATAGTGATTGGAAAGGGGTTGCAATTTGGTCTTGATCTTCTGACCCAGGTGGATGTGTTTGGGGAACCTGGGATCAACAAGGCCCAGTAAAGAGTTCTGCCCTAGAGGGACAAAACTTTTAGTAAAAGTAAGGGAATGGGAGCCACATAAATGAGGTAAAGTCAGTTACAGAACTAGCTTTTGTCAGGAGTATGTTCTAGGATCATAAGATACAGTAGAACCCCCATTTTACATTTTTCAGGGAACCAGAAAAAAATGGTGTTAAATCCAAGAAAATGTTATGCATAATATGTACTTGGGACCACAAAACAACAATGTAAAATGAGGGGAAACTTAAAATCAGGGGATGTAAAATGGGGGTTCTATTGTAGTTAGGAAAAGCTATAAAGATGAGCCTATGCTCCAACAAGAATTGATAGCTAGAGGTAACTCTCTCTTAAGCTAGCATAATGTTAAGGGACCAAAGTACTAAACAGGGATTCAGGTTATGTTCCCTCATTGAGTCATTTCTGCTATAGAGGACCTAGACCACTATTGCTAAAGACAAGGTGAACTCCGAAACCTACTATGCCCTCTGTACAGTGCCCTGCTCTACCTATGACTGTATATGACAAAATTCTTTACCTTAATACTACCCATGTGCTGTTTAAGTATTTTCTGGGGCAATAAAAACAGTTCTGTTTTGTCCTTTGCTTTTATTTTTGGTGGAATTATTAAGATAAGGCCTACTTCTGCTCTTAGTCTCATTTAGTAGCTTTTCGTGCCCTCTTGCAAAAAGATCGAATCGGTGGCTTGCATTCTTTCTCAGCGTATCTATCCCGATTAGTTCTGCTGCTCCATTAGGCTTTTTTGAACTCCACCATATTTTTTTGTTTCTGTTGTCTCTTTTCATTTGGTCACCCCCAAAATAACAGGTTTCCCAATACTAATGCCACTATCATATATATGTGCCACAAAACTTCTTTAAAATATTAATCCTAGCATGGGAGTTGGAGAGTGTGGCTATGACTTCATTTAGTAACTTGTTCATAAACATAATAACATAGCAGGTTAGGAGAAAAAGTACTATCCATCAAATACAACCAGGCACAGAGCTCATTTATATTGATCCAGCATGGAAAATAAATGGCCACATCATTATTCAGTATGCACGTTTTACAGATAGACAATGCACATCAGTGTCATTTATATACTTTTTAAACATTTGGATTTTCCTCTCTTAACTTTATTCTTGGCTACTTAGAGCACAACAGTATTTCCCGTGGTTACAGTACACACATTGCCAACAAACTAGGCAACGTTTTATAGTTGAGAAAGGGTGATGGCCTGAAACTTTCTACCCTTTCTATTTCTACCCTTTCTATTTATGTAAAAACATGTTGCACTAGTTTTATCACAGATTATTTATCCTTATACATTATACAGCCTACTAATAGGGGAGCAACATATGTCTGCAATTTACCATTATGGACTGACTTTGATTGTGGGTCCTCTAAAGAATTAAATAGTAATTATGTTTCTCTGAAATATTTGTTACTGACACATCTTTATTTTCAAACTCATTAATTCTGGTAATGTAAATTCATCACAATTATTTTGGCAATCAAATTATTCTTTCAGTACATCTTCATTGAGTTTTTTTTACTTATTTCAACAAGATATGCAGCTTCCTCTTTGGACTTTATCTACAAAATAAGCTACTACCAACTTAATGAGCTTCCATAGGAAATGAACCCCACATCTTCAGAAACCTTTATTTGTTTACGCATATGTATTTTTCCTCCAGTTTCCTTGACGTAATTTAGACCATGGAAGTGATGTTTATCATATTACCTGTAAGATGCACCATGTAAATATTTGATTATATGTTTTTTGAGCTCCCAACCTATGGACACGTGCAGGAACGTTTGTGGGGCTGGTGGTGCAGGATGTGTTAAGTGCCTTACTGTTTGTGTAAAATGAGACCATATATACTAAGCCTAAATTAACCCTCTGCACCATCTATGTATGACCACAAAGAGTGCTGCTGTGACCTTGCTGTGAACTTTCTATGCCATATCCATGCAGTGCCACATGGTAATAGTTCTAAGAATGCATACCACTTGAATGGGATTATTTAGAGAGTAATTTCACTGTAAGACGATTTTCTGATCTTGCATAATTATATTATTATTATGGCCTGTAAAATAAGCTGATGCTACAAAGATGATTATTAAATTCAATAGTTGTACTGGTTTCTGTGCTGTCATGTAGTAATTTTTTGTATTAATTACTATTCAGCCTTATATTATTACATTTATTTTCTATGTGTACTGACCCTAAACTCAGTAAGTGACAGCAGCCCAGAGCATGTGTAGTGAATCAGCAGAAAAGAAGATGGGGAACTACAGGGACATATTTGGAGGCCCAGATCTTTCCTGCTGAAGGGCTGTGCTTGACTTGGGCCGGTATACAAACCCAAAACTTGTTGTACAGCATTTCTAGCCCACTTCTTTAGTTAAGCTTTAGTTTTCATTTAAATCTTGCAGAAGGTAGTGCATACATCTAGTTTTGGATTTAGGTAATGCATACATTTGTGCAATAGACATTAATTTATATGCAATAGTTGGCTATGATCAGTTTTCCTTCTGTGATAAATGGGCCTTGATATGTCATTATTATAAAAAGTTCAGAGGTAGCATAGCAACCTGATTAGTAATTAATGACTGGGTATTACAGTATTAATAAGCCATGACCATGTTTCTTGGTAGTTTGTATGAAATAATTGATGCCATGTCTTAAGAACACAAAGACAAAACAATTAATGCTGATCTTATTCAGCTTACTATGCATAGGCTGATTATAATGGTAATTTTGGCAATTATATGGAGAGACTATTTTAATAAACAACATGGTCAGGGAGCAGTGATTAAGCATCTGCTTGCTATGGGTAAATGAATAAATGAATGTAAATGAATCAAATAATATGAAGGTAATGTATATGAACTGCAGATTGGGATGAAAATGTCTGAAGATTCTTTACATACCCACATCAGAGATTGCATATAATATCCAAGGTTACAGTTTTCTATTATTTAACAGAGGGCCTCTTTGTGGGTGTTTAGAAACAAGTTTGCAATCCACAGTATTGTAACATGCATTCACCTTAATAATTAATTACATTTTTCAGTACACCCAGTTCTATGGCACACATCTGCCACTCATTTCATAATACAACTTTCAAATGCAGATTTTTGCATGAAAATAATGAACATAGTTAAAAGACTGGTAACAAAACAGTACACATGTTTTGTGTACATCTATATGGGGAGGCTAATTTATCAAAATTCAAATTTGCGTCGTTTTTTTTCAATCACAACTGAAAAGGACAAATATCTACTTGTTTATCAAAAGATAAGAATATAAAAGGAACGAACAAATAAAAATATGAAACAAATACGAATAATTATAAGAAAACCTCAAAATCCTCACTTAATTTTTTACACATTTTCAAGCACATTAAATTTCCAAAAAATCCAAATCCAAAAAAGGTACGCAGGGGGATGGAGGGGGTTGGGGCAGGAGAATATAAGGTGTCTTTTCCACTGGGGACAGTCAGCTGTAGTCATGGGTGAACAGAACAGTTAACACTAGAAGAAGTTCAAGCTCAGCTGAAAGAATTCTGTATGATAATAGACTAAAGGGGAATATTTACTACATGTAGGGGCCGATTCACGAAATTCGGATGAAGGGTTCGAATAAAAAAAAATTCGAATTTCGAAGTTTTTTTGGGCTACTTCGACCATCGAATTGGTTAAATTCGATCGAATTCGATCGAATTCGAACGATTCGAACGATTACAAGTAAAAATCGTTTGACTATTCGACCATTCGATAGTCGAAGTACTGTCCCTTTAAGAAAAACTTCGACCCCCTACTTCGGCAGCTAAAAGCTACCGAAGTCAATGTTAGCCTATGGGGAAGGTCCCCATAGGCTTGCCTGTGATTTTTTGATCGAAGGATTTTCCTTCGATCGTTGAATTAAAATCCTTCGAATCGTTCGATTCGAAGGATTTAATCGTTCGATCGAACGAAAAATCCTTCGATCGATCGATCGCAGGATTTGCGCAAAATCGTTTGACTTCCATATTCGAAGTCGAACGATTTTAGTTCCCAGTCGAATATCGAGGGTTAATTAACTCTCGATATTCGACCCTTCGTGAATCGGCCCCTAAGTAAATAAAACTATTTTGTATTTTTTCTAGTATGTGCCTTTTAGAAATATAACTCTTACCCCCATATGTAATAAAAAGCACTACGTTTGCCCAGGAGCAGTAACCCACCGCAACCAATGAGATGTTTGCTTTTAAACAGGTGACCAGTAAATGCTACCTGCTGATTGGTTGCTATGGGTTACTGCTTCTAAGAAAACTTAGGCTTTTATTACATTACCCCCCAAAAATGCAAAATTCAGTTCTTCATTGCATCTTCAGTGTGTCTGCATTTTAGTGCATATAGTGATGAGTGAATTTTTTCACCAGGGATAGATTAGCAGCGAAATTCCACACTTCGTCATCTGATAATTTTATTACGAATCTTCAGAAAAAAAAGTCAAAAAGACAAAAAAGTCACGAAGACAAAATTGCTGCTGAGACAAAAAAGTCGACTTAAGAAAAAACCGCCCATTAACATTAATGCATTTGGACCAAAAAGTCGCTGAGACAAAAAAGTAGCCACAAGAAAAATGCCTGTTGATTTTAATCGATTTGGAGTGAGAAAATATTTTCTTGCATGTAAAAAAAAATTGACACCTATTGACAATGTGTTTCCCCAATTTGCTCATCACTAATATCATATAATGCGTGTCTATGTGAAGCAAATCTTCCTCTTTATAGAGTGAAGAATTTACCCCGTTATAAGACAGAATGGAGTACCATGGCTGAGTGCAGCAATGAGAGAAATCCTTTGACTAACCTATGCATACTTGCAATTAGAAGGATAGGAATAAGCAGGACCATAGTTGTCTTCTCACACAGGGCAAAGGCAATGCAGCATGGAAACACTAGGGGGTATATTTATCAATAAGTTAATAGTGAACTTCCGCCACTAGAGTGAAATTCCGCCACTCTCCATTCATTTCTATGGGATTTTCAAAATCCCATAGAAATGAATTGAGAGCTGCGGAATTTCACTCTAGTGGCGGAACTTCCCTCTTTGATAAATTTACCCCTAGGTCACTGGTTCGCCTCCAGGCAAGATATTACACTAATATTGTAAATCTTGAACAATTCAAGTTTTTTTTCTATAAAAAATGGCGTTTGGTGATGGTATGGAACCTGTTATCTAGAATGCTTTAGACCTGGGGTTCTGAATGGATCTTTCTGTAATTTGGATCTTCATATTTTGTGTACTAGAAAATAATGTAAACATAAAAAAATAAAATAAGTTTCCAATAAGGTTTCATTATTTCTTAGTTTGGATCAAGTACACAGTACTGTTTTATTATAATGGAAATAAAAAAATGGATTATTTTATTATAATGGAAGGCATAAGAGCCCTTCCATAATTTGGAGCTTTCTGGGTAAAGATTTCCAGATAACGTATCCCATACCTATATACTTTACATCGAATTTCGAAGGTTTTTTTGGGCTACTTCGACCATCGAATGGGCTACTTCGACCTTCGACTACGAATATCGAACGATTCGAACTAAAAATCGTTCGACTATTCGACCATTCGATAGTCGAAGTACTGTCTCTTTAAAAAAAACTTTGACCCCCTAGTTCGGCAGCTAAAAGCTACTGAACTCAATGTTAGCCTATGGGGAAGGTCCCCATAGGCTTGCCCAAGTTTTTCTGATCAAAGGATATTCATTTGATCGTTGGATTAAAATCCTTCGAATCGTTCGATTCGAAGGATTTAATCGTTCGATCGAATGAAAAATCCTTCGATCGATCGATCGCATTTTTTGCGCTAAATCCTTCGACTTCGATATTCGAAGTCGAAGGATTTAAATTCCTAGTCAAATATCGAGGGTTAATTAACCCTCGATATTCGACCCATAGTGAATCGGCCCCTAACTCTCTGTAACTCCAATGTGATTTATAATATCTTTTATTAAATTACAGGAGGGAGTACATAAACGATTATCATGGCTCTTGTGTATAATATAGGCGAATGCATGTTTCTTATAATATAAGGGTCACTTTAAAAAAAGAATCTGTTTTATATGCGTTGACAAGGGACAAGACAAGTTTAAAAGTTGATACAAACACTTATGTGTTTTGCTCTGAGGCTGAGACCGCACATCACACCATTCTAATCCTGCATCGTACCTTCAAGTACATCATGAGATTGTTTAATTCTGATGGTCTGAGGTGACTAGGAATATATACTGCAGCGAGTCATTCTTAAATATACAGAAACCAATTAAAAGAAATTGATAGAGACAGACATTGAATAGGGCAGATGGCAGCCTATCACTAAGCAACAGCATAAAGGAAATTATTGTCAAGTCAACCCCCCTTAGTATTTTAGCAATCTCAAGTGTATCACTGTGGAATTTTTATTTATTTTCATGCCCAAAGAATGATTCTAATTTATCTACCCAGTTGAGATATTACTAACTCAATAAAACTGTGTTTTAAAATGTTTTTTCAAATAACAGGTGACAAAGGTTTCATATACTGAAACTAAAGTTCTTATGAAAATGTTAACCATATATATTTATTTATGTATTTCATGCTTATTTTGAACTGTTATCTTGGCCCTTTAATTACTGAATGCAAAATTCTCACAAGCAAGTTAGCACAGCAATTGTGAATTTTCAAAATGAAAACAATTAGAAGTTCGAGCTATTTTTTGTGTACTTCGACTAGGGTATAGTCTAAATTCGATTAGAATTTGAAAAAAATTAGAAAATACGAATATCGACATTTATCATGTACTGTCTCTTTAAAAATTCGACTTCGACCATTCGCCATCTACAATCTGCAGAATTGCTGTTTTTGCCTATGGGGGACCTCCTAGAATCTATTTGGAGTCAACTGGTGGAGGTTTTTTGGGGAAAAACTGAAATTCGATTGAATGCGATATTCCTTTGATTCCTACGATTCAAATTCAGCCGTATATGTACCTAAAACTGACTTATTCGACCAAAAAAAACTTCGCCTTAATTTTGGTTGGTCTTTTTGAATTAGAATTTTGAGTTTTTTTCAATTTGAAATTCGACCCTTGATAAATATGCCCCTTAATATCTTTCTGTGGGGAAATAGGTTTGGATAATTTGTTACAAAAATACATATTCATTAAGTGGACTACTTGATACTTATGCTGCTTATTAAATTAGCCATCATACTTTAAAACAAAATTAAATATTTATTTTTCTCACATTAAGAGGGTTATTTATCAAAGGTCGAATTTCGAAGTCATATGAATTTTTTTTAACTCTATTAAATTTGAATGTACTCACAACTCCAAATGGGAAGTTATTTATGAAAAAACTTGAAGTCTAACATTCGAATAGGAACAACCCGAAAATCAAATAGAGTTTTCCTTTGAAAAAAAAAACTTGAATGTCAGGAAGGCTATTAACAGCTTAAAATGGTTCAACAAACCTCTGCCATTGGGAGAGGTGCCATTGACTTCTACATGAAATCAGCAGATTTCAGGTGGCGAAGTATGTATTACAAAATCTGTAAAACGAATTAGAACTGTTTCCAGGGACAAGGTGTGATAAATGTCACATTCAAATTCAAATAAGGGTTGGTGGTTTTAAATTTGAAATTATGAGTTTTGACCCAAAAAAAAGTGAAAATTCTAATTTACCATTAGAACCTTAGTTATTACTAAATCTGCCCCTAAATGTTTTTAAAGCTTAAAAGCATATAAAGAGACTTTTGTTGATGTTGCAATTCATAAATCTTTCATTGAATAAAAACACTTCCTCCAACACTCCAGGATAACTCATAACGTGTCACACCTACAGCTTTAGTGAGCAAGGCCATTGCCTTGGCACAAAACTAGCATTACTGAGTAAGGCCATTGCCTTGACATTAGATAAAGGACTGTTTGTAATGAGTGTCAGGTGTTGCCCTCTAAAAGGAGAGGAAAGTAGGCAAGTTCTATTGGACTTAGTAAAAAGGAGGATAGGAGGGTATGAAAGGAGCCTGCTAGGCCTAGACTATGAACAGGCCTTAGTGGAGGTCAGGGAATTGGAAATCTCAGGGGAGGAACTTGATTTTTGTTTTTTGTTTACCAATATAATTTTTGCATATGGAGAACTTGTGAGGTTATTGAGTATTTTTTATGTACATATGTACATATACTTTCCACCTTAAATTAAATAAAATGATTGATGCCAAGATGTAGTCCCTTTCAGAATGAAAGTAGGAGGGTTATTGAAGGAGTAAGTTGGAGATAAATTGTCAACATAATTCCCATGGGTAATAAAAAGCACAATATTTGACCAAGTACAATATTCCAAAGTAACCACTTAGATATTTGCTTTTAAACAGCTAACCAGTAAATATACATTTTGGTTGAATTGCTGGTTGGCTATTTCATACCATCATGCTTGTATAGGATAAAGCAGGCTTCTGTTAGTTAGGAGAAAGAAAATAGAAACAGTAACCTGAGTTACTGTTTAATAAATCTCGAAAAATGCAAGTTTTTTTCCCTACAAAAGATGTTTGGTGGTGGTATGGAACCTGTTTTCCAGAATGCTAATGACCTGGGGAATGTTTCCATGATCATATCTTAAGTCTGCTAGAAAATTAAATTATGTAAACATTAAATAAACCCAATAGACTGGTTATGCTTCCAGTAAGGATTAATTATATCTTTGTTTGGATCAAGTACAATTATTAAAATCATGTTCTATAAGGGAGATAGCCTTTCCATAATTTAGAGCTTTCTGTAAAATGGGTTTCTAGATAATGGATCCCATGGCGGGGTGCTATTTCGGCTGTGGATAAAGGTCATGAAACCAATGTGAAACTTTGAGACAGTAAAAATTAGGGGAACTTTATAATACATATATTACACAAATATCCTGGAAATTACTTAGTGATGTCATCAATTATAATTGTCGCTTTATAGTATAATTTGTACCACATGACTTAATGAAACTTGTGCATTACTGGCGATCCGCTCCTCTTCGGCACCGCATCCACAATGGCGCGAAATTCCAATACTTAAGGACCGGGTTGGATGCCGATTTATAGGATTTCCTGTTTGGATCCTGGGTGCATCTATAATTCGTGCTGAACTTGTTTACCCTGCGTGAACTTGGATTTTGCTGTATTCTGCCTGCCTACTGAACCTAGCCTGGAATTTGATGACAATTACTCCTATTCCTTCTGATACCGCGAACTTGGTCCTTAACCCCCAAGCTTCCTTCGTGGTCCTGACTACTCCTTCTGGGAGCCAATAGGCCCTCTGACAATTACTATAAAAAAAATAACCGTTTATTATAAAATATAATGATATGAAAAGTCACCTTGGTGTTCTTGACCTGAATAAAGGCAATGAGCCTTGCGCTTTAATATGACCACGGAACTCCTCAGCAACTCATAATATCCTTATAGTTTGCAATAGAGGTACAGTATATTTGTTCCTATAAGCAAAATACAAAGAGCACTCTTCCAAGAGTAAACTAATCCACATATTAATTGAAGTTTTCCTTGGATGCTTATCCCAATTTATGCTCTATTTTACATCAAAGCTCATCACACTTCTCTAAGACATATCTTAATACAAGGTAACATGCGCCTGATATTTTTGGCTTGTTTGAGATATTCTTACACAAGATGGATTTCAAGAAACTATTAAAAGGAAAAACTTTGCTCCCTTTAAAAATTGGTAAATCCATAGTCCACAACAAGATTTATTTCAAGTACAAGAAGTTACATGGAAGGTTTTGCGGTATTGACTTAAAGCCCATATTTCTGACCCTTTTGATTACTGAAGCTGAGATACTCATTGATTAGCTATCATTGTTTGACTTCCTCTCTTTTCCTCTGCCCTTTAATTGGAAAACATAGGAAAGAAGATATCGATTTGTTTGTAATTGAGAAGATACTAAGCTGTATGTTATTTTAATTACTGTAAGTATTGCAGAGCTTTGTTGCTATACTGGTACAAAGACTGGGACAAAATTAATAAAGGGACAGGGTCTTATATGCAACAAAATAAACATTTCTTTTTAAAAAGGTTTTTATTTTGCATTTTCTCAATAGCACAACAAAAAGATTGAGGGTCTACATTCTTACAATATTGCAGCAAGTCATGGGGAGCACGATCTAAATAAGGCATGTAGCAGAGAGTCATTGGGAGGACCTCCGGGGATGGGTTTCTTGTTTGGTGATTGGTAATATCATACCTGAGGTTCTGCCTCTGGATTGGCCTCCAGTCACAGGTCCCAGACCTTCTTTAATTTGTGAGGGCAGTGTCTGCTTATGTAGGTTAACTTAATAACAGGCAGTTTGCTGTTTATTAGCTGCACCCATTGTTGAACAGTTGGTGATTGGGGGCTTATCCATGTCATTGCAACATGCTTCTTAGCGTAAAAAGTATAGAGTTTTGAGCAGGGTTAAGGTTTTGTTCAAGGGGACTATATCATCTACAAGACCTAATAAGCACACTTCTGGAGTTAGTATTGAAGGTAGCAAGATTTTGTCATTGAGATACTTTACTACTTCAGGCCAGTAGTTGTGTACAGATTAGACATGCCCACAATAAATGGAAGAATCCAGCATCTGGAGATTAACATTTGGGGCTTTGTTAATTGGGGTTCCTACCCATAGGTTTCAATCTCAGTTTGGTAATGTATATAATGTTTTAATGTACTAGAGTTTATAATTATACAACATTTAAAATACTTTTTATAAAAAAGGGCAGAAATGACATTATGTTTTATGCTAGTAAATGAACTGTCAAATATGGATTGTTCTTAATAGTTCATGCAGTGGGCTGATTATAAAAAGAGACAATAATAATGAAACTAACCCTAGTGTGTAAATGTGTGCAATCTCCACTTGGCCTTCACTAATAGAAATGAAATGCAAAGACCCAAAGACTCCAGCGCCATATCCACATAGGCAGTGGAGTTATAAATTGTTAAAAAATGCATGAAAAGCTCATAAATTAGGCCTTCACAGAAACCTGAATGGCACCAGCTGCAGTAACATGCAGAATAATAGCGCTGCCACTGCTTTGATGGAGAAAACACATATACTGTATCTGAAAAAGAAAATGCAAGTTATGCCAAAAAGCACCCCATTGACTGGGCAGACCCTCTATCACAGGGATCCCTAACCTTTTTAATTGTGAGCAACACTCACATGTGAAACAAGTTGGAGCAACACAAGCATGATAAATGTTCCTAGGGATGCCAAACAATTGCCATTTGGTAGGCCCTATGTGGACTGTCAGCTCGGTTTGGCAGTGAACCTGGTGTTTGTACAACCAAAACTTGCCTCCTTGCTAGGAATTAAAGAAAAAGCACCTGCTTTGAGGCCACTGGGAGCAAAGTCCAAGGCGTTGGTGAACAACATGTTGCTCCTAATCTATCATATCACCTTGTTCAGTGCAAGAAACAAAAATCATACACAGGAGTGCAAATTGTGATCACTGTTTGATTATCTTGGGTCAGATATCCTAATTGGACTTTTAATCCCTGCCTTGTCCTTTACATAAGCATTGGTACACCTGTGTAATCAATGACATAATGATGTCATGCTACACCTGCATAATGATGCCACCCCATGTCTGTGTATTGATGACATATAATAACGCAACATGTGCCTCTCATATCAAGCTCTTTCCTTGAGTAGCTTGGCCTTCCCCTACCTGTTGTTCTTGTTGCTCCAGCTGCTGATATGTTGAAAAAGACTTTAGTGGGTGAGACACTGCAAAAAATGCATTTTTTAAGTTATGCCTTCATACTATAATGATATTAAAGGGCATGTAAAGGCAAAAAAAATAAAATCAAATTTTTACTTTCTTTAATGAAAAAAAAAACTTAATATACTTAAATTAAGAAATGTGTACCGTTTTTATAAGAAATCTGACTGTATGCAGTGAAATTCCCCCTTCGTTTACAGCTGTGCATAGGAAATGTCAGACGGTCCCTAACTGCTGAGCAGGGAAACAATCATACTTATGAACAGCAGGGGGAGCACTCGCCTTACTTCCCAGCCATGCAGAACTCAAGCAGCTTTGTTTCGCTATAGAGTAGTCGGTGACTGTGTAGAGATTTGTATTGGATTTTTTATTTTTGCCTTTTCATCCCCTTTACTGTTTCCTGCAGGGACAAAGATCATGGAGCCAGATTTAAACAGATAAACTGGGATTCTATTTGGAGGATTATTTTGTTGCAGCCACTGGTTCTGCAGAGTTGGGGAAAGTTTGTATTAAACAATACAAAAACTATAAAATCCACATTAGATTACATGACAACACAGGACCCAGTGCAGTCTACCTATTCTGATAATTAATCAGTCTTTCTGTATCGGCTTCTGGCAGATATTATTTGACTTGTGCTCTTTTGATCATTTATGACAATCCCTAAGCAGCCCAGACCACACTGAGCATGTGCACAGTCTTGGTCTTGCAAAGATGTTTAACAAAGTTACAGGATGGTGACCCCCTGTGGCCAACTTTGAAAGCAGAAATCATTTGTTTTATTAGGCTTGTGAAACAGTAAGTTCATGTTTCTGTTTAGTATACAAGATAAAGCATTTTTAGCCTTGTTCTATTTTAGACTTTACTTCCCCTTTAAATCCATTAAATACTTCATACAAGGGGAGTTTACTTTATTTTGACATGTTGATCTTTATTTTGGTATTTACCTATGTGTTTATGTCTATTTTAAAAAATAATCTTTATTATAAACCACACTGTAGAAAGAATATGTGAGGTTAACAAGACAGTGAGCAGTAACATGTTTAAACTGATTATAGATTCTTGGAACAAATGCTAAAGGTGTGTACTGCATCTACATTGTCTTATTTACCTTATGTTTGCAGACACATAGCTGAAGGATGCATGTCGCCTTGTCACTTTAGTAACAATAATCACTGTAATGCAATAGTTAATTAATCTCGCTATCAGTCATAAGAGGGAACATTTGCACTGGGCTTCATACTATAATGGAATAATGATCCTAATCAGCGAAACTGTCCTAGGAGAATACTTTTGTATTCACAAATTAATAGTGCCAATGAATACAACTACCTGACAAATCTGATTTGCTCTTTGTTGACAGGTAAATATTGCTAGAGAAAAACATGAAAAACCTAATATACAGCAAAATGCAATGTATAAAATATTTACAGTATGTACTGACAAAACTACATGTCTTCTGCTCTTTGATCACCATACTGTACATGGCAGGAAAATACAAATAGGAAACCTTAAATGGTAATAAACATATGCATGGCACTGGTTTAAAGTGTAGTGTTTGAATATGCCATCTTATTCCGCTTGCAGCATAACTTTTGGAACCATTCGCCACCCTTTCAGTAATTGAAAGTGAAGAAAAAGAATATTTTATTGAGCACTGAACAGAAAATGTATTAACTACCACCATGTTTCACCGTGCTTTTGCTTCAGCTATATTTTCATATTCAATCATTGCTTTTATTCATTCAGTGCCTTTATTGCTGTGTTTTAGTACTGATATTACTGTGACTGAAAATCTCATTTTCTGAAATAAAGGGTATGTCTAGGTTTAAGATTTAGATCCAGATTATATGAATAACAAAGACAAAATCCATGCCCCTCTCTCTGTACTTATTTTTTTTATATTATAGTTCCTAGACAGTCAAAGGGCTTTCAGTGGAATGAAACACCTTGGTTCTCTGAAAACCCTTTACAACCCTCCTGTGGTAAGGGTAGTGGCTATATACTGTACCTGTAGATCACCTGAAAACATAGCAAAATTGAAGGGGATTCAAATTGTCTGGTCATAGTCAGGGGAGATCCGTGGGCTGCTGCCTGAGGCAGCAACCCCGATGCTGCCCCCCTCTCCCGCTCCACGCTTAAAAGTTTAGCGTCAGAGGGGGTCAAAAGGTGTGGCATCGCTAGTGTAATGAGCGCATACTGCGCTTTCTGCACTAGCAGAGCTGAATTTCAGTTTTAAAAAGCGGAAAAATGGCTCTTAAAGTTACAGGAGGCGGCTTTTTGCCTCCCCTTGTAACTGTCCGTTCCCTGCCGCCTGAGGCAAGGCGCTCACCTTGCCTCATGGCGGGAACGGCCCTGGTCATAGTGCATAGTCAGATGGTATGAATAAAACATACATAGTAGAAGCTGAAACAGAAGTAATATGATACTGCCTTCCACTATGTATAGTAAGCATGATATAGTAGGTTCTAAGTGAGATTGATAGTGACCATGGGATGAACACTTGTAATTTATTGGCTGGCAAGCCATGTAAAATGCTTTAATACATGTAATAATAATAGCAAGGAATGGAGGGGGTTAATATATAGGGGGTTGTTTGCTAAATCTCGAATTTATCTGGTTGGACTTTTTGGGGAATTTGTTGTGAAAAAAAAACCTCACATTTTTCAAGATTTATAGTAACCAGATGCTGCAAAAAGCCAGAATCCAAAAATCTGCTATCTCAGACCTGTAGAAGTCAGGCAGCAGCACCAATCTCAATTTGAAGATATTGTGGTTTGTGCTTTTAGCCTGAAAATCTAAAAAAATCCTAGGTTTTCAGGCAAAAACCTGCAAAAAAAATCCATTGATTCGGGAAGAAAAGTCTGATAAATTGGGAGATTTGGGTTTTTGCTCGATTTTATCAGATTTTTATTCCAAACCAATTAATTTGATTTTTTTTTATAAATTAATAAGTTCAAATCAGGCATGTGAGTTAAAATATAAGATAAATTCAGAGTTTAGTAAATAACCCCCTTAGTGTACATTGTCCCCCCTACTTTATACGCTATAGCTTAATTGTCTGACATAAAAACAGAAGTAAATGTTATTTTCTCTTAATAAGAAGATGAAAAATTAGGTGTTACTTTTCAGCCAGCACAAGGCTTTTTTATGACTCCTAGAAGAGTAGGAGGAAGGATAGAGAACGGAAGAGGCAGCAGGCACTCAGTTCTCTTCTCACAGGATGCCTTGTTCATTTTAGAGCAGCATTCCCTCCTTGGATGAGCTGTCTAATAAGCGAATTGTGAGGGTTTTTACTTAAATTTGCAATCAAGATTTTTTAAAATTAATTTAAAGGATGTAAAGCCTGTGATGGCCTAGTGTACGGCTCCCCAACCTTTTTTACACAATTATACAAATTATTGGGTGGGGCTGGGCATTAGTAAATATTGGTACTAACAACAAAATTAATGGTATACCGTACAGAGTGAGTTCAGGGATCTAGGCTCTAAGACAGGGATCCCCAGCCTTTAGAACCAGTGATCAACATTCAGAAGTAAAAGGAGTTGGGGAGCAACACTAGCTTGAAAAATATTCCTGGGGTGCCAAATAAGGGTTGTGATTGGCCATTTAGTAGCCCCTATGTGGATTGTCAACATACTTTGAGGCTCTGTTTGGCAGTGCACCTGGTTTATACAACCAAAACTTGCCTCCAAGTCTGGAATTCAAAAATAAGCACCTGCTTTGAGGTCACTGGGAGCAACATCCAAGGGGTTGGAGAGCAATATGTTGCTCATGAGCTACTGGTTGGGGATCAATGCTCTAAGATTAAGGGGAAGTCTTCCAATGTCATTGTAGGGACCTATAGGATATTCTAACCCTATAGAGTTAATCCCCTATCTTTCCTATGTAGTTCTCATATCCTTTGTTATTGGGCACAAGCCATTGCAACAGTTTAAGTGTAACCACCTCACCTATTGGACAAAGAGTGTAATGACACTCCCCTGCCACACTACTATATAGTTTTGTGCAGGGAGTGGCCTCTTCCTCTTTGGCTCCTGGTGATGCTGCTAGGTGATCTCCATTGAGCCTGGGATCACCATTGGCCCCAATAAAGCCATTTACCCCAAAGGGACTTGACACTTTGGTGCTTAAGTCGGGTACTAGGTAACCACGTGAATGAGGAACAGCTAGCATAGTAAGCTTCTGTAATAAACTCTCTGGGAGGGTGAGACAGAGAGGTGTAGCAGAAAGAGCAGTTGTCACTCCAACAAGGATTTGTAGAAGGAAGTAGCTTTCCCACAAGGCCTGTTTGCCTTTAGAGCAGGGAACTCCGTTGATAGGCATCTCGGTTAGCAAATGACTACCTGTACCCTACAGTACCTGATCGATCCCGATCCCCTCACTGGCAACGTCTGTTAAATGGGAATTGATGTACACCTGTCTGCTGATACCTCAAGGAGTCACATCTGTCTGACTGTGATCATTACTATGTCCCAAGTGATTCCATCTGCTGTATCCTACAAGTATTTGTGGGTAAACCTGAGGTAATTTGCTTTTGTGCATAATGAATCTGTTTAACTATCCAAGAACCTCCTGGCGTCCAATTTATCTACTTTTGCACTAATTAGCCTGTTGTAGTTTTACACCATCTTAAAGGGGAAGCTTCCATTTGGCAAAGGCTCTGCCCTGGGTGTAGATTCACAATGTAACCCATGCTCACTCCACTAGCTGGACACCCTTAACTCCTCATTGGCAAGATAGCCCAAGAAAGCGTTACATCATCTTTTCAGTAATGTTGCCAGTGCCACACACAAGTTTAGGAAGACGGTGGAAGTTTAGGGAGCTAAATCAGTAGCTAAAATCGCTAATGAAAATATGCCAGAAATCTCATCCTCAGGCACATTGGCAAGTTAATAACAGGCTTAGATGACAATTCGCTAGCGAAAGAGACCGTCGCTACTGCAGTTTCGATCCCTATCGCCAGACGAATTTTCACTCAGGCGAATGAACTTTACTCTGCAAATTCACTTAAGTGCAAAATTTACAGATAGTTACCTCTTTCAACCAGAGTTTCCTTCGCCACCTTAGACGTGGCGAACTGATAAGATGAAGCTACATCCTCCTCAATCTTATGTCAGTGACATCATATCCTGTATTCTGTCTATGTATTATATCTATAGTCATAAAAGTTCTAAAAAAATGCTGGTGTTTTTTCATATTTTAGAATGGGATTGCCTTAAAAAGTTCTAACTATTAAATATTTTTGTGTTAAAATTTTTTTCCAACAAATTGAGGGTCAGACCACTTTTGTTTTAGGGTGGACTCATGTCTAGGGCATTGGAGGATCTCTTTTGTCTTTAGCTTCCTTGTACATTTGTAATAATAAGTGGCTACTTCAAGCATTTGCACCAACATCTCTAATAAAGACGTCTATACAACATATATGTACCCTGCCTAGTCAAATTGACCTAAGCATAAGAGTACTAACAAAGATTCGCATTTAAGCGAATTATCATAGTGGTGAGAATTTGGCCTTTCGTGAATTTGCCCCTTGGTGTAGAAAGAAAGAAATTGGGTTAGTGATAGGTGAAGCTGACCCGTTTCACCGCCAAAATATCAAAAATTCACTGAAATGCATTGGAGTCTAAGGGAATCATTCATCATCACGGCAAAACTCTGCGAATAATTTCTCTCATTACTAGTTTGGGTTCCTAGAGCACTGGCCTGATTTTTCCTTAGGTTACAACCTATATAGTCATGACTGCTTGCACTTCAATGGAAGGGGGTCCACTGTGCTAGGGAAAGAATGGCTATGAGGTTAGAGTAGTGTTTAAAGTAGGCGTGGGGGGTGAGATTAGTAAGAAATATGGGGAATCTAGGGTAGAATGTTCAGTGGGATTAGTAAGGGGTCATGGGGGAGGAGTGAGGAGATCCCTCTGTTACAAGGAAAACAGACTAATACTAAGTTAAGATCTAATTCTCCATTAAGTAATGTAAATTTCAAAGGAAAAAGTAGTAATCTTCACTGTATGCTGACAAATGCATAGAACTTGTCAGGTAAAATGGGAGAGCTAGCGTTTATTGCATGCTCTAAAATGTATGATATAATTAGTATCACTGAGACCTGGTGGGATGAAAAATGTGACGGTGCTGTGAATGGTTACATCCTTTTTAGGAGGGACAGAAAAAGCCTGAGTTAAAGCCATGCACTAAAGAAATAACCATAGATGGCAATGGGGAGGGTGTGGAATCCCTCTGGATAGAGATATTGACTTGACAAATGGTTACAAAGAAAATTATTATTGGTGTATGCTACAAACTACCTCTTTTCATAAGTGATGAGAATGAAGTCCAGATACTTTTACAAATGAAAGCAGCTTTACAACCAGGCCAAGTTATTATTATGGGTGACATCAATTATCCAGACATTGACTGGTGTGGTAATGGGGTTGCCAATTCAGAAAAATCTAGCAGGTTTGTAAATATGCTGAATAACAACTACTAGGAATGACTTTTTTGGACCAAATTCATCTTCTAGCATTTATGTGGGTGAGCATTTAAAGAAAAGTGGTCATAACATGGACTTTTTTAGCATAGCATAACAGATAAGGCCTGCAGTGGAACCACTGACTCTCTTTTTAAATAGTAATGATATAGAGTCAGGCTTAGAAGTTCAGACAGATATCCTGCCAAAAATATGCTATTTTAAAAAAAATGGTGTCATATTCAGGGCATTATTTTGAAGTGATGATACTTTTACAGTGAAACCTCAATTTTACATCCCCTGATTTTAAGTTTTCTCTTATGTGACATAGTTTTTTTTGGTGGCCTCGCATATACATTATGCATACTAGATTTCTCAGATTTTACATTTTCCTGGACTTTATACCTTTTTTATGGTCCCCTGAAAAACAAAAAGTGGGGGTTCTATTGCATAAATATCAGAATCCCTTTACTTGTTAAATATCCCACAAGGTCAAACATAAAGTACAATTAGTTATTAGAAAAATATGGTGTTCATCTATTAGATTAATGTCTAGGGAGTCATGGGACATTTTTATGGGTATAAGTCCCAGCTGTATGGGAATTAATAGTCGATGCAGTGTAATGAAAAAAGAACCGACAGAAATCTAAAGAGACAGGTAAAAAATGATACGCAAATGTGTGCAGACACGTGTTAAAAATAAAATTATTTCAAGTTTGTTATGATTAATTAATTTCAGTTGGACTTAAAAAAAAGAGATGGAGAAAAACAGTAATAGAATATTGAGAGATTAGAGAATTATGAAGGTTATATATGCCGGTGGCAAAAAATTGCCTAAATACATTAAAGTCTATGGGAACCAATTTTTTTTGACGTGCAGTGAATTTTTTTTTCTCCCATTGAAGTCTATGGGTGTCATTTTGGTTGCAAATCAAGGCTCATCCCTATATGGGACCACTAAGGAAATCTGGAAAAAACAATACACATTAAAACTACACCAATAATGACCCTTAAAAGGAAATGTATATGACATGCCATATTGCAGAATTAAAAATCTGTATTTTGAGCAACAAGATACAGCATGAGCAGTTTGGCATTGTTTAAAAATAAATAAATAAATAATAATAAAAAGACTATCATCAATGCCAGCCACCCAAAAGCACTCATTTAATATGTTGCTTCACAATGATGTTACAATCTAGGGGCTAAGATACACACTACAGTTCATTTAAACCAGACTAGGGCTTATGGAATTAAAGGGAATAGAAATTGTATATTTCATCTGATTTATTTGTACAGTGTATAGTGCTTGTATGGTTTTCAGGGGATTGTGCCTACCAAGGGGGTTATTTACTCAAGTATGATTTTTTTCTGGTCAGACTTTTAAAGGGGAAAACTATTTTTTTGGAGAAAAAAACTCGATTTTTTAGTGATTTATTAAACCCTGATGGTGTTAAAAGTCCTAAAGAATAATAATAAAAATTACTCCATCTCAAACCAGCCAAGGTGACGTAGAAGTAAATGGCACATGTCCCATTTACAACTGGAAGATATTTTTATCGGTGCTGGGTTTCGTACAATGATCCAAAGATTTTGTAGTTGGTGGGCATTATCTTTTATCAAGTCTTTTCCCACACCAGATTTTTTGGTTAAATGTATTAATAAATATATCCGCTGGCATTTGTTCGGTGTGGCTTTAACAAAATAGTGATTTTTTTTTGAAGTTTGATAAATAACCCCCTCAATGTCTTTAAGATTAGGTACAGTAGTTTAGGGGTCACATGAACTGGTCCACAAGGGGGTGTGGAGGGCTGAGTGACTTTGTTCTCACACTTTTTTTTCTTCATTTATATATACAGTATCTCTGTATTTAACCAAGGGCTCTACAGAACAAAAAATGCCAATATTTTGTAACATGCTGCCAGACAATTCACCCCTATCATTGTGGCTGTAATTATTTACACATATCAGAAATACAATATTTTCTTCATTTTTTCAAAACTATTTTTAGCCATCATCTTCTATCTTCTTCGAGAGCTTAGTATCTATTAAATCACTCACAGACATCTTCGGCAGACTATGTACCTTTCTGAAAAAATGTCTTTAATTTACAGAGCTTTCCTTTTATGTCTTTATATTAATTTTAACATAGAATGTGTCAGGAAGGCATGCGAAGGGGAAATAGGCTCCTTTATGATTTGGCTGGAAGATTTACTAAACTATGACAACTTTGGCTCCCTAGTAGGAAACATTACATTTAGACATTAAAGTACAGGTATTGCTGTCATGCTGTAGCGAGCAGAGTTACATTTCAGTACCTAATGTAAAGATGCATGATAAAGATCCTAATGTACAGTCTTTCATTAATTTAAGTTACTGTAACTCTAACTTATTCTGAACATTAGTTAGGATCAGAGAGTGTTTTATTGAATTACATTTTGCCTTGAGACGTTTCCTGAATAGTATCTTTTACTACTTATGCTGTTGCCTAATTAAAAGTTGGATCTGCGGCAGAGCTATATCATCTATCCTGTGCAAATTTTCAAGAGGCTAAACAACTTTTACCAAGCCCGGCTGCATTGCTAAGGGTACATTCCACTACTACAATGCCTTACAAAAGCACTGGCAAGATGAAGGCAGATAGTTTCCAAAAGTTGTTCACCAAAGCGAACCCGCAAGATGGCAGCGGGACGACACCTTACACCAAGAGGCCTGCGCGACCTAGCCAGCCTAGTTCCCCACAGCCGGATATCTCAGGCGAGCAACCTACCGAGACTACTCTGCACTCATTAATGTTGGTGATATCTGACTCCAAATCATCATTAACAACACAAATTGCTGAAACTGCCACTACCATGACTTCCAAAATGGAGGAGATTAAAGTGGACCTCTCCCTGCTGCACCATGACGTGCAGAAATTTCGGGAGTGCACAATTGAAGCGGAACAATGAATTGGAACCCTGGAGGACAATTTTTCACTGCTGCAAAGACAAGTGCAAAAGCTCCAAAACGTCCAACGTCTACTTATTGCGCATGTTGACAACAATGCAGGTCCAATCTTCGTATAATTGGCCTACCGGAGGGATGTGAAGGTGCCCACCTGGAAACTTTTATAGAGACCTGATTAAAAGACAACCTTGGCAGGGACCATTTCTCACTACAGGTTGCGGTTGAGGGCGCCCTCCCAAGGCCTGTGATCTTGAAGATGTTAAATTTTAAGGACAGATATGCTGCTTTGCGGGCTGCGAGGCTCAAGGGAGAAATTACTGTAGCCAATGCAAAAATCTCTATCTATCCTGATTTTTCCACCATGGTACAGAAAAAACGTGGTACTTGTACAGAAGTTCGCCATCAACTAAGGGCACTTAAAATCCAGAACGCAATGCTCTTTCCAGCAAAATTGCATATTACAACGGGTGATTCCACTATGTTTTTTGATCAACCGGAGGCTGTGATAAAGTGGACAGAAACGCATCACACCAGGAATCAGGTGCGGCGCTTTCCAGCCAGTGAAGTGAATGACTCTTAAAAGTCTCTGCAGTTGCAATCCAGCGGAACGCAATGTCCAAGTCAACTTATTGCTAAAGGGCGACACTGCCACTCTCACAACTGTGTAATCGGACTTAGTAACGGAAAATGTACACTGTTCACATTGATCAAAGTTGATATGTTTGGCTAATAGTATCACTGTTTGTCTGGGAGCCTCCTCATGTTGTGGGACTTAATCTATCTTTGCTTCTAATATTATCAAAGGCTTATTCAACATGAATGAGCAGGGGTGGGAAGGACAAGTTGTTGGGAAATGGGTGTTAATTGTTGTTTATATTTTGTTATTTGTTATGCACAAAACAAATGCGTTTGACATTAAGTCTAAGATAGATTTCACTTTTATTCTCTCCTGTGACACTTAATACCTGGATGAAATGGCCGCCTTAACAGTTTGTTCATGGAACGTTAGGGGCCTAAACTCCAGATTCAAAATAGCTCAACTTTTTCAATACGTTAAGTCTTTACTCCCTCAATGGTCCTGCAAGAAACACATTTGGTGGTACAAAAATTTCTTGCTCTTAAAAATGCATGGGTGGCCCATCATTACCACGCCATGTTTTCAACGCATGCTAGAGGGGTTGCGATACTTGTCAGGAAGATCCAATTAGATCACTATGGTAAATACATAATCATGTACTGTAAGCTAAATCTTGTTCCCCTGGTGTTAATTAATGTGTACCTACCTCCCCCCATGTCAATAGTTACGTTGGAACAAATTTTTAGGAAAGTTCTGGATCTACCTCCAAGCCCAATCGGTATCATGGGGGAATTTAATTCATACAGATATATGGAGATGGAAAAATCTTAATGTTAGACAGTACTAGTGCCACTCACAAAACTCTGTCACAAATTGATTTTGTGTTAGCCTCTTCTGAATGTTTACCCTGGTTATTATCGGTTGAGTATTTGCCACGAGCATTCTCTGACCATTCACCTTTATTGTTAACAGTGAAAATGGGGGTAAATATATCAGACAGAGTGTGGATACTCAGTCTCCTTTGGTTAAAAAAACCCTGAGGTGCAAGAATCAGTTACCCCGGAATACACATAATATTGGGGTTCAATTAGAGACACTGCATCCCCTGAAGTGTGTTGGGACGCTTCCAAAGCAGTGGCCAGGGGGTCATTGGTTGTGGCTATTACTAAGGCAAGGAATAATACTAAGCGAAGAGTGGAGGAGGCCAAGAAGGAGGTATAGATTGCAGAAAAAGGCTTTACTGGTGACCTATACAAAGCTAACCATATCTGGCTTTGTAAAGCTCAGAGGGAATTGAAATTAGTTAACACCACCCTCACACAGAAAAAACGGCTCTACACTTCCCAGTGGTTGTATGATCATGGGGAGAAGGCAGGGAGGACACTAGTATCTCTAGCCAAGGCAGTCACACCCAACACAATAATTCCTAGAATAAGGAATGACATGGGAGATATTATAGAGTCCACTTTTGCAATCATTGAAGTGTTTAGGGAATTTTAAACTAATTTGTACAAATCTCAATTGACTTGCTCCGTTGAAGAAATCAAGAATCATATTTATAGTCTTCTCTGTCCAAAGTTGGATCACCAGCAAAGGGAATTCCTCGAAAACCCCATTACAGTGTAAGAAATAACAGATGCTTTGCATTCATTTCCCGCCAACAAAACCCCTGGACCTGACGGTCTCCTGGCCAAATGGTACAGACTAGTGATGGCTGACTTTGTTCCCAATTTCCCACAGATGCTTGATGCCTCAAGGGAGTCAGGTAGACTTCCACCATCCATGTATTCGGCTGTAATTGTGCTAATTCATAAATCTGGGAAAGACCCGGACCTGCGCGATTCGTATCGGCCCATTTCTCTAATAAATTCCAATGCCAAGCTACTTGCCAAAATTTAAGCATCCAGGTTACTAAAAGTTATCACTTCAATTGTACATCAAGACCAATCTGGCTTTATGCCCAATAATTCCACTTCTATTAACTTGCGCAGATTGTACACTAATTTACAGATTACTCATGATAATGCGGGCTCTCGTGTCGTGGTGTCACTCGACTCTGCCAAAGCCTTTGACATGGTGGAGTGGCCCTTCATATGGGAGACCCTTAAAGGTTTTGGAATTGGACCTAAATTTATTTCATGGATCCAGTTACTTTATGTAGAGCCAATCGCACTGGTCCGGGTTAATAGCTCAACATCTAAACCCTTTAGATTACTTCGGGCACCCATCAAGGCTGCCCATTGTCCCCCCTACTGTTCACCCTGTACAGGCCACACCACTGGCCATAGCGATTCGCAGCACAAACAACATTTCAGGCCTCAAATACAAAACCTGCGAGGAATGTATAGCTCTTTACACTGATGACATTTTTCTATTTTTGGCTGACCCCGGTCTGTCTCTTCATACGGCACTGAAGGTATTTAGTAAATATTCAAGTTTGAAGATTAATTGGGACAAATCCCTCATAATGCCTATTGCTAATATTCCTCAGCACATACGACCTAGACTCTCCTGGAAGTTGCTAACAGCTCCAGTACAAAAAGGTGGCTTGGGTCTACTGGATCTGTGGGGCTATTACCTAGCAGCACAGCTATCACACATACATGGTTGGTTTAATCCTAATCCGGAAGACCTTAACATGCTTCTGAATGCGCTATTACTAGGGTCATTAGAATCACTCTCACTATGTCCCATGCGCAAACTGAAATACTCTAATCCCTTACTATCGGTGCTGAAGCCTTCCTACCTCTAGCCTGGCAGGAGGCTCTTTACATTAATAAGATTAATCTATACCTAATATCTTCTCACACTCCACTCTGGGGTTATTCACACCTCCCTCACTTCAGGAACCTCCTAGACTTTATATATTGGCCCAATATGCAGACCAGGTCCCTGGGAGACCTGCTAGACCAGGGTACTCTCCTGACTCTGCCCCAGTTTCATCAAAAAATACCCGGATAATCCAATATACCCCTTTGATATATGCAATTAAAGCATGCTTTTAGGGGACAATTCAATGGATATAACTCTGTGTATCATAAATTTGAGGTCAGTAATGCACTACATTTGCTGGAACCTCTGAAACTGGTTTCTGTCTTATACAAGGCCCTATTAGAGGCAAAGCCTTCACCTTTTCAGTCAGGTTTTGGTAAAATGGCAAATGAGTCTGCCTTCACTTACAGAGGATATGTGGGAAGAGGCCACTGACAGAGCATATTATTATCTGATTTCCATGAGGGATAGGTTGATTAGTTTTAAAATACTACATCTGTACTATTACTATCCTAGATTGCATCGAATCTTCCCAAAAAAACATGTGTCCTCGATGCCAATACCCTTGAGCAGATTTCCTTCATGTTATCTGGGTATGTCCCAAGATCCAGAATTTTTCGGGAAAAGTGGTTCAATGTCTTAATGACTATTTAGACTTGCCTCAAGTCATTTCTCCAGAAGCTTGTGTACTTGGGGGTTTAGATGATTTAGTTCCACATAATTATACCAGAGTTTTATATAGGACACTGCTGTTCTATGGCAGGAAGGCCATTGTGCAACACTGGCTGCAATCCAAACCTCCCTCCTACGATCACTGGATAAACTTGGTGAATCGTATGCTTCCAATGATTAAGATAACATGGTATGCCTGACACATTCAACAAAATATGGGATAAAATGCATGATGTGATGTTTATCCCCTGCAGCAGGAAGGATAATTAACACAGATTATTACTCATTATGTGATGTAACACTGTCAAGTTATTGCACTGTCATAAAGATTGTATGGTGTATTTTGGTTATTTGCATCTTACTGTATTGTCAAATGCGCAATAAAAAAAAATAAAAAAAACTTAAAAAAAAAAAGTTGGATCTACCCATTGTCTTGTAGAAAAAAAACTATTTTTTTGAGATTTATTAAACTCACAGGCTGCTAAAAGTCTGAATAAAAAAGTACTCCATCTCAAACCTGCTGAAGTCATGTATAAGTCAATGGCAGATGTCCAATTTAACTGCTGGGTTTAGTACAATAATCAAAAAAATGTGTTGTTTTTTGGGCGATAATACAAAAAAATCTGAGTTTTCAGCGTTACCAAAATGCATGTAACAGGGAATTTAAGTATAGGTATCCTGGGGCCCATCAAGAGAGCTCAGGATTTCAGGAATCTCCCATAGAGTGCATTTTAAACAAATTATTATAATTTTTTTCAAATTTCCTTTTTTCTCTGCAATAATAAAACAGCAGTTTGACTTCATAATTCAAAGCTACATGACTCCATATTGCCAAAACAATCCTACTTAGTTTATTTAAAGGAGTAGTTCACCTTTAAGTTAACATTTAGTATGTTATGCAATTTTTTGACTTTCTGACTTTGTCCAGCTTTTGAATGAGGATAACTGACCCCATCTAAAAAACAAATACTTCAAGGCTACACATGTATTTTTATTGCTACTTTTTATTACTCATCTTTCTATTCAGGCCCTCTTCTATTCATACTCCATTCTCCTATTCATATCAATGTATGGTTTCCAGGGTCATTTGGACCCTAGTAACAAGCTAGCTGAAAGAGCTGGAGAGCTGCTAGATAAAAAGCGTAATAGCTCCAAACACACAAATAATAAAAAAATATAAACCAATTGCAAACTGTCTCAGAATTCCACTCTCAACATCATACTCAAAGGTGAACAACCCCTTAATGCTTAAATGATTTCTTACCAGACTTAAGGTATGGTGATCTAATCTCTAGTGACATTGCCAAAGAATTAACTAAACAATAATATAAAAGGGTTTATCTTTCCATTTTGCTTTCTAGAATGGTGCGCATAATTAAAAATGATTATTAAAATGGTCTCTCCAAACTAAAAATCTTTTTTTAATGACTCTTCTCAACATGTGGATAGAACCAAAGCAGAATTGGAAGTGAGTGGATCCAGTGGAGTCACATGGGAGCATCTGCCCATATCTACTTCTTTGGGCTGATGACATTGTGGGGGTTATTTAATAAAATCAAAAAATGTATCACTATTTTCTTAAAACCACTTTGACCAAACTCTTATCCACATTTATACTGTATTTATCAATAAATTAACTTGAAAAAATCTGGTGCAGGAAAAGTCTTGATAAAATCTTTTAAAAAAAAAACTAATTCTACATTTTTTTCCAATCTGATGCCCGAAAACCACTGACTTCTACATGACCTCCGCAGGTTTGAGATGAAGTACTTTTGTATTCGGATTTTTAGTCTGTCTGCCATTGTTCCATTTGTCAAAGAAGCACCGGACAATTTAAAAAACAGACCCGGGTCAATACCAGGAGTTCAAACAGGAGTCAGGCAAGGATGGTAACAGGAGCACAGGAACCAGGGCACAGAAACATGGAACCAGGTGGGACTCAGGGACAATGGCAGGAATCAGGCACGGAAATCACAGGAACAAGAATATTACTAGATCTGGCTCTGAGGCTTCAATGATTAAGCACATGTGGTTGCAAGAAGCCAGTTTATAAAGCCCCTTAATTAAAGATTGGAACCACATGGATATAATGAGCGAGGTGAAGTATGAGCATAGGACAGCAAAGAGCAATACCTATTAACATTACAGGGCTAAAGCTCAAATGTCTGTAGTGACTCCACAAGGTAATGCACTGCAAGTTATCACATAGTCCTGACAGCATGTGTATGATTTAATGTAAATAAACTTAAGAGAAAACAAATGAGAAGTCAAAAAGCAAATTCCAGTTGATTTTTTTTTTTGTTTTATGAGCGAACAGTTATGTTTCTCTTACTACATTCCTTGAAGGCATTACTAAGCCTGATTGCAGATTCAGCCCTGCCAGTGTCAGACTGGTTCACAGGGATACCAGGAAAACTCCCAGTGGGCCCATGTGTCAGTGGACCTGTTCTATTTCAAAACATTTGGCATATTTCATGGCCATTCCCTATTTCTATGAGAACAAAGAGACCAAACAGATTGAATAATAAATTATAGCATGTAAAGAAAAGAGACTAGCAGAATAGAGGTTGCGTGAGGAGAGGATTGTAATAGTACTGAGAGTGGGCCCCTGATCTAAGGTCTTTTGGTGGGCCCCTGGTGTCCCAGTCCGACTCTGAGCACACTGTTCTGTTTCTCTTTTCTTTTCTTTTTGCTTTTTAATTTTAAATCCATAGCCATGTTTTTAGATTTTTGCTTTAAAAAACTAGAAAGTCTGTGGGGGGACTGCCTGGTAACTGATGTCCTCTCATAACTTAAACAGAAATTACTTTAAAACATTTAAGGAGATATGCCAAAGCATTGTCACCATAGATATTTATGGGTAGATTTATCGAAGGTCAAGGTGAATTTTCTAATGAAAAAAACTTGAATTTTGAGCTACTTTTTGTGTACTACAACTAGGGAATAGTCCAAATTCAATTCAAATTTGAAAAATCAAAATTTGAATATCAAAATTTATCATGTACTGTCTCTTTAAAAATTTGACTTTGCCCATTCACCATCTAAAACCTGCTGAATTGCTGTTTTAACCTATGGGGGATCTCCTAGAACCTATTTGGAGTCAAGTTGGGAAAAATTTTGATCAAATTAGATCGAATACGATATTCCTTCGTATTCCTAT
The DNA here is from genome assembly GCA_038501925.1 of Xenopus petersii. NCBI lineage: Eukaryota > Metazoa > Chordata > Amphibia > Anura > Pipidae > Xenopus > Xenopus petersii. The sequence goes on from CM076685.1 coordinate 37,594,115, forward strand.
GTATTCAATTAACTGACTTATTATCTCCCACCTAAAAAAAGTAAAACGCTGGGTGATGCTCCTAGTTAAAGGAATCCACTATTTCTGCTTTTATCGTTCATATATTTGCCTCAACCTAAGGATTCTGAACATTGCTTACAGACACATTTGCAAAACAAATTTCACCAAGTGCCTTGAAGTCAATGGTTTTTTTTTGTCACTCATAAAGACGTGACTGTTCCCTAAAATAAGTATAAGGTAAAAAAAAATACTCATCCTTAACAATGACTACGCTGTACCCAATGTTCATGAAAATTAGTGATAATATTATTGGGGAATAAACATTTCTGCTGCTGCCCTAGATATATGGCTGCATATGAACCTAATAAAGTTAGCTCTAGTAAGGTTATTTTTTCATACAGCTGACCTTCTATTAAAAGTATGGGTGAGGTGGTATGCACAGAGATTAATCCTAGACTGCTCTGAGTTAGGATTCAGTGTCTTTCACAGAGCCATCCATTTTCCTAATATTTTGTTAGCTGTATTTTAATAGTGGCATGTTTTCTAAAACACATTAGGGGCTCAGAAATATTCATATTTTTAATGATAAGTGCAGTTTTTGCTTTCTTTGCCTAAGTTAATATCTTATCTCTTTCACTGTTGTAGCAAATTAAGACAAAGACCCCAGCAGACTACAGTTTTATAAATGTGAAACACACATTCAGCAAAGTATACACTCTACAGTAATGCAAATAAGTTCACTATACCTTTTTTTAGACATACAGTAATTTCTTTCCAATCCTATACTAATTAGCTCAATATTACATTGCTTACAGACACATAGTTAGTGCATAATTTTTATTCTGGAATTTAGATGCAGTTTTCCAAGTCATCTAAGATTAATTTATGAAGGGGGCTCCACATTGTTTTCTTGACTCACACAGTTACTTTAACTTTTGCATATTAATGAAAAGCCAAACTGTAAGTCATGAACCCACAAAATTGTGAAGAAATATAAAGCCTTTACTTTTTGCTACTTGCTATATATATATATATATATATATATATATATATATACAGTATATATATATATACATATATATGTATATATATATGTATATATATATATATCTATATATATATATATATATATCTATATATATCTATATATATATATATCTATATATATATATATATATATATATATATATATATATATATATATATATATATATATATATATATCTATATCTATATATATATATATATAAACCTGATACTCAGGTATTGAGGTATTGATACCTCTCAGCTAATTGCTAATCTCAAAATAAACATTTAAAATCTAGTCAGAGGAGACAGACACCTCATTTGGCGCTTATGAATTCTACAGCAAGAGTTTAAAGCAGCAATCTGAAGGCAACAAGAGAAAATGTTGTTTGATGACTGTTTGTTTCACATGGAAAAAAAAACATTCCAAAAATGTTTACTTATATCAACATACATTTGGTGAAGCATGTTAGTCATTAAAAAATGTAAATATTTTCATTATAGGGTCTCCAAAAAAAGTAATGTTGATCCTCAGTATAGAAATTAACAGAGCCAGTGTTGGAGATATCATACTGTAGTGGTAGAAGGCTTAGCTCAAACCAGTTGTCAGTGGCTGATGTTAGCACAGTTAAGTTAACAAAGCTTAAAGGAGAAGGAAAGCTAAGGAGTCATTTTATTGCGCATAGATAGGTGCAATAGTGTAAGCTAGAATGCTATATTTATTCTGTAGCATATTTTACCATACCTGAATAACAAGCTCTAGAAGCTCTCTGTTTGTTTAGGATAGAAGCTGCAGTATTAGCTTGGTGTGACACCACTTCCTACCTGAGTCTCTCCCTGCTCTGGGTTCAGATTACAGCAGAGAAGGGGAGGGGGAGCAAACCGAGCATGCTCACACCCCGGGCAAGGAGGTTAAAACTGAAGGCAGGAAGTTTGATACAGAAGCCCATGCTTTACTTTGAGAGTTTACTGGTATAGTTAGGTGGACCTTTCTGATAAGGCTTACTTAATTTTAACCTTTCCTTCTCCTTTAATCGCTAGATGAAATACATCCATGAGTATTGAAACCTCAGTTTAGTTTTAGCCAGAATGTTATTTTTGATATTAACACAATCATCTTATTTGGTATGAAGGCTTTAGATTGGAAAGTTCCTATAACATGGGAAGTTCTTGTAATTCCAGTATTAAAAGGGGTTTACAATCTCAACCTATCAATTAAAGGCCAGTGACTGGCCAAGTTATCAGAAGGTTTGTGTTAAAAGTTAATATTAAAGTAATAACTTGGTCTGTAGGGGCCAAATTATTAGAAGGTTTCTATAAAAAGGTAATAAAAAAGTAAATAAAGGTTATAACAAGTATGGTTTTATTAAGAATAGACAATGTCAAACAAATGTTTTTATTATGCAGTAAGAATTCTTTAAATTGCACTTAAGAATAGTTGACGAGGCTGCATCTAAAATACAGTATGTACTTCAGTTTTGATTGCTTATTCTCAAAAGGTACATTACGGAACTAAAGAAAGTTCATAGAAAACTGACTAGAAGAGCACAGCTTGCATTGTTTACACTGCAGAAGAGAGGGAGGATATAATCACAGTGGCATAACAACAGGGGAGCAGGGGGTGCCCTACTTGGGATGCACCCAGGCCTGCCCGAGTAGAGCCCACTGTAGTTAGTGCACTGCAGGAAGGCCTGGAAGGAAGATCATGTGTATAACACATGTCCTGGATAGGGAGCAGATTGGGGGGGGCAGATGTTGTTTATGTATTTGTGCCAGTGATCCCCTAGTTAAGCCACTGCACTCAGGTAGGCTAAAAAACCCTTAATTAATGTGAATGGCATCAAGTTATGGATGCAGTCACAGCTGTTCTGGTCTAAATGTCTAAATAGGTCTGTCCAGCATATGACCAGCTTAACCAGCATTGCTGTTGTCAAGAGATTTAAAAAATATGGTATTTTTATGGTCTTAATTAATTTTACTGCAGAACAGATACAACTTATAGCATCAAAATTTTGCTTCCACTACTGAAAATTGTGCATTTTTGCACTACTTTGCAAAATGCAGTCACAGGAAATCCTTTATGCTGTTTTATTAATCAACTAGAAAGAAAAACGATATTATAATATAATATAGGCTTCATGGAGAAAACAAGTATGGTTGTTCAAAAAGGCATGTGTAGTAAATTCTGTACTAATCTGTCTTGTTTTTATAAAATAATTTTCCTCTTGACAGGAGAAACAAGTCAAGATAGTGGTAGAACCATTTGTACTAGAAAATCTATATCTAGCTAATTTATGTTTTTGTAAACAGAACAAAGCAGACATATTATTATGTTTATTTCGGCAAATCACAGTGTTATGGAGCTATGTAGGCAGAACTCCCTATAATTAGCAAAATTTTTAATAAATAGCAAAATTCACTGACAGATTAATTTGACACACAAACACTCATTTCATGCATGGAAGACAAAGAACAAATGCAAACTAGATATTAATAATTAAATACATAAATAACATATTAATGTAAATTAGACTTTTACATTTTCAGAATAGATTATTATAGTAAAGGGAAACTCATAAATTATACTTTACCGCCAACAGATTCCTCTTTATTTGTGTTTGGCATAAAGGGACATTATACTGACTAATTAATGATATGCCTTGGGTAAAATAAGCAAAAACAATCATCTATTTTTCCAAAACATTTTTGCTAGTGTTCAGCTATGGTACAGTTGCAAATGGCACAATGGAATGCGTTTTTGGATCTATGAATTCAGAGACCATGTGATAATGCATGCATTTAGATTTGATTCCAATTTCTTGCTTCTTTTGATGGGATTTGTGGAACGTCATCTGGAACTTGTGGCTGCTCCTCAAATGCAGTAGCATAGTAACATGAATTGTGGTTGAAAAAGTAAATTTATTTTCACGTCCATTAGCTGGTTAAATTACCAGTTTGTCCAAATTTTCCTGTAAGAATGACAATTGGATGAATGGAATTTTCTTGCACAGTTTTGTGTCAATGACAGACACATATCGATTGCTTATGCCCTACCTCAAGTTATTAATCAATAAATTAAGCAATAAATAAGTTGGCCAAATATAGAACCCTGTGAGATCCCATAAAGAATACTACACTTCAAGTACAGTTGACAACCACCCTCTGTGCACAGATTTTATCCATGTACAAACAGCATTACCACTACCAACACACCTGCTATCTATGGTTAGACCAAGCACAGCATGCTCTATATTTTATTATTTATCGTTATTTAGCATTTTATTCATCAGCTCTCCAGTTAAACATTTTAGCAATCTGGTTGATATGGTTCATATTACCCTAGCATTCATGCATTGATTAAATAGTAGGAATATGTTTATGAGTAATAAAAAAAAGTATCAATAACAATACTCTTGTAGCCTTACAGAGCATTTCTTTTTACATGGGGTCATTGACCCCCATTTGAAAACTGGAAAGAGTCAGAAGAAGGAAAATAATTAAAAAATTATACAAAAAATATGTAGGCCGTTGAAAAGTTGCTTAGAATTAATACTAACATATTAAGGGGCATATTTATTAAAGGTCGAGTTATAGAGTTTTTTTTTTACTTTGAATAAACTTGTATAGTATCTTAAGAAAAAACGTGAACATCTAAAATTCTATCGAATATTATCGACCTAAAATCAAAATTGAATCAGTCACGTTTTTTCTCCGGATAGCCTTCCTGAGTGTCAGGAAGGCTATTAACATCTTCAAATGGGTCACTGGACATCTACATGAACCAGGGTCAAGGTATGATAAATCTTAAATTTGAATTATTCCCAACTTGAATTTGTAAATTTTGAGCCTTAATAAATCTGCCCCTAAAAGTTAACATAAAGGTGAACCGCCCCTTTCACTTAATTATTCATTACTTCATTACGTCATTACTTCTTCCTTCCTATTAACATCCTTAAATCTAAGTTAAGCCAAAAAAGGTAGTTCTTAATGCTTTTCCTATTACTTCTTATGGGAATAAAATGAGAACAATACTGACAATATAATTTTTCAATGACAACAATTACTGTTCCGCTGAAAACCTAATATCCCAATCTGTGTAAATAATATTCTGTAGGTGTTATATTTGCTTTTCTGAAATGTCGATTTTTTGTTGAACCAGTATTGTTTTTTGCAGCAAATCAGATAATATAATAGGATGCTACTACCCAGTTGTTTTTATACATCCACATTTGAAATTTAGTTCAATCAGTCGATCAAGAATGGTATCATGGTAGTGATAGGGAAAGTGAACTATAAACAAGGAGTTTTGAATAACTATAAATTATATTATAAAATTGCTGATCAAATTTAAAACAGTGTGTATGTATGGACATCCTTAATTCTATTAAAGCTGCCATTGTCTGCCTGACCCCAACCAGCCAACCAACCATTCCTCATTACTTACAAGAAGCAAACTGCTATTGCTACCACCACAGGAGCTAGTTAGTTTGAATTTTAGGAAACGCAGTCATAGCCTATACTTCATTGTTGTTATTCAGAAATATATCTGTACAGTCTAGCAAAACCAAACCAAGTGGGCCATGGAATTATTCTAAAAGATGTTTGAGGATTCAACCCAAGGACTCAGAGCTCTTTATTATTAGTTTTCAAAACTCTAAAAGATATGTTTTAGCTAGCTCCACAACAGTGAAGCACATACCCCTACAGAATATTACCATACCCCCACCATTCACACTCAACAGTCTGTACTCATGCTTTGATCAGGACATGTCTGCTCTATGTCTTACACCTTATCAGGGGTGTAACTACAATACAGCACTCGGCCATCCTGTGGCTATGGGGAGAGGTGACTTGGGGGTGAGGACCACATGGTCTGCTGTTTTGTAATTTTGTAATTTGCCAAAGTTTGCCTTCAGCTGAAGTGAATGGCAGGTGACCAGCTGACAGGGTAAGGATTGGGGTTGAAGCCTAAAGATCATTTTGGGGGGGGGCTGGTCACTTTTAATTACTCTATGGGCCTTATGTTGACAGGTCAACTTGTCTGAGCCATAGGAGTCCTTGATGGCTTAGTTTTGCATTTAATGTACAGTAAATGACCACTGTTTCTGACCTGCTGCAATTGATTCCTGTCCTGAACTGTCATTCTGACTAGCAACTTGCTGCTTATCCTGGCCATTGACCAGTACATTTGTCAGTATGCTGCCTACAACAATGTGTTTTTGATATTTAAATGTATACATAATGCACAGTATTTATGTTTTTAGGTTTTCATCAAGCACCTTCCCAGTTTAAACAAGGTTACATAGCACATAGGTTCTACCAGCCAGTTCTACACTTACCCTGCTTCTTGGATTGGGTGCAAGAATATATGATGTGTCTTAAAGACATGATAGCTGACATCAAATGTAGTATTGTTACAATTTACTTCAACACCAAGATGCACATTTATCAAAGGTCAAATTTCGAATTCATGTAAGTTTTTTTAAACTCTTTTCAATTCAAATATACTCGAAATTCAATTGGGAGGTTATTAAATAAAAAGATCAAATATCTAAAACTCTTACTAATTATACTGACTCAAAAAATCTTATCAAATTCTACCAAACTCGGAAGGCTACTAACATGTCCAAATTGGTCAATGGACCTCTCCCATTGACTTATACATGAACTCTGCAGATTTTTAGGTTCTTTTTTGAGTTCTTAAAGGGCCAGAGTATGATAAATCTCAAAATTCATATTTGAATTAAAACTCAAATCCAGTTTGGATAATTCACAGTTCTAATTTGAGAGTATTGATCATAAAAAAATTAAAAATTTGAATTTGAATTTTCAATTTGACTCTTAATAACTCTGCCCCAAATATTGAGATGCAGTCAAATACATGTGTGATTACTGCATATCATTGTGCTTAGGTTTTGAGTTGTAGAGCAAATCACAATATTTTTAAATTTAACAGATTTTTCATCCAATGCAAAGTACAGAGCACAGCCAAACCTGGTGCAGAAGTGCTACCAAGCTTCCTAAATAAGCACAATGGGGTATGATCTTGCAACTCTTAGTGATTTTTCACTTCTGATTTCAGTCTAAATAAATTGACCTTTTTGTGTCTATAAATAAAGTTAACAGCATAACTACCAGATTAAGGTGAATCGCTCATCTGTTTTTTTAAGAATTAAAAATACCAGAACAGATGCCAAGTACCCTGGTCTCGGCTCAGCTTCACCATTAGTGTGACCACCGTTGGGCACCGTTGGACCACCTCAGTTTACTTGGGTGCCACCTGGACTTATTGAGGGGAACAAGGCGAGATATTCTGGCTGGCAAAGGGGCACGGTTGTTAGCAGAGTCTTTTGGGCCAAAGGTCACAGTACAAATGGAGCAGGCAAAGGAATCGTCAAAACAGGCTGGGTCGAGGCAGGCAGATATCAAGAATTGTCAGGCAGGCAAGGGTCAAAACCGGGTAATCAAACAGATGGGGTCAGGCAGAAAGAGTAGTCGAGATGCAGGCAAAAATCAGGATTCGGATATCAGAATTGTCAGGAACAGGCAGGGATAAAAACCAGAATAACAGACACAAGTTTCACAGGAACAGACAGCACAAGGCTTCAGGAACCACAGAATCAAGATTCTATCACGGGCAAGGGGCTGTACACAGAATGGCCCTTAAATAGTTTTCAAATTTCGCTCCAAATGTGCGTCAAAAACGTGCTTGCTCAAACACGCCAGCATGCCTGCGCCTTTAAGAAGCGCGCACCCTAAAAACCAAGATGGCACCAGTGCCGGCTCAAGGACCATGCTGTGGGCGTCCCCGCCGATGGCGCGGCGGGCGACCCTGCCACACAGGTATCCCCATACCCCTTACAGAATTCCTTGCATACCCAAAATGGCACGAATTTATTACATTATTAAATTCCATTTTTATGAAAGATCTCACACATTGAGATTAGGAAGAAACATCCATCTTGTAACCAAAAAATATCTGACACTGACAAATGCATTAGTGGAGGATTTGCCGGTGACTTAAGCATCAATTAAATATGTCATGTCAATGTACAGTATTAGTTAATGGAACTTCAAAGACTCTCAAACTGGGGCAGAAGTGCTGCCCTAGGCCTGGACCTTTGTGGCCTTTCCACAAATCTGGGCCTGAACACAGAATTTTACATAAAAATTTGAGTTGCTGCACTACTTCCTGATAGAACCTTCTTCTGTACATTTTTTTTTAAACATTCAAACACAAACAATAAAAATATAAAGATTTGTTGTTGCAAGAAGCAGGATAGATTAGATTTTACATTTGCTGACATGTATTATAGCCTTAAGTGGAGGATTTGCCATTGACTTAAGCATCAATTTAATACAGTATGTCTTGTCAATGTATTACTTAATGGAACTTCAATGGAACTTTAAAGACTCTCAACCTGGGGCAGAATTGCTCCATAAAAATGTACTTAGCATTTCATTTATGCATTAAGTTCTCCTGATCATTGTATTGGGACAATGTACATCCAAAGGACAAAGTGCATCATGCTTTAGGTATATGGTGTTTATTTTGCTTCTTTAACAACTGTGTGGCTTAAATCCCATATAACTCAACCATTTAATTGTTTGTTTACTGCCTCAATCTGCCTGATACATTTATGAGGGCACATATATTCTTACTGTAATGCTATGATTTATTTAGAAGCCTTTCTTTTTCAGTTATTGTGCAACTTTTTACACATGTGCTAACAGTCTCATTGCCTGCCAACAGTAGAACATGGTGATGTCATGGGGATAGGGGTATGTGACATCACGGAGGGTGGAGCTAATTTGGAAAACCGGGCAGGCAGCTTTGACCCAGACAGCCCTTCCAAAAACCTGGCTGTCAATAATGGACAGGTGGCGACCATAAAAAAAAAAAACACAATCATAATGCAAAAGCAATGTGAAATATTCTACAAGAAATGGGATATAAATCAGCTTATAATGCCTATAAATGGTAAAAAAAAAAGGTTGGCAACAACCAAGTAATATTAAAACCAAAGATAGACAATGTTTTTCTGCAGACTATAATAAATACAGCATTTTAACTTAAATTCAAATATTACTTGTTGCAATGTTATATTTGTTCTTTAAAAATACTGGTATGTTAAATAATTAAATGTATCTGTCTGTTTGATGATGCCTAAATGTTGTTTGCCATTAAAAATGCTGTTTTTCTAGAATAATGCTTTTTAGAATTTCTCTGTAACCAACCAAGGTCAGTGACTTCATTAGTTCAGTTTGATATTTTTGTAATGCCACTGCTGTCAGGTTAATAGTACATGGTCCTGGCATGTGGCATTTAATTTACAGTAGGTTTGAGTCTGCTATGTGGAAAAAACATTATCCTACAATCATGGAAATGTAAAAGTAGTTTCCAAATAATTTCGCAAATTATCTCATGATAAATATAAATGGTAATGGCCAAGTCAATGGATACAGTACCTCCACTTCGAGCTGTAGGTCTGGAGCATGAGCACCCAGGCACCACACATTACTAGTGAGATAATAACCTTTTTAAGTTTTTACATTGGGACTTTCTCTCTAAGTAAATAGCCAAGTCAGTCAACAATCTGTGCAGAAGCTAAATCATCCAAAAATATGACTTTTTAAGCTTTTTTTGAAACCAGCATTGGAGTGGGCTAGCAGGACACCAGGAAAAAACCCAGTTGGCCCCCGGGGCCCAGACTCCACATAGCCATTTCAAGATTTTTAATCATACTCTGGCCCTTTAAGAACTCAAATTTGACTATTTGCTACCTTAAACCTGCCAAATTGCTTAATAAGTCAATGGGAGAGGTCCCGGGAGAGTCCTGACATGTTGGAGAAAAAAACTTGAATTGAGTTTTTTTAATTTGAGTTTTTCTAATTCAAATCAAATTTGATTCGAGTTTTCAGGTTGTTTTAATTCGTCTGAGCTGAGAAAATTAGATTTTATCAATAAATTTCAATGGTCGAATTTCGAGTTGATGGGAGTTTATGGGAGTTTTAAAAACTTACATTAATTCGAAATTCGACCCTTGATAAATGTGCCTCCAAAAGTTTACTTAAAGAGATACTGACACCTGAAATTAAACTTTTTTTTACATCTATTATAATATTGGCTTTGCAAGCTACTTCTAACTTTGCCATATAGTATTTGCATGATGCTTTTACATTACCTGTCTGATCCCCCATGTTCCTGTAGGGTCCTATAGGGATACAGGCCCTATAGAGTTAATCTTTTCACCATTTCCTTGGGTTATTGGGTAGAATCCCTGTTACAGAATAACCTTTACAGTGATAGGCTGAGAGATTTGATGACACTGCTCTGACTCACTCCTATATAGTGTGTGCAGGGAGGGGCCTCTTCCTCTTTTGCCTCTGGATGTGATTCCAGCTGGATGTGCTCAGGGGGACTGAGTGCAATAGGCCCAGAAGAAGGCATGTGTCCAAGTCGGGGACCAGGTAACCCCGTGAATGAGGAACAGATATACTAGGGCAGACTTGTCATAGTCTCTCTAGGAGAGAAAGGCAGAGAGGTGAGAGAGAAAGAGCAGCTGAAGCTCCAACAAGGATTTGCAGAAAGGGAGTAGCTTCCCAGAGGCTCTGTGTCTTGCCTCCAGTCAGGGACCTCAGTGAAGAGGGACTGTAGGGTAGAAGCTGCTTGCCTGACAACCTCCAGGAGCGAAAGGTTATACTGCATTTGCCTGTGTACTCTCTGTGTGAGCCTGCCTTGTTCTGTGTGAAAGCTCCTGCGTGAGTATTAAACCTGTGGTCATTTGCCCTTTTTGGCATAATAAATCGTTCCTGATTGTTAAGAACCTCCTGGCGCCCAAGTTGTTTTTGTGTGCACAGTAGTCTGGGGGGATGTAGTTGCACTACACCATAGAGGGAACACTTCCACTTAGCGAAGGCCCTGCCCTGGGTGTAAGTCGCGTGTAACCCATGCTCTAGTGTTCTAGCTGGTGAATTAACCCCGAGTGGCCCAAATAGGTGTTACATTCCTGTATGAGGGGGCTGCCATATTTGTGCAGCAGGAGTCCGTTAGCATTAGAAACTGTAACTAACAGGCTGAGATGGGACAGTCAGGTTGGCAAAGTCAGAGTGTCAGAGTGTTAGAGAGTCAGGCTTAGGAACTTCAACTAACAATTATATACAAAAACACATGACCTATAGGTAACATTTAATGTACATTCATATGCTAAATTTCATTTTTTAGTGTCAGAATCACTTTAAAGTTGAACCACATTTTTAAACAATGGCATAATGCCCTACTACAGAACCTGAAATTCTAACATAGACATGTCACTATAAATCCATATTTGCGACACATTTCCATATTCCATTTCATATCACTTGCCTGAAAGGTGGGTTTTCTAATTGTATGACATACTGTATGCTTATATAGACACAATCTGGTCAGAATAACAATTTAAAGCACCAGTTACTGCAAAACAAATAATGAATTACAGTAAAAAACCTGATTTTAAGCTTTCCAAGGGACCGAATCAAAACAGTGTAAATGCAGGACAATGTTAAATCCAGAAAAGAAAAAACACAGCTTGCCGGAATGGGACCACAACATTACTGTGCCAATGCTTAGAAAGTGTAAAATCTACTGTATATGCTTTTCAATATAATAAACTTTTACTCTTTGCTGCTACAAAGAGCATATTTTTTCAATGGCATGAATATACTTGATATAAATAAGCCGTTGCTGCCATTCAAATAAAAATAGGGTAACAGGGCATACAGTATGTTTACATAGCAAATATTAGGTAAGCTCTGTACAACAGTTTTAGTACAGGGGTCAAATGGCATTCTGCAGGACTGTAGAATAAAAACCTTTCTAATATAAAATATGACATTTGTGACAAATAAATAGTTTATTTCTAGGTTCTGATTGGACAGTTAACTTTAATAAAATTCAATGTAAATGCTACTAGTCCTTTAATAGGTGAAAATATATGTACAGGTATGGAACCTGTTATCCAGAATGCTTTGGACCTGGGGTTTTCCAGATAATGGAGCTTTCCGTAACTTGGATCTTCATACCCAAACTGTACTAGAAAATCATTGAACCATTATATAAACCCAAGTATCTGGTATTGCTTCCAGTAAGGATTAATGATATCTTAGTTTATATCATGTACAAGCTACTATTACAGAGAAAAAATAAATAATGGATTATTTCAATGGAGTCAATGGATAATTCTAGATAATAGGTTTCCGGATAAAGGATCACACACCTGTACTGCACATAACCGGCTGGTGTGTATAGTAAATTGGTTTGCAAAATACTTTTGCATATATTGTATGTATATGTTCCTTGATGTACCACAAAAATAACAGTGAGGCGCCTATGTGCCACTTGCACCTGCCAGCATGCCAGTCACATTCATATAAATATCTGCACCTCATAAGTGAAAAAATAATTCAAGGGTTAAGTGCAAAAAAAAAACATGCTTGTTTGTGCCATTTTGCACTTTTCCCCTTGTCCCACTTTAGAAAACAAATCCTTTTATTTTCAGTGTTTAGTAAGTATCTTAAGAGGTCTATTTAGGGATTATAATCATTGAAGGTGACACAGCCATTGCATGATTAATCAACTATTTGTTCAGCGTCAGAGATGAAAGTGGCTAAAACAACAACATGCTTTAAACATTTATTAAGGAAACATTCCAAGCTGAAACAAATTTCCACTATTTATGAGCAAATTTATAGAATTGTGCAACATTTTTATACCCAAAAAATTAACTAGGTGCATATTTGGTATAAAAAATGTCTGAATAATTCTCCTGGCATCGCCGTGTAAAGATACGGCATACAAATGGCATAATCTTTTTACACACTTTTTCTTTGAGCATCTTCCAGCAGAGCTTACTTACAAAGGTCTGAAGCGGAGTAAAATAACTGCGGAAAATCTAACATTCACATGGTGTAAAATAAAACAACGCTTGATAAATTCGCCATTTATTTTACAAAGCATTGTACACCGTTTGGTGAATTTTGTTTTACAAAGCATAATAAATAGGCCCCCTAGTGTATGTCAATGTAAAATAAATAAAGCACAGTCACTGAATTCCATACAGTATACAGAAACCACAAACCCCCAAAAGTTCCAGTTTACAGGAAGGCCATCTCAAATAGAGTAAATTTTAAGCAAATTGTCACACTTTTTAAAAAAAAGATTTTCTTTTACTCTGCAATAATAACATATTACATTGCACTTGATAATAACCAGGCTGCATAAATCCATATTAGTGGCATAACAATCATATTGGGTCTATTTAAGGTTTAAATGTTTTTGGTAAATTTAAGGGATTGTGATCCAAATTAGACAAATACCTCCTACTCAGAAAGTCCCGAACATTCCAGATAATAAATCCTATACTGTACCTGTATCAATAAAGCTCCATTGTTGTCCTTATCCTCAAATTAATACCACTCACTGCAGTCACATAATTTTAATGCCAGCTAAAATCTAAAAATGAAATACATAGTCCACCAAGTTCAACAAAATGTAGTTATTATTATTATTATTAACATGTATTTATAGAGCGCCAACATATTGCGCAGCACTGTAGTTCACATATATTCACATACTTATACAGATTTATCCATACACTCACATATTTATATAAATTATATTATATACATACCTATAGTAAACTGAGGGGACCATTTACTAACAATAGAATTGCGATTATTTCCACGAAACTTGAGTTTGTGGTTTTCCTATATTTCTAAAAAGCTCTAAAAATTCAAGATTTATTAAGTGAAAAAAACACGTAAACCTCTACGGCAAAACTTTGCCAAGTAAAAGTTGTCGATGTGCTATAGAAGTCAAGGAGCAGCATTGGTACTATTGGACCAGTTTTTTTTTTGTAACTTATATTTTTATTGAAAGTTTTTGCAAAAAAATACAACATATACAGCAAAAAGAAAATAAATAACAAAATAATATGTTAGAAAGAAGGAAAAGAAGTAAAAGAAACAGAGAAAAGATCGGTCACAGAGCAAAAAGAAAGAACAGAGGGTATTGGACCAATTTTAATCCAATCAGAATAGTAGAGGTTTTTGGATTTTTTTCAGTATGAATTGTCCGAAAAACTCATATTTTTAGAGGTTGTAGAGGTATTAAGATCATTCAGCACTTTTTGTCATTCATACCCTTTATAATCTGAACTTTTAATAAATTCAATGACAATCGTGGTTTTAGAGTTTATGAGTTTAGTCGTGGTTTAAAAAAACTCTAAAACCACTTAAACCCTACCTTCAAATTAGCCTCTAACTGTAAATCTTAAAATCACTATACAGATGAAGCCACTTGGATTTGTGAGTTAAATGCGTCATGACTCAGGGGTAATTGAAGAAACTGTGTTATCTTAAGTCATCTTAACTCATTTAATGCATTTAACCTTTTCATTAGCATACCAAAGCTCCATTGTTCACAATGGTGAATGCTTTAATTAGATGGGATGTTGTGACACAGTTTTCTGTGTTAAATGAGATAAATGGGATATCTGTGTTTAGCTATTCTGTGTCAAACAGACAAACCAAAGTGGCTGCATCTGTAGCTTAGGATATTATGCTTGTTCAAGAAATCATGCAAGACACAATTAAAGGCATTAATAGAATCAGCCATCACAACATCAACCGGAAGAGTATTCCACAATCTCAGTGCCCACACTTTGTAGACCCACCTATGCTGCTTCAAATGATCTTTTCTATGGGGAAAAAAGATCACCCACTATTTGTCTATAATGCCTTCTAATGTACTTATGACTTGCAAGGGTCTTTACTCCAGAGAAAGCAAACCCAACCTTTACTTGTCTTTACTCATTGTTTAAATCTTCCATCCCAGTAACCAGCTTAGTTGCACGTCTGCACTTTCTCCACTTCATTTATATCTTTCTTGAGGACTGTGGCTCAAAACTGCACTGCATACTCCAGGTGAGGCCTTACCAGAGACTTATAAAGAAGCAAAAGTATGTTATCAACCCTTAAAGTAATAACCTTTTTTATGCAAGACAGTCCTTTTTAACAGCTTTTTTATTACACTATTGATACTATGGCATTAAAGTGACAATTCAATTGGTGAATTTGAATGCTGTTTATTTAAATACCTGTATAAATATGCTACTTGGCCTTGAATCATTGGACAGTAAATAAAAATAATTTTGAATGTGGGTTGAGCCTTAATGAAATAACTATAACATTGGAAAAGAAAAAAACATTGTTAAGAACAGACATTGACCATTGCTGCAATATGTTTTGCCTGCTCAGAACATCACAGCTATTGAATATCCATGTTATGATAATATGCTATGCTGCATAACAATATATTGCAGAACAGTATTGCTAACACAGTTCAGAATGAACTTTTGATATAAAGTAATAATGCATAATTGACTAGTTGCAGTACTACTTACGTCTTACATTTTTGGTGTAAATATTTACTCTTTTAGGGAGCACATAACTGCTCCAAATCAGAGCTGGAATCTTCACATCTTAGGATTCTGTAATATATTTAGTAAACGTAAGGGGAACAGGTATGTAGATTTTTTTTCCATAATGGCTTTATAGTGCAGACTAACCACAAGCCAGAGAGTTAGACACATCTCTATTACAAGTTTATTGGGAACAAGAAGGTCAGTCCTAACTGGTTTTATTTAGCTGAGAGCAGAATAATTCTCTGTGGGATTATTGCTAAAGTGCTAAAGAAAGTTTTTTACATGACTAAAGTTTCTTGCAGAAAGCTTTGTAATCCCCTAAGGGACCCATAAAACAGATAATGTGTTACACAGCAGCAGCATGTACAATAGATACTCTATATGAAGATCTTCCTAAATTATAACATTTACACATATATTTCATAGTTATTGAAGATATACAGAACAGAAATGCTAATTTGTTTAGATTTTCACTGCAAACATCTGACAAGGAAACTCAGTAAATAACCAGTGGTGTAACTATTGAGAAAGCAGACTCCCATGGCTGGGGATGGGGGGGTGGGTTAGGCCCCCTGGGGGGTTGTTTCCTTGTGTGGGCACCAAGCCCACAAAGTTATGCCATACATGTAACTCAGCCCACAGGTTTACCCAAACTGAATGTCATAATGCCTGTAAGAGTAATTCTAGTGCACATATCCTCAAGCATTAGCTGTCACCAATATGTGTATGTATTTAAAACAATCTTTCCTCAGTAAAGGCCTAACATGTTACAACCAGCGTTAGAAAAGGTGTGTACACTGGGGATGTGTCCAAGCAAGAACCATTGTCTTACTTGCTAAGGGAAGATTGGGATACATAACTGGGCAATCTATATGCATAAAAACAATGTGAAGCTCAAAATGCAGTGGAAGTTGATTTCCCTTGTAATAAGAGCTGTCTGTTCTTGTTCCAACTCCAACTTAAATGGCAGTGTGAAAAATTAATCAGCTTCTACACACTAAGAAGACACTATGCATAAATTTTAGAGAAATGATGGTATCGTCGCAAGAGAATCTTTGATTTATGGGAAACTTTTGGCCAGTTAAACTTATTGGCAGAACTATCAACTTGGCAAAACATTATAAAGAATATCCAATAATGTTGGTTAATTTATATTTAGTGCACAATTAACAAGAGCTAACAAAGTTTCTCTAAATTACTTTTCCTAATTTAAAGAGTTGGAGATAATTTACTGTTAAAGGGAAGACATTTTATAACTGCCAAACACATACACACGGGGCACTCTCTAGGATCTAAAAATGTTTTTTTACTTCAGTTTTAAAGACACCATTAAAAGCCTCAATTTCAGGAGTTTAAACTTATTAAAGGCTATTAGTAATAATATAGCAATATCCTGTTTAAAAAGACAACATAAAGGCCAAGTTATTAGTAGAGGGTTCTCTTTTTTTCTGCTGAATATGCCATAGATTCTCATATGTTGACTGTCAAGGTTTCCTGGAAATTATGCTTTTAGTGGTAGTTTTTGTAAAGGCCTTAATGACAACATCAAGGATTAGTTGGAGTTATTTGTTTTCGCAGTTGGTTTATCTGGTGATCCATATCAACACCATAATGAAAGACAGACTCAAAACACCAAACCAACAAGTCTGTTACTACTTCCATGCCAGTTCCTGATCCCTCTTCTATCCTGCTTTTTCAAGCCCATGCAGCTTGGTGCCACTCCTATATCTTATGAAGAGCGAACTCACAGAAAAACAGGTGGTCTATGCTTGTACTGTGGTGAGAGTGGTCACCTCCTCAAGTCCTGCCCTGATAAGCATAGTATATATAAGCATTAATATAAGCATAGTACAGTAGAATCCTGATTTAATGTTTATGTTTTTGAGATGAAAAATGCTAAAATGCTTCCTCCTAACAAGTCATATGATTGTGCCTTATTCCTGAAACTATACCTCCCTGATGAAGAATGCATCCTCTTTCTGTTTCAGAGACTCAAGTGATGAAATTCTCTCCTAAGGCTTATCAGAAAATCTGGGAGTTGCTTCTTTTTAGTCCAAAACAAAGATGGTGTCTCCAAACTGTGTTTTGATTACCTTGGTCTAAACAAGATGCAGTCAAGAATCACTACCCCTTCCTTTAATTCAGGAGCTGTTTGTCAGACTCAAAGAAGCCAAGATTTTCTCCAAGCATTATCTCCAAGGTGCTTAAAATCAAATCCGTGCATGTCAGGGGATGAATGGAAAACTGCATTTTGCATCTGAGATGGACATTATGAATGCCTAGTATTTTGGGCTATGCAATGCCAGATTTCATTAATGACATGTTTCACTCCTGTTTAGTAGTCTACTTGGATTACCTCTTGGTATTTTCTTCTCCTATAATACCATGTCTTCCAGGTCAAGGTGGTTTACAGCACTAGGAATATTAACTTTATTTAGTGTAAGATTCCCTTTTTTGGGGTATATCATCTCTTTTTCTGGTTTCAAAATAGACCAGCCAAAGTTTCTGTGGTTCTAGACTGGCCCACACCTATAAGAGTGAAGACTATTCAATGCTTTCTTCATCAACTTATACCAAAGATTCATCAATGGATTTTCAAAGATTGTGGCTCCCATTACTGTTCTCACTTGACAAAACTAGAAGGCATCTTTGTCTCCTGAGGTACAAAACATTTTTGAGTTCTTGAAATGTGCCTTTGCTTCTGATTCAATCCTAATACATCCTGTTACTTCATGTCCTTTCACCCTTGAAGTTGCCTCTCATGGGTGTTGGAGCCATTCTGTCCCAGCGAGTGGATTTTCAAGGCTCTCTCCATGCTTGTGCAGCTGGGAACTGTTGATTGTAACCTCTCCGATTCACGTGCATCCCAACTCAACTCAGTGTGCTGCATTTTGGCACCAAAACCAGCTCTATGTTGTTGCTGCCCTGCCAAACGGTAGGATCTCCCAAGCAGTCTTGCGGTTCTTGCTTCACATATTGTGACAGTACTAGTTTTCACTGCAAACTATACAGTAATAACTATACAGTAATAACATAGTGCAATTTTTTAAAGTCCTCTTTGCGGGTGGCTTATTTTTCGGTGCAAATATAATTACTTTTCCAGTAAGGAGTTATACATTCTATACATACAAATATGAAACTTTTTGTCCAATGTTGGAATGTACTTTATAAAGAAGTAGGAAAAGGAAATTAACATATTACTACAGATAGTGGTACTAGTATTAAAATAATGATTATAGGTGAGAAAAAATATATAATATAAAACTAGATCTGCCTAGTGCCTAGACAACTAATCAGACATTGTGTTAAAGAGAGGTACTGTGTTAAGGAAAGCACCAGTCAGCAGAATGAATAATATCCATTATATATGATGTATGAATTAATACCGCTATTAAATTATATTTTCATGCAGACTTCTACCAGATCTGGTGGTGGGTACTAATAATATAAGGGAATTAAACTGCCATAAACCAATTATATTACAGACTTACAGAAAGTTAACAGCCCACATGAATTAATTCACACACAATGAATGTAAATGCTGTCTTAATTATAAAGCATAATAAACAATGTTATCAATAAACAATTAATTTATCAATACAAACTAAAATAATACAGGTATGGGACCTGTTATCCCGAATGCTAGGGACCTGGGGTTTTCCAGATAATGGATCTTTCCATAATTTCTATCTCCATATCTAAAGTCTACTAGAAAATCGTGTAAATATTAAATATACCCAACAGACTGGTTTTGCTTCCAGTAAGGATTAATTATTTCTTAGTTTGGATCAAGTACAAGCTACTGTTTTATTGTTACAGAGAAAGAGGAGATTTTTTAAAAATGTGGATTATTTGGATAAAATGGAGTCTATGGGAGACGGTCTTTCCGTAATTTGGAACTTTCTGTATAATGGATTTCTAGATTATGGGTCCCATACCTGTACTTTAAATATTATATTTCTGTATTCCAGTAGTAATTACATTATGAAATAGAATGCAAAAGGAAGCGCACACATAGAGTAGTATTGTCTCAATTAAGATAAGCTATTAAGCCCCTAGAGCCACAGGGTGTTTGAAAATGGTGCCTGGAGAGCTATATTGCAGAAGATCCACCAGTGTGATATTCTTCAAGATTCCCCCTTTCGGGTATATACTCACAAGATTTCTTGGATTTTTGATGCATATAGTAATGTTCGTTCTTCACCTTATAAGTTTTCTCCAGTCATCCACCAAGTGGTATAATGAAGATATAAGCAAAATATAGTATAATATTGCTTTAATAAATGTTAAAAATCACCATAAAACAAACGATTTTCTACTCACAAGGATCGCCAGATCATAAAGCACGTAGTACCCAAAGCAAAATAAAAGTCAAGAGTTCTCTGGGTCCAGGAAGGTTTCTCCTGTTGAGTCTGTGATCAATGAATAAATCAAACTGCTCCAATATCCAACGCGTTTCGCAGTCTCTCTTGACCGCTTCCTCAGGGAAGGTGTGATGATCACACAAGTCCTTGTTAATCATGTCGGTGCTGCTTCTTCCCTGTTGCAGACTTACCCGTTTATATTTATTGTGACATAATTACCCGCAACTTGATGTTCAAATTTTAACATTAGCAGCAAATACTCAATAAACATATAAACATATTCCATGAAATTCACAGTGTATTGTGATTATAACAGTTAATCAAATAATTTTGTCTAGTTTAGACCATATCAATTAAAAATGCTAATTTATGCATATTTATTCAAAAGTGTTCTCTTGAGACTGATGAGCTAAAAACTCTCATAAATAGTTGGTAACAATGAATTAAGATAAGAACTGAGTAAACTTGTTAAATTAAAAAGCTGCTAAATACAAGTCTATGTTAAGACCTCTCGGAGTTAGAGAATTCAACCTGTAAATCCAATATGTCTCCCTCTGTCGCAGCTTGATAAGTCTATCACCACCCTTATGTTTGTGGCTTATTTGTTCTAGTACCACATATCTTAATTTATGTGGATCATGTTGGTGGATTTCCTTAAAATGTTTTGGGACACTATGGTTGGTGCGCTGTTTGCGAATGTTATTTACGTGTTCTAAAATCCGAGTACCAACAGTTCTCTTAGTGCGTCCTATATACAACATACAACATTCACATATTATTGCATAAACTGCATATATTGTCTTGCAATTATAAAATCTTTTAGGCTGTGGTAACCCTATCTCTTCATAATTAAATCCCTTCGGGGCAACAAAGTATTGGTATAAATTAATTATACCTCTTTCTATCTAGTAATTACATCATGTGTGGATGTGTGGCAATGATATATTACACAATAAACCTTGTGGTGCTAAACACTAGGGCATTTTTTATTTATATTACCCCAAATACATTTGTGTTGAATTGAACTTCTTTTGTCTTTTCTGTTCGGCTCATTTTGGAATTGAGCCCTGTTAAATAAAAATGGAAATTGCAATATTTTTAACATACATTAGGATATAGTAGTCTACAATAACAAGAGCAAACTTCCGTACAAGAATCATATAGCATCAATATTATAAAAAGCCAGCTCGTTTTACTTTTATTAGTGACATACTACTGTGAAGTAGGAGCACCCACTGTGCTAATAGAAAGAAGTCATAATATAAATGTTTATTGATTATTTATAGTGATCAGCGCTGTGGTGTGGCAACTCACTCCTACATGCATATTCTATAGACTTATTGTGAATAGATATAATGTTCCTGAAGCTGCCACAAAGAGAAGAGGACATTCCTGGGAGTGTAAATGAGGAAGTTGCCAATACAAATTTACTGTAAATGAGTGCTAATCAATAGGGCACAGTAATTAAAATAGAAAGAGAAAAAAGGTTATTTATTGCCTGAGGATAGATGTAGCTGTTGATCCATTGACCATAAAGATTAATTAAGGAGTGCAAGACACCAGTTTTTTTTTTTATTGGATTGTTTATTGCTGCTTTTATAAAATGCAGACTCATAGTTGTCTATACATTTTATCTACATAAATGATAATTCTTTAATTTGTGTTTCTGAACTAAGGTACTGTATATAGGTCTGTGCACAGTAATCAGTTACGCAAATATGCAAATATGCAAATATGCAACTTCAGAAATGCGTCTCCCATTTAAAACTAAAGCTTGTCTGTGTAGATAATAAAAGAGAAACCTCCAAATATCTGAGACTTCTGCACGCAGTCTGACTTTTCTACAGTATGTTCTCCAATGTTTCCATTTTAATTTTGGTCTTCTATACTAAAATAGTTGTTTTTGCATAGAACTTTCAAGTCTGACAAAGCTAAAGCCAAATCCATATCACCTACAAAGTTGATTTATTAACACTAAAACTTTTTATACTGGTCTGAAGCACAAATCTGCAAGTAGATAAGGCAGATAGTAGTTACAGACTGAAAACATTGATTGCTACTTTACATAGATAACTATGGGAAGTGCCCTGCATAAGGTACATGCAGTGATTAGAGTAAGACCTCTGTTTATAAATGTAGTGGTTCCCCAGTAACACCTGCTTTACCTATATCTTCCACTGGGCAGTGGGGTCAGGTGCATAGGAATCTTTTTGGAAAGTGGCAATGGGTATATTGGAATGTTTTGAAATCAGCTGGTATTGGCCTCCTTACAGTGACATTTAAAACATCTTAAAGGGCACCAATCATGACCAAAATCATTTACTAAGTAAATACACTATGTGAAAGTTCAAGAAATCCGATTTTTAAAACAGTTAGAATTGTATGTATAATGTAAACGATCAGCTCACTATTCCTTCTGCAAGATCTCCCCTATCTCCACTGCAGTTCTAGCTGAGGCAGCCATCTTGGATTTCACTGGCTCCTCCTACCTATATCTTCCCAGCCAACTGTAGCTCTGAAATCTCGCACATGCTCAGTTCAAATTCCTTGTTTGCTTATCAACCTTTCTAAGCTATTTTCAAATCAGCCAAACCTGTGTGTTAGCTGCTGTTCAGTAGTGCTGCCCCCTGCTGGAAGTTAGCAGGTGGCAGCACTTCTAGTGGAGGAGTTTACTAAAACAAGGCATTCTGGGTAGAATACTCAAAGCAGTGTTACAATCTGAGCATGCTCCTTAAATTTGCATATTAGAGTCTCTGTTAGAGTCTCAATATGGCCTCCCTCAGTGAAAGAACCCATTTGACAAAGTAAGGGATTTTATTAAAACCTGCAGTTTTTTCAAAAAACTATATATGTAGTTTGATTAAACGTGTTTAGCTTGTACTGGTCAGATTGTTAATATGTGTTTGATTTTGGCTGTGATAGGTGCCCTTTAAAGTTGCAAAATTTCCACTATTTAGCTGGACATCCTTACTATCCCATTACAATTCCTGCTTCAGGTAGGCTAAAATTAACATCTTTCATAACTATTAATTAAATATTACTTTTAATATTAATAATGTTCATACTTTTTGTCATTATTTAAACCACACTGTTGTGGTTTGTGCTTTATTTGCTTATACTTCTGTTTTTAACTGCATCGGGCTAGTTGTTTTGGATCATTAATTCTATTACTACTAAACCTTCTATTACTACTTTGTATTTTTGTGTACTGAATACATTGTTTTTTAAAGGAGGGGGTAAACTTGTTCAGCTTGTTTCGTATTCAGCTGGAAAGCAGTCGAATAGATTTTTTTCAACAATTTGTTAGTTAAGGAACCTTGCCCGTGGACAGTCCTCCAAAATAAATATTTATAACATTCCATTTCCTCAGAGTGAGCAGCAATATAATCCCTACAATCTTCCCTGCATTATAACCTTGCACCTACTGTATTTTTATTTACTGAATTTTAGCACAGAAGGGAGATGTTTCAACGTTGAAATCCTAATTTAAAATGTTCTCCTAACAGCAGTGCATGAAATTACTTTGCTTTTTGTGTGCATTTGGCAGGTGAGGCTTCTGAGGGACAAAAATGCTGTTATGCGTAGTATTGATTTTTTCATAGCCTTGGCATTATTCATTTTTACTTTTGATCAGTTTAAACTACCATGTCAGAACTGCCATAAATGTGACCCAAACTGGCAGCTTTATAAAAACCCTCCAGCCTTTTTTCCTCTTGTAAAGCTTACCTTAAAACAAGAAGTTTAAAAGTTATTTATTACAAACAAAATTGCCTTCTTTTGTAAAGTTATTTTTAGATTTTTGTCTTTTCAGAACTTTCAAATCCTCTTTGGTGTACAAAAATAAGAATACAAAACTGTTTGAGCAACAAATATACCATATTCTGTGTTAATTGTGCATATAATTTATTTTTGGGGGAGTTCTCAGCATTTTGTAAATGCTGAGATTATTTCAGATGGAATACATTTCCTTTTCAGTGTCAGCAGACCATGCATCATTCTGGCTTTTAAAACACACAGCCAGGTAAATACAAAAAGAGAAAAATATGCATCTTTCTAGACAGAAAGCATTAGAGCTGCATTATACTGACATGTAAAACTGTGGAAAAGGCCAAACATTAATTGGAAATGTTTGATGGTTTGGGATAAACCAAATCGCTTCTGTGCCCTTTCAGTTTCCTGACTGACGTGGTAAGTGCACTGATTACTTCAGTCAACCACAGAGTAGCTTTTTTCCTCGTCTCTGACGCAATTTCAAGTGAAATAATTGTATGTGTGTGTGGCTGCATAGAAACATGTATTGTAGTTACAGCAGAGAAAAATGCAGCCATGTATATATTGCCATTTTCAGTATATTTTTGTTGAATAGAAGCCTTAACCTCAGAAATTACAAAGAATTGATTCTGAATGTTCTGCATTGACCTGCATAATAATTATTTGAATGGATGGCCTTTACTAATGCAAATGTTAATTGCAGATGTGGGACCTGTTATTCAGAAAAATCAGGACATGGGGTTTTCCGGATAGCAGATCTTGCTGTAATTTGGATATTCATACCTTAAGTCTACTAGAAATTAATTAAATTAAAAAAAATAATCCCAACATGTATCACGTACAAGGTACTATTTAGAGATTGTTTGGATAAAAAGGAGTCTATAGGAGACAGCCATCCTGTAATTCTTAGCTTTCTGGATAACGGGTTTCTAGATAACAGAATCTTTCCTGATATCACAATATCTTAAAAGGCACCGATTTAATGGTTAGCATAATTTTACATAATATTGTATTGTGGTTATAAAATAGGGTCTGGCATTCCAAGTACACAAAGCCTAAACAGTCCCTTTTTGCCATTTGCAAAAATCCACAGATCTCCATCAGGGCCTGGTATACTCTGCACTGTGCACTTTAGACTACTCTAGTAAACAAGCCCTATAATTTAAGATAATTAGATCTAGATCCAGATAATTTAGATCTATGCAACAATAATTTCAGAACATTAAAACAAATGGATTATATCAGTGTTCCTTCTGCTGGAGGGTGCTTGCTTGTTGGTTTATGCCTATATACCTATAACCCTATTTTGGTACATTCTCTTAAATAGTAATAAACCCTTTGCAATCCAGGTCCCTGAATTCTCTTTGTGTATGAAAGATACTGGGAACTGGATTTTACACCGCAGTGCCTCCACTGAGGAGCACAACTCACTAGGATAGTAATACACACAGTCTGCAGTAAAATTACTGAATATTACTCTGATTATCTCTCTAACAAATTCCTTTAAGTATCACAGTCCCAAACACAAGAAGGGATTAATGACCAAACAGTTCAGTTTGATGTCTCTTCCCCAAGAGCTCTTATACCCCAGGTCGTGCAAC
Organism: Xenopus petersii; assembly: GCA_038501925.1. Lineage (NCBI taxonomy): Eukaryota > Metazoa > Chordata > Amphibia > Anura > Pipidae > Xenopus > Xenopus petersii. The sequence goes on from CM076685.1 coordinate 37,619,339, forward strand.
GTTTCGCCAAAGTACCTGTAAAAGGGAAAAGGGCCTATGGGGAATTTTCTTTCGGAACATAGTTGTCCATTCGATGACGTGCTCAGAGCGCTTGGTTTCAGTGCATGCTTGTCCGGTATCGTAACAGCCAAAAATGTGCTCTGTGCATTCAAATTTAGCGCATGCACACCTATTTCCTTCCAATTAACTGGCGCCTTTGTCCAATTGGACGCTGTTTGTTCTATTGTTTAGTTATTGGTCCCTTTCTCTGTCCATCTCAGATTCATTTCTTCCACTGGCCCCTTTTGCCTTAAATAGTGGCTTCCCATTTCCCTCCTTGCCCAAGCTGGCTTCTGTTCGTTCAGTTCCTGCTAAAGCTTTGTTTGTGATTGCTACTCTGGTTTTGACTCCTACCTGCCTTCTGACTCCGATCCTGCCTAAGCTTTGTCAGTGTTTGATAGTCTGGTTTTGATTCTGGTTTTGACTGCCTGGCCTCCAACTCCAACCTGTGCTGCCTGTCCCGAACCTTGCCTGGCCATTGACTTTGATTTTGCCTTCTCCTTCTCTGTTCTGTGAGTATCCTAGATGTGTTCAGGTTTCCCAAAAAGGCATCAGTGAAGACCAGGGTCATCAGGGGTGACCTTGTTCATTGAAAGGTGCTTCCATAGGTCTTCTTGGTTCCTTGTTAACTATCAGTACAGTACCTCTTTCTTTGTAACTCTGTAGCTGATCCCACGTGGTAGGCCCCACACTTGTAGCCTTGCCAATATATCCTCCCTTGGGTGGCTCACTCACGGAGTGCTCTCAGAGAGATTACAGGCAACTCAGCAGCAGGGTCAATCTCAACAGTGGCACCTTTCACCTATTGAGTCTAAAACAGTTTAACAGAAAACAAGATGTACTTTCAGAGTGGCAGAACTTTCATCTTAATCTGCACAGCATAAAACAGCAGCCAGTCTGCACGTCTGGACAGTCTCACTCACACTGGTTCTTGCTGAATGCTGCAGCATGGGTATTTTTATAAGCTCCCCTGGACCACCCCTTACATTTTGCTCCAAACTCAGGCTATTCCTCCTCTTTTTCCACTTTTGGAAAAAAAAAGTAACAAATGTGTTAGCTCCATGTATACTGTGAGCAATCTATTGCCTAAATCTTTTATATATGTGATCTAATCTTTTGTAACAAGAATATCTTGTTTCTAATGTTATATTGGGCCTGTATGATCTCTTCAGATTATTTTCAGGACTTTACCCATTGCTGGAAGATTTTGGATAGCTCTGTGCAGCCCCTCATGGAAGGATGTTTGCATCATCATCTGAGTGGTGGGATCTTTTTCAGCCCTTGATAAATATGTCCCTTATGGGCATATTAATCTAAATATGTCATAAAGTGCAGCACATGTAAATAGAGTAACATTCCAATACTCTGATTACTTTAATTGGATTTTTATGGGCATACATATCAACAGGTGAACTCTAACTTTTACAGTTTGATATATATATATATATATATATATATATATATATATATATATATATATATATATATATATATATATATATATATATATATATATATATATATATATATCATAAAATACTATAGACATAGGATTGACAATTGCTGAGATCAGCCTGTGTAAAGTGTGTTTGGGTATGGAGTCTCCTGGTGTAAATGTAGTGTATATCATTCTAACTACAATAGGCTAGCTATTGTAGTTAGTGCAGCTTTGTTTTCTACACTTAAATGTGCTTGATGTATCTGTAGGAGTTCTATTAGGAGACATGTGCTGAATGTGTAGTTGGTAACTACTTTACTACCTTATATTTTATATCATTGTGGCATAAACAAAAGACAAAATAAATTAACATATTATCAAAGTGGATATCAAATTTACATTTTCCCATTCCTTTTAAAAATATCTATTGATTTTTTTCTAATTACATGACCTGTTTTAGAGCACTGTAACATGGTGTCATATTCTACATATGGTGTGGAGATAGACAATACAGCACATCAAGTGTTAAGCGTCAATAATGATCTATATTTTAAGCACTCCTTGGCTCCAAGGCGCTGACTATGTCTGCTGCTGTTTAGCTGTTTTAACAGAGTTAAGTGACACTCTATGCTATTAGAGTTCCCATGTTAATGTGCCATTACCCTCCATTTAACCTGTAATTTAATCTTTGTTAATACCTGTACTATGTACTTCTGAGGCAGACCTCCCAATATATACAGATTCTGCAGGATGGGGTGGATGCAAGAAGATCATTGAGCTTAGAAGATATTTGTTTCTCAAGGGCTTTCTGAAGTAGGTCAGCTAAGTTTCTTCTTACCTTCTTTGTTAAAATGCAATGTTAACATTCTTCTTTAATCTACAAATGAAAGTGTCTCATCCCACGTGCCAGGCATGTCAGTACAGATACCATAATTTCACATTCAGCACAGTGGAACCAACTCTTTTCCTATTAACTCAACATCTACTCTGTCGCTGAAACACCTGGGAATTATTAGTAAGGTTTGCTCTTATTAAAAAATGAAGCTTTGCTTTCATGGTAGCTGATTTGGGATGACAGTCGCTGAGAATTACTAAAAATAGTCTACTGGGATTTATACTGTTTTTTAAGCAGTAAAGCCCAAGAACCATTATATAATCATATGCTAGGAGCACCGACACTTCGCGCAAGGAGGTACAGTATATTCATCAAAGAACTGACATTAGACAAAATCCTGTCAAAGCTACATGAGCATCATACTGTATATAGGGCTCCTTCATAGAGCATGTAGAATAATAGTTGAAAATAGTGGACATATTGAAGAAAAAATATATAGACTTTTGATCCAAATAAAAATAATTTAGGGACCCCAGGCATCATGAAAATCCATTTTAAGGGCTCTATTCTCTGTGTGTGCTTGTATTAATATTTAAAACATAAAGTATAGGTATGGGGTCCCTTATCTGGATGCTCTGAATTATGTATAGGCCGTTTCCCATAGACTCCAATTTATCCAAGTAATTAAAATTTTTAAAAAGTATATTGTTTTTTTCTCTGTAATAAAATAAAACTATACCTTGTACATTCAACCTAAGTTATAATTAATCCATATTGGAAGATGAACCAGCATTTTCAGTTTATTTATGTTTAAATCATTTTCTAGTAGACTTAAGGTATCAAGATTCAAATGGAAAGATCTGGAAAGCCAAGCATTCTGGATAATAGGCGCCATACTTGTATGAATAAGAACCTTGGAATTACTTCAAGTAGAACTAAACCCTAAAAATGAATATGGTTAAAAATATATTTTACATATTGATATTATTGTACCAGCCTTAAGTTCCAGCCTCTCAATAGCAACAGTGAACAAGACTTTAAACTTGTCACAGGTGATCAAGTGTCTGAAGCACTGAAATGCTCATTGGGCTTTTGAGCAGCTGTTGAGAAGTTAAGCTTGGGGGTCATCGCAAATTATCAAACAGAAAATGAGGTTAGCCTGTAAAATTAGCTGATGCTAAAAAGCAGATTATTAAAGGGCAACTAAAGTCTAAAATAGAATAATGTTAGAAATGCTGTATTTTGTATACTAAATATAAACATGAACTTACTGCACCAGCAGCCTAATAAGACAAATGATTTATGCTTTCAAAGTTGGCGCAGGGGGCTGTCATCTTGTAACTATGTTAGACATTTCTGCAATATCAAGACTCGCACATGCTCAGTGTGGTCTGGGCTTCAGTTGGGAGGTTAAGCTTAGGGATGGTCATAAATTATCAAAACAGCACAAGTCAAATAATATCTGCCATAGAAGTCAATACAGCAGCAAGACTGCACTGAGTCTCTGGATACAAATCTCTACAGGAATCCAACAATGCTGCTCAAGTTCTGGGAAGTAAGGTGGGGTGCCATGTAAAAGTATGATCGTTTACCTGCACAGCAGTTGGGGACCGTCTGACAATTCCTATCCACAGCAGTAAAAGAAGGGGGAATATCACTGCATACAGTCAGGTTTATTATAAAAACAGTAGACATTTTTTAATTAAAGTATATTGGAGATAGATTTATTTTTCATTAAAGAAAGTAAAAATGGGATTTTATATTTTTGCCTTTACATCCCCTTTAAATGATTATGCTAATTATGCTGGTTTCTGTTCTGCCATGTAGTAATTATCTGTATTAAGCTCTAAGCAGCCTTATATTGTAATATTTATATTCTATGTGTACTCTATATTGTGAGTTGATCTCTAAACTGAGTAACAGACAGCAGAACTGAGCATGTGCAGTGAAACAACAGAAAAAAGATGGGGAGCTACTGGAGCATCTTTGGAGGCAGAGATATTCACTGTTAAAGGGCTGTGGAAGCCTTGGGCTGGTACAGAAGCCCAAAAACATAACGTTCAACATTTCTGCCCTACCTCTTTGGTTAAGCTTTAGTTCTTCTTAAATGCTCCTTTATTTTAAGGAGACTGGACATCAATTATTATGTTTCTTTTATCCTGCCAAAATGTTGCAAGTAGAATAACAGTTGAAAACAATGAACATATTGAAGAAAAAATAGATAGATTTGATCCAAATAAAAATCATTTAGGGGCCCCAGTCATCATTAAAATAAAATGTGGCATTTTAAGATTTCGGAGCAGAGTTATCAAGGGTCAAAAAGTAAATTCGAATTTTCAAGTGTCAAAATTCACACATTTGAATTTAAATCCCCCGAATGTAAATTCATGTGTGAGATTTATCACACCTTGACCATGGAAACAGTTTTAATTTGAATATTCGCCACATAAAACCTGCCGATATCATTTACAAGTGAATAGCAAAGGTCCATTGAGCCATTTTGAAATGTTAATAGGCCTCCTGACATTCAAGTTTTTTTTAGGGAGAAAAACTTGATTTGTATGAATCGAATACAATGCGAATTTTCGGGTTGGAACTATTCGAACGAATATTAGACATTCAAATGTTTTCTTAAATAACCTCCCAGTCGAATTGTGAGTATATTCAAATTGAACCTTGGAATCACATAATGCTTTTTTATTTTAAGGAGACTGAACATCAGTTTCTCTTACTCTGCAAAAACGTGGGGCTCTGGAAATCACACACATTTTCAGGGAATGCAGATTTAAGCCCATAAATTTATTCTCAGTCTTATTTTGTCAAAAATTAAGTGAATTAAGAACAGTGCATTTATATTATAATTAACTCCTACTGTACATCTAACTTGTCTGATATCACAGTATCCCCTTTTAGAACGTTCTGGTGCTACGCTCTATGTCTAGCGCTGGAATTCCAATCTAGTCCTAGGCGCAGGACACAGCCATATTCCAGACAGAAGTGCTAAATGAGCTCCAATGGGCACACTTTATCTCCCCTTAGTGCTCTAACACTTGCATATGGTTTCATAGTAAATTACCCCTACCATTTTGTCGCAAGTTTTAGAAAATGTATTATTCATCGATCCACCATCTCCATTTTTTCACTTGACCTATAGACAGAAGACACTTCTTGGTTGTAACTGAATCCTTTATAATTTTAGATTCTTGTTTTATTTTAAAAAAAGCAGTTATACTTTGAGCAATGGGCCCTAGTGCATATGGTCAGACAGAGATAAAATAGCATATTTAAATGAAAACAACCTATACATACTATTTAACATCTGAATGTATAATGATAAGTTAATTATCGGTTGCTAAGCTATAACTATCAGAGACTGCCTATGGCTGTTTCCCAATGTCTAAATCAACTTAATGAATATATTATCACCATTTTGACTTGTCCTGCAGTACAGTTAAATCCATATCCACTAACTTGTATGACTTATAAATGGTTCATCAGGTAAGAGGAATGAGCCAGGAAATAATCATCAGTTTAACACGCCTGGTTAAGCACAGTTCCCCTTCTCATGTATTGGACATGTTTATATTCTTATACAACCATTTAACATAATGCTATTATTCATTATTCATAAGCCTTATTAACAAATCTGCTGATGACTTGATTGCCTTTTTAAGGGAACATGTCAGATTTAGATCTAAGTGTAGCATGCACGACCTATATGTCACCTTCTTTCTTTGAGCAATCACATTTATGGGCTTTTATTATTACAAATAGCAAATGACTTCTGCCACAATAAAATTGCTTGCCATATACAGAAATAGAACAAGGTATTTAGCTTAGTAAAGCTCAAGATTAAATGATGTTTGACTCATTTCTATAAACATTTCATTTACAGGATAGACATTTCTATACATTTTAAAATGGACTACTATTTTTAATCATTTAGTCTCATATAATTCATGTTTTCATTTTTAAATGTTCTATTTGAAGGCAATTTCTTTTTTTTTTTTCTTTAATATTTCTTTATCTATTATTCATCTGATTTCCCTGTGTACTTCACAAAAAACTGCAGCAAGCTGATTGAGAACACTTTACCCTCAACTAATGAAATGACTCATGTCTACAATAGGAGTATTTTGCCAAAAATAGACATATTTTGATCAGTTTAACCTTCCTATTTATAATGTTAAATGAGTCAGGTAATCATTCAGTTGTACATAAAATACAACAAAATTGGTGAATCAAAGGAACAGCAACACCAAAAAAGGAAATTTAAAGGAATGACAATATATGTACTGGTAAATGTGGTGTGTTTGCTTAAGAAAGACTAAAATAGTTTATATACGGTAAGCAATCTGCTGTCTAACCATGGAGGCAGCCATTCAATCACAGGATACACAGTAGATAACATATTTGTTCTGAAGAACCCATTGTATGCTACAGAGTTTATCTGTTATCTGATGTGTATCCTGTGCCTTTTCTCCTTTTCAGCTTTAAATGGCTGCCCTCCTGGCTACACAGAAGCTTCTTTATATAAATTATAGTAGCGTTTCTGAAGCAAACACACACATTGTATTAGTGTACATGATATTTTGTTACTTTAATACACTATACTTTTTTTTAGTGTTACTGTTTCTTAAATTTTGCATGTTTTCGCCAGATGGAATTTATCCAGTGCAAGGAACAAATTTTCTCCAGATGAATTTCCCCACATTCATGGGTAGATAAATTGCATTTTAGAGATTGCGCACTCAAGTTTTCCTCTCATTATCTATGTCATACCCTCCATAATAATATCCCACATATATTATTTTTTTATGGTGTAAACTGTTAAGTGAATTTCCCCTTGTCAGGGAGCCGGGAGCTCCCTCCAGGGAGATAGTATGGATCAAGGAGGAAGCCTTCTTGAGGGATCAAGGTAGCGGTATCCAAAGGGTTAGGCAAGAGAATAATCAGAGTTCAGGCTAGAGTTCAAGGGCAGGCAGATCAGGAACAATAAGCAGGTGTCCAGGCAAAGGGTCAAAACCAAGGCAGGTGCAGGAATCAGGGTACAGGATACAGGAATCAAGGCTTGGAACAGAAACCCAGGTTCAGGGAAGTAGAACCTATTCTTGGGCGCCATTCTGACGTCCTGGGAGCCTTTTTATATTCAAATTTGGCACCAAAGTGACGTCATTGACGTCCTTACGCTGGCGTACTTGCGCAGGCATGTTTGCGCATGCGAGTTTACGGATGCGTCGGTGTTGCAGCGCTGCCATTTTGGATTATTCGCCGCCGGGAGCAGACGCGCCTCTTCACACTCCCGGCGGCCTTGACCCCCCTACTACAAGTGTAGTTATGGCATTAAATAAATATGTTGCATAAAAAAGGGTTACACGGGGATCTTTAACATACCATATTTTGTTCTTTTTGCAGTATCAGTGAGCTTTTGTAAGACGTCAAGCCTGCTAAACTGAGGACTGATTTCATTTTATAGTTTCTGTTCCAGGCAACAGTGTCTACTCAAATCTCATGTATTTTATTAAAATTAAAAGTGTGTCAAATTTTCTGACATTTGGATTGGGTCAGCCAAATTAATATAAAAGCAGATTAACCACTTAACATGTTTCTCTTTTTTAAAGTCTTATTATCTAATAATTATTTGCAATTATAGTGAAAAGGAGGCAACACTGCCACTAATGTACAATAATGATGTATAATAAGGATGCTGGCCCAATAATACACTAAAATAGATGCTGATATTGCACACTGCTGATTTCCTCCCATTTCTCAGAAAAAATCCATAATGTATTAAAAAAAAACAGTATATGGAACAGAATAGAATACAGGTAATTACACCATTTTTTAAAAATGTTCTTACTGCATTGAGGTTTACATGGACACAACCACAATAAGGACAGAATATAAATTTTGCCATTATAATAGAGATTTTCAGCTTTCCCTGTTCCCTTCATTAGGAATTATCTTACAAGAGTGCCATTACCATTGTTGTAAACATTTTCTAGAATTAGACCTATCTAGGCACACACTGCCTCCTCTTCCATTATTCTAGAAATAAAACTATATAATATCTAAAGAAAAATTGATATAATATTTAATAATGTATGAGAACGTAATTAATGTATTAAAACAATACATATTCTGCAAACATGCTATTTTACATACCGAGGTAGACAAGTCTGTGTTTGTATACAGAAGTTCTATGTGGATAAAAATGCAGTTATTTGCCTGAACAACTTTCCCACAAATAAAACACCTCTTATTTTGAATACAGTATGTATAATATTATGTAGAAAATTCAGGTTTAATTGGGCTTTATTCACACTGTGTACAGTGCAAATAATTCATTCTACAATTTAACATTTCATTCTTGAACCAATATGTATTTTTTTTTTTTTTAATAATGTAATATTGGGTGATTTCATATAAGACAGCACTTCACAATGGACCTGCTTAATTGAACTAAATAAGTTATTGTTTCTCCTTTTACTGGAGGACTCATCAGCCTTGGGAATTTTACTATTGAGTGCTGTTCAGTGCATGAGAGCATTTTTAACAGTGTGGGCATCATAGAGCTGTTATCTTGATACTAGGGATGCACTGAATCCACTATTTTGGATTCACCAGAACCCCCGATTCCTTCACAAAAGATTTTGGCCTAATACCAAACCAAATCCTATATTTGCATATGCTAATTATGTGTGGGAAGGGGAAAACATTTTTTACTTCCTTGTTTTGTGACAAAAAGTCACCCATAATTTGCATATGCAAACAAGGATTCAGATTCATTTCAGCCAGGGAGAAAGATTCAGCTGAATCCTGCTGAAAAATGCAGAATCCTTGCCGAATCCCGAACTGAATCCTGGATTTGGTGCATCCCTACTTGTTACCTTCTCATTGTTCTGTTGAGAAGCTGCTGGGGTAGAAAGGTGATTTTACTCCAACTTGCTTTGCAGTCGTAAAGCGTGACTAAAGTTCATCAGAGCACAAGTCACATGGCTGAGGGTCATTTGGAAAGTAAGAACATGTCTAGCCCCATGTCAAATCTTAAAACTGAATATAAAAAAATATATTTGCTCTTTTGAAAAACCATTTCCAATGCAGAATTCTGCAGGAGGAGTGCTATAAACTAATGCATTTTGTAAAAAACATGTTTTCTCATGACAGAATGCCTTTAAAATTGTATATTTGTAGAACATGCAATAACCTGTAATACACTGTTAGAAATATAGATTGTTTTATTGTTTCAAGATATATATATATATATATATATATATATATATATATATATATATATATATATATATTAAGCCCCTAATGTAAGAATGGTTTCATATGTTTAAAAGGACAGAAGAGAAAAGATTCATCAGAGAGATGAAATCTTCTTTTGGCCTTTAAATTGCTTTTTTCTGTAAAATCCAGAGTTTATGGTGACTAACCTTCCCTGGCATTTGTGAAATAGTAGAACCCATTTTGATACAATGAAACATGAAAGGTTTTGAAAGGTCAGTTATAATACCTATTCAGAAATAATCCTTTGGTTCAATCTGAGTGCCTTGTGAGCCTTTGTAAGGATATGTGCAATAACCATTGCATGTATGGAAGCCCACTGTTATTATGTTACAAAATTAAACATGTAAGCATTCCAAAAATTGTAATGCAAAGAATATTGATACTGCTCATAAACTTGACAGCTACAGTATATACATTTTAAAGTTACCAACAATGCTCTGAATGCCTTTTAACTTAGTATTGTAGACATAAAAATGCAAAATACTGTATATACCAATTGCTGCTAACTGACACAAGCATTTTATTTAGATTGATGTTCTAAATTCAGATCAACAGGATTTGATATTTCCCACTGTTTTAGGAAAAGGCCAGTCAAAGTAATTTAAAAACTTTTCTCGATGTTCGTCAAACACACTGAATGTGCAATAAAATATTGTGTCCTAGTGATTATTGGTATTATTATTTAACTGGACATGTGAACCACAGAATTTCTCGACATTGGCCAGGAATAGGAGACCTGAACTAAAAATGTATGTAGCAAACCGCTATGGTTAAAATTAAACATTTTGACATTAAGAAAATGTGCAGTATGTCTTTAATGAGCCAGCTCAAAAGTGCTTTGAAATGTGACATTCAAAAAGCCCTATGGCAATTCTAATTTAGCAGTACATGCATATAAGGGAAATGCATCTAAGTGGTACGCAGAGTACAGTATTTATCAAGATTTCTATCTGCTCCTAGCAACTCTCCTATTGGGTAAAATAAAACAAACTTCATTCTGGCCCAGAAAGGTATCCAGCATTACATGCACATAAATCATAATTTTCTCTGTTAATCAAAAAATTTAATTGATGTGATTAATCATGTTATGCTACAGGGTACACTTCGTCAAATCAGAGGTGCTATTAATATATATTCCTTAAACAAGAAACCAATTTTTCACTTGGAAATATTAACCATGCAGAGCCAAGCTTTACTGCATTTCAAATTCTAGCTGTCCCTTCTCCTATAATTCTGCCAATGGTTTCATCAAATGATACACCTCTGATGGGATGTTAGAATCTTGCCAGACTAACCTGTTGGAATTTCAATGCAACATACTTCAAGCAAGTTTTTGTTTGCAAGTAAATGTTATATTAACATAATGTTGCTGTATTAAATGCTAAAAATAAAGACTAAAACCAAGTTTGTTGGACAGTAATTTACTCTCTTTAACTTACAATATTTATTCTTTGAAATACTTTGTGACACTCTGCAGAAAAAATAAAGGCAGTAAAATGATAAAATGAACAAGATCAAAAGAAATGAATCAACCAACATATTAATTTTGTAACATACTTTCTTTTGTTCTAGCTTGCAAAATATTAATATGCCCATACACAACTGTCAATATATTAGCAGCATCCAATTACTTTGTATCTATGCACAGCAGGGCTAATGAGCACAATTCTTAATGGAAAATTTAGTGGACTTCAAAGCTCCTGCAGCATTTGATGCAATTAAATGCACAAAACTTTTTACCACCTAGGCAAAACATAAGTTTACTGAAAAGAAATATGAATTGTATGGTTAAAAGAACCAAGCCATCATTTACCTGTCCAAGTTTATTTTCTGCTGTTTGGCCATGCATCTGTAGCACTATTGTAAACTGACTTTGCTTTAGTCAGTTTAAGCTACTATCAGTGTGTGGTTATACCACATATAATTGTGTAGTACAGAAAATGTTGGCGCTTCATAAAATAAATAAATAAATAATTTGAGCTAATAATCTACATTACAATTTCTGTATTTGTGGTCAAATTAGCAGTACTCTTAATAATTGGGGATTTTAACTTGTATGCAAGAATGCTCTGGTGTGCTGGTGTGCTATTTTTAGGAACACAATGGGGGTCATTTATCAACACTGGGCAAATTTGCCCATGGACAGTAACCCATGGCAACCAATCAAATTTCTGCATTCATTGTTCTACTAGCAGCTGGCTATAAAAAGCTAATCACTGATTGGTTGCTATAGGTGATTGCCCATGGGCAAATTTGCCCAGTGTTGATAAATAAGCCCCAATGAGATCCCTGTAGTAAAGAGAAAGTGGCTGCAGTATTATTCAATACAAATAGCTAGCAGGTAGTTAGCACGAGTTGAGCTGAGAAAAGTTTAAGCTCCCACTAGCAGTGACTGCAGGCAGAGAGTAGACTAGATGCGTCAATGAATGAGGCGATGAGATACTTTCAATGCTTAGTCATATAGAACACAACTAGTTATGATATATCTGCAAAAACTAAATTCAAATAACTGGAGAACCCTAGCTAAATACAACAGGTGCTAAAAACATAGCTAAGAAAAGAAAGACTTGCCAGAGCAGTGTAGCAGCAGTAGGTTACATCGTTACATAGTTAAATCATGTTGAAAAAAGTCCAAGTTCAACCCCTCCAAATGAAAACCCAGCATCTATACATACACCCCTCCATATTTTCACATAAATTATATATACCCATATCTATACAAACTATAAAGTTTAGTATTTCAATAGCCTTTGATATTATGTCTAAAGGTGGATACACACAGTGGAGATCAGGAGATTCCGAATGCAGAAGCACAAATGATTAGGAGTGGACAGAACATGGAAAGTGTATTTTTTAGCAGATAATTGTACTTGAGCTAACATGTAGCAAGTTGTTAACAAAAATGTGCTTTGTCTATTTAGTTTAAATACTCTGCGGCTTTGTCAAATTGGCTGCATTCAAGTTTTCACTGTTTACAACATATTATACTTCACATAAAAATGAAGTAATAAATGGCATTGTTGGGAAAATGTTGGCTATGTTTATAGGCACATGATCACTTTCTCCACTAACATGCTGGTATCAAAATATATTCAGTGTAATATTGTCATACTCTGAGTAGGGGTTTGGACCTCAAAATGTCTATACTGTATCCACTGATTACTCCAAAGAAAACTGTAGAGGCATTTTGTATTAGTGATGCCATTCATTACTTCATTGTCATGTTACCTGGAGGCAACTAGTATTCTTGCAGCCTACCAATTGTCTGTCACTACTAATAAGAAGAGTACTTTGCATATTAATTATAGTTACACTTATAGCTAATAACAATAATGCCTGCCTTATTTTTTGTTTTGTTTTCTGCAGGACCACCCTGATTCTCTCTCTCCGTCATTTGTAAAATCCTAAGGTTCCAATGGCAGTGGTGACACTATGGTACAAGGTACAGTCTTATGTTCCTGACCATGCACTGCTTCCTCATTCCTTGCAAATATGTTTAATTATATGTAAGCAAAGCAAGAATTAAAAAAGAGCACATACTGTACAACGTTAAATTAACCAGTTACTACATTTAATTTGTAATGTAATTATCTTGGAAATAAAACTGATTTAGATGTCTTTCACTAGTTACTGTAAATTATTTTGGTAATTGGCTGTTGACCCTGCCTCTGTCCAACATGCCGCTACAAGTGGATGTCAGCTTGTATTTATCTAATCCACTATATAAAGCTGGGGTTCTGACATTCAATTATTATTGCCTTAGGAGAAAACTCTAAATGTGACAGTGGTATGCTAGCATTGTTCTATTTTTATTACTGGCTATGTAGATTTGTCTCTTCTCAGTGTTGATTCTTGAAAAAATTATGCTTAGGTTATGATTGTGACGTTCAGGATTGTGAAGTGAATTTGTCTGCCTGTATTTTTATAATGCCCAATATTATGTGCTAAAAAAAATATAGGTAGGTGTTTGTTTAATTTGTTAATTACCAATAATTGAAAGTTTGAAAGATGTAGAGAAGGATAAGGCAGACTTAATTATTATTTGTTACTACACAGTGTCCATTGTGTTCAACAAACAAAGTTTACAAAGTAAACACCAGTTGTGTTCTGCATTGCGGCAGGGCCGCTTGGCAGCACTTAAAAGGGTACTCTTGTGCTGCAAGTATATGTATGGTTATAGCTGTAAATTATAATCCTATAGATTTAGCTTTATGGTTCTTCACAGTATACAAAGCACTTTAGAGAAGTAAGAAAAAAGAATGAACAACTGAAAATAATAAGGGAGCCAAGCCAAGGGATGAAACAAAGGGAGTAAGAGACAATGAAACATTGAAAAAGTGCAGTCTTCAAATGTTGCCCTTTCAGTAGATACTTACTCTCCCCCCCCACCCCAATTAATTGCAACCTTGGATTGGATTGTTTTTAGAGATGTCTAAAGGTCTGAATCTGAGCTTGGGGTGCCTGTAGCAAGATAATGCATAAGGGAGTCCCAAGTCGATGCCTACTCAAGCCTTTCACCCTTTAATCAAGATTAAAAATCGTATTAATCAGAACAACCATTTTTTTAATCTGTATGCTCTGTAATTAATTGAGAATAAACAAAAAAATTTTTTTTTTCTTTCAGTTATCCTGTTCTAGGCTTAAGGTGAAGCTTCTTTTATACTGAAGTAACTAAGCTATTATCTTGTTACATGCACAGTCCTACATCTGAAAAGACAAGTATTTGCATTGTAAAAATCATCTTCTTCTATGCACCTTTAAAATAACATACAATTTAATTAACTTGCAGTTGCTGCTTTTTACTGAATGCTTATATATTAGTATTCTTGGCATCAAGAACATTGACATCAACATCTAAATATTAATTAAGAAAAATATATCTAAGCAGACCCCCCCCCTCTCTGATATATATCAACGTCCAGGATTCCTTCCTTGACCATTAGAGGAATCAATTTTTGGATTTTGTAATCTATTCTAGTACAGTAGCACCTTTGGTCTGTAAGTTTTGTTCTATGTCTGAACTTTTGACAAGACTTCTACCCTGTCTGAACATGGCCTTCATAATGACTTCTCTTTTGTTGCCCTAATTGCTCTTCCTATTCTCTTCTTGCTTTTAATGCTTGGCTGTGTCAGTTAACCTTCTGTTAGCAATCAAAACCTCTACTTAGTAAAAATAAAAAGTGATTGATAATAAAAAAACGTATATATAAATGTAAAAATGCTACTTTGCTTTGTTTTCTTATTGCTTACCTACTCATAAAACTGTGATTTAAACCGCTGCATCAAATTAATCCATTTTCAGATTTATCTTGTTATCAGTACAGACACAGACAAGAGCTTTTAGATATTCTCCTTGCAGAATTAACAACATATAGTGTCATGGGATGGTTGGAAATATACCAATGGTAATTTGTCTGTTAGCTAGTTCTCCTATTTTATCAGAATGAGGATTTCATTTTTTTCAGAAGGCTCTCTGATTTCAGTTCATTTTCATTTGTGATAAAGGTGGTTGGAGGGGAACAGAGACAATTAAAAGAGGGGCATACATATTGCCCTGGATAGATTCAATGAATAATAATAGACATCAAGCTGATAATGTGGTTAAGAACAGCTCAGTCTCAAGTGTCCAAAAGCCTAGGGGGCTTCAGCAGAGACTTAATTTATTGTACACTTTGGAATTAATAGGATAGTGTGAAGCATGAAAGGATGGAGATATGTCAAATTCCTTTTACTTCAATCCATACAAAAAGCAGGGGAAATACAGTACATTTGCTGTAAAAAAAAAAAAAAAAAGATTGTTAAATGTTTAGAAATCAACTTGCTTAAAACACCTCTGTTAAAATGTGTGTTAGGTGATAAAACAGTTCAAGAGGAATGAATATTTTAACGTACTGTATAATTATACTTCCAAATAAGCTGCATCTTTAGCCCAAATTGAGGACAATATTATAACTTGTTACCACATTCAAACTAAAATGAACAAATCTTATTTTATTTCAAATAAGCTTTTGCCATTTTCTTTAATTTAAACCGAAGACGCAGCTTACTATATTATAAATAACATAAAATAATAAGCACAAATAACATAACAAAGTAAAATAAATAAGGTCATAGAAATACAAATAAGAAATGGTAATAGCAAACATCTAGTTTCTCCATAAAACTAGACAGTTTGGTAGCCTCCCTATGGCTTTAAATCCCTACATTTCCTTATTCTCCGAGTTACTGGGCAAAAGCTCATTTATCCATTTACATGTTTCTATCATTTGCCCTTAGGCCTATGATCATTTCCTGCCACACTTTAATGTAGTGTTTGGTTAAGGGTTTGGTTTGGTTCACTTTGGTAACTTTTGCTTCTATTTTGTCTTCAGTTGCTGACTCAGCTGGATGTATAAGTTCAGGTTTCAGTGCGCTAAAAATAGAATTGGATGCCGTATTCCATAGTCCCTAAAAGATAAGTATACACTAGATAGTGTGCTAACTTTTCAGAACACAGCTGCAGTCAGAATTGGATCTACTCACAATGGGAATGCTTGATCAAGTGTACATCGGGAAATTAATGCTTCCCCAACGTGTCTTGTTTGCAATGTGTTGCCATGCATATAATGCATCTTGCAGAGGCGATCCACGAAGGAGGTTCTCTGCTGGCAGTTCTCACCTCAGTCAAACTTCTTGTAGTCACTCTGGTCCTTGTGGCAACTTCACTTCTCCGGAGTTCTATATGTACATTGAGTGATGCAGCGATTCGTTTCTGATTCGTTTCGTTTCGTATTCCAAAATTTCTTTAAACTAGATGATTTATATTTTAAAACAATACTTTTATAAAAGTGGTTATTAGCTCAACACGTTTCGTATACATAATACTTCATCAGGGGCTCCAGCTGGATGTGTTTCAGGGGGCCTGGGATCAACAAGGCCCCAGTAAAGTTGTTGTGGGCTAGATGACACTATCTCTAGTGAAAGTTGGTGAGCAGAGAACCTGTAAATGAGGCTTTGACAGTGGCAGATTATTCCATATAAAACATTTTCTAAGAAAGTGATAGATCTAGACAGAGCAGCATGTGCCCCAACAAGGATTGATAGTAGGGAGTGTATCTCAACTAGACTCTGCTTTGTTTAAGTTTAAGGGACCACAGTATTGAGAGATGCAGGCATAGTCTTCTCACTGACCATTTCTGCTGTATGGGATCTGGACTACATAGGGCATTGAAACCCTAGGGATGACTCTTAAACTTCCCTAGCTTTCTCTGCTTGAACTGTCCTGACATTTAACATCTTGTACTGTATTGCTCCTGTGGTCTGTAAGTACTTAACCCTGTGGATCTTCTGGCAACCTTATTTCTATTTTAACACAATAGTCTGTCTGAGTTGCAGTTCTACTACACCTCCCCTTCATACCTTCCACATAGCATATTTCCATTCCTCTGTGTTATAGTCCAGTGTAACTCATGTTCTGTTGTCTTTAGCTGGGCATAACCTAATTGTGAGAGACACTCACCCTGGTGGTGTAGTGAGCCGGAGGGGACGCCTGCCAACCTCTCTGCAGGGATGCCCGACATGCTGCCTCCCATCCTCATCTGTGCCGGTTTCTTAGTGCGCGCTTGGCGTGCATCTCCTTTATTTATAGGTGCATTGGCGCTGGCGTGATGATGTCAGCCATTATAGGTTCATTTTCTGTGAGCTCCTGGTGCTATTACTGAACTATTCTGATTATCTGATTCCTGTTTTGACCCCTGCCTGCCTGACTGCTCTAACGTCTGTGATCCTGACCCTTGCTTGTTATCTGACTATTCTGAACTCTGTTATCTGACCCATGCCTGTCTGACCATTTTGATTGATTCTCCGGTTTTGACCCTTGCCTGCATTGAATTCTGCCCGCACCAACCCGGCCTGTTTGACACTCACGTCTGCTCCTTTAACTGTGATCTTCTGCCCAAAAGACTTTGTTTTACGTTCTAACCCCTCTGCTCATCCAGAACCCTCGCTTGGCTCCTCTCTTATTAAGACCTGGTGGCATCCGATTAGCCGAGGGCTCCTCCCGAGGTGAAAGGCAGCTGTTAAAGGCGGAAGAAAGAGCCGAGGACATGGAGCCTAGCATTGGTTCTGGATTCTGGGTGCTGATCGTGACACTAATATAGCCCAAATTAGTGTTACATAGCAAACAAAAAATCTGTGGATTTATAATTTAGGTAATAGTTATAGAATATTTTAAATTCTAGAAACAACACAATTTTAGTAAAGTTGATATTCATTTAATAGGTTATTGTGTATGAACTAGAAGCAGCATAAGCATAATTTTGATAAGTAAAAAAAAAAGGTGGGCTAAAAACCTATGACTTTGACCTTTTTAAAGTGGTTCATTGCATGTGACATGTGAGATGCCAGGAGTAGCAGCATTTTATATCTTTGAATGAAATTGTTGAAGTCAATTGTTTACAAAAAATGTTGGCCTATTTTTTTTCATACAGTATTGTTTTACCATTAAGTTAGTCAACAGCTGGCAACCATATCTTCTTGTGACATTAATGATGGACTATTATTTTAAAAACAAAACGGGGGTTGTGGGAGCACCCGCATTGCTAAGTAAAAATATATATGTATAGAAGACAGAACCCAAGGTTCAGCAGACTTTTACTTTTTACTATACTAACGCTATTATGCAGAGAGACACAGGATCCTCAATACTATGACTGGTAGGTTAACAAGTTAGGGACCGCCATATGGGGTTTACCTTGACATGGTATGGTGGCTTTTCAACTTTATGATCATAACTTTGTAACTAAAAACCCCTGTCTTTGTTAACACATGCATTTGCATATCTACTGAGCTACTTAGACAGGGGCCCAGGGAATGTGCACTGACCCATTTGGATATGCCAGTAGCACTTCCCTTATACTTCTATATATTTTTACTTAGCAATGTGGGTGCTCCCACAACCCCCCTTTTGTATTTGCTATTATTTTAAAACCCTTTACTGAAAAACTGAATTAGTTAAGATGCCTGCCTGAACTCAGTTTGCCAAAATGTTTGTTTTAGCAATTGGTCTAAAATAATGGGACTGTTGCTTCAATTCAAGCAAATTGTAAAAAGTAAGTAAGAAAAAATTTGTTTTGCAGGACTGAAAGTGCATGAGACATGCCATTGATCACTTCACCTCAAAATGCAGTGTATGACCAGTTTTTTGTCTGGGTTCCTCATTTGTAAAATGTTTCATGTTTCACTATAAAACATATTTCTTTAATATGTATTTTTATTCAATTACTTTTCAAAGTAAAATCCTTCGAATTCGAAGGATTTAGCGCAAATGCTACGAACGATCGAAGTAAAAATCTAAAGATAAAATCCTTTGAATCTAACAATTCGAATAATTTTAATCGATCGATCGAAGGATTTTTCTTCCATCAAAAAAAGCTTAGAAAAGTGATGGGGAAGGTCCCCATAGGCTAACATTGTATCTCGGTAATTTTAAACTACCGAAGTATGTAGTCAAAGTTTTTTCTAAAGAGACAGTACTTTGACTATTGAATGGTCGAATAGTCGAACGATTTTTAGTTCGAATCGTTCTAATCGAAGTCGAAGGTAGTAGTAGCTTATTCGATGGTTGAAGTACCCAAAAAAAACCTTCGAAATTCAAAGTTTTTTTCATTCGAATCCTTCACTCGAGCTTAGTAAATGTGCCCCTTAAACTGGCTTTGTATTTTAGTGACCAGTTAGGGTTAGCCTAAACTTGTCCTCTGGTTTACAGTACCCACTTCCAGTGTTTTTTTATTTTTAATATTATCTGGTACACATACACATACTGTATCTTCTCTTCTCTATTCCGGCAAAAACAGCCAAACAATATTGCTTTATTTCAAGGATTCTTGATACTCATGGTCTAAGCTGGTGTCTCATGAGAGTCATGGCAGGATTAATTACCATTTATTTAAAAAGGCTAATTAACACATTTACTGCAGTTCTGCCTAGGGTGGTCAGTGTCTATATGTGAACAAGAGAAACCAAAAAGCTTAGTTAAGCCAAAGCAAACACAATTACAGAAATTATACAACAAAAATACAAAAAAAATAAAGGTTTCAACTTTTAATGGAACACAGGAAACAATAGAATTTAGTGTGAATTTTGATGCAGTGGTTTTTTCTCCGGGTCATACAGAGTTATGTAATGAAAATATCACTAATCAGTATTAGTAAACATGCTGCTCTGTTCCATTAGTATATATAACTGTTATGATTTCAATTCTGATAATCCTCATTTACATTTTTTTATTATCCTTGATTGGTTCCACTCCCAAGACAATACATAAAATTAATGTAGAACGTTATACATCAGTATATATATATATAGAGAGAGAGAGAGAGAGAGAGAGAGAGACCTTTAAATCAACTCAGGTATCTTCAAATATAAAGATATTTCCTTATTCCCATCATGAATGCCAAATATCAGCTAGCAAGGTCACTAGGAGATTAGTGAAGTACATCTCCCATAGACTCCATCCTTAGCAAACAATTCTATTTTTTACTTTTTGTTTCCTTTTTCTCTATATTAATAAAACAGTATTGTTATGGTCAGACACTAAAGAGAAGCAAACAGATTGGAGTCTGTATACTGAGTAACCAGGGTATAGCCATAAATGACAGAACTGAGTCCATAAGCCATATTGGAGTGATAAGTCATTGCAAAGTTTACTAAAAACAAAACAGGAGCTGGCTCAATGTGAAATAATATAAACAACACTACAGGCCAGTTATAGGAGTAATTGGTAGGCAGAATCGGAGAACATAATCAGGCCAAAAGGTCGGTCAGGTAGCAGGAAAGGCTTATAAAGGGTCTAAATTAGATGATGATCTAAAGAGCAGATATGAAGAATACAAACAGTGTGTAAGGAGAACTGGTGAGAAGCAGCTCCAAGCACCTCCAGTGGTTCAGGTGGTAGGTACACAGTCCCAGAAATTAGATTTTTTCCACCAATTTAATTTGTTTTGCACCCAAACTTACACATTTGATTTAATGTCTGGTATTTATTTAGCAAAAAAATCTTGAATATTTGAATCTAAAAGCTGATTTGGTCATGTCAATGGGAGTTATCCTGGGCAAAGCTCAACATTTTTTAGTTAATTTGAGGACATAAACCTGATCAATTCAACCGACTCCAGCTTTTTCAGGACATAAACTCGATCATTAGAGTTTTTCCCATAGTTTCTCATTCGAGTTTTTGACATTCTGATTTTTTCAGAAAAACCCAAACATCCGAAATTTAAGTTTATTTGAGGTAGAAAAACCCTCACACAAGTCATACATTCTATTCTTTATAAATATGCCCCTTAATTCAATGAAGACAGCAGAACTCTGATTAAACATGAACAAGTGGTAAATTTACTTAAAGGAGAACTAAACCCCCCGTAACAAAAAAGCCCTTCTTAACTGCCTAGCATTGCCCCCCCTCTTTGTTAAGGATGCTGAAGAGTTCTTTACAGATGGACCATCACCGAAGATGCAGAGGGCCTCAAATATATAGTTATGTTAATTCTAATCCACTAATCTACCATTTTTGCCAGATTGACAGATGACTGTTTTTGATGTTAGGATATGTTTTTCAGTGCTACACTCAGGAGAGTGTTTCATAAATATGAGTATTTATCAGAAATCCCTTGGCCAGGATGGTGGAGAGTTCTTTACTGAGCTTGTTTCAATAGACAGACTGTTACAAGTCTCCCATCACCCAAAATGCAGAGGGCCTAAACTCCAGTACATAGTCAATTTAATTCTAAAACACTACTCCACCACATTTGTCAGAGTGATGACAGGTGACAAACTAGATTTTAAAATAGAGTGTGCCCAAACTGTTTATTTAGGTCATTATGGACCAGCCTATAAAATCTTATATAAAATCAAGAAAGGAGGTGGTTCCGCAAATCAATGTGTTTAAAACAGGCACGTTACAGAACAAAGCTGCGTTCTATAACGTGTTTGGAGTTTTAAACACATTGGTGTGTGGAACCATCTCCTTTCTTGCTTTTAAATATTTGTATGGCCTGGGACGCCGAAGGATTCTGGCACCCAGATATTCACAAGCTGCCAGCCTCTTTCTGCTGATACATGTGGGTAGTCGGAGCGATTACACTCTTCATTTCTTCTTATATAAAATCACACTTTGATTGTCTGGTTAAGAAGTCAGTTGGTTCATTAGTCTTGTCTATGGGTAAAGAATGTTTAATGATAACATGTGATAGTCCATCATATTTTAAAAACTGATATTGTTTCACAGTCAATTTAAACTATAAGAGATTAAACAGTGTATAGCTTATCTCTTATTGTGCATTTTATTTTGTTATATGTACTCTCTGCTCTGTTTAATGTGGGCCTCTTTTTAGGCCCGTTGAGACTGGATAGGTATGACAATGTACTAATTGCCTATATTGTTGGTTATCCTTGAAGGTGAAAATGAGGTGGGTAACATTGACCAGCCAAGACAGAATGCAGTCTATAACTGTTCCTAACATTACTAACTCTAGAGAGCCTTCTTTCTGTTATGAAATTATTTCAAGGTGATCTAATGTTCAGATGTGCAGATACTGTCATTTAGGCAGGTCATTGAACTTGTCGGTCTAGAAAATCTTTTTGAACTTCATTTTTAACAAAATGGATATATCCAATTTCTTACACAGACAATTCCCAGGGTTCATTTATAATATCCTTTTATAGGCGTATACTACACTCACCTCAATAAACTGTAAGAGGCTTCATTCTATTTTAATCCTAGGCAAGAGTGTAGTGCTGAACAGATTGTTCAAACATCAAAACATTGTCATCCTTCAGTGTGAAATGGATGGTAGAATAATGGTTTTCTGAAATCCTACATGCAAATAAAAGGAGGCATAGAGGAACACTTTTAAATGAAGAGACAACAAATGTAATTACAAAAATTTGATGAAATATATGTAAAAGTTAAACTGAAGAAATGCCTTACGTACAAGGCATTAAGATTTCACAAATATGCATACAACAGGACATGCAGTGACTCATCTGATGTTCTGAAAAACATATTTCACAGTCCATTATTTTCACAGTCTGCTGAAGTATAGAAGAAACGCAAGACTTCAAAAATGCATTCCCTCTTATGACCTTGATATTGCTCTACAAAGCATGCAAATATTACACTGAAAAAGAATTTTACACTGACAAAAAAGAATCACAGGCAAACGTAGATCAATGTTTGTGCAAAAGAGAAAGCTTGTACATCTCAAAGGCACAAATTAACCTTTTTCCCACATTTGCACTGCATTTTCGTGCTTCTTGCTACCCTGAATTCCCAAGAGTGCCTTCATTGTAAGAGAAAGAAAAGGGGAAAGCAGGACTGAATGAAAAAAAGGTTTTTCTTTGTTTCTTTAGGTTATATATAAATTTCTTATTAATTAGCATCTTAATCTTATATAAACAGGAGTCCGGGCTCTTGTCACTTACACACACAAAAAAGTGTGAAAGCCTGAATGGATAAGGAAAAAAAAGAATTAGGCAGGTGTAAAAGAATATGCTTGCTTTCAGGGAATGCCTTAAGTGTTCCGGTAATGAGAAATATGACAAATGTTCAAGGTTAAGGATTTTTCTCCCCAGCTAATTGGACATCTCACTTGAATGTGTTTAAAGGAAATTTTTCCTGAGGGGAATTCTACTGAATAAGGCCTGGCTATTTTGTAAAATATTTCATGTATATCTCAAAAACTTTCTTTGCTTATCAACAAGTCACGAGATGAGCATTATTGTGAAGTACAGTTTCAAAAAGGCAAGTAAAATTAAATGCTAATAGTAAAGTTAAAATGTATTTCTTTGAAAAAACATAGGGACAATAAAAGGCATGCTAGAAAATAACATAAACACCATTCTAGTGTATTTTTCCTTGCACAATATGAACCCGAACTTAAGCACTTTATCAAGGACTGTTAGAAACATACTGAAACATACTGATGCTATGACAATACATTATTGTACCTTTGATGTTAGGTTGTGATAGCAAATTAAGAATAAAAAAACAAGGCTACAACTGAAAGCAGGTTCAATAGCACTTTCATAGAAACAAGGGAAACAAAGCTTCACATTACACATTACCCTCCTGAAATCTCCAAGTAAAAAGTTATAGAGTTTATTAATATATAATATGTATATATGTAATATGTTAGAATACATTTATTTTTTACTTTTTACCATAAATAATATCTCAATTTATTTTTTAGCAAATTCTAACTGCAATGTTGTTTGAATAAGGCATAACACCGGCACAAAGACATATTTTTAATCTGACAGTATACCTTTAACCAAAACTGTCTCATTATCTATTTGTCTACACTTTCTACAACAAATGCTAAATGTCTAATAAAAACACATGTATGACTTAATGAATTATTCAATTCTTTAACAATTACACATTTACAGTTTCTCATATAATTACTTGAAACTGTGTTCATATGCAATGTTGCATAGGACTTTAAAATAAAATATAAAGAGATAGAGTGATAAGTAAAATGTGTGATCTTTATTTTGGATATCATACTGCTTTTATTTGCTTTTAGAACATGTTCCATGCAGGAATTGTGTTTCTTCTGAGAATAGCATATATTTAAGATGTTTCTTCAAAATACATGCTACACTAAATTAATTTGGCCAAATGATTTTAGGATTACAATCCTTACCACTGAGCCTTAATTCAGTTCCATTGTACTGCAAGAGGCTCCAATACACAGCCTTAATGGAATTCACCCTCCTTCCAGAAGGGGCCCCCATGCCCAAGTTAGTAAACTACCCTCTGTTCCTCTGGCTGTCCAAAGTCCATCATTCTTTCTTACACCCATTACCCCGCTACATCTGATAATAACCAATGTTCTTGAATTCCTTTTTTTCCTTTTTATTAATAGTCCTTGAATAAGACTGTACATTTTATAATACCCCTCCCTTTATTAAGTTACTTTACCCACAAGTTATTTTGCTCATTAAAACCCTTGTAACCTTTTGTATATTAAGCTCAGCATTCCAGGACTATTACAAATCATCACTGTAATCTTTCATAACCTTCAAAGTCCAGGGAGGAAGGGTTGTCCTGCACTGCACAGTGTGCTGTCTCCTGTATCACCCAAAGGACATAACAGCATCAATCCCTACCTAAATAATCTGTCATACAATGTGACCCATATTCCTCTAGCTGACCTGCCACATCAATTTCCACCTTCCCTCCTGACCTCCTAGTTAGGTCCTCCTCTGCTCCTGAAGGCTTCTCTTACCACCACAATTGTCCACTAATCTATTGGTCAACTTACAGTCAATTTTCAATATTTTAAAGTTATGTAGAGTAATTATTTAATTTCTATTGAAGTCGTATCTGTCCTTTATTATTTTCTACACTGCTGGTCTTGGCTGCAAGTAGCAACACAACAGTGTTGCAGTTTTCCGCTCTCCTCCACCTCGTATTCTATTTCCCACAATGCCCTCTCCTACTTTAATTACGTAATTGTTAATGGTTGTTTTCAGCCTAGCCTAGCCTAGATTTCTATATATCTGACATAGATTTCTATATGTGTGAATATTAAAGAGACTATTTACCATGCTGTGTAATATTCTTTACATCAGATAAACATTATTAAAAACAAATAAGATTTTACACAACAAATGAATACATACTGTAGCTTGATAAATATCTTTTATTTATCAATGGCTTCTGTGAGTTTTTTTTTGTGAGTTCTAGTTGTCCTTTGGTTTTTTCTGTGTTTCCAGAAAAGAGTGGACTTCAACAAAGGGGAGTCCTTGGAAATCTAGTCTGTTGTACAGTCAACTTGCCACGAGCTATTATGAAGCTAAATAAGGACATGAGTGTCAATTGCTTGTAGTACTAAAATGTAGTATTCACTTCTCCAGGAGATAAGACTCTAGGATGGTTTGATATTTTACTATTTGTCATTATATATTTTGTTTCTTTCCCTGGGAGCAATTATGTGGTCATTTTCAGCATAATGGCTTAACCAGAATCTCCATGATATGAATAAGAGGCAGACATACACCAGAAATCAATTTCTTTACATGTGCTAATTGATTTTATTGTACAAAGCCAATTTATCTACATTAACTCCAAATTAGCTTAATAGAAAAACAATAGAAAAACAGCAGAGGAATCCTACAGCCCATAATGTTCGCATTAGCTGCAACTGTTTCTGATGGTTGTCTCATCAGGTGATGTTAACTGTCTGGTTTCACTTCATTAGCCTCAGGGTTAATTACTATTGATAGAGCCAGGGGAATCTCTTGTTCAAATCAGTTGTTTCCAGAGGCCTAATGTGATCATCTACAGATGATTCTTTCAATATTCTACCTGCAATAAAATCTAAAACCACATGTTTTTTCTTGAATGGAACACAATCAACCCCTAAACTATTAAGTATATAATAACAAGCTAATAATAATCATGAAACAATCATCTGAGAAATCCTGAAGAGTTCCCAGTAGTTCAATATGTACCCCTTTTATCAATGGAATAGTTGGAAAAGTTTTCAATACATTGACACTTTTATGAAACATGTTGCCAATTAGTCAAGTGTCAAGAGTGAGTTTATTGTCATTTCATCCATATACATTTGTAAAGTATACAGTGAAACTAAAGAACGTTCCTCTAGGACCATGGTGCTACACACAACATAGATGTACCGGACAACAGACAAAAAGTGAGCAGGAACAAAAAGGATTAGAAAGAAATTTTCCTTTCAATTGGACCCAAACAGCTATAAAATATTTAGGAGTATTTATTCCAGCAAATTTGAGTAATCTTTATAAAATTAATTTTCTCCCATTAATAGATGAGATACAAAACCTGCTGTCTAAATGGAATAAATTTTAATTATCTTGGTTTGGAAGGATACAGATTATAAAAATGATAATTCTCCCTAAATAATTATATACAATGAAAATGATTCCGATTTGGATTACTAAAGTTTTTTTTTAGCAAAATCAAGACCATAATAACACAATTTATTTGGTATAACAAAAAACCTAGGGTAAAATACAAGATACTAACAGTACCGAAAAAATATGGTGGTCTAGCAGTTCCAGATATTTACCTGTATTATGTGGCAATTCATTTGTGTCAGGTTCTGGGTTGGTTCACGGAGGAGAGGCAAGGTGGAAGTGGTGTAGAACAAGTGTTCTCTGTGATTCCTCTGAGGTGTTTGATTTGGGGAAGAGAATTAAACACAACTAAGGAGACCAGACAACACCCTTTGTTGGGTGCAACGTTAAAAATTTAGCACAAAATAAACTTGCTATGGGCATTGGTGGATTACCCATCTCCATTAGCCCCTATCAATCAAAACCCAGACTTCTTGCCATCACTGGACAAAACAGCATTCGCCCAGTGTGGGGAAATAAATAATAAATGGACAGTGGTCTCAAATTTTATTTCAGATGGAAAAGTAATATCAATGGATAGTATTCAAAAAATTTGGGGGAAACATCCACGTGATATGTGGTGTTACAACCAAATACAGCATTTTTTAAATTCCTTAGTTTTGTGTAAAGTAGAGAGAGCTTTAAGTTGGTGGGAAAGTTTAATTTCTGGTACGGCCAGAATAAGGAAACCACTTTCAGTAATATATAATTCCATTGTAAATAACGAGCTTCCTAGGGAGAGTGTTAAGAAAAAACAATGGGAGACTGACTTAAAACTTAATATAGATGATTTATTGTGGCAGAAAATTATGTTGTCCATGCATAAGGGTTCTATAGCTACAAAGACCCAAGAAACAAATTATAAGTTGTTAATGGGATGGTACTATACTCCGTCAAGGCTGCATAAAATGTTTCCGCAAGTGGATAATAGATGCTGGAGATGTCATGTGAGTAAAGGGAACCCATTTCATATATGGTTTGAATGTGAAGAAATAAAATAGTTTTGGGGAAAGATTTTAGGTAATATACAAAAAATAACACCCCTTGGTTTTGGTTTCTTTACATCTTGACCCAATGAAAGGTGAAATTATTAAAAATGAATTGACAATTTTCACGTTACAGGCAGCTAAAGTTTTAATTCCTAAAAAGTGGAAATCCCCTAATATACCGACAATTTTAGAATGGGTTGAAACTATAGAAGAGATAAAAAAAATTTGAGGAATTAACCGCATTAAAAAAAGGAAAATTAAAACTTTTTGGAGAACATGGGCTCCGTGGGAAAAATTAGGGAAAAACCCAATGCTGACCCTCGACACATGATGTGAGAAAGATGAAAGAAATGTCCACCATTCAAGTAACTAGATTAGAATATGGATAATCTGCCAGATAGTGATCTCTTTTCTTATCCTTATTCTGTTTCATTTTTTGTGATTTTTGCCTTTGAGATGTATATGAATTTTGTATAATTTAAGATTATTAAGGCAAGATTACCACAAACTTTTCGATAAGGTAGATATAGTATATTGGATGTGAAACGGAATATTGGATTTTCTTCCCCCCCCCTTTTATGTTGGTTTGTAATCTGCCCTCCTCTTTTTCCTTCTGTACCCCTTATAAAAATTTGCTATAAATAAAGAATTTACAAAAAACAGACAAAAAGTGCAAGTGCAAAAATATGCAATTTTGGATTATTGTCAAAAAACAGAAAGCGTCCCTTTTCCATTCTAAGTCGTAATCAATTTTACAAGCAGTAAAATATACAGTACAATCCTCTATATTACCTGGAATCATTCTGAGTTAGATTTTCAGGAAGAACATAATAGCTCAAAATAATAAATAGTGACAATTAATATGATTAGTGGAATGTGCTGCAAAATATATTTATCACAAGAACTGCCTTGATTAAACATATACTAAAGAGAATGTCAGGGTGATGGCTAATGACCTAATTATGTACGGCAGAGGATAGTTCATTCATTATATTAAACATGATAAAAACTGCAGATTGTCAATGTTCTCTTTCTAAAAAAAATAACTTTGTTTACAGTGCCTGAATAATAACCCTCCAGTATTTAATAGCAATACAAATGTATAAGTATCAATTATCACACCTAATGACATGCAGGAATCGGATCTGTTTTCCAGAAACCCGTTATCCAGAACGCTCCAAATTAGAGGGATGGACATTTACATAGTTACATAGTTAGTTACATAGTTAAATCGGGTTGAAAAAAGACAAAGTCCATCAAGTTCAACCCCTCCAAATGAAAATCCAGCATCCATACACACACCCCTTCCTACTTTCACACAAATTCTATATACCCATACCTATACTAACTATAGAGTTTAGTATCACAATAGCCTTTGATATTCTGACTGTCCAAAATATCCTCCAAGCCATTCTTAAAGGCATTAATCAGCCATCACAACATCACCCGGCAGTGCTTTCCACAACCTCACTGTCCTGACTGTGACGAACCCCCTACGTTGCTTCAAATGAAAGTTCTTTTCTTATAGTCTAAAGGGGTGGCCTCTGGTACAGTGATCCTCTTTATGGGTAAAAAGGTCCCCTGCTATTTGTCTATAATGTCCTCTAATGTACTTGTAAAGTGTAATCATGTCCCCTCGCAAGCACCTTTTTTCCTGAGAAAACAACCCCAACCTTGACAGTCTAACCCTCATAATTTAAGTCTTCCACACCTCTAACCAGTTTAGTTGCTCGTCTCTGCACTCTCTCCAGCTCATTTATATCCCTCTTAAGGACTGGAGTCCAAAACTGCACTGCATACTCCAGATGAGGCCTTACCAGGGACCTATAAAGAGGCATAATTATGTTTTAATCCCTTGAGTTAATGTCCTTTTTTATGCAAGACAGAGCTTGCTTTAGTGGCCACAGAATGACACTGCCCAGAATTAGACAACTTGTTATCTACAAAAACCCCTAGATCCTTCTCATTTAAGGAAACTCCCAACACACTGCTATTTAGTGTATAACTTGCATTTATATTATTTTTGCCAAAGTGCATAACCTTGCATTTATCAACATTAAACCTAATTTTCCAGTTTGCTGCCTAGTTTTCAAACTTAGACAAATCACTCTGCAAAGTCTCAGCATCCTGCATGGAACCTATAGTTCTGCACAATTTAGTATCATCTGCAAAAATAGAAACAGTACTTTCAATGCCCACCTCCAGGTCATTAATAAACAAGTTGAAAAGCAAGTGACCTAGTACAGAGCCATGTGGTACTCCACTAACAACACTGGTCCAATTAGAAAATGTTCCATTTACCACCAGTCTATCTTTTAGCCAGTTCTCTATCCAGGTACAAATACTATGTTCCATGCCAACATTCCTTAATTTAACCAGTAACCAGTGTGGCACTGTATCAAATGCTTTAGCAAAGTCTAAGTAAATCACATCCACTGCCATCCCAGAATCGAGGTCCCTCCCTGCTTACCTTCTCATGAAAAGAAATTAAGTTAGTCTGGCAAGATCTATTATGCATAAAACCATGCTGGCACACACTCATAGTATTATGATTTGCCATGAAGTCCAGTATCTTATCCTTTAATAACCCTTCAAAAAGCTTTCCTACTACTGATGTCAGACTAACTGGCCTATAATTTTGAGGCTGAAGTGAGTCCTTACTTTACTATTAGCAGTCTACATTGTTTTTCAGATCTAGTTGGTGCTATCTCTAAAGGTTATTTGCAACAATTAGCAAAACTCAATTGTTTCTCGTCTGAAAAAAATGTGTTAAAGTCAATGGGAATCAATGGAAAGACGTCAACAGTTTTTAATACTTTTTTCCAAGAGCAAAAATACATTTTTGTCCCAGCACAACAAATTGCATGTAGTAATTCTAATAATGCCATTGCCTTTTTCTGTATTTCCATCAAAATTCTAGATATCTAGATATTTGGCACTGGCAAAAAAGTAAATCTTGCCACTAACCTGTACCAGATAAAAAAAAATTCACTCATCTTTAGTTAGGTCCATTATTTATCGTATTGTATTGCTGCCTAAAGTGACAATCTGCTTTTCTGACAACTAAATGATAACAAGGAAAAAACCTTAATAAGCAAACAGAAAAAGTACTTTATTCAAATGTGCACAATGTTAACTTTATACAAAAAAAATGTCAAATACCTTTTAAAAATGCACATGTCAGATGCAAAGTATTAGTTAAACAAAGCAGCATTTTATAATAAATGGGAGATTATGTGTATCAGACAGCTATAATTCATTTTATCAAGTAAATGTTTCCTGCAATCTGTGACTGTGAAGCAATAGGCAAATATAGTACTGCAGGGACGGAGAAAAACATTTACATCCCAAATCTTATTTTTTATGATTCAAATGGGAATATGCACTTTTTCACATTTGTACTCAATATAGTGGAACAGATGGTGTGGGTCTATTTTAAAGTGATATGCCCACTAATGGAAAACTATAAAGTTGAAGGCAGCATTGCTAACAATAGCTTGTTTTTCAAGTTCTTTGCTAGTTAATGCTCTCTTTCTGAGATGAGAATAATTCCTTGATATCTTTCTGATGGTTTTTAGTGTGGCTGAACACTATCACAATCACAGTCTCCCAAATCTTTGTAAAGTTTCTGAGGCATTAAACTGAAGTGTCATAAATCCATATTTAAAATGTATCTTTATTATGGTGCTGTACAGAACATAATTTAATTGTAATATCCTTATAAGACAAATCCTGTTTCTAAAGAAAAACAATAAGACATTCTAAATTGTAAATAGGTTTCCAGTAAATATGAAATTATGCACAAGACTTAGGGCATATTTATTATGCTGTGTAAAAAACAGCGAGATAATACACCACACATTGCCAGGTTTTGCCATGTAAAAAATGGTGTAAAATTACACACACCTTGATAAGGTTATTTTTACACAGCTGTTAACACCGTTTTTTCGGTGAATTTCTTTTTATAAAGCATAATAGGATCCTGTTTTCTTCAAATTTCTATGTCTCCAAACAGCACAACTTTGTTTTATGGACAGCATTATTCACTTTTTCCTAAGATGTAACAGCTAGCTGATCAACCAGATACTCCAGTTCATTAGTTAATTTGTGAAATATGAAGATTAATAGAAAAAGAATGGCTGCATGCATTCCAGTGCCCATGTATACAAACAATCCTTAGGAAGAAGCCAGTTCATTACCCATTATGGTTAAATAAGTCTGTAAGGAACTGAGTAATATGAATGGACATAGCATATCACAGATTGTTTCACACCTTAATGAAAAGCAGCTGCAATTGTTCTAATTCTAATGAGGTAACATGCCCCAATTCATTTTTTGACTGTTATTTTCAACTGAAAGGGGTCCTTTTGCTTAATATTATCTGTAAGGGGCTTGTTTATTAATACTGGAGACAACCACCACCACCATAGCAACCAATCGGCAGTTAGATTTGCATAGTCAAAAGTTAGAAAACAAAAGCAAAGATGTGATTGGTTGCTATCAGCAACGTGACCGGTGATGTTTGTCTCCAATGTTAATAAATATGGAAATGTCAAATAATTAATAAAAATATGTGAAACAGTGGGAAATTTGCCAAATGCATTGAACTCTACAATGAACTCTAAAATGCGACAACATTTTTTGAAGTGGAACTAATTTTTTTTGACACACAGCATTTCTTCACCCAATGGAGTCTATGGGTGATATTTTATGTTACAAGTACTTTCTAATTGTACGAGATCTATCCATGTGTCTTGCATTATATTAGCTATAACAAGCAATGTGTGAGCCCTGAATTTACCTTCTTTGTTTTCCATTATTTCAGATGATAACTAGTCCAGAATTCTGGCTTTGTGTTCAAAAACAGCAACCCTAGCACAAAGATATGTTAATGGTAATAAGGAATAGGGCTTGGATTCAAGCTTTCCTTTACATCTGCTGTACTTTTACTATAGTATGACTCTAAAAAAATTCAACACTCACGATTTTTAGAACAGATTGCCTACATGGAGATGATTGAGGGATTCCAAAACAGTATGAAATGGACTATTGACCTAGGAAAGAAAGAATAGAACACATGGGAAATACATGCTGAGCCCTGTCACACCACATGCATGCACACACAACTGGGAGACTTTGTAGAAATTTAGATGGCGAGAACTAGAATGATGGATGATGTTCGTGTCACCTCTGTGCGACTTTCACCTTTTCCCATTGTCTCAACATAACTTCATCAAACCTTGCCTTCTTTTTTTTCACGTGTCAGCCAACAGTCTAGTACAGGGCTGATTCTGTAAGTCAGTAGCAGGCAGACATGTAACTGCTCTACCTTGTGTAGCTCAATTTCTCTTTGCTAAAAACAAATACCTGCATAAGAATAAATCATATAAAAGGCACATGCTTCTTTTAGCTAGAGGTAATATCAATGTCAACTTAACCCAAAATGTTTGTGGTTTAGCTATTTTAAGGAAAAATTGATTTTGATATTTCCCCTTGTTTGTTTCCGTTTCTTTGTCCTCCTTGTTTCTTTAAATGAGCTATGCACAATTCCATTTGCACAACTCTCATGATGTTTACCAGCAGAGATATGCCAACTGCTCATGGTTCATTTAAAATAAAGGGCAACATGAGTTTTCAGATAATTTGGTGTAAGTTTATAAATAATTTTGTTATATGCAAGTATCATGCTTACAGTGTCTATGTTTTTGAATAGTTCATACTGTTCCACAATGAGGCAGTATAAGTATATTTAAACGTGGTTGCCAAAGTAGCATGAATAAAAGTTACCCTTAAACAGTATATGTATTGCTTTAATTAAACTGCAAAAAAAGCAACAATAGGGGCACATTTTTTTATAGGTTGCATTGCAAAAATGTATTGATCTTCAGTAATTATTAAAATAATGTCATTGGGAGATGTGGACTGTTACAGCAGCATAATGCTGGGTGTGGGTATGGGATCTATAATCCAATGCCTGGGAACTGGGGTTTTCTAGATAAGGGATCTTTTAGTATTTTGGATCTCCATGCCTTAAGTCTTTAAATCTGCTTAAAAATTATTTAAACATGAAATGAACTAAATACAAATGTTTTGCCTTCGAAGCTTTCTGGATAATGGGTTTTTAAGATAACAGATCTTATACATTTGTTCATTTTTGCAGTATGCCTTATGATATGCGGACCACATGTACGTTGACACGTATACTTAGTATAGATTTAGCTTGTATAAATGTCAGCTACATAATGAGCTTGATTCAATGTGATATGGTACATTTTGTATGATCGTGTTAAGTATAACTTTTCATGTGTCCGCTATGTGTCTGAATTGATTGCACTACACACTTATCACATTAACCAATATAGCTTTCTGTTACCTAGGTTTTCGACCTACCTAACGGGCCATTGAAAGTAGTGGGAATGCTTACTTCTTGCAATTCAGTTCATCCTGAAACATCTTATCCAATGAAGTCTTTTGCTATGCAATGCTCTTTCTCCTGTTTCTAAAGCCATATCACCCTCTTTCTGTCTTCTATTCTCACAGATGCGCCTCTTTGTACAGGTTTTTTTAAAGGCAGTTACAGCTACACCA
This sequence comes from Xenopus petersii, assembly GCA_038501925.1. Lineage (NCBI taxonomy): Eukaryota > Metazoa > Chordata > Amphibia > Anura > Pipidae > Xenopus > Xenopus petersii. Next base: position 37,653,441 of record CM076685.1, read on the forward strand.
ATGTTTATTTCATTAACAAAAGCACTTTCAAATGTTCTATGGTTTTTAGTGAAGGGCGAATAAATTCGCCAGGCATGGAATTGAGGCAAACTGCCACGTTTTACAGCCTGCAAATGTTTTCACAAAACTGCTGTGAAAATTCGCCGGCGAAAAATGAGTAAAAAAAAAATTATTGCACGTCAAAATTGTTCCGTGCATTAAAATTGTTCGGATGCCTTTGACTTTAATGCATTTGGACAAAAGAGGTGCACATAAAAAAATTGTTGCTCATCTCCAATTGTTTTCATATGACTGTTAACCCTTTATCATGCATGTTGAACGTGCTAAGCTCAGTTTTAATATCTTTGTTTTTAAGACCCACATTTGAAAGTGTTAATACAAAACTTGGCCAGAGCAAGCAGGACTGTAAAAATTCTTCACTCCTTGGCTTCTTGCCTTTACAATATGGACAATTTTGGGGCTCCTATGTGGATCAGATGTGTCTGGAATGCTCAGCAGAGAAAATTACTTAGAAGAGCAAAGAGACTTTGCTTAAGATTGTAGGTTAGAATGGTTGTTGCTTCTCCTGCTGCATCACACTCATCAGGGGATCCACTAGTAGTTGCTGCAGCACCTCCACCTGTCGGCCCTGAACATCTCCCAAGGTTATACAGAGCCAGTGTCTTGCTGGCTGGCTTAAAGGAATTGTTCAGTGTAAAAATAAAAACTGGGTAAATAGATAGGCTGTGCAAAATAAAAAAAATGTTTCTAATATAGTTAGTTAGCCAAAAATGTAACATATAAAGACTGGAGTGACTGGATATGTAACCTAATAGCCAGAACACTGCTTCCTACTTTTCAGCTCTCTTGGTTTACACTGACTAGTTACCCTGGTTACCTGACAGTAACCAATCAGTGACTTGAGAGGGGGCCACATGGGTCATATCTGTTGCGTTTGAATCTGAGCTGAATGCTGAGGATCAATTACAAACTCACTGAACAGTTATGTCCCATGTGGCTCCCCTTCAAGTCGCTGACTAACTCAGAGTTAAAGAGCTGAAAAGCAGGAAGTAGTGTTCTGGCTATTATGTCAGACATCCAGTCACTTCAGCCTTTATACGTTACATTTTTGGTTAACTAACTATTTTAGAATTTTTTTTTACTTTGCATAGCCTATCTATTTATGCAGTTTTTAATTTCACACTGAACTGTTCCTTTAAGGGAAGCTGAAGCTGTTGATTGATATTGACTTAATAGCTAGTGTCTTATGGATCTATATGAGCTTATCAAAATGATATTTATCTTCTGGCACCTACAAATAGGTTCAGTTCCAGGCATCACCAAGATATTGGCATACTGTCATTTTCAGGCATCTGGCAGCTTTCAGTCATCAGAGGGTCTTGTCAGTGGCATGTCTCAATCCAACCTCTCTCTGTCACTGACTCAAATTATACAAGCTCTTAAAACAAAGATGTCAACTATTTATCAATTTTCCCCAACACCAGACAGAAGTGTCTGAAAGTGCAAAGGGACTTTTATGTCCGATGAGGTATGCCTAATGTCATAGGTAGAATAGATTGTACTCATGTGATTTGATTGCCCCCTCTTGGTCAGGAGCAAATTTTTATTTCATTCAGTCAGCACTCAAATCATTTAAATAAAATAAAATACCAATAGCACTACTGATGCAGTTGAATTGGTGACAGGTGTTTATTGGCCCATAAGCAAATGGCAATGTTTCGGGCCTATACAGGGCCCTTTGTCAAGCCTAATGGTGTAATACATGCAGTAAACTAAAAAATTAAAATCCCGCCTCTCATCCCATTCCCACAGACTAAAGTCTACAGAGTCCTCTTCATTAGCAAAAGTCCATAGCCATAAAGTCCAAAAGTGTAACAGTGGGTTCTGGTGGCTGGTGGCAATGTGTCCATAGCCAAGTCTTTAAAATCAAAATTATATCAAAGTAGTAATAGTGACAGTTCAATTGTGAAAAGATACAATAAAGCAACACAGATACAATAATTCCATTCAATCAGTCATACAAGGCCAATATATGGATTTAAAAACATAAGGGAATTGATCTATACATGCCTGAGACATCATATGGTACCAATGGAACATACTGTACAGTACTCAGCACTTTACCTGAGACACTTCATTGGATGCACCAGTTGGCACAAACACTCGGGGTGTTCAATGTAGATCATATTCTTTTGAAAAAGACTTAGAGAAATGTTAAAAACAAATTCCCAAAAATCATAAATCATAATCATGATGCATTAACACATTAATGCATGGGATGCATTGTTAAAGTAATTAGCTAGCTGTTTTACATCAAAGCTTTTTCTCTTCACTCCAGTTACCCCCCCCACCAATAAAAACGAAATTGCAATTGGAGACATAGTTAAAGATGCCAGAAGAGCAATGTAAAGAGTAACATTTTGATAAAACACACTATACTGATTTAAGCATATATTCAATATTTTTCAGGAGATGTTGGTTATGGGCATCGACCCTGGCTGCTTATTCCAATTACTAATCCAGCCACACCTGGTGAAGAAAGGTACAATGCAGCTCATCAAAGGGCCAGCATGCATTTGGCTTTGTCACATATGGCAAACTGGGGAAGTCACTGGATTCTGGACTAGACATGGGGGTAAATTTATCAAAGAGTGAAGTTCCGCTACTAGAGTGAAATTCCGCAGCTCTCCATTCATTTCTATGGGATTTTGAAAGGCGTATTTATCAATGGGTGAAAGTGAAATTTCACCCTTTGATAAATACGCCTTTAAAAACCCCAAAGAAATGAATGGGGAGTGGTGGAATTTCACTCTAGTGGTGGAAATTCACTATTAACTTCACTCTTTGATAAATATACCCCATGATCTTCTGTCTGTAACAGCCACTTTTGGCCTCTGGCCTGACCCTCAGCTACTCGGGTGCCGCCAGGTCATTCCTCACGAGAATGCAGTAACTTCCACAGGGGCAAGCAAGGGAGCCAAATATACAGCAGAGAAGGAGCCAATAGAGACAGAATAATCATAGTCAGGCAGGCCAGGTTAGAGCCAGAAAATCACCCACTGAGTCGTGAGGCAAATGCTAGGTCAGAAGCAGAAAATCACAAAAGCAGAATTAAGGAGCAGGAATCAGAAACAGGAAATCAGCACAGAGGAACATGCAAGCTTGACCTATAACAGGCAATGTGAAAGTGCATAGCACGGGTTTTTATAGCCATGCAAACTCAGAGGGAGTGTGGCTAATTGACCACATGTGTGAATTCACAATGCCTGCCTGGAAAATAAAGGTGACCAAAGCATGGACTAAGCATCCAGCCAAAGTAGTAGTAATGATTGGTCAAACACAGGTATATGCTGCAAATTAGGGTGCTTTTATTGACACACTACATGTTTCGAGCAGGAGCACTTTTTTGAAAAGTGTTGAGGTTGTTTTTGTAATAGTTATGTTAACATGGTTAACTTGCTGTTTGTTAGAATGCACATGGGTGTATGATTTGCAAGGCCAAATGTATTCTTGAATATCGGACTTGAAGCACGCAAGCACCTGCAGCATAGAGGGAGCCTTAGAAGGTCCTTTTTGGCTTGTATGGGGTACACAATAAGATGATATAGAGGACATGGTTAAGTGCGTGAGTGGGAAAATGTAAAAGTGTGAAAAAGTAAAATTGGTGTTGGTTTTATTCACAGTGAAGTTAACATGTTTGTCTTGTGGGTTGTTAGAATGCACATGGGTTTATGTTTTGCAAGGCCAAATTTATTTTGAACAGCGGACTTGAAGCATGCAAGCACCTGCAGCATGAAGGCAAAGGCAGTCACAGAAAAACAATTATCTCCTTTCTGGTCCTTTCTGGTCAGTATGGGGTACTCTAAAAGATGATGTAGAGGATATGGTTAAGTGTGAAAGTGAAACAATTTGTGAAAAAAGAAAAGAATGAAGTTGAGGTTGTGTTTTTACACAGTGAAGTTAACATGGTTGTCTTTTAGGTTGCTAGAATGAACATGGGTGTCTTGCAAGGTCAAACGTACCTGCAATAGCAGACATGAAGCCCACAAGCACCTGCAGCATGGATGACAAAGGCAATACCAAAAATTTTCCAGAACAGCAACTCCTTTTTATAGTGTTGCTATGTCTGGGTATAATGTTTAAGTAATAACCTTTGATTGGTTGTAATGAACCATTAGAAGATGGTGATAGAAATTGTATGCATCGTGAAGCTTTAGAGGGTAACCGAAAGTTATTTCACAGTGGATTTTCTTTAGACAAATATAATAATGATGATGCTATAAGTCCAACAGAGAAAGTATGTAATCTATATTCAGATCTAAGCTGGTAAAGAGACATTCACTCTGTATATATATAGTTTATGGAGAACCAACTACAGCAAGTGAATGTGTCTATATATTACCAGTATTATAGGTGTGGTATATTACATGTGGTGGAATATTAAAATATATACAGGGTTATATAATGAAAGAAACAACATTTGTAGGTGTAGTAACTCATAGCATCCAATCAGCAGGCAGCATTTACTGGTCATCTACATTTTATAGGTTGCTATGGGTTACTGCTCCTGGGCAAACTTAGTGCCTTTTATTACATATGGATAGTGATGAGCAAATCTGTCCAGTTTCACTTTGCCAAAAAATTAGCGAAACTGAAAAAATTTGTGAAACTGTGAAAAATTTGCGAAATGCATTTAAGTCCATGAGCGTCCATTTGTCATATATGTTTTTACGTGTGACAAATTTTTACGCAATCCAAATGCATTAAAGTCAATGGCCATTTTTTCTTATGGGGATTTTTTTGTCTCTGTAACAATATTGGTCGCAGCAAAAATGTTTGTGGCAGATTTTCGTCACAGTTGCAGATGGTGACATGTAGAATTTCTCCTCAAATCCATGCCTGGTGAAAAAAATCTGCTCATCACTACATAAAGATGTTACTCTTGCAATGCAATGGCTAAATATTTTACTCTCTCTAAACTCGATATAATTATAGACGTATGGGTAATGTATTAAAAGTCTGTAGTTTACCTACATTTAGTATTCCATGGTGACCAATCAGATAAGTATTTTCAAATGCCTGACAAGTAAATGCTAGCTGCTGATTGGTAGTAAACCGTAGACCATTTATTGCATAACCCCATTGGGATATTATATTACTGACTCTGGGAAAAAAATAAGAAAAGCTGTAGCATAACATATTTAAATTGCAACAATCAAGTTCCTGGTAATACTCATGCCTGCCAAATTATAAGTACGTTCCCATATGGCAGAGATCATTTGCACTTACTAAGACAAAAAATGGAGTAAAGTGCCTGACTACTCTCCACTGCTGTAATGGAGCTCAGTGTTGTGTCTCACTCTGTATGGCGTTCTGCCTGCAATGAAGTATGAGGCTATTATATATTTTGACATATTAATAGCTTCAGCTGCTAACAAGCAATGTTGTTTAAATAAACAGCCCTATACTAATGTAAAAGAACATGTATAAGGTGCATGGGTCCCTACTGCATTGTTTCTTGTTATTTTAAATAAGCCAAATCTAGATTTTTGTACAAGCACAATGCCATTACTCCAACTTCACTGCCCTATATTTCTATGCTTCATTGCTTGAGCCATCTGACATAGCTGTCTTTCACAGCCCTCTCATCAATAACTATGTTAATTTATTGAGCAATATGTGTTCATTAATGTGGTAGTTACAAAGTCATTACAATGTAATTATTCTTTAATTAGATTATAACTTATGGGATTTCCTACAAAGTACCTAATGCATATGTAATAAACTAAGACCTGATAAGTGCAAGGTGAATAATTTATGCATATCCTAGTGGTTTGGATATTGGTATGAGACTTTCTTATTGCAATTTGAATAAAGTTTGTTTATCATGGCCTTATGTTCTCTGGCCTTCAGCAAAAATAACAAAATATTACCAAAAATATAATCTTGAAACTGAATCATTGTTGTTGCATTCATGCATTTATTCTCGGTTTTGCATTATATTTGTTAAGACATTTTCTGAATTTATCTTTAAATAAAACTGATCTACTGACATCAATATATAGTACGGCATTTTTTACTATCTCTAACTTCATAAACATGACCAAAGGGGGATTATTAATTAATTAAATATTTGTTACCTGAAATTCTTAAACCTGACTGTTTTGCCAACACGAATGTCCTTCTCACGCTGTCAGACTTTCCTGCACAAATATGGCAGCCCCATTATAGAGGAACACAGGGGATCAGATACAGATGCAGCCACTTTGGTTTGTCTGTTTGACACAGAATAACTAAACAAAGATATCCCATTTATCTCATTTAACACAGAAAACTGTGTCACAACATCCCATCTAATTAAAGCATTCACCATTGTGAACAATGGAGCTTTGGTATGCTAATGAAAAGGTTAAATGCATTAAATGAGTTAAGATGACTTAAGATAAAACAGTTTCTTCAATTACCCCTGAGTCATGACGCATTTAACTCACAAATCCAAGTGGCTTCATCTGTAGGTAATGTAAAAGCATTAGGCATATACTTTTATGACAAAATTATAAATAGCAATCAAAGACAATGTTATGATAAATGTAAAAAAATCTTTCATTTCTGGTGTTAGTACAATATATCTTTAAACATTTCAGCATTGTTTTTAAATTCCCTTGAGAAAACATGTCTGCTTTTACATATGTGCACTGGTAGTATGCATGCATTGCTGAATACAGTACATGTTTTAAGAATATAAACAATTTTTTTAGCATTGAAGTCAATGGGTGTCAAAATTATTTTGACGTGCATCAATTTTGACACTGGCAACAATTGTTATACGCACACCTATTTTGGCCAAATGCATTTAAGTCAAGGGCAGTACAAAGTTTATGGGCGCGACTATTCTGACACACCCAAATTTTTTCCACGCAGCAGATTTTTTGCTGGCAAATTTTCATACCAGTTTTGCGAATTTATTAGATTGTGGCAAAACATGGAAATTCACAGTGAATTCTCGTCTGCCAAATTTATTCACCCATCACTAATTATATGTATATGTTTCTACTATAGAATGTGAAAAAGTAAGTTTCTATATGAGTGCCTTCAGATTTTGTCAAAGTGTGGTGCATTACACCTAAATCATGCATTATAACTTATTGCCAAAAATAACACAAAAGGCATGATGTCCGTGAGTGCATTGGCAATGGGTAAATGTGGCAGGACAAGGCTGAATTGTAAACCTTTTGACAAAAAAGTGACTAGAGGATTTCAAGACACATTACAGGTTGACCTACTGTAAGAGAGTCCTTAAGGGAGAAGCGAAGCTACTGATGTCGTTTCTTGCCAATAGATTAGCCATAATAGTGCAAGCTAGAACACTATAATTATTCTGTAGAATGCTTTACAACATCTGAGTAAACAGCCATAGAAGAGTTTAGGTGCTCACATGGTTATTGGGCCCAAATTCTAGAGCAAGGATGCTTGAGCATTCTTAAATCAGGCCTTTATACAAAACTTCATTATATACTGCTATAGAGGTGATGTAGAGGTCAGTGGGGATTTGTCCTTTTCTTTTAGGCACATCTTCTTTACTGTTGCCTTATTATCCCAGGCTCTCCAGCAGCATCCCCTCCCTCTTGAAGTGGAAGTCCAAAGAGAAAGAGCCTTGATGTCACGGTCAGCACCATAAATCTAGAACCAATGCTAAGCACCCTGTTCACAGCTCTTACTTCTGCATTTAACCCCCGCCTTTCACCTCGGGAGGAGCCCTCGGCTAACCGGATGCCGCCAGGTCTTATAAAGAGAGGTGCCAAGCTAAGGGTTCTGGACGAGCAAAGGGGCACAAACGTAAAGCAAAGTCTTTTGGGCAGAAGGTCACAGTACAAGGCATAAGGCAGAAAGCGTAGTCAAATCTGGCCGGGTAGGTGCAGGCAGAGTACAAACGGAGTCAGACAGGCAAGGGTCAAACCAGGAGATCAGTCAGAAGGGATACAGATACAGGAGAGTCAGTTACCAGGCAGGGTCAGGAATACAGAAGTCAGAATCGTCCAAAAACAGGCAGGGGTCACAACAGGTATCAGATAACAGAAGCTCTTCAGCACAGAAGCACCAGGAAACTCACAGAAAAAGATCCTATAACGGGCACTGAGAAATACAATTTGTTACTTTAAATACCATTTGAACTTCGCGCCATTGCACGCTGGCGTCATCATGTCAGCATGCGCCTATAAATAAGGAGAATGCACGCCATGCACGCCCTAAGTTACCGGCAGAGAGGAAGAAAAGGAGCGGAGTGGCGGGCGTCCCCGCTGCACCACTAGACTACCAGGGTGAGTACTGATTGTTACACTTGAGCTCCCAGTTATTAATAGATTAATTAATAACTGAATGTTCATTCATCATTATTATTAATTAATTAATGGTTATATTAAACCATCATAGGAAGTAGTAATTGCCATTTTGGGCCTATTCCACCCTGGTTTCCTGGTTACAGGCACAGGGACTTTTAGAAAATAGAAGCAAATAGTAGGAATTTCCCAAACTATCAGGGGATTATGGAAAATAAGAAGCGACTAGAAATTAGCCTTATAGAGTTGGTTGCACACTATGCTTTGTACAAGATCTAATGATCACCAGCAACGGCTCTACTGTTAAATCATGATCTATCTTTGGCCATTCCTGCTAAACATCAATGCTTACAAGCTCATCAGTGCTAACATGTTCAGTTTCAGCATCAAAGTGCTGTAGAGTAAGAAAGTATGTAATGGTGCTGTTATAAGACTAAAGCTGTCCCCCAATTGTCACACAGAAATGATTGTTCTAATCCTTTTCTCCCATTGAGCTATACAGTATGTATAGGGGAAGATTCTTACTGGCCATAGTGCTTAGCTCTGCTGCTAATCAGTGGAGAAACAGCGGAGATGTGACCAACTAGATAATAGCTTAATGGTAGAACTTATGTGGTCACCAACAGCCTATACAGAGCACTCACAAGCTTGCATGCTGTAAAGGGGCAAAAAATATGTTTCTTTGGTTTTTTCACAGCTGTTTTTTAAACACTGAGTTTATAATGCGTTTCACATAAATTTATTGTATGAAATTTACAAGATATAGTCCTTGGACTAAATGCTCTCGGTATCTTACATTTTCAAACTAGTTTTGAAACCTCAAAAGCTACACGAAAATCAGACTAGCCAGCTTTCACATTAAATGAAACTCATCAACCATTACATTGTTGTCTTGTCTCATTCAGCCAAGTGAAAAAGATGCTTGAAGGATGAAAGGGGCAGCAGCTGGAATGGATTGCTACCCTGGGCTATAGATGACTTTCGTCTTAATTCTGAAGTGTTCAGTTACAGCAACTAATAATTAATTTGCTGGTTATGATTGCTTTATTTTCAATCTGATGTAAACAGCTCAGAGACAAGACAGTTATATTGGACTTAATGAATTGCATTTAAGTCTCTTAAGGCATGATCTGTAAGGTTTTGTTAGGGTATCCTGTGTAAATACAGTATTACTCTGCATTGGGGGGAGGTAATGATATAAAAGAAGCCTCATTTACTAATATGGTACATACCAATTTCAGATACAATTGTCATGTTTTTTATTTTTACCCCTGGTGCAGTCTAAATTGCAACCTGGTAGAAAGTGTTTGTCTTTTTTACCTTACCTAAAATTACATGAATAATATTCTGCATAATGCAACAGGCACGTGACTCAGGGATATAATGTAGCTATACTGGTTTTATACCTGCAGGAAAAATTAAAGTAATATTTGTCATTGATCAATTTCAAGTTTTTAGGGCAGCACCCTCTTCTTATAACTGCAGAACTTGCAGACCATATTACAAATGTCTTAATTTATCATTATTTATTATAGGACTCATTTACACACATTCAGCACATGCATCCGAAATTGTACTTTGCACACTGCTGTTGTGGTCATGGTCAATCTGGTCAGCTGCCCTCCCTCCCTCAATCCAGATCTGATCCTCCCCCATTGCTCCCATCTGCCCTCGCTCCGCAAATCTAGACCCAATCTTGCCCTCCCCAGTTGCTTCTCAGCTGCCCTCCCTCCCCCGATCAAGCCAAAAGTAATTATAAGGACGGTGTGTCCCCAGGGAAGAGAGCCTTGTGGTGGATGAGCAGGAGGGCAGTGGGGGCCCTAGAGGGGGTGTGGGGACCCCTGAGGTAGCAGCCCTAGTGGTCCCCCGACCTCAATTCAACCCTGATAGTGGTCATAAATGACCCTTTTAATATATTAATATGCTACCTACTGATACATATTTTTTGTCTGTCTTAAACCCAGCCCTGAAATTTCAGACTAGTAAAGTCACTTGTCATAGAATTAAAATAAAATATGATTAAGAATTCTTGAGTTCAACTTCTGAGCACCTGCAGTAAAAAAATGTTTTTTAGGTTAAATAACTAGTAAAGCAGCTGTTAGACTCACTCACTTTTATATTTACCCCCTTTGACTCTAGCAAAATGTTTTATTTAACTAACTGAACTGTATTGTGTACATTTCCTAAATAGGCTTCACACACAGTTCATGTCAGCTCTCTATCTCTATTGATTCTTTACTTCTTAGGTCCCCCGAGATACACAACAGAATTATAAGATATAGATATAATATTAAGGACTTCCGAGACCCAATGTAACAAGGAAATGTATACAGAAGGCAATTTTCTCTTCATCCTTGCCTTTAGATTGCTGTACATGTTTACATTAGAAAAACTGATTATTTTTTCTTGCATCTTCCCAATAAAGCTGCACATGTGATGTAACCATTTTAAATGTGACAAACAGAATAAATTACATTCAATGTCTGGATGCTTTAAAAATAATATTTATAGGTCCTTTAGGGAAATGTAACCTGTGCTTCCCGTTGATCTATATACTTTTATAACATTTATGTCGCTCTCTTTGGGAAAACACATGCTTAGACTGTGCAGCCATGCTAACAATTACATTTTGTATTTATGGACCATATTGTAGGTATCCATACAGTTCCCCAGAAACAGGAGCGAAATTTTTGGCAAGTGGGTTTGGCACACTCTACAGTAGTTACACCACTCTGTATGCCGTTTTCTCCTCATGACATTCTGTTCTTTTGGTCACAACATTCAGTTTTGTAGAGTATCATAATTTGTACAAGGACACATACAGATTCCCTTTATAAACCATTACAATTAAAATAATTATATTATTTTACTAATCAAAAAGCCTGGTGTGATGTGTCTTAATTGACTGTTTTTTAATGCATACATTCATTTTATAATTCATTATCTGTGCAATCCAGGTAATGCTTTGGGCAGAAATTATAGGGAATTGGTACACAAAATAAAAATTAAAACAAAATATATATATAATTAAGGCTCACTAAAACCAGGTAAAATAAGAGATGTGTTTATTACAAAACACAAGACAGATACAAAGCAGACATATGTAATTCATCAATTTAATATTTTAATAATAAAATATTTTTCCTTCTATTGAGTTTTCTCCTTTGTATATTTGTCTTTAATTTAGATTGTATTGGTACCCTTAGCACCTCATCAAGTGCAATCAGATCTGACTTAATGTAAGCTAATTAGAGTGTTTCCTGCAGGCCTTCAGTACCTCTGTATCCACCCCTCACCACCACCAGAGCCCACAGGGCTACTTTAGTCCCCTGCTTTCAGTGATAAAGAATTCAACTGTCAAACACTGTCTGTGTTTCCTAGGTCAGAACTGGATATATTCTGTTTCCGAATAAATTGTTTCAGGAATAAAATGCTGGAATGGCTTAAATTTGTCGGATACTTAGATCTGGTTGGTTGAGATAAAGTCTAAGTTCTAAGTGAAAGCGAATAGCACATTTGCAATTTAATTACGGCTTTGGTCAAATTGAATTTTACATTTATCCACTGCAATAATTTTGTTTTGTTTTATTTTCTATAACACAATTTCTCCCCCATTTTTAAAGATTATATACAGCTTCTTACTGATGCTTGAGAACTAAACTTTCTTATTTATTGGAATTGGCTTCCCAAAGATCTAATGGTAAATATTTAAAATGTCTTTCTAGCCATTCTAATAGCTCAAAATCCAAAATAACCTAAAGATACATGGCTTTATGAATTCTTGAGAAAAGTAACACAAAATCAAAACTACTTCAACAACAATACAGTAGTTTTATGTTTTTTAGGAGACCAGAAAAATTATGTAGAATCTGGAAACAATTTAAATAAGTGAAATTCGGGGGGCATGGCCTGGACATGGTGAGTGAGGACGCGTTTGCCAGAGCTCCGAGCAAAGAACCATTTAATTGGCTTGCAAAACACTCGAATCCTTCTCTAACCAAGATGGGAAAGTCGAAAAGGGGCAGGAGAAGCCCTGAACCGCCGGAACCTCAACAGAAAACACATCTCTCAAGGTTTTTTCAACGGCGCTCTGCCTCATGCTCTGATGTGCAGCGGGAAGCGCAGCAACAGGCGCCATCTTGTAAGCCGCCCTCTCCCACCGGCTCACCACCGAAAGCATCACGAGACGATACCCTCGATGCTGACCCGGGCCCTGTGCCCAAAGACTTACCCTGCGCATTCAACTACCCGCTGCCACTATCCAAGGAGCCGTACGTGGAGGCCTCGCCGAGCTGGGACAGTGGCGACGAATGGCGGCTCTCCCCTGCTTCTCCCGGCAGACTCTCCAGGCCCGGACATTGGAGGCACCCAAATAAATGCAAGTACCTCTTTCCCTACTATACCCCACCCAGCGCTCCCTGCCAATGCTGATCATCAGATCATAGATCGCACGAGAGCTGAGAGCCATATTGCGCACATAGAATCTAACCAACCTCAGTCGGGTGGGGCCCATGCTTTACTGGATCAGGAATTGAGAGCACATTTATTCTCCTTGCCTACTCGCCACGACATTGAACTGTTACTATTAAACTCAGAGGCTACTCTGAAATCTGAAATCACAGCAGTACATACAGAACTCCAATCCCTAGGGGAAAAGCAAGCACATCTGGAAAAATCTGTTACCTCTAACGCTGCACACATTAAACAGCTGGAGTCTACCGTTTTGCAACATGAATCTCGCTTTCGATACATGCAAAACTTCCTGGACGATCAAGAAAATCGTTCCAGAAGAAACAATATCAGGATTAAAGGCCTTTCAGAATCAGTCCTGCCTCAGGACCTTTCTGCAGCTGTCACAAGTCTGTTTAACGTACTTCTGGGTGAAAAACACGATAAGCCTATTATTATTGATCGAATCCACAGGGAACTATGTCCCAGAGATACCACCTCTGACATCCCTAGAGATGTGATCTGTCGGATCCATTTTTATAGAACCAAGGAGGCAATCATGCTTAAGGCGAGAGACACTGGTGAAGTGGATTCTCATGGTTCTAAAGTCAGGCTCTACCAAGACCTCTCCAGGAACACACTGCGCCAACGAAGGGCATTGAAACCCATCCTGGACTTGCTTAAGGAACACTCTGTTCGATACAAATGGGGTTACCCATTTGCTTTGATTGTTATTAAGGACGGTAAAACATTCTCGGTTCGCTCTCCTAAAGATGTCCCCATTTTTCTGGATCGTCTTCAGCTCCCACAAGTTGATATTCCCAACTGGGAATCCTGGGACTGGATTTCCTCATCTGGACCTCTACAGAAAGACCCTGGTCTGTCCAAAAAAGCTGCAAAGGCTCATAACCCAAGGAACCGCTTGGGCACCCCCACTAAGAATAATGATTCCAACCTTAGAAGTCGCACCTGAAACCAAACCCGTCTTTACTATGGTCTAACATTGTGCTCTTAACCTTTTCACCCTTCCACAGGTTGTTTTTATCGAGTGTTATGACTTATGTTCTTATGTTTTGTTTGCTATCCGATACTATGGTCCAGCCGTTGCTCCCCCATAGGACTCTTGACCTGAGACGGAAATGCTCGGATCTCCTTTATGATGACTCGTTGGTTCATTCTGATATGACTGCAACTGGTTGCAGTCGTTTTCGCAAACTGTTTGGTTCTATTTTAGATGCATTGTTATTAATGTTTCTCTTTCCTTTCTTTCTTCTGTCACCCAGCTGTTCCCTGGTGCCCCTATTAGGTCCTGGAATCCATTATAGCTGAATTGAAAATCTGCTCCTATAATGTCCGAGGATTTAACTTGCCGATGAAAAGGTCACAAATTCTTACTGGTCTCCACAAACAGAATGCTATGATTGTTTTTTTTACAGGAAACTCACTTCAAGCTGGGTCACAGGCCAAATCTAAAAAACAGGTATTACCAGCATTGGCACTTCGGTGACAACCCCGACTCTAAAAGCAAAGGTGTAGCTATAGCTTTCCACAAAAAACTCTCATACACTCTGATTGACTCTCTTTCCGATACACAGGGGAGATTTATCTTCCTTAAAATAAATGTCGCAGGACATCTATTTACTCTGGTAAACTGTTATGCCCTGAATCAAAGTCAATCAAAGTTTCTGGAGATGGTAGTAACCCGGCTTGAAGGTTTCCACCAAGGGGTAGTTGTGATGGGCTGAGACTTTAATCTCACGATAGACCCAAAATTAGACTCCTCCTCTGAAAAGACGAACCTCTCTTATAAGGTCTTAAAACGTGTCAAGTCAGTGTTACATAAAAATCAATTAGCGGACAGCTGGAGAGTATGCCACCCATCCGACAGAGACTATTCCTATTTCTCACACATACATCACTCATATAGCAGAATTGACTACTTGTTCCTCTCGCATTATGCATTGCAGTGGGTATCTGACTGTTACATTGGGGTACAAATCTTGTCAGACCATGCTCCAATTTTTCTCACACTAGCTATCCCTGGTGCCATACGTAAGCCGTGGACCTGGAAGCTAAATGAATCTTTATTAAGGGATGTAGATTGCCTAGCAGACATAAAAAAAGAGATACAATTTTTTATCGAGACTCACCGCTCAGATGACTCACATCCCGTAGTAAAATGGGAAGCCTTAAAAGCGGTCCTTCGGGCATTTACATTAAACATGGATCTAGGATCAAAAAGGCCTTCTCTCAACGCATTACTGACCTTCTCCACAAAATCTCCCTTCTGGAACAAAAACATAAAAACACACTGTGTGGTGATACTCTGAAGGAACTCACAGCGACTCGTGAATTGATGAGGGGAGAATTGAACAAAAAATCTCTCTCAGCATTGATGAAATGTAAAAACTTTTACTATGACCATGGCAATAAGGCAGGCAAATTTTTGGCGAAAGCTACTAAACAATTGCAGGCAACCTCCTTTATTCCAGCTATTAAGACACACATTGGTCATACCGTTCACAAAGACCAGGAGATAGCCACTGCAATGCATACATTTTATTCAGATTTGTACAACATTAACTCTCCCTCACCTGGGCTGACTGATAGAACCACTCAGAAAATCCGAGACTATATCTCACGTACTGCTTTGCCACGACTTAGTCAGGTGGACATTGACTTTCTGGAGGCCCCCTTGTCAAGCGATGAGCTAAAATTTGCTGTTAAGAGTTCCCCTACTGGAAAATCTCCGGGACCTGACGGGTTCCCTATCGCGTTTTATAAGACACTTCTCCCTGATCTCTCCGACCTAATGCTACACGCCTTTAATAAGATAGACTCTAACCCCTTCTCTCCTTCAGCGATGCTGGAGGCACACATTTCACTAATCCCAAAACAGGGAAAAGACCCTCTCTCCAGGTCAAGCTATAGACCCATCTCGTTACTTAATGTAGACATTAAACTTTATGCGAAAATCTTGGCAGAGAGACTCAAAATCAATCTACCTCAGTTGATAGACCCTGATCAGGTCAGATTTGTCCCCCATAGGGAAGCTAAGGATAATACTTTAAAAGCTATATCACTCATTGATTATGCTAAGAGAAGCAACACTCCCATGCTGACCCTGTCGACGGATGCTGAAAAAGCGTTTGACAGGGTCAGCTGGGTTTTTCTATGAGAATCTTTATCTCAAATAGGACTGGGCCGCATTGCAACGCAACGCATCATGGCACTCTACCATTACCCTCAGGCCATAATTAAAGTTAACGGATTTTTATCTGAACCCCTAAAAATTAGTAATGGGACCAGACAGGGGTGCGCTCTCTCCCCACTTCTGTACGCCATGGTTATGGAACACCTGGCCATAGCTATACGTCAAAATCCAAACATCAAGGGTCTTCATATTAAAGGGCAGGATCATAAACTCGCGTTATATCCAGATGATTTATTGGTTTTCATCACTCAACCACTCACTTCCCTCCCCTCTCTGATGCAAGAGTTCAAAGAATATGGCCAATTTAGTAATTACAAAATCAATCTGGACAAGTCGGAGGCACTTAATGTCTCCATATCTCCCCAACTTCAGCAGACTCTACAATCATCTTATCCTTTTAGATGGAAACCTAACTCTATCAAATACCTAGGAATTCATGTCCCGGCAGATTTGTCAAAATTGACCTCATTAAACCATATGACACTATTGTCACAAATCCAGGCAGACTTGAAGCGCTGGCATACTCTCCAACTGTCTTGGTTCGGACGAATTAATCTAATTAAGATGAATATTTTACCCCGCATTTTGTATCAATTTCAAACTTTGCCTGAGACCCCTCTGTTTCGCTTTTTTGCCACCTTACAGGCCGCATTTAATACTTTTATTTGGAAAGGTACCAAACCCCGGATAAACAAAAATGTTCTGTTTAAATCAAAATCTCAGGGGGGTCTTGCTCTCCCACACATGCAACGATATATGAAAGCGGTCACGTTAAGTAGAATACTTGAATGGTTTTACTACCCAACTGAAAAAAAATGGATACTACTAGAACAGTCCTTGGTGGATAGACCATTACAGGCATTATGGTGGACATACCCTCCCCTTAGGCCTCCCTCACGTACGCTCCCTAAGATCTGCAGAGACACTATCGCCCAAGCTGACCGGTTTCTCAGATCCCATCCACGATTGATATCCAGGGAGGGCCCTCTTACCCCCATCGTGGGCAACCCCAATTTTGCCCCTGGCTTGTCCAAGGCAGGCTTCTTGGGGAAAAGGTGTACTGATAGTTTCATTTGTAGGGATGTAGCGAACCGCCGACAATGTGTTCGCGAACGCCGTTCACGAACACCGGCAAAAAATGCGAACAGTTCGCGAACTGTTTGCGAACTTCGAACATCCGAAAATCGTTCGATTCGAACGATCGAAGGATTTTAATCGTTCGAACGATTTTCGTTCGAATCGAACGATCGAAGCCATTGGATCGAATGATTTCATTCAATCCAATGGCTTCGATCGTTCGATTCGAACGAAAATCGTTCGATTTTAGCGATCGAATGGTCGAATGGTCGAACGATTTTGACGTGAACGCCTATTGGCGAACGTCGCGCGACGTTCGCGAACTTGCGGCGGACGCGAACAGTCGAAGTTCGCGCAAACTAGTTCGCCGGCGAACAGTTCGCTACATCCCTATTCATTTGTGCTCAAGCTTTGGAGAATAAAGCATTGAAGCCGCTTACCGGTGTATGCCCTAACCTTCCAGATTAGTTTTTAAATAGATTTAAATATACCCAACTTCGTCACTGGCTGATGGCCCCACATCAGGAACAGCTGAGAAATACTCCTCCCACCTTATTTGAATCTCTCTGTGTCTCACGATCCCCTACCAGGCACCTGATATCAGTTCTGTATAGAGTTGCTGACTCACAGGATACTCAGTCTTGCCAAAATTCACTGAGAGGTGGGAAAGAGAACTACAATGCACATTCTCTGAGGAACACTGGCACTCATGCTTTACCCTAACCCATAAGTTTTCTATAGCTTGTAAATCTCAAGAAACTAATTACAAAATACTTTCCAGATGGTATAAGTGTCCTTATATTCTCCATAAAATATATCCTCTTGTGACAAATCTCTGCTGGAGGTGCAATAAAGAGATTGGCACACCCTCACATATCTGGTGGTACTGCCCGCTCCTTCGACCCTTCTGGTCAGCTGTCTTTCAGACCATTTCTAAACTAACAGGCCTGACATTACAAGCTGATCCCGCTGTGGGCCTCCTTTCAATGCTTCCTGGCGCCCCCACTAGATACAAAAACACGCTTATAGGTCACTGTCTCAATGCTGCCAGGGCAGTAATTCCTCGTCATTGGCTTTCTTCTTCCCCACCCACTGTCTCTGAGTGGTGGGAGGAAATGGGTTTTGTCATGAGAATGGAAGAATTGTGAACCATACACATGGTTCACAAGATTCATTTGTAACTACCTGGTCGCCCTGGATTGTCATGTTGGAGTCCGAATCCCTTCCTACCTCCTATTCGGACTAGGAGCACTCTGACCACCTTACTGTTAAACCTTAGGATTCTCTATTTGACCCCTCACTCTGTATGTAACTTGCTGTTGTGTAGGGCACCTCGGAACACCTGGATTTTCTCTTTTTTCTTTTCTCCTCTTCTCCTCATTCTACTTTCTTCTCTCTGACTCCTTAGCTTTCTTTTTCCCTTTAATCATTGAAAATACAAGAGCAAAAAGCTTTTACATGGCTAGCTACTGTTCTCAATACTTCTGCATTTTTGACTACTGAAGTGTTTATTGGGTGATGTATGGATAATCTCTATTGTGTTACTCATTTCTCTGAATAATTTTATATCTATTCTACTTGGCAATATTGTGTTATTCGCACAGTTGATATTTGAATATTGTGAGAATTGTATGATATTTCATTTTATCTTTGTGGACTTGTCCACCCACTTCATGCTGGTCGTCTATTTGTGAAATGCTTTTTGTACTGAAAAATAAAGAATATATAAAAAAAAAAAAAAAGTGAAATTCATTATGCATTATATACTAGAATGACCCTAAAAGGTGTAAAATAAGGGAAACAAACTCAAATTGAGTTTTCACTGTATCACCAACCTTACATTATAAGAAAACATATATATGCTATATAATACAATCATTCCTCAGCACTTGAGTGTTAAGATGAGCACGCTGGGCCTGAATATCTCTATCTGCAACTGGATCCTGGACTTCCTGACCAAGAGACCTCAGGTAGTCCGAATGGGAAAAAACACCTCCAGTACCATCACACTGAGCACGGGAGCTCCCCAAGGTTGTGTGCTTAGTCCACTGCTGTTCACACTGCTGACTCATGACTGTGTGGCAAGTCATGGATCCAATCATATCATCAAGTTTGCTGATGATACAACCGTAGTAGGTCTCATCAGCAAGAACAACGAGTCAGCATATAGACAAGAGGTGAAATGGCTAACGGACTGGTGCAAAGTCAATAATCTGTCTATGAATCCAAACAAAACAAAGGAAATAGTTGTTGACTTCAGGAGAACACATGGGGATCATTCTCCACTGTGCATTGACGGATATCCGGTGGAAATTGTCAAGAGCACCAAATACATCTGGCAGAGAACCTCTCCTGGTTCCTTAACACCAGCTCTATAGTGAAGAAAGCACAGCAGCGTCTCTTTCTGCGAAAGCTGAAAAAAGCCCACCTTCCACCACCCATTCTCACTATCTTCTACAGAGGGTCTATTGAAAACATTTTATCCAGCTGCATCACTACCTGGTATGGAAACTGCTCTGTATCAGATCGCAAGATCCTGCAGCGGGTGGTGATGACAGCGGAAAAGATCATTGGGGTCTCGCTTCCTGCCATTATGGATATTTACCACACCCGCTGTCTCCAGAAGGCTACCAGCATTGTCAGGGATAGCACCCACCCTGCACATGATGTTTTTACCCTCTTGCCATCCTGTAAAAGATACCGCAGTATTCGAGCGATGACTTCCAGAATGTGAAACAGTCTATTTCCACAAGCCATCAGGTATCTCAATTCCCAACCTGAACTGAATATATTCTTGAGGAACTGAAATGTCTCAGCATGGCTGTGTACTAGAGTTGTTGTATAGCACCGAGGGGTTCTGGAGGAACGTCATTTTGTTTCTACTATGTACTGTATATGACTGAAATGACAATAAAATTAACTTGACTTGACTTGACTAAAGAACAGCAGATGTTTCCATATTGGATTGTATGAAAGCCTATTATTTACTTGAACTGGTTCTTACATTTCTTACAGTTCTTAACAAAAATTCCTACCACTGTGGATATGCTTAGACATATACACCCACCCCTGAAGTTTTCTTAGCAGCTGTTTTATGTCAGAGGATCATGTGCAACAATCATGTGCTAATGTATTCAATTACGTTTATAATAGTTTATGCAAAAATCACATTTGAAACATGATACCTTTCTTACCCAAGTGTTTGGCTCACATGCTAGACAAAATAGAACAATATACACTTAACAGTCACAATTTTTTTTATGTAACAAAATGTTAATTGACCCAAAATTATAGAGTGAACGAAACAAAAATATTGTCCCCTTTTGTGTAAAGCCTAGTAGTGATACCTACTGCATCAAAAAAGTTTCTACACAATGTTCACCTCTGAGAAAAAACATTTGGTCAATGTATTTATTTATACTTTATATAACTCAGATATGTTTAGGCAGCATTTTAAATGGTTAAACAGATGACCGTACAAATCACAATCACACTACTGTCAAAAATTATTTTATGACTGGTCACATTGGAGTTTATTATAAAAGGTCCATCAAGTTCAACCCCTCCAAATGAAAACCCAGCATCCATACACACACACCCCTCCATACCTTCACATAAATCATATATACCCATATCTATACTAACTATAGAGTTTACTATCACAACATCACCCGGCAGTGCATCCCACAACCTCACTGTCCTCACTGAGAAGAACCACCTACGTTGCTTCAAATGAAAGTTCTTTTCCTTTATTCAGAAGGGGTTGCCTCTGGGGCTGTGATCCTCTTTATGGGTAAAAAGGTCCCCTGCTCTTTGTCTATAATGTCCTCTTATGTACTTGTAAAGTGTAATCATGTCCCCTTGGACTGGAGTCCAAAACTGCACTGCATACTTCTGCATACTCCTTACCAGGGACCTACAAAAAGGCATAATTATGTTTTCATCCCTTGAGTTAATGTGATTTTTTTGCAAGACAGAACTTTATTTGCTTTAGTAGCCACAGAATGACATTGCCCAGCAAAAAAGGGAAAAGCAAAGGACCTAATACAGAGCCCTGTGGTACTCCACTAATAACACTGGTCCAAAAGAAAATGTTCCATTTACCACCACTCTTTGTAGTCTATCTTTTAGCCAGCTCTCTATCCAGGTACAAATACTATGTTCCAGGCCAACATTCTTTAATTTAACCAGTAACCTTCTGTGTGTCACTGTATCAAAAGAAATCATGTCCACTGCTATACTAGAATCGAGGCCCCTGCTCACCTTCTCATAAAAAGAAATTAAATAAGTCTGGCAAGATCTATTATACATAAAACCATGCTGGCACAAACTCCTAGTATTATGATTTGCTATGAAGTCCAGTATCTTATATTTTATTAACCCTTCAAAAAGCTTTTCTACCACGGACGTCATACTAACTGACCTTTAGTTTTGAGGCTGAGAATCCCATTTGAATAGCGGCACCACATTAGCAATTCACCAGTCTCTCAGCACCATGCCAGACCTCAATGAATCCTGAAAAATTAAGTGGAATTTTACATTAAATTAAGAGGTTTGGCAATCACAAAGCTAAGTTTGCTAAGTACCCTGGGATGAATACCATCTGGCCCTGGACCTTAGGGTCCATTTTATTAGGAGCCAATTAACCTGTATATTTTGGTGCTTAGAAGGAAAATGGAGTAACCAGTGGAAACCCAAGTAGGTACAGGAGGACATAAAGGCTTGTTTCAGATAGAGTTTAGGCCAGAATGGAACTGCAGGGCAGTATTTTACAAAGCTAAGAACCAAAGTTAGTCAAGTTAGTGTATAAGTATGTAGTATATAGTTTATGAGAGTGTATAGAGGGGTCAATTTGTGTATGTATGGATGCTGGGTTTCATTTGGAGCGTTTGAACTTGATGGAGTTTGGTCTTTTTTCAACCCGATCTAACTATGTAACTATGTAAGTAGAAATTAGGAATACATTATCATGGTATGCATTTTTAAATTAAATTTAAGAAAAATAAGTGCATGTGAAAGTCAGAAGTAAAAATACATTTTATACATTTGAGCCAGTTACATAATTTTGACAATAATGTAAAATCTGTGGAGCACATTCAATTATCAAGCTTTCCCAACAATATATGGAAATTCAAGAAGAAAGATACCTGCATCTACAGTATCATGAGCATATATTATTTAAGACTACTATAGACATGAAGCATGAAAAGAACAAATCCCTGCAATGGATATTTTTATCACCCACTGCAGAATCAAATGTTTTAAGACTCCTTCATATTGTTGTATTAACTCTCAGGGAAATCACTCTACTACAAGCACTACTACAAGCACATCAGTAGCCAATATATAATGATTTAGTAGTAGTAGTATCCTTCCTGCCATTCTTACCGTGGTCCCCACCAAGCAATAAACTAATTGTCTTCCACTCAGCACTTCCAAAGGGTGCAGAAGAGATTCTTATATTATTATATACTACTTTGTTCAATCAAAGATACTTTCATCTACAATACCATGAGCATATATTTTTAAGACTACTAATATATGAAGCATGAGGGGGGTAATGTCTGGAAGCTTAGGGAGGCTTATGGTTGGGGGGGGTTAGTTATTTAAATCTACAATCATTTGCAATTAAAAATATACCAGCTACAAATAAACATAAATATATGGCTAGCCAGAGAATCAAATGCAGGGATGTGGAGATGTCCATCCCTATGTTAGAAGTATATGAATGTTGAAAACTCAATAAAAGTAACTTTTTCATGTTGTAGTCTACCCCAAGAAACAAAGCAAGCAGGTAATATTTGGTAGTTAATACAAATTAGTTTGTTTATCTCCTGATATTATTACAACTCTCAGGGTTCTTAATATAAGTGTGTTAAAGTGGAATAATCTTGAATTATAAATATCCTATAATTTATCTCTAGAGGACCCTTAGTTTGGATTATTAAAAACAGAACAATAAGTAGTGTAGAGCACTGTTTTAATTATATCAATTTTTTTCTTACATTTTCTAAAACAAATCATACTTTCTGGAATTTCCAGTTCCCACTTACTGTTATGTAATTACCCAAGACAACAAGAAAAGATGGTAATTAAGAAGGATTATACAATAATAATCATCTCAAATCCTACCACAATTTCTATTCTCACATTGGTTCTGCTTCTAAAAATATTCATTTGTATAGTCAGGATATCTTTACAACAACAATTTTAATTATGAATTTTCTACTCTTGGTTTGCTCATCAAATATATATATATATACATATATATATACATATATATATATATATATATATATATGTATATATATATATATATATATATATATATATATATATATATATATATAATCTTCAGAATGGACCCGTACTCCAAATAGTTCAATCAAAGTGAATTTTATTGAATCATCACTAACGTGTTGAACTATTCACTTCGATTGAACTATTTGGAGTGCGGGTCCATTCTGAAGATTGTATGTAACTTGACCCAGCACCCACCACAAAGAAGGGGTTGAGTGCAGGTACTTTCTGACTTTCTGAACATTTATATATATATATATATATATATATATATATATATATATATATATATATATATATATATATATATATATATATTGTGGGGGTTCACTCGCTGGTAGGCTGCAAATTAGGCGACTTCACACACCAGGATCGGTTTAAGGGCTTCCTGCCCGCGTTTATTTTCCAGCGGCTGCAGAAGGTAACTGAAAAACAGCAGTTCAACAGAAAAATCCAACCTTCTGGTTAACACAAAATAAATGCTTTGCTTTCTCTCCTGAAGCTGAGAATACCAGCAGTTTGTCTCACACACATTCAGCACTGCTGCTCAGCATCAAGTGTACTAAATAGGCCTAGGGCCTCTTGAAAACCTGGCCTACGAATCCGTCCCACCCAACTCTTGCGGATTCCCAGTAAGACCAGCCCCGGATCATCAATTACAAAAACCTTGCAGAGAGACATAGGGTAACAATTACCCTATTTAAGAAAAAATACTTCGAATTTCGAATGATTTTTTTTGGCTACTTTGACCATCGAATTGGCTACTTCGAACTTCGACTATGACTTCGACTCAAACGATTCGTACTATTCGACAATTCGATAGTCGAAGTACTGTCTCTTTAAAAAAAACTTTGACCAACTACTTTGCCACCTAAAACCTACCTAGCACCAATGTTAGGTCCCCATAGGCTTTCTAACAATTTTCTGATCAAAGGAAAATCGTTCGATCGACGGATTAAAATCCTTTGAATCAATCGATCCTAGGAAATGCGGTAAATCCTTTGACTTCGATATTCGAAGTCGAAGGATTTTACTTAGATGGTCGAATATCGAAGGATATTCGACCCTATGTAAATGTGCCCCATAGTGTTTCTCTGCTAACAGCACTATTGGTCTCACCTCAGTAACAATATCTGAGAATCCGTGGCCTAACATACATAACATCAATAACTTTTCTCCAGGAAACTGGAGACCTTTTTGTCACCATACCACAATATGTATATAGTGCCATAAAACATCCTTTTTGATGCACTATGTTTTAAAAATAAATCAAGGAGCTGCATACTTAACAGTAAAAATAAAAGAAAAAGCATTTTTTACAATTATAAGATCACTGATTTTTAATAACACAGAAACTAGATAATTTAACAGCATCAAAAGAAGTTGAGTTAGCCAGTTCTAAAATTGCTTGATATGTACCTCACCAGTAACCACTACAAAATACAAGATTTGGAAGGTGGTGTGCATTTGATCCCTTCATAGAACTTCACACACAAATATAGGGCTAGAGCCCTTTAAAAATAGATGAAGCACTTCCCTTTCCCTGCTATACTGTATATAAGTGCATTAGGAATAAAAATCAAAGTACTATTTAGATAAAATGTACTTCAATTGAAATGAAGGGTTCCTGTGGAACTGAAAGAAACCTGTGTGGCCCATAGTTAAGCCTACATATAATTATGTGCAAAATTAGCAGTACAGTAATACAATAATTTTGTTAAGCAGGTGTATGTGTCATGTGGTACATCTATACCAATGGCAGTGTACTCCACTGGTAATGTGAATTGTACAAGTGAAACCATTTGTTGCAACTTGGATGTTTTCACGCAAGTGTGCTTAACCTATCCCCATTCATAGCATGGTCTCCAGTATAAGCATATCTAGGCCAACGTTATGCTTCTACAATGCAATGATGCATATTAAAGTGATACTGACACTAAACATTTTCGAATGATCGAAGGGAAAATCGTTCAAATCGAACGATTCAAAGGATTTTAATCCATCGATCAAACGATTTTCCTTCGATCAAAAAAAGCTAGGAAAGCCTATCTGGACCTTCCCCATAGGCTAACATTGGTGCTCGGTAAGTTTTAGGTGGCGAAGTAGGTGGACGAAGTTTTTTTTAAAGAGACAGTACTTCGACTATCGAATGGTCGAATAGTCAAACTATTTTTAGTTTGAATCATGCGATTCAAAGTCGTGGTTGAAGTAGCCAATTCAATGGTCGAAGTAGCCAAAAAAATACTTTGAAATTCTAAGTATTTTTTATTCTAATCCTTCACTCGAGCTAAGTAAATGTGCCCGCACAAGTTACATATAGATCACTTTCATAATTTTTTGCTGATAGTTCTGCTTTTGTAAGTAATTATTACTTGAAGTTCCTAAACCTGAGTGTTTTGCCAACCCGACTGTCCCATTTAAGTCTGTCAGAGTTTCTAATGCTAACCAACTACTGCTGCACAAATATGGCAGCCCCCTTATAGAAGAACATGCGGGATCAGTTGGGTAATGTAAAAGCATCAGGCAAATACTTTAAATAACATTTAAAGATATTGTTATAATAGCTATAAAAAAGTTTATTTACTGGTGTATCTCTTTGCGGGATGCACTTATAGATGAATAAATGCATAGCTCAAATTGGCATTGCGCTATTTCCTACTGTTAAAAATGATGTGTTTCATTTGGTATTTGGTTTCCATGTGGTACCAGTATCAGTCTTTTTATATCAATAAAAGTTTCAGGAGGCAGGACAGGCACTTTGGAAATATGGTGGAATGTAGAATCATCAATACTTTAATGAATTGTGTTGTGTCAATATGCTCTCTCCATTGAGAAACCCTTGACGTCTGCGAAATGTTTGAGAAATGAATTGGAGTTGGCCTATGGACAATACAAACACACATACATACAGAATATACAAATATATATATATATATTTATATATATTTATACTAAACACATTACCCCAGCGAGTATTTTCCTTGGGGGGAGAAAGACCATACCTGCTTTTCTTTTTATTTAGCATGATCTCTTCCAAAGAAACCATTTAGTAAAGTTTGGGAGAGCAAATGTTCAGGAGAGAGCTACCTCCCAATGTATAGTATACAAAACCACCAAAAAATGCAGCTTATCCCCAAACTTCAATTAAAACCATTTGGGTGCATGTAGGTGTGGCTTGTATCACATACTAAACACCCAAGCACTCCGTTATATAGAGAAATATAAGAGAAAGAGAGAATATAAGAGAAAAAATAAAACCTGAATTTGCACACACTAAAGGGAACATGTCTACCGTTTAGTAAAAAGACACACTTTTGTACAAAATATGCTAAGCTGAGGCGCCCCAGCAAGGCAGTGTCCATGCATCAGTTCTTATTAAGTGAAAACACAAAAAATAGCTAAAAATTTGAATTTTTTAATTCGAAAATTCACCTCGACCTTTGATAAATCTGCCCGTTAATGTCTTAAATATATTGATAATGGGTTGAGTGCAGAGGCCTTCTTGTATTTGTCTATATGTAATTTGTGGTGACAGCCTCATTGCACTCCCCGCCTAATAGTTTTTAGTGGTGAGCACAACTTTAATGTGTGTTTGTGTTAATATGTGCTTGATAGTTGCCCTTAGTGTTGATGTAGAAAATATAATAAGGTAAAACATGCAACCTGCAAGGAGGAGGGTTGTATAAAAAATAATTATATCCTACCTAGATTTATTCACTTTCATTTATGTGTGTTAATGTATTTTTTTGTAGTATTGTTATTCTCACAACTGCTCTATAAAGTTGATAATAGACATTTTCATCCATATTATCAACAGTCAGCAGCGACTGTCAGCAGAATTCTTCTATATCTATTCTTTATACTTACAGTCCCCAGACACAATACTCGTCTCTGAGGTAAAGAAAGCCTTTCCCCTTGTTCCCAAAACCTTCATCCTTCAAGCACCTGTAATTATGGTAATTATACTGAAGCAGACCCCAGACATTCATTCTGTGTGCACCAGTGATTACGGTAATGATAATGTTGTAAAAGATGAATCCGATACTGATGACTAACTCAGTTAAATTAAGACAAAAGGGTATTTGATAAACATCACAAGAAAACAATCTTACTATGAGTCTTGGTAAGTTTAATTGAGTTTAGACTGCAGTGTTGTCAAAATCTTATTTTTTGTATAGAGAAGGGTTTTTTTTTTATTTAGAATAAAAGAGTGAGGAGAAAAACCACTGTTGTTTCTGGGTCAAACACAATATATTCCATTAGAAGAATGCAGAGAGGTCCGATAAAAATCCCATCTGCCTTCTGATCACCGAAAGGCAACTATTAATGTTGATGACAGTTTAAGAAGGCGATGCCTGCAAGAGCATAACAATTAAATGAAAAGATCGAAAGAGTCAGGGATGTCTTAGGTCTCCAAACGGAATGCTCAATATAAAGGGCAAATAGTGCACAAACCTGTTTAACTATAGTAGTATATGGGTATGTTATCTATTTATGGTGCTCTTACCCAAAACACATCTAATATATTTCTGCTCATATTTACACTGCGTCATCTAGAGATAAAATACAGAGTCACCCTGACCTGTTTGTACTTAGCTCTGCTAATGCTTTTATATTCTGTTTCATTGAAGTACTGGATCACCTTATTCTCTTGGTTGTCTGCTGCCTCTTTTTAAGATACAATAACACTATTTACACCGTTATAAATATTTAATGTTATGGATTAATTGCAGTGTTAAGTGAATGTGGAAAGGAGTTAAAAGCCTACAGTTGGACATAAATAAAATAATTGAGCACCTGTACACATGAGGACTCATTTACTAACTGAAGTGCAATATACTAATTGAATAAAAGATATACATATCGACAGGGGGAATAATTTTCTAGACATTCAGCACAACGGTGGGTGCCACAACTTTTGCATGATTTACCAATGCCCCCCAAGTGCCATTCTGTCTTCTTCTCGTGAGCATTTCTCCTTGTTTTCACTGTCTTACTACAATGTGTGTGCTACAGTTCATGTTTCAGCCTTTAAAGCATGTCAAGGATTGGCTTGTTCTCTATGCCAGCATTGACATGCTTCCTCCTTTGCTTAGCCTCCAAGTAGGGAACACGATAGAAAACAACCTGGAATAGGTAGGTTCCCCAAATAATTACACTTACAATTGCAAGCGTACAATACCAAGTGATGTTGGTTAAAGTACCATACCAACTGTAGCTGCCCCCTCTATGCTCAGGCCATCCAAGAATTTTTTTCTTTGCATTTGAATACGTTACAAACAGCTAAATAATTTTGATTATTTTCCAAGTATGTCTTCTTGCTTGTCTAGATAGAAACAGGTAGAGCAATGCATAGCAATTGTAAGATAGTGACCAAAGGGATGTGTCCAAAGTTTAATTTCTCCATAGTGGTTGATGTAAGCATCACGAAAGATGAAATAATTTTTCTCTGTTTAAAGAATTTTGCTGTCAGTTCCTAGAAGTTTTCCTCTTGCTTAGGACAGCGCATGCAGGACAACTATATCCCCTGACAATGTCCTAAAATGCGTTCTGTAAAGGGTTAGGAATCAGACTCAGCCACTAGAAAACTCTCAATATACTTTAGCAGAGTCTGTAAAAAACGAATGCACCTCTCACTCACTCCACAACCTGTAATTCAGGCAGTGTGAGCAGGTGACTGAGTGATATTTATAGCTTCCACTCAAAGATGATTGGTTCCCTCTTTTGGTGGGATTAACTCTTCCATTGCTGGAGTAAACCACAAGATATGAATTCCCAACAAAAGGGAGTGATTGAGTATATAATAGAGAGACTAAGCAGCTAAGAGTTTGAGTAAAGCCATGAGGCTAAGCAATCTCCCCAAAAATCTTAAATTATCTTGAGTATAGAGGTATATATGTGTTTTTTTTCTGACAGTCCACTAGGAGCCCAACTTAGGTGCAAATTTACTAAAGGGGGAAGGGACTAACGCGGCGAAAATTTGCCAACATGCCGTAATTTCGGAACTTTGCTGATTTACTAATGGTCGCGTAATGTGGTGAACTTCGCTAGTGCAATAGAGTACTAGGAGTTACTAAAAATTTTTTTGAAAAAACGCTAGTGTCTTTTCCTTTTTCAGGGTGATAGGCTGAAAAAGAGCGTAACATTTTTTTGGGTTAACCGGCTTCCCCCCTTCTGGGCTCATGTGTAGGGCAATATAACAACTTTATTTTATTAAGGTTTCCCGGGCTTGTGTAGTGTAATGTATTTAGTGCAACATATACTGTGCGTTCATTGAACTTTAACTTTAAATGTAAATTAGCCAACGCTAGCGCAACTTTGCTTCGCTTGGAGCAGTAACACTAGCAACTTTACCAGCGTTCGGTGCCCTGGACGCAACTTCGGATTTTAGTGAATTAGCGCTGTCCTGGTGAATCTACGCCTGGCGAAGTGTTGCGCTGTGAGCGAAGCCGTCGCTGGCCAATTTAGGTTAGTAAATTTGCCCTATAGTGAGAAGAACTTGCCAAAAGTGTGAATGTAATGACCAGAGGGCAGGAGTTATGGTTATAATTATTTTTTTATGTTGCGATGGGCACCCCTATGTTTCAAAAAAGTGTATTAAAGGTTACAAAAATGTATATTGCTTAAAAAATCAATAAGTAACCAGTACATTATATGCTACCAATGGATGGGTTGCTATAGGTAACTAGACCTGTAGCAAACTGCAAGGCTGTTATTATATTAACCCCTTAGAATGTTACTTTAAACATAAGAGATCAATAGCAGGAACACATTTTATCTGTCAGAACATACAGTATATTTTCAAAGCATTGATAATATCACAAACCGGCATCCAAGATAATGTCCTTGCTGGGATTTATATCTATGTTTGCTGATGGAACATAACTTTTATTTTTAGAACATTGCTTTTGAATAGCCCTTGAAACTCTGACCATCTGCTCAAGTTGAACATTTCCCTCTATACATATTTGCCTTCTGTTCTTCTGTCAAATGCACATTGGTTGATACTTTTAAACTCTGTGAAGTTGTACAGCATGTATGTAGGATGTGTGGGACAGGCAAATATTCCCTTAAGATTGAAATAACTGTTAAGTATTTTTTATTTAATTTATACAAAGCTGGTATACTCTATTGGGCTCTACAATAAGACAAAAGAAAAATTGGTACACAGATAAGAGAGTAATTCCTAGTACTTGGTCTTTCTGCACAAATGTGGGTGCAATCACAGAGTATTCCACCTTCCTCTCTGCTCTTGAGTTGGCATAATCTCGGGACTGATACAAAAGGAATAGTGGGGTGCTGTGCCTATATCTACAAATAGCATATATTTTTGGTTAGGAGACTAGGGATGAGCAAAATATTTTGCCTGGTTTCACTGAGAAAAAGACACCCATAAGAAGTCTAAAAATGCCACACATTTAAAAAAAATATATATATATTGCACAGCATGAAAAAACACTGGTTGACTTCAATGTGTTTGGTGAATTTTTTATTGTTTTGCAAATTTTTGGTGAATCTAAATGAGTCAGATTCACTAATCACTAGGGATGCACCGAATCCACTTTTTTGGATTCGGCCGAACCCCCGAATCCTTTGTGAAAGATTAGACCAAATACCGAACCGAATCCGAACCCTAATTTTCATATGCAAATTAGGGGTGGGAAGGGGAAAACATTTTTTACTTCCTTGTTTACTGACAAAAAGTCATGCAATTTCCCTCTCACCCCTAATTTGCATATGCAAATTAGGATTCGGATTCGGTTCGGCTGGGCAGAAGGATTTGGCCGAATCCGAATCCTGCTGAAAAAGGCCGAATCCTGGCCGAACCCTGAACCGAATCCTGGATTCGGTACATCCCTACTAATCACTACTTATTGTACCAAATCTGTCCTGAACACAAAATGCAATTGGCTTTTAATTTTCTCTCAACTTTTTCCATGCAAAATATATTGCAGTCAATAGGCATTTTTCTTTTTGCACAAACTACACTGTGGTCGATGAGGCAGTGTTTTTTGTTCAAATCCATGCCTGGTGAAACATTTCACTAATTACTTCTCACCAGTTACTATCCCACTGTACTATACTGTCATATTTTAAATATTCAACACCTATTTCTCTTCGATTAGGACTTCCAAACGCTTGCATGATTACTAGGTTAAGTGGAAGTGTATATAATTAACAGAGATTTAACTAAAGCTTTAGGTAACATGTGTAGGGGACTAGTAAATTAATCTCCCAGTATTATTTAGCAGGCATTCCTCTAGTGTTCTAACTGGGTCCTAAAATACAATTAGAAGGGGGACTTGTTTCCTTATCCTGCTTAAAGCGATGTCCCTTGGTGTTCTCACAGTGTCCAATAGATGGCATTGTGCTAAAGTATAAAGTCCTGGGCAGCCATGTGCTCAGGGTCCATTTTGTGTTAGCCCTGGCCTGAGCAGGCAGGCAGGAAATCCTGGAACCTAGATAGGTCAGGTATAGTAAGGATAGGCTACTCACCTTAAGAGGTCACTCTAGGAGTGACAGATAGACAGGCTATTTAGCTGAACAGTTTGAGGCTCCTCCGAGGATTGTGAGTGGGATTATGATCCCGGGTATCAATTGCCCAGATGTAGGGACTAAGTGCACAGACCTAGGGATGTATAAATTCCCTTCAGGTTCCCCTCAGGCTTACGGAATAGGCTGAAAGATGGGTGTACCCCGAGTGGCTGCTGTTTACATGTTCTCTTCTCTGTGGAGACTGATACTGACCAAAGGTGCTGTGAGTATATGCCTCACATATACTGTTGCTGTATGATCCTATTTGCTCTGTATGTACACTCCTTTGTGGATCTCTTGTTCAATAAATATGTTCTTTGGTTACATTATAAGAACCACTAGTGCCCAATTATTATACCCTGCAACCCAATTACAGTTGTACTACACCCTGCCTCCGTTTGCACCGTTTGCAAGGGTTTACTCTCTAATAATTAAGGTCTCATCCTGAGCACAGTATTAGGAGAAAAGCCTATAGATAAAGGACGGTGCACTGAATTTACTATAGTGCTACACATGGAAAGACATACAATGGCAGAGTAGATGTAAGAAGTTGACACCTGTATCTTCTGTGGCCCTACTGTATAAGTTTAATAAGCCTTACATCCCACCCCTAATGCAGTCTTTTACATGCTAGATACTATAAATGACATCTCCTGGAATGTTTACACCAGAGTGCTAATGCTTTTTGCTCTAGATCTGTGGAAACTCTCCACCATTTCTGCACAGGTGGTTATTTCTTCTGTGGTTAGGAAAGTACACAGCTGAATCTGAATACATTTGTACAAATCAGTTAAAGAGTTGCACAGAGTCTCTTACCCTCTGTGAAGGTAATAACACCCATGGCAATACTGGGCTCTTTGATATCCATGATTTTTAGTTGATCGGGAGGAGTCACCCAGTGTGTCCCCATACAGTATTTCCCACAATGACTTATGCAAACACATCTGTCCATGTTTCCAAGCAACAATCACCTGATAATTGCTTGCATAAGAGTATTCAGGAATTGCCAATAAGGATCAATCTGGCACCGCCACCAGAGGGAATTGTTGTTCAGTCACATCCAGCTGTTTCTCAAGATCACGCAGGTATATAGGGATACCTCTGAAACTCTTGCAACATATTGCCATTGTGAATAAATATTGTTCCTTATCAGATAATGGCATGCTGTGCCTCAGAAGACTGCAGTTATAATTGAACTACAGTCTTTACAGTTAGTCTGTCAGGCCTACTGCTGACAAACATTTGTGTAGTCATAAAACAGCTGCTAAAATGGTAGAGAAGGTGCTAATCTGCCTTCAGCATATATATATTTTTTTATTTCAATACTTGTATATGATGCTAATTAGGTCTGCACCTTTGAATTTTACTGCAAGTTCAATCACAAATTTAATATGACATACAGTAAGTTGCAATATAATAATAAGAGGAAGCAAATATATATATATAAATAATACATGCCAATATCTCCTGATATTTGTGCCTGGTGCAGCATTTCCTATATACCTTTATACTTTTCACTACAATCTACAGTTGAATGCCAGAAAAAACACTGATATACTGCAGTGTACCTCTCTTAGTACTGCATATATCTGTTTTGTCTGCCAACATAGTACTGTTGTATGTGCTTCCATCCATAAATACTAACCTTCCCCTCATATTGCCATTTCAACATCACACAAGTGGCAAATGAGATTCAATGTTGATAAATGTAAAGTCATGCACCTGGGATGTAAAAATATCCAAGCCACTTATACCCTTAATGGTACTGCACTAGGCAAATCCATTATGGAAAAGGACCTTGGAGACCTTGTAGATGATAAACTTGGCTGTAGCAAGCAATGCCAGTCAACAGCATCAAGGGCAAATAAGGTCTTGAGCTGTATTAAAAGGGGCATAGAGTCACGGGAGGAGAAGGTCATTCTTCCACTGTATAGAGCACTTGTAAGGCCCCATCTAGAATATGCCGTACAGTTTTGGTCTTCATCACTCAAACAGGACATTATTGTATTAGAGAGGGTACAGAGAATGGAAACTAAGCTGGTAAAAGGTATGAGGAATGACTGGCCAAATTGGGGATGTTCACGCTCGAGAAGAGGCGCTTAAGGGGTGATATGATAACTATGTATAAATATATAATGGGATCATATAATAATCTCTCTAATGCTTTATTTACCAGTAGGTCTTTCCAGCTGACACGAGGTCACCCATTCCGATTAGAAGAAAAGAGGTTCTGCCTAAATATTCGGAAGGGGTTTTTTACAGTGAGAGCTGTGAAGATGTGGAATTCTCTCCCTGAATCATTTGTACAGGCTGATACATTAGATAGCTTTAAGAAGGGGTTGGATTGCTTTTTAGCAAGTAAGGGAATACAGGGTTATGGGAAATAGCTCATAGTACTAGTTGATCCAGGGACTAGTCCGATTGCCATTTTGGAGTCAGGAAGGAATTTTTCCCCATCTGAGGCAAATTGGAGAGGCTTCAGATGGTTTTTTTTGCCTTCCTCTAGATCAACTAGCAGTTAGGCAGATAAAAAAACAAAAACTAAAATGTTGAACCTTATGGGCGTGTGTCTTTTTTCAACATTACTTACTATGTTACTATGTAAGAGAATGTTTCTCATAAAAAACTGGTTCAAAATTATTTTACATTTTAGCTCCTGCCTAGCTATCTTACTCCTGATGAGATATTACAGGGATGTGAAGGGATGTTTTTCAAACAAAATTGCTGTACTGAAATCTCAGCATACACCAATATATTATCAGCAGTAGAAGAATGCTGAAAGCTGCAATCCTGAAACATCATGTTCTATCAGGTTCTATGCTTTAAGCAACTCCTGATAAGTCACCCGTCTCTATGGGCATATGAAGATCCTGTGTGTCACTTGTGTGTATGGGTTTGCATGTGTCACAATGCAGAATTGCATATGCCATGACAAGACATGCATGACCTGCAATGTCATCTTCTGCCTGGTAAGAGGTTAAAGGGGTTGTTCACCTTTAAGATAACTTTTAGTATGATGTAGAGAGTGATATTCTGAGACAATTTCAAATTGGTTTTGATTTTTTATTATTTAAGGTTTTTGGTTTATTTAGCTTTTTATTCACCAGCTCTCCAGTTTGCATTTTTAGCAATCTGGTAACTAGGGTCCTAATTACTCTTGCAACTATGCATTGATCGGAATAAGACACTGGAATATGAATAGGAGAGGCCTGAATAGAAAGATGAGAAATAAAAATTAGCAAAAACAATACATTTGTAGCCTTACAGAGCATTTACTCTTTAAAATGGGTCAGCGACGCCCATTTGAAAGCTGCAAAGAGTCAGAAGAGAAAGGCAAATAACTATAAAATAATAAATATTGAAAACCAATTGAAAAGTTGCTTAGAATTGTCCGTTCTATAACATACTAAGAGTTACCTTAACGGTGAACCACCCCTTTAATACTTATCACTCCTTGCTTGATTATCAAACTTGGTTCATTCTCTTGGCCTTCCACCTGGCCTTTCCCTGCTAAATATTTTTTTTTGCTTCTGACCCCTGCCTGACTTGACTACTCTTCCTCCCTGACCATTAATTCATCTACACCACCAGCTTCCTGTTCTCATCCCACGATAACTTGGTGTCAGTTTGGGCTGCTGGTGGGTCCCTATCTACAACTAATCCCTTCATCAAGCTTGACCTTTCCCAGCTTTGGTCAGTGGCTCCATTAAAATCTACCCTTTTAGAACAGGATCACTGTTTAGAACTGCACTTACCTTCTGGTGATCAAGATAACTGGGTAACCTCCACAGTATGGTGAGGAACTGGGACACCTGGGACTGCACCTACACTTAATAGGTACTAAAGAAAGCATCTCAGGGAATGTCAGTAGAAAATAAAATACTATGTCACAGAGATAACAGCAACAATGACATTTTACAAAAATGCAAATCCTGCAATACAAGCATACAAGGATATATCTGATATCTTAAAGTGACACCTTCCATCTTCCAGTTATCCTCCAATCTGAACTTAAAAGAGGCAGTCAGCAGTGTAATGTTAAAAGGGAAAATAGGGTATCTGTCAAATTAAACTTTCTTATTTTAAAATAGTAAAACAAAACATTTATATAGTAGCTTTATATAGTAGCTGTTAATAAATTGTGAGAGCCCATCACATGTTTTTGCCCTGCAGTTATAAATTCTGGGCAATTTCAGGCTGTCCCAGCCTAATATAGCTACAACACAACAGATACGACCAATCCAGACAACAGGGTTGGCTCTAGGCATAGGCAAAGAGGCACATGTCTAGGGTGCAATGGTGTGGGGAGGGGGCACTGGGACTGTAACTCTTCTGTTGCTTGTCATCCCCCACTCTTCTTCTAGCTCCCCTAGTCTCACCATCAACGCTCTTGCATGTACGCGATTGTGCACATACAGACAATGCAGGCATTTGTTTGCACATGCCTAGGATGTTCAACTGACTTTGATTGGTCCTGCTGGACAACCTTATTGGTCTATTTATGAGCTAGTTGTACAGTATGATTATTTGTCATTATAATAACATTTGACATTGAGCAACTAATATAGAATTAAACACCCACAACTTGAAAATGCTTTATAGGTAATACAGCTAACCCATATTAGCTTTGTCAACACCTGTACCTAAAATGTTGATTTATAAACCAGTGCCAAAAATATAACATTTAATGCTTTTCAAGGTATTTAAGGGCAAAGTAAAAACTCACACCGCTGATTTGAAAATCAGTCAGTTTCTAATCTGTAATCCATTAAATGTAGTGTTTATTAATATTCTTTTGATCCCCTCACTTCTAAATAAATGATTCTTTTTGTCTATTACAAGAAGTATACACAGGAGATTAAGCCTGGCATTCCTAAAGAACCTAGATTTTTGGATACTAATAGTTCTTAAAGGGATACTGTCATGGGAAAAAAATATTTTTTTCAAAATGAGTCAGTTAATAGTGCTACTCCAGCAGAATTCTGCACTGAAATCCATTTCTCAAAAGAGCAAACAGATTTTTTTATATTCAATTTTGAAATCTGACATGGGGCTAGACATATTGTCAATTTCCCAGCTGCCCCAAGTCATGTGACTTGTGCTCTGATAAACTTCAATCACTCTTTACTGCTGTACTGCAAGTTGGAGTGATATCACCCCCCTCCCTTCCCCCCCCCAGGAGCCAAACAAAAGAACAATGGGAAGGTAACCAGATAACAGCTCCCTAACACAAGATAACAGCTGCCCGGTAGATCTAAGAACAGCACTCAATAGTAAAAACCCATGTCCCACTGAGACACATTCAGTTACATTTAGAAGGAAAAACAGCAGCCTGCCAGAAAGCATTTCTCTCCTAAAGTGCAGGCACAAGTCACATGACCAGGGGCAGCTGGGAAATTGACAATATGTCTAGCCCCATGTCAGATTTCAAAATTGAATATAAAAAAATCTGTTTGCTCTTTTGAGAAATGGATTTCAGTGCAGAATTCTGCTGGAGTAGCACTATTAACTGATGCGTTTTGAAAAAACATGTTTTCCGGTGACAGGATCCCTTTAATTAGGAGTTTAACAGTTTGATCCAGATTGTTTAAAACTAGCACTCAAAGAGTGCTTAGTTCTTGTATGAGTAGTGATGGGGAAATTTGTCCCGAAATTGAGAAACGCACATATTTGCAGCGAATTTGCACCTGCCAAATAAATTTGCCTATCACTATGTATGAGCCTTCTTATTATGAGCCTCTGTATGGCTCATGAGCTGTGTATATCTTATATCTACTGATGATGGCATAAACTCCCAGTGGATTAGCAGTGTTTAGGCACAGGTAATTTTTTCAACCAAAATGAATGTAATTTCTAAAGAAAAAAAGAGGTTTATTTATTCTCTACAAAGAAGAAAATATATAACTGTAATGCACTTTAATGTTTTGCTCAAATAGTCTGCTTTTACTATTAACAATATTGTTATTAGTGCTGGGTTGTCTGACAGTTTTCAAAGGCATAGTAAGGGTGCAAGGAGGGAGTAAGTGCAACTAACTGACTGCTGTGTGTTCTGTGAGTTATCTGACTGAGACAAACAGCTTTTTCTTTTCTCTCTTTGGGGTAAACTAGCTGATACATTAAGAGCATTTACTTTCTTTTTGTGTTTTAGCTTTAGAGGTCTAAGGGGAACATAAAAAAAAAAAAAAGTTAATAAGGGTTTTTATTTACTGCTGGTAGCAAATAGCATTTTTTTTCTCCTTCCCTCTTTCTTCTAATTAAGGGGGAGGGGTTAATCAGGTAAATTCTGAACAGGCTTTGTGTGCTCTGGTTGAAACCTTACACTTGTGAAGGCAAAGCGAGTGTGGGAGCTGCTTAGCGAGTGTTGCATGTGATCCAAGTGTTGCATGTGAATTAAGTGTTAAGCAGCATTAAAAACCTTAAGGCGTTTAAAACTGAAAAGGGCTGAGGAATTACATTTGGGAGACTGTAAGTACCCAGTGTAAATATGAGTGGATTTGCTGGTATTACTCAGTGTGTGTCTTGTCACATGTATGTGGTGTTGGAGCAGCAGTTCCATGCAGTATTTACATGTGAGAGATGTCGTTGGGTTTTCATCTTGGAATCTGAGCTGCAGACTCTAAGGGGTGAACTTGCAGCACTGAGAGCATCGGCAAACGAGGGGAATGACAGGAGGCTCGCAGAGCAACCACTGGCAGGGGCTAGTGGAGCGGGGGGAGGAGAAGGGGCAGTGGAGGCTAATGAGGGAGGAAGGTTTGTGACAGTCAAGAGGGGAAGTAGGGGACAGAAGAGTAGGGGGGCTGGTCCACAGTTTGTCCAAAACAGCAAATTCGCCGTTTTGGCTGAAGATGCTGGGGAGGAAAACTCCGAACTGGCATGTATGGAGCAGGCTGACTCTCGGAGCACCCCGGGAGGCAGTGGCTCTAATACGGGTGGTGGGGGGAGTGCAAGGAAGGAAAGGCAGGTTCTAGTTATAGGGGATTCAATTATTAGAAAGGTGGATAGGGTAATCTGTCGCAAGGCCCCTACATGCCGAACAGTCTGCTGCTTGTCTGGTGCTAGGGTTCGGCATGTGGTGGAACGAGTGGACAGATTATTGGGAGGGGCTGGGGAAGACCCAGCGGTCTTGGTACACATAGGTACCAATGACAAAGTTAGAGGAGGTGGTGAAGTCCTCAAAAATGATTTTAAAAAACTAGGTTCAAAGCTGAGGGCGAGGACTTCCAAGGTAATTTTCTCAGAGATATTACCTGAGCCACGAGCAACGCTAAGGAGACAGCGGGAGCGTAGGGAGATTAATGCGTGGCTGAAAGATTGGTGTAGGGAAGAGGGTTTTGGGTTTTTGGAGAACTGGGCTGATTTTTCAGTCGGCTACAGGCTCTTTGCTAGGGATGGGCTGCACCTCAATGATGATGGGGCAGCTGTTTTGGGAGAGAAGATGGCTACAGGGTTGGAGGAGATTTTAAACTAGGTGTGGGGGGGGGGAGGGTTCAGTAAAAGATTCAGTGGTAGACAGGTTAGATGAGATAGTGGGCAAAGAAAGGGAAAATGGGGGAGGAGATTTGGCTGGGGATACTGTTAAGATGAGGGAGGACCACATGTCATATGTTCAATATGGTGCCAGTATTAAATGTATGTTTACAAATGCAAGAAGTCTAGCTGGTAAAATGGGAGAGCTGGTGATGGAAGGAAAATATGATGTGATTGGTGTGGCCGAAACATGGCTGAATGAGTCACATGACTGGGCAGTAAATATCAGTGGCTATACTTTGTTTCGGAGGGACAGAGGCAATAGAAAAGGAGGAGGGGTATGTCTGTATGTTAGGCAGGATTTAAAAGCTCATATAAAGGAGGAGGTTATGTTAGAAAATGAGGGGGCAGAAGTCGTATGGGTGGAGTTCTTCACCAATTGTAAAGAATCCAGCAAATTAATTGTAGGTGTATGCTATAGACCCCCTAATGTAAGTGAGGAGGAAGAGACAAAGCTCCTAATGCAAATAGAAAAGGCTACTAGTTTAGGTAAAGTAATGATAATGGGGGATTTTAATTACCCAGATATTGACTGGAGCAACGTTACTGCTAGATCAGTTAATGGGAACAAGTTTATAAACTTATTGCACGACAATTTTTTAGCACAGGTTGTTGAGGAGCCTACCAGAAAAAATGCTATTCTTGATTTAGTGATCTCAAATGACCCAGAACTTATAGCAAATGTGCAAGTCATTGAACCCCTGGGTAATAGTGACCATAAGG
This sequence comes from Xenopus petersii, assembly GCA_038501925.1. Lineage (NCBI taxonomy): Eukaryota > Metazoa > Chordata > Amphibia > Anura > Pipidae > Xenopus > Xenopus petersii. Next base: position 37,693,602 of record CM076685.1, read on the forward strand.
TTATCGATGTAGCTAACTGTTCGCCGGCGAACTAGTTCGCGCGAACTTCGACTGTTCGCGTCCGCCGCAAGTTCGCGAACGTCGCGCGACGTTCGCCAATAGGCGTTCGCGTCAAAATCATTCGACCATTCGATCGCTAAAATCGAACGATTTTCGTTCGAATCGAACGATCAAAGCCATTGGATTGAATGAAATCATTAGATCCAATGGCTTCAATCGTTCGATTCGAACGGAAATCGTTCGATCGAACGATTAAAATCCTTCGATCGTTCGAATCGAACGATTTTCGGATGTTCGAAGTTCGCGAACTGTTCGCGAACTGTTCGCGAACTGTTCGCGAACTGCTCGCATTTTTTGCCGGTGTTCGCGAACACATACTCGGCAGTTCGCTACATCCCTACATAAGGTTATATCTTTTAATGTCTGGTGCAAAAAACAAAAATATACTGGGGCAACAAAAACCATGAATTTTGCAAAAGCTAATTTTAGTGCCTTGAGGGCTGCCCTACAGAGCATTGATTGGGGCATTAGGTTTTCAGCTAAAAACACAGAACAGAAATGGTTGTCCTTTAAAATGATATTAAATCATTACTGTTCTCAATTTATTCCCTTAAGGACTAAACGTAGAAGCTCTAAGAATCATCCTGTGTGGCTTAATACAGAAGTAAAGAAGTTAATGGGAAAGAAGAGAAAGGCATTTAAAAACTACAAATCTGTAGGGACAGAAGCTGCATTTAATGAATATAAACACTGTAATAAATGTTGTAAATCAGCAATCCGGAAGGCTAAGAAAAGAAATGAAGAGTTAATTGCGGTGGAGGTGAAAACTAACCCTAAAAAGTTTTTTAAATATATTAATAGTAAAAAGATGCAGGTTGAGAGTGTTGCTCCATTAAATAATGGTACCAGTATGGTTGTAACAGATACAGATAAGGCAAATGTGTTAAATCAGTTCTTTTCTTCAGTGTATACAATAGAGGAGTCTGGGTTCACAGGCTCACTTAATAACTGCACGAATGGTTCAGCTCAATCTAGTCAGTGGCTGACTCAGGATATGATTCAAAAAGCTTTAATACAAATTAATGTAAACAAGGCTCCAGGGCCTGATGGCATACACCCCCAGGTTCTAAGAGAGCTTAGTTCAGTTTTAGACCAGCCCTTATTTCTGATTTTCTCAGATTCACTGTCATCTGGTATGGTGCCTATGGATTGGAGAAAAGCTGATGTTATTCCAATATTTAAAAAGGGATTACGATCTCAGCCTGGCAATTATAGGCCAGTAAGCTTGACATCTGTGGTGGGCAAATTATTTGAAGGCTTGTTAAGGGATCACATTCAAAATTTTGTCCTAATGAATGGCATTATGAGCAACAATCAGCATGGCTTTATGAAGGATAGGTCATGTCAGACGAATTTGATTGCATTTTATGATGTGGTAAGTACGATTCTGGATAGTGGGGGGGCAGTAGATGTGATCTATTTGGATTTCGCCAAAGCGTTTGATACTGTGCCCCACAAACGACTGCTTTCTAAACTAAGGTCTGTTGGGCTTAATGAAGTCGTTTGCACATGGATAGGAAACTGGCTACAGGATCGGGTACAGAGGGTAGTTGTTAATGGGACATTCTCTACTTGGAGTAAGGTTCTTAGTGGGGTCCCCCAGGGCTCAGTATTGGGTCCACTTTTATTTAACTTGTTCATTAATGACTTAGGGGAGGGTGTTGTAAGTAATGTATCAGTGTTTGCAGATGACACAAAATTATCCAGCCCAATTAATTCCATCCAGGATGTGGCATCCTTGCAACATGATCTTGACAAACTGGCAATCTGGGCAGCTAAGTGGCAAATGAGATTCAATGTTGATAAATGTAAAGTCATGCACCTGGGATGTAAAAATATCCAAGCCACTTATACCCTTAATGGGACTGCACTAGGCAAATCCATTATGGAAAAGGACCTTGGAGTCCTTGTAGATGATAAACTTGGCTGTAGCAAGCAATGCCAGTCAGCAGCATCAAGGGCAAATAAGGTCTTAAGTAGAGATGTAGCGAACCACCGGCAAAAAATGCGAACAGTTCGCGAACTTCGAACATCCGAAAATCGTTCGATTCGAACGATCGAAGGATTTTAATCGTTCGATCGAACGATTTCCGTTCGAATCGAACGATCGAAGCCATTGGATCGAATGATTTCATTCAATCCAATGGCTTCGATCGTTCGATTCGAACGAAAATCGTTCGATTTTAGCGATCGAATGGTCGAATGGTCGAACGATTTTGACGCGAACGCCTATTGGCGAACGTCACGCGACGTTCGCGAACTTGCGGCGGACGCGAACAGTCGAAGTTCGCGCGAACTAGTTCGCCGGCAAACAGTTCGCTACATCCCTAGTCTTAAGCTGTATTAAAAGGGGCATAGAGTCAAGGGAGGAGGGGGTCATTCTTCCACTGTATAGAGCACTTGTAAGGCCCCATCTAGAATATGCTGTACAGTTTTGGTCTCCATCACTCAAACAGGACATTATTGTATTAGAGAGGGTACAGAGAAGGGCAACTAAGCTGGTAAAAGGTATTGAAAATCTTAGCTATGAGGAAAGACTGGCCAAATTGGGGATGTTCACGCTGGAGAAGAGGTGCTTAAGGGGTGATATGATGACTATGTATAAATATATAAGGGGATCATATAATAATCTCTCTAATGCTTTATTTACCAGTAGGTCTTTCCAGCTGACACGAGGTCACCCATTCCGATTAGAAGAAAAGAGGTTCCGCCTAAATATTCGGAAGGGGTTTTTTACAGTGAGAGCTGTGAAGATGTGGAATTCTCTCCCTGAATCAGTTGTACAGGCTGATACATTAGATAGCTTTAAGAAGGGGTTGGATGGCTTTTTAGCAAGTAAGGGAATACAGGGTTATGGGAAATAGCTCATAGTCCAAGTTGATCCAGGGACTAGTCCGATTGCCATCTTGGAGTCAGGAAGGAATTTTTCCCCCTCTAAGGCAAATTGGAGAGGCTTCAGATGGGTTTTTTGCCTTCCTCTGTATCAACTGGCAGATAGGTAGTTAATAAAATAAATAAAAAAAAAAAAAAAAGGTTGAACTCGATGGACATGTGTCTTTTTTCAACCTTACTTACTATGTTACTATGTTACTATGTATATAAGAAAGAAACATGCATAATAGCAGTCTATAAAAGCAAGTCTTTGTTGAAGGTCGAGCAGCCCTTCCTGAAGCTATTGCCAAGAGAACTTATGCCTGTAGATTTGACCCATTTGCAAAATGCATGAAAAAGAAAGAAAAGACACATTTACGCTTGTTGAGACACAGTCAGAGAAGAGACAGGTCAATAGTTCCAGCTATCTAGTAAATTCAATGGTTAAAATCAAGTCTTCCAATTGTTTTTTGATATCCTTTTCTTTCTGTTGTGTTATACAGTGAATTGCCACGAGAAGTACAGTAAGTGTTGGCTGTTAAATGAATGAATTGTTGAAGCATCGCCTAAAGGTGGCTGGCAATTAATTTTTTTTTTACAAAGCCTGAGCTTTGATGGAGCAGCCAGGGTGGGATAGTGGGCCTCGGTTTGGCGGGGCTCATAAAGGCTGGGGCTCACCAGTGTCCCACTAGCCCAGTAAAACTCTGATTCTCTGCAAAGAAAGTCCCAGAATCTTTGTACTACACAATGGAAAAAGGTGAGGTTGTGGTTGGTTATGATTGAACACCTATCAAGAAAAAGGGTGATCAACATATTAAAGTTATATTCACAGTCTTATTAATGCAGGGATCATGACCATGGGACAATGTTCAATGTTAAACTCTTTAGGAAGCATATTTGGAGGGACATTACATGAGCTATGTCACTAGGATGTGGTGGGGATGGGATGAGGTTACAAGAAAAAAAGGCAAAGGTCAAAAGCATAGTGTGTGGAGCATAAAGAAATGTGTTTTAAGATAGTCAGAGATCTAAGGGGTAGTTGTTTGTTAATTGAATGTCAGTGTTTATAATTTCAGTTTAATTTGAGAGGAAACTGAGATCCAGTAATGAGATTTGCACAGGGCAGCAGTGGAGAAATATATTATGAGTCTTAGCTCAAGAAGCTAGAATATTTTCTAATACAAACGTAAACCTTTTATAATCAGTGCAAAGTATTTTGGCTTTTTCAATAGGTTGGTGAACAAAAGATATACCACCTGGGCTGCCAGTTTTAAAATGCTAGGCCCTCTGGGCATTTCTTTGGCACTGTATCATAAATCTATAAATAACCCTCTTTGGCCATCAACTGTGACCTTTCAAGAAGAAGTGTAAACTGAATACAAACTGACTGCTAAAAGGAACCTTTGCCTTTCGCATGAATTCCTGTCCTACTTCTAAAACTATAATTTTTCTAGCACTAAACCATGAAACCAAAGTAAATTATGTCACTGCCGGCAGGCATGATACATTACATTTTCTGTTCTTTTGTCTCATCTTACATAAAGTCATTATTAAAAGTCTGACTAAATACTATAAAATGATTAGTGTTCAAATTACGGTTTCTCTCATGTACTTCAATTCCAGGCATCATCAGCTTCAAATTTTCTGCTTATTAAATGAAAATTACCATCACGTTATTTGCAGCTTTTAACACTTCCATAGTGTTGTGCAGTTTCTTTGGTATCTATTAACAATTGTGCCAATAGATTCTGTAGCACTGAACATAAGAAGGGTGTACACATAAAAGATATACATTAAATGTAGATACTGACCAATACAGGGCACAAAAAAGGTCCTTCTCAACAAAGCCTACAATCTAACAGAAGGGAGTGTAAGACAAAAGAGGACAGATGTACTAAAGGGCGAAGTGGCCATTGTTAGTGTCAATTCAGCAGATATCTAATCCACAGGGACATCGCCAATTTACCAACCGGCATAGACGACAATTCGAGAGAATGAGACCGTCGCTAGTGCAGTTTAGTGCCCTATTGCCAGGTGCATTGTCACTCAAACGGTTGTTAAATTCAGTAAAGTAACATTTTGTGAACATTACCCTTTTCGCAAGAGTTTCCTTCGCCACCTTAGACCAGGCAAACTGATAAGATGAAGCTATATCCTCTTCAATCTTATGTCAGTGACATAATATCCTGTTTGCCCGAAAATCATAAAAGTTGTAAAAACTTTTCATTTTTTAAAGCGGGGGGTTGCCTTCAAAGTAGTGGTAGTAACTTTGCACCTGGCAAAGTGGCACGAAGTGTGGCAGAGCCTTTACTGGTGAAAATGTGCCCTTTAGTGAATTTGCCCCACAGTGTGGAGTTGGGCAAAATAAGGAATCAACAAAGTGGAAGCGGTGACACTGATTATTGAATTTAGCAGGTAGTAGTGTCTTATAGCATATAACAATGTATCATGAAGGAACCATTGTCACTCTTACTCCTCCCATCATACCCAAACTTATCACAGACCTTCTTTCCTAATCTAGCCAGAAGTTTATCCGTGTTTTTTTTTTTTATCCTTTATTTATTAAGTCTCAAATTTTTGTGGCCGAGGAAAAAAAAACTTTTAGAATTTTTGGAGATTTATTATCCTCCAAAGCTGCTAAAAATCCAAATTACGAAAATACTTTATTTAAAATCGAAGTCGTGTAAAAGTCAATGGTAGATGTCCCTTTTATGATTGGAACGTGTTTTTGCCTTCATGATTTTCAAGTTTTAGACTTTTTGAAGCTGGTTTATGTTGGAAAACCTGAAAAAAAAATTCTGGTTTCGAAAAAGTTGCACAATTCAAATTGTTGCATGATTTTGTTGTGACTTCTGCACGTACAGTTTTCAGTCCGATTTTTTAGTAAATTAAGTCAAATCGTGGTTGGGATTTAGGTCGAATTTTTATTTTTAAAATGATGCGACAGATTTAGAGTTTTAAAAAATACTCCCTAAATTTCCAGAGTGAAATTTGGTTTCTATTCTGAAATTTCTGCTTTGCATACATACTGTATGAGAAAATGTTTTTCACTGAGGACAGGCAACAGCACATGCAGGGTTTTGCAGCCAATTTGCAGGGGTGTCAAAACACCTGAAAATAGCTTTGCATTTGCAAAACATTGAAATCACAGTGTCAAAGTGTGGACACAGCAATTTCATTTCTCTGCAAGGCAAAGGCATTGTTATGTGTTTTGTTGCAAAGCAGAACTGGATTGTGTGTTTGTGTGTGGAGGGAAGTGTATAAATAACTTTTGACGCTACTGATATGAGTGCAATAAAGCACTCCTCAGCTTTTACATTTTAGGGCTTTCATAAAAAGGCCCTTAAGTAAGCAAGTACCCTTGCCACTGAATAGCTTCCATCGAAAAGTGTGCCAAAGTCTCTTTCATTTAATCTATATCAGTGCATAAGAATGATACAAAATGTATACAATGCGTATCCATTCTTGTTTAATGATGCTGTTGCTTTTCTGAATGGTTTACTGAGAAATAAATGTGGCTATCCATAAATATTCTTTAAACAATTGATGTAATAAGTTCCAGTCTTATTTTTGTGCTACACTGCCCATCAGACATTTCTGTTTTTAAATAGTTTTTGGTCAAAAGCATCTGATGTGTTCTAATTAAAAATATGCAATTGTTATTAATCATTAGCTCCTAGACAGGACTCCTAAGCGGTCTCCTTAATGAAGGAGGCTAAATATGTTCATGCTGAGCAGGCCACTACATTAGGTCATAGCTTCAGTCTAAAGATTGGCATTTATGAGGTTTTCGTTTGCAGGCAGCCATTGAAATATTAAAGGGCTGTCTCCAGCACCTCTGGGTATAGGAAACACCACATAAATGGTGTGACAAGGTAATACTGGCAAAAAAAATGCAAAATATTGCTATAAGAAAGCCCAGTACAGTGTCTATTAAAATGTTTGCTGAAAAATAAACATAACAAATACATATAAATTAGACTGTAAACTTGCAATTATATAATGCAAAAAGTTTGTAGTGCTCTCTTTCCAGTCAGCCACACCAGCAGACCAGCATATAAATAACCAAGATAGAATAGGATGGAGCACTCAGTAGGCAGGCACAGTCTGCCTACTGAGTGCTCCATCCTATTATACGTTGGTTAAATGATGTTGACTACTTTAAGATGATGGTAGTGTAGCGTAAAAATTCAACAAAAAAACTGTAATATTAAGATTTAAATTATGAAAACAATGGGCCTGATGATTTAAGGATAATCTGCTAATGCACCCAACTTTGAGTTTGGACCCCAGACAAACAGGCTCACTAGTACCATGTTATGAAAACAACCATAAGCTTACATACATACCAAGGCATTCCAACTGCATATCTGAAACCAAACCAAATCTGGCCAAGTATGACCATCTTGAGTGAGTCAGGCATTGGGATCAGCATACTGTTGTTCAATGCTTGCTTTGAAACTTCTCTTACATCAGAAATTTGGTTCAATATGGCCTACTGACCTTGATTCTGTGTGTAGAAGCTGTGGCAATCCAGAGCAAGCTATAGTCTAGCTATTTGACCACCAGACTACAATATTTTTGGTCAATCTAACTAGTGTATGCCAGCAGACTAGAATTGGATGACTGGCCAAAAAAAAATACCAAATCCCTATATCAAATTCATGTATTATGTTGACAATTTTAGAATAACTCTATGGCAGCATTTTAAGGTGTCCATATAGACCAGTCAATGTATGTACAATGTATGTACAGATATTGACTGGTAGAAGATCTGGGTGTGTAATCACTGTATCTGTAGATGACCTTAGTCAAAGTTATCTCCCCTTTTCCATTGTGAGAATGAATAGTTGGCCTGAGCGTGAAGTTGTGGATCAGCAAATTTTGGTTGGTGGCTTAAATTACGAAAGATCCACTCATTCCCAAAATTAGCAACATACACAATCATCCTTCACCTCAAACATCATTATATTACACTATAATTTCTGTAAGTTTGCTGTGTTTTAAAAAAATCTCTGTTTACAATCCTTCATACAATTCATATCACTATATACAAGTCTAGCTCTAAGGCTTATAGCATTTGCTAATAAGTTAACAGCAGCTCCTGGTGGTCAAACTTATATAACAAGAATTGTTTTATTGTATAATGAGGCTTGATTTTTAGTATTGTAGTGACATTATGATTTCATTCTCTTGTGATCAACAAAGCAGACTGCACTGAAAAAATGGTTACAAGTTGTTACACAATACCATTTAAAGCATGATATAATAAGGCGAGATGGGAACTAAGTCAATTCTGGTTCATTTAGAGGACAATGACAGATAATCATATTTCCCAAAAGAAACCATTATGAGTTGCCAACACCTTCTGAAAAGATAAATGGTACAACAATGTGTGCTTGTGAGAACACAACAGAATAGAGCATAAAAGAAATGGGAAGGACTAAAGGATGCTCAGGGCAAAGGGTGTCCATTGATATAATTGAGTGGTCTCCTAATTAAAATTCCTTCTGTTGGGGAAGCTGCTAATTGGTTAGAGGCCCTTGTGCTTGCACATAGGCTTGAAATCTTTGTCCTATACTGTATGTCTGAAGAAGGTGGAAAGGCCTTGATTAGAGTGAGGAGAACTAGAGGTGAATTCTTGAGAGGAACAGAGGAAATGCTGGAAAGTAAAAGGGGCCTCAATGAAGGGAAACACTCAGAGGGCTCTAATGTTTGTAAAATAACAAGATCTCAAATCACTTTTGACAAGTGAAAAGGGTTGGAAATAATTTGGCCTTTTGAAAAGAACTATGAACAAATGAGGAAAAACCATGAGATAATGAGTTAGAAAAAAACCCACCATGCCCCATGTTTAAAACTTTCTGCAGCTTTATAAAGTTCTATATGTCCTGATTAGTATCACACTGCTTTTTGCAATTTAACTGAGGAACAACAAAGGATAAGCTCCAAGTGTTATGTACACTGTTGATATACAGGAATGGAATTTATTATCCAGGAAATTTTATACTGAAATCTCTAGAAATATGGCAAATGTATTTCCTTAGCATCCGATTAACAACTAATCATTGGTTTTTAATGAATGTGCTAGGGTTCAGGTATGGGTTCTTCAAAAAGCTATAGATTACAGAAGGCTGTCTTCCATAGTCTCCATTTTAATCAAAATAATTAAAATTTTTAAAAATTTAAAAATCATTTTCTTTTTTCTCTGTAATAATAAAACAGTACCTTGTACAAATAAATATATAATTAATGCTTACTGGAGGCAAAATAATCCAAGGTTTAAGGCCTAGAGGTCCAAATTATGGAAAGACCCCTTATCCTGAAAACCCTAAGTCCCAAGAATTCCTATACCTGTACTTTGTATGGTGATGGCACAACAATCCTATTTTTTTTAAAGAAAATATTTTTTTAGTTGATGTCTGCATAGCGTAACATACTAACACATGTTATTGTAATGTGTTGTCTATTCTCTGTAATATCTTTGCAAAACATGGATCTTGCAGGTACAAGCAGGTACCATTTTCACTGATTAGTGGCATTTTTATCTATTAGGGCTCTTACAGACAAGCGTTTGAAGCTGCGCTCCCCTGCTTTCCGTTTTTATGCGTTAAGCAGCAGGGGAGCGCAGGAGTTGATGCATTCAGTTTTTTTCAATGGGGTTGGACTCACACAGGCGCGTGTAGGCACCGAACGCAGGAAAAATGCAGCATGCTGCGTCTCAACCTGCGTTCGGCTTCGGCATCTATCTTTTATACTAACGGTTCATACCATTTTAAGCAATACCTTAGGTTTTTTTTAACTATTTAGTCTGGTGGCGATTTCTATTCTCTGTTACTCAGAAATCTAATCTCTCTTTATAACCTGTTTTCTCTAGTGCTCTGGGATTTGTGGTTTTGTAGGAAAGTCAGTTCTCAATACAAGGTAGATACGATAAAAATTGAGACCGCAGTCCCAGAAGCACGACTTCTCCATCTTTGTGGGGTCACGAAGGTAGAAAAATGACAAGATAGTTACACGGGACTTCTCCACCTCCCTTTGTTTTCCTTTTCCTGCTTACCTGATGAAATCTGAGCTGCATAATATTTAATCTGGATGAATTGAGTAATCTGAAATTTGTCATATAATCACGTTATATATATTTTTCTTTTTAAATTTTATTAACCCTGCACAGTTGAAAGCTGCATCCAGCAGTAGTTAATGGATTGATGAATAAAAAATTCACAAGTCTTCAATCAATTTTTTCAGTTGATTATCAATACAGCACAAAGTCACTTTAACTATATGTCTGTACACTTAGTCACTTTAAGCCTCAGAGGGAGTTGGAATAATTGCAAGCACTGGCACTTTATCCAATTAATAGTTTTTTGTTAGTAAGCAATATAGAAGGAGACAATTTGTTTTAACTATCAAACTCAAAAAAGAGTCACTAGTAGGGTGTGTATATCACCCCGTTATCCGCACAAGAAGTCACTTTACTGGAACATTTAGGGGTTTCAATAACCTTTTAAATTTATTTTTGTTGATAAAGAAGAAATATCTTTCTCTAATCAATAGCTTTTGTTTATGTAATTACTAAAGCAACCTTAAAGCCATTGTAAGCAATACATGGTATTTGTAAAAAATGTCCTTTATACATCTATAATGTGACCCCCTAACGTCACCAAAATTGGTCTAAGCTTTCTCCTTTTCCTCATACTCATTTATGTTGAAAATAGGGCCCATTATTATGCTGAGTAAAACAGGGTTCAAAGATCATTCATTGTGGCTTTTTACTTGTTTTTTCCTAGAGTGCCTAACAGTGGAACAGTAATGGTGTCAAATTTGGTGTTTGGATGGCCTACATACCTTGATAAATTCAATGTTTATTTTAATAAGCTTTTTACACCGTTTTTTTGGCCAGATTCCTTACTGTTGTCTTGCCAACAGTATTAAAGGGGTAGGTCACCTTTAAATTAACTTTAAGTATGATGTAGAGAGTGATATTCTGAGACAATTTGCATTTGGTTTAATAATACATTATTTGTGGTTTTTGAGTTATTTAGTTTTATTTCTGCAGCTCTCCGCAATTTCCCCAATCCAGTTGCTGGGGTCCAAATTAATCTAGCAACCATGCATTGATTTGAATTAGAGCCCGGAATATGGAGAAGGCCTGAATAGAAAGAAGGGTAATAAAAAAGTAGCAATAAAAATACATTTGTAGCCTTACAGTGCATTTGTTTTTTTTAGATAGGGTCAGTGACCCTTATCTGAATGTTGGAAAAAGCCAGAATAAATGAAAAACTATAAAAAAGAAAAAATTAAGACCATTTAAAAAGTTGCTTAGAATTAGCCCTTCTATAACATAGTCAAATTTAACTTAAATATGAATAATCCCTGTAAAGTACTGTATAAATGTGTTGGCTCTATATAAATAACAGATAATAAATCCACATTTCAAGTTCTGTATAATGAACACACACACACATGGTTTTTCTGCTAATTGGTCATGCTAGATATTTACGTTCGACAACAGCTGGAGGGCAACAGGTTGAATATTCCTGATCTATTCTTCTAGAGATGCTGTTAAGCCATCTGGGCAATGAAGCATACTTAATGTAAAACTTATTATACTAATTGACTGATAATTTTGAAAACAGGTACAGGTATTTTGAACATCTCCCATAGAGTCCATTATAATCAAATAATCCACATTTTTAAAAAGAATTCCCTTTTTCTCTATAATAATAAAACAGTAGCATGTACTTGATCCAAACTAAGATATAATTAATCCTTATTGGAAGCAGAACCAGTGTATTGGGTTTATTTAGGGGCCGATTCACGAAGGGTCGAATTTCGAAGTTAAAATTACTTCGAAATTCGACCCTCGAATTGAAATCCTTCGACTTCGAATATCGAAGTCGAAGGATTTAGCGCTAATCGTTCGATCGAACGATCGAAGGATTTTTCGTTCGATCGAACGATTAAATCCTTCGAATCGAACGATTCGAAGGATTTTAATCAAACGATCGAAGGAAAATCCTTCGATCAAAAAAAGGTTAGCAAGCCTATGGGGACCTTCCCCATAGGCTAACATTGACTTCGGTAGGTTTTATCTGCCGAAGTAGGGGGTCGAAGTTTTTTTTAAAGGGCAAGTACTTCGACTATCGAATGGTCGAATAGTCGAACGATTTTTACTTCGAATCGTTCGATTTCGTTCGACTTCGATCGAATTCGAACGAATTTAACCAATTCGATGGTCGAAGTACCCAAAAAAAACTTCGAAATTCGAAGTTTTTTACATTCGAACCCTTCACTCGAGCTGAGTGAATCGGCCCCTTAATGTTCACATGATTTTCTAGTATAGTTAAGGTATGAAGATCTAAATTACGGAAAGATCCGTTATCCGGAACACCCCAGGTCCCGAGCATTCTGGATAACAGGTCCCATACCTGTAGTATGTTTTGGCCTAGCAAGAAAAGAATTTAGTAAGCAAACAAATTAAAATAATCATTGCCAGATAAGTTTTGGATTTTAAAAAAAGAAATCTGCATATTGATTGATATATATATATATATATAAATATATACACATATATACACAGTATTTAGTATAAATATGTCAGTTTGCAAAACATTTTCTAGCCCATTCTGCTTTCCTCTGTTTTAAAAAGTTAAAAAGTTTGCTTGTTATCGTATTAAATAAGTTCTTTTTCTTTTGCTTATGAGATTGCTGCTAGCAAGTACTCACTAAAACTAAGACCTAACTTCAAAAGTATTCTTTATTTTTCTTAGATCTGTGTTGTTCCTTTAATTAACAGATGGTACTCATTCATATGTATGATATTCCTTATACATGCCCTATAAATCCGAATGCAAATTGCTCTCTGCGCATAACACTGCCTCAATTCAGAGACCATAAGATTTAGCTTTTACTGATAGAGCATCTGGGTATCTCACCTTCCATAGGTGTCATTAGTCCTTTTACTGGCACTGCATAATCATGTTTCCAATGTTGCAAATCAATTTGTTTTCTGCTTCTCTTCAGACTCACAAAAAATAGTTAATTAAAGGAGAAATTTGTGTAGACGACTTTAAAGGACAAGGAAAGACCTACTGTATTCAATGAGGAGTGCCAAAATTCTAGGTACCCCCAGTGAAAAGAACGGTGGAAAGAGATTCATATCAGGTATTAATCGTCAGCTCAGTATTAATGTTGAGAATGGCGGGTCACATCCAGTGTACCAGCATAGTTAAATCCCTTAAATCTTAGCAGAGGTTCAGTGCAATGTGAGACCACATGGCAGTGACTGCTATCAGTTGTGAGCAGGACTTATATAATTAATGGGTCTTTGTTAATTCCTCTTTGCTCACTTCTGGAAGATTGATCTGGCACCTTACCAAAGAACTATATACGATTAGATGCCTATGTGCAGCTTTATATCTTTGTATGTTCCAGTCATTTTTTTTCCCCAAGACAATATGCTATTTTATTGTTCTGCATTCTAACAACCTGAAGAACAAAGTGAGTTTTTAAAACAAATGTAATAAAATACAAGCAAATTGCATAGTCAGGGGCAAGAAAAATATCCTTTGCCTTTGATTCTGCTGCCCGTTTTACATAGATTATCCGTCAATAATAAATGTTAAACATCAAAGAAAATGTCTAAGATTTAATAACGCAGAAGATCAGAGATGTCATTGCAGAGGAACAGAAGCAGCAGAGATTGGATGGTTTTGAGGCCTTGAAGACTGGCTGGATTTACTAACACTTTAAGGTCAAGCCTGTTCCATGTCTGGGTCAGTTTTTTCACAGCCAAACACATTGCTGTCGGAGGAGGCCAGTATCTGTGTTCTGGGTTATGAAAGCTTTAGAAGAACAAAGAATAGGCTAATAGAATAAATCCTATGTGCAGCAGAAACATCAACTAACTTTCTGCAATGTGATAAATAAGCACATTAAATTTCTTCCCAGAGGGCAGGCTGCAACGTGCATAAAACTCAGTGTTTTCAGTAGTTGCACCATTGGTTTATTATAGACTTGTACGGTGTCGTGTGTCAAAAAAAATAAGAGGCGCTCCAAAAAAAAAAACGATGTGCGTAATTTTTTTTTTTTTATGCACATAGACTTGGACGTCAGCAACATTTCGCAGGTGGCAAATTTTTGGCGAAACAAAATGGTCAAATGTAGGGGACCGAAGGTTTAGTTAACCTTTTTTTCAGCCAAAGTTTTAGGCAGCTAATTGGGTTCTAATTTACAGTTAGGACAGGGAGATTTTTCTCTATCATGGGTTTAAAGGGGTCGCTCACTTTTAGTATTTAGCATGGCGTAGAGAGCGATATTCTAAGACATTCTTCAGTTGGTTTGAATTTTTTATCATTAGTGTTTTTTAAGTTTAGATTTTTATTCATTCAGCAGCTCTCCAGTTTACCAAATTACCCTAGCAACTATGCATTGATTTCTTATGCAGGGGAGCGCAGAAGTAGACGCAGTCAATTATTATGAAGGCACCTGTAAGCGCCAAAGGCAGGTGAAATGCAATATTCTGCATCCCAACCTGCGTTTGGCGCTTACAAATGTAGAGACCCTGAGATTTGGGTGTATTTATCTCAGGTATTTCCCCTTGGTAAAAGGACACCTAAGGGCCTTTTAGTTAACTCAGGCAGCTATGTCCCTTGCTGGTTCCACATTAGTTCATGGAGTTTGTCCACTAGATGGCACTGTTTGTCAATATAAGAGGGTTTATCACCATGCGGTCTGGGTCTGTCCTGGGACTTTGCCTCAGTGTGAGGTACTACAGGTCCAGGTCAGACGGGAAAGTTAGTTAAGTGTAAGATAGTGATAGTAATACAGTAATAGTCGCTCTAGGAGTGAAAGTTAGCCCAGGGTAGCTAGAGAGCAGATGTGGCTCCACCGAGGAGGAATAGTGGGGTTAGGACCCCGTGGTAGTTGAACCACTAGAGCAGGGAATACAGTGGGTGAGTTGAGGACCAGATAGGGTACCAAGACCCAAGATCCCAGGCTGAATACAGTGGGTAAGGTGAGGACCAAATCCGGTGCCAAGATACAAGATCTCAGGCTGAGAAACCCGTGCCTTAGTGCTTAACCAGAGGGATAGTGCCCAGTGAGAGTGGCAACTATTTCCCAAGTCTATTGCTGCTGATTGATATTGCATTTTACTCTGTCTGTTGTATCTTCTAACCCCTGGAGGGAATATTGCTGTTGGAGGCTACGCTATAACTACTGTGAACATCAAAGTGCTGTAACTTATGATTTTGCCCTGTGCTCTGTTAATAAACAAGTTATAGTTTACTGCAAAGATATTGTCTGGCTGAATATCCTGCTGCATTGATCTACACCAGGTACCGGGAGTGTTGCAGGGAGTTGCACGGGTACACTAGGGGTCCAGGGCACACTACAAGCAGTTTTAGCCTGGTCACACACAGCCTTAATACACAGTGAGTACAGTCCCCTTTAAAATTATTTACTGCGTCTACTCCTGCCCCTACGGCAGAACGGAAGAAAGAGCAACACAGGGGAGCGCAGGAAAAATCGGCCGCGTGTATGAGCCGTAAAAGAGGAAGCAGCAAGTGCTCAGTCTCTTCAGGTTTCACCTGTGGAGGAACTTAGAGCCTGGATAGAGGCAGGGCCAGCAGTGTGAGGTTTGTTCTTTAATAGCTCACTCCAGGAGTGAGCGTTATGCTTTGGGTAGCCTGAAGCTCCTGCGTGTACCTCCCATAGGGTAGGGACTCAATTGTACAGAACCTGGGGTAGATGGGTTCTTGCTTAGGTTCCACTTGGAGGCCCTGCACTTGGGGTTGGACTCAATCCACATGTTGCTTTTTGACCCTAATGGGTAAACATTGGCTAGAATCTATGTACATGACTAAATGCTGAATAATTTTATGTCAGTCCTCCTGATATTTGTTCTAATTTCCTCTAAAGATTTATAATTTTTTTAAAAAAACCATTGGCACCCAATTAATTTAATCGACCTGAGGGTTGAAGTTCTGCAACACCCTTTCTCTACTAAATCATTGAAGGTTTATCCAGAGATTGAGTCGCATGTTTATTTGCAAACATATTGCAAAAAAACATCCACTTATTTTCCTCCCACCTTTCCCTTTCCTCTGTCGTTTTAGTATGCTCAGAAAGCATTGATTTTTAGATAGTAATTGTTTTCTAATTGGCCTGCAGCTGCTTATCTATCAGAGATAATTAAACTAAAGCAAGAAAATGAAACTTTATTCTTAAGGACCAGTTATTTTCCATGTTAGATCAATAGGTAGGTCACATTGGGCAGATGGTTGGCAAGATTATCAGAGATAGGTGATAGAAGGAAATTCACTGTGGGTTTGTGTATTTTATTAATTGCTTTAATATCTAAGCCCTGCATTTCAACACAGGATACAAGTGAGCAAACATAAACTATACACACTCACACAAATGTTAATATTCTTATCTTTAAAGCATATAGCCTGTAAAACAGCTGCCCAATGTCATTGCATTTTCTTCATATTTTATGATGATTGTAGTTTTTAGAAGCAATAATACTTGGATGGAGTCCCATTAATAAACTGCATCAATAAGTGGACAGCATTCTGTTGTAAAATGGATCAGTATGTGAAATCACCAGCTTGCAAAAATGAATCAAAGTGGCTATGTAATGAATATAAATATATGATTTAAATCAGGCATGTCCAAAGTGTGGCCCGGGGGCCAAATGCGGCCCGTCTTCAAATTTACACCGGCCCTCAGCCTCCCTCATGAAATTAATAATAATAATGCGGCCCACCAGCACAGTGTAATCAGGAATCGCCTAGCCGTAATATTTGGGCACATTAGTGAAATGATCTGCCACTTGGTGTATACTGCTGCCTGTGTGCTGAAGAAGTTAAACAGACAAGTACTGGCACGTAGTGATGCACTGCTTCACATAATTCACAGGCTGAAGGTGTCAATAGACGTATTGACGTGCCAGTACGGTAAACTACATGCCAGTACGTGTCTATTACTAACACCATCAGCACACAGGCAGCAGTATAGACCAAGTGGCAGATCATTTCACTAGCTTCATCTTAACAATTCACCATGTAGAACCAGGCAAAGTAGACTTTTGCAAAAAGGATTATGTATTGGAAAGCTTACACTTTGATAAATTTGCAAATTAACAATCGTTTGTCTGAGCAGAAATTCACCTGGCAAAATAGCACGAAAGTTCTCTAGTGCTGGGCTTTTTTGCTAAAGAATTGTCTTGTTCAGCTTTGAGCCAGAGCTTTCTCTGAAAAAAGGAATGGCGTGTCTAGGAATTCAGACTGTTTTGGGGATTTTAACAAAATTTTGCTGAATGTATTGTAGAACCAAGGGTAATAAACTCAGCAGTCTTGATGCATATCCTAAAGAAGATAAACTTTACACTACTTTAATACAACATTATTGTAGAGATGGCAGTATGATTATTCTATGAGCCCTTTTGCAACTAACAGACACTCAAAAATACTTGAAATCTTAAAGCTTCCTTTTTCTTAAAGGAGAAACAACCCCCTTATTAAAAACCCCCTACCCCACATAGATCCCCCTCACCTCCAGGCTAACTGCTACCCCAGGCAAATGTTCCTAACTTCTTACTTTCCCCTTGGTGCAGATTCAGGGATCGGAGTTCAAGGCAGCCATCTTCCGGGTCTTCGTGTCTTCTTCTGGCGATTCAGCAATTTCCGTCCATTCTGGCACATGTGCAGTTGTTGCAGACCTGGAAATTGCTCCAACTGTGCATGCGCCGCTCCACCGGTCTCATTCTCAGATTACCGGAGACCCGGAAGATGGCTGCAGTGAACTACAATCTCTGAATCTGCACCAAGGGGTAAGTAAAAAGTTAGGGGCATTTGCCCAGGGTAGCAGCTAGGCTGGGGATTGTCTATGTGGGGCGGGGTAGGGTTTTTTTTTAATAAGGGGTTTGTTTCTCATTTAAAGAGCCAGCATGCCCTCTTTTGAACATGAGTTCAATGAATAGGGCTAATACTGAACATGCTTTTTGCCTGTTGCTTAAATTAGGAAAAATGTTGTGGTTTTTATTTTTTCTTGAACTAAAGTGGCTGAAATCTTCCGGTTCTGGAAAAGTCAAATTAGCAAATCAGCAGTTCACTGAAAATAAGACTTCCCCTACCTTCCACAGCCTGTAATCCTTTTAGGTAAGAAGCAGTTTATACAAATGTTTTTTAGTGGACTGCTGATTCTACAGGAAGTAGAATTTGTCTTTCGTTTCAATTTCATACAGCGCCATGTTTAGTAAAAGAGATATAAAGCATACATATTTCCTAATTAAAACAATAGACAAGCAGTATGTTCAGTACAAGCCTTGTTACCCACCTTTTGCCCCTCCTGTATGCCTATGCATTGCCCCATTGCAGTGTGTGTATGTATGTGGAAAGAGGCATTGTGTCTTACACCCTAACAAAAACAATAGCTGAGGTCACAGATTGAAGTTACCTAAATGCATGGAAGAGCATTATTTCAGTAACAGAGAGTTACAGTGCCAGGCCAGACCGGCCAGGCGCCCTAGGCCACCAGGCCGTCATGGCACAGACTGGTGGCCTAGGAGCCGACTGGGTGCGAATTGACACTAGCGTGCATCACCGCTCACGGAAGTGTGAATTACTTGGAGAATGGGGACCAGACTAGGGGTAGAAGACAGGTAAGGTACGTTCCTGCCCTCCCCCCCAGCTTTGCGCCCTAGGCATGTGCCTACTCTGCCTATACCTAGTTCCGGCCCTGGAGAGGTATATTATAAATATCCAAAATAAGAATAATTAAATATGTTAAATGTAGCCCCCAGTCTCCCACAAAGGTCTCCTGGGGCCAGTGATTAATCTGCTTGATCTTGGAGGTTGGTTTGAAGGCTAAACTTGGGGATGTGCTCTGATGGAACTAATTTATACAACCCTTTTGAAATGCCTTTTTTTCAGAGGAGTCTGCTGAAAGTTTTCACACTGCAGAAACAAGATAATCAGTCTGATTATATGTCACAGAATTGAATGTTTTGTATGCCATGGCATTAAATCAGCTACAAATTTTACCAAGTGTTGAACTGGCAAATGCACAAAGATAAACGTTTAAAAAATGTGTTAACCTTTATGCCCAAAATTCATTAAAATGCACTTCTTATCATATATTTCTTCTCTTTAAATCGCCTAGGTGATGACATTTATTATAAGAAACAACAAAAAAAGCTTCAGTACATACACTTTATCAGTTATTTTACTTAAAGTCTTTTTTTTTTAAACAAATAAATAAAATTTAACATTTTTAGTTTTTGTCAAGGCACTTGACAAAACATTAGTAAAAGGCTTTAGTGTAACTTTATTAACAGTTCATTTATTAAATAAAGTTACCTCACTATTGCACATTTTGTTTTTCATGTTCAGTGCTGGGCCGGGTGCCCTAGGCAACTATGCCTACTATGCCTACCCCTACTGTAGTTCCGGCTCTGCTCCTGTTTGTTACTATGGTAACAGGTCTGATAATTTTGCCTACAAATAAGCTTCTCTCACAGACAATGAAGAAATGAAAGCCATGCCTAGGGTTGTCATCTTCCTGCTATTTGACTGACCTAACTGGGAAAATGCCTGGGCCGGTATCAAAAATTTACAGTAATTGTCATCACCCAGCACTTTTTCAGTGCTGGACATGATTGACTTCAGCAAAAGTTGGCAACCCTAGCCCTGCCCCTTGTACTAATCAGATGGCAGAAAAGATGCTGCAGTCAAGTGTTAAAGGAATTGTGTTCAAATACTTTTGCCTATTATTTTAATCATTAAATGTCTATGTATTTTGTTATTCCATAAGCTAAACAGGACAAACAGGGAAACTGAAGTTACTCCATGTTTACTAAAGGTTTACTGGATAACCGGTACACTGATAATCTAATTATCTACCTTGCAAGGACCAAATAGAGAGTAGATTAAATTACCTGTTTACAGTGTTTAGCTCAAGAAACAACATCATCCACATTTTTCATGATAAATACAACAGGCAAAAAAGTAGATACTGCAAAATTTGGCTGAAATGCAATTGGAGTCAATAGGAAGGTGACATTACATTGAAAATAAGAAGACTAATTTACATCCACAATTGAAGATGCAGTCCCCCATAAAACCACTTTCATTAGATGTACTAGCATCAAAATTAGATACTTGCACTTCCATATAATTGCAGCCCTTAACAACAGTGGCTAATTATTCCTCTTGCTAATCCAGCCCCAGATATACTGTAACTCTTACCCCAATTTTTAATCTAACCTATGGGTTCCCACATGGAGATGAGCTTGGGACATGCAGCCCCTCCTTGAAGACCAGTTGCTATATGTGACTTCCTTGAATTAATGATATCTTTCAGTTATAAGCTTTCAAACCATGCATGCTCCACATATAAGCATATATGTAATGCAATCTGTTTGGCCAGCCAACCAATAAAGCTTGTTTGGAAATGGGAAGTATTTGTATCCTCCCTTGCTGAAACAAGCAAAACTACATTTCACTGGACTTCAGAATTTTTTTAAAAGTCATACATT
Organism: Xenopus petersii; assembly: GCA_038501925.1. Classification (NCBI taxonomy): domain Eukaryota; kingdom Metazoa; phylum Chordata; class Amphibia; order Anura; family Pipidae; genus Xenopus; species Xenopus petersii. The sequence continues at coordinate 37,714,078 of CM076685.1, forward strand.
TTAACTGGGACACCTGAATACAATTCAGGAGAGAGTCTATATTTACAGTAAGGCATTTCAGTATAATGATTTTACATTGGAACATATGTTGACTCCATCGCTAAATTCTATTTTCCATTGTCACACGGTCGAGTTAAAGGTTATATACAAGGTTCGCTCACAGCAATGAACCACATACATTTTATAGACCTGAATATACTGACACTTTTATTTTTTCTATTAAACTTTCCTCTAGTTTACAACAGTGTTGGTAGCATACATAAATCATCAAACCCATTGTGACTGCCTTTCAATTATTTTAAAATAGGGAAACTCTTATTCTATGCTACTCTATTTTTCACAAGTGTCAAACAAAATAGATTTGCTTTATTTAGTAAACATAATGAAAGTACAACTGTGTCGTATGGGCTAGTGGAGTTCCTGCAATGGAATTTTAAAGTGGTAAAAAAACTTTTATTTGATCTTGACGTTAGAGTTAGAAATCATTTTTATAAAGTAGCGATGAAGTTGTTTTAAACATAAACACTATTGCAATAATCACACTGAGGACACCTGCTCATTATATCTACATTCCATTTATTATCATTATCCCTTATTTATATTACAGACACGTTCACTTTTTTTTGCCCCTGTACCAGTGGATTCCATCACCACCTAATGTTGACTTTTATGATTCCTTTATCAATAGTATGATCTTCTCTGGATGGGCCTCTTATTTCTTTAGCATACAGTACATCTCTGCTTATTATGTTGTGGAATATTCTTTTTATATAATAAGCACCACCATAAAAATATGTAGATATCTGTCATTTATTAAGACAATATTTAATCAAACTGTCATTTACAAGACAAATCTGGGCTTCCTTCCAAATCACAGTGATTCATCCAAACAGATCAAAGTTAAATAAAGCGACAAACTGCTTTTAAATATACTATCAACTAATGACAACATAAGCACTGTTGTAACTCATTCATTTGTTTAGAATGTATGTCTGAACACAATAGATCACACATTGTGAAAGGATAAGTCTAGAATGTGATGAGCGATAAAAGTGACTGTATAAAACATAAATCATTCTAAAGTATATATAAACCCTCTCCAGACATCCTTCCTTTGTAAATATCTAGCAGCCTTCCTGGAACATGCTAATTCACTTTAATTACTCGTTTAGTTAATCAATGTAATTGTTGATTCTGAATTCTCTAGTTCAGTCACAGAGGGAGTAAAGAGCTTGTTTTACTTTGTCCTCATGTGTCCTAACCCTGTCTAGAAGTCAATGCTTGACAGGAACAGCAAGAACAAAGCAAATATCACAAGAGACAATGCTCTTTATATTTGTTTAAATTTGCTTCATTTATTAGATAATTTGTCTCTCAATCAACAACTAAGCAGTGTTTTGGCTGTTACAGGGAATTAAATGTTAACAATTATCATGAACATAGAATTTGGATGCTGCTTGATTCTTTTTGTCTTTTTTTTAAACCCTAGCAGAATGTTCAACTCCTCTTCGCTATGTGTACTTTTCAGACCATGCCAAACCAATTTGGGGTTTGCATAGTTTTAACTAAGAGAAACAGTAATTTGCTTTATTTAAAATCTACATCTACTGATCATGATCTATTTAACAGTTGTGGTATGAACATCCTAAGGGGGTTGTGCTATACCTTTCAAAATACATTAATCTTTTATCAAATTTGTTCAGGACCACAAGCTAGCAGTAATCCTCCTGCAGATAAAGGTAAATCTCTACCCCAGGATCACAAAGATCTTTATGTAAGTGATTTAATGGCCATAAACATGCAACTGAACTGAAATCTGCCTTGCATGAGCACTGACGAGTGCATGTGATGCCACATGTGTCTATGAGTGTGCATTCCAACACAATAGGCATGTTTTTTAACCCATTCATATGAATTTTTTTAGCCCAAAAACATGCAGTTGTGCATTTTCAGTTGAAATTCACCCAGAGTGAGCATTGATCGGTGCATGTAATGCCAGGTGGCCTATAAGTAAGCACCTGTATGAGCTGACACATATTAGGCCTTAAGTCCATTTATAAACTGCCTCAAAACATGCAACTGTGCTTTTTGAGGCTGAAACCTGCAAAGTGTAAGAACTGACATGTGCATGTAATGCCACATGGTCTATGAGTAACCATTTTTATGTCCATGTGTTTGTTTTATAAGTACTGCAACTTTGTTACAATTGTTTGCTACATTTGAGACATTGCAATTATATATTTTCCCTCTGGATTACAAACGTTATTATTTGGGAAATGAATCAGAGACTTATACCGATTTTTTTCTCTAAATATTTTTCAAAATTTCTTTGGACTAATCAAAAGCTTTATTTCACTAATTGAATGCACCTGTGAATTGATTGATGCACCTATAATTGTACCGTTTCACACAGATTCATTATGCTTGACAAAGGGGCTTGCCCCGAAATGTTGCACTTCTGGTAATAAATCTTAGCAAGGTTTTCACCTGCATTCACAACCTGTGCACCAGTGTGTCTTTTTCTCAGTATTTATGAGTAATGGTCAGGGGACCAGAAATTTGTGTGTTTTGCAATGTCATTACAACCTTTTTCCTTGGGTCCTGCAATATCATTTTAAACTTTTTACATCTATCAAGATATTTGTGTATGCACTCCGGGAGGTGAGACATGTATGAACAATGAATATGGCGTTGAATGTACCTGTGTAAATTCTGGTAAGACTGCTGGATGCCACATTGCCATTTTCTTCCAAGAGGTATTAAATTTGGCAGCAATGAGCGCTCAGATAGACTGTGTGTTGTCTTTGGCTTTGATGAATTTGTGAATGGTCTTGATTCTGATACAACTGACCCTAGTTTGCATAAATATGATAGGGACCTTAGACTGTAAACTCACTGGTGCAAGGACTGTTATGAATGCTGAAACTTCTCTTTAAAGGTGTATATAAAATACCTTTCGGAGCGTGGGGGGACTCTTGCCGTGTCCTGACTTTGCCAGCGCCGGTGTGAAATTGCACGTATTTGATGCTGGTTTGTGTCTGATGTCATCACGTTTGGCGCAGTTTAATTATTTAAAGTGGTATCAGCCAATTGTTCATTGCCCAACAAAAAGGTCTATTTTTAGTTCCTGGTGCATAATTTTAGTATTGCTGTCAATTACTGATCCTGCCTGTCCCTTGTTTTCATCCTGGTACTGCGATATTGGTGTGTTTGACCCGGCCCGTGACCCTGACTATTCTTATGTCTCCTGTATCTGTACCGTATTGATTGTACCGACCCGGCCTGGTTTTTGACTATGTTCCTTGTTTCCCATTCTACTACAACATGCTCGGTTCCATTGCTTGCTCAGAACTCTTTCCTTGGTTCTCCCACAATAAGACCTGGCAGCATCTGAGTAGCAGAGGGCTCCACTCAAAGCCAAAGGTGACTGCTACAGGCAGAAGAGTGGGCCAATACCAGAAACTTGGAATTAGTTCTGGGCTTGGGATACCCTGCATTACAAAAGGTCTGCGTAAATGTGTCAGAGCTATAAACAGCTGATAATAATAATAACCAAAGTTTCTGCCTGTTGTTGTGCTAGGTTCTCCAAAAATGTATGCAGAATAAAACATTAGAAGAATAAATTAAAAGTCAAAGAAAAGCTATTTTCAGTTGGAAAAAAAGCTTTTTACAGACTTTTTTTAAAAAAAAAAAACAAAAGCATAGCATTGTGCAGAGACATTGGTAGAAATGGCAAAACTTAAATTTAAAAACTTAAAATAAAAATTTATTTATATATTATCCTGAAATTGCTTTTAGGTTTTGCCATTTCACATCCAGACATCAGAAAATCTGAAACTCTATTAAGGTCATTAGCAAATGTCTTGAATTGTTATATTTGTTTGGGTTACTAAAATGCTTTATTCAAATGGATAACTTTGTTTAAAATTAGAACCTATATTTGTTTTCACTTGCACTAAGAGAATAAAGTTCTTAATTTTAACAGTGTTGACTTCTTGACCTGTGGGTCAATGAAAGCTCTTGCTTAAATCCCCCCCGGAGCATTAACAGTACTCTAAAACCCATTTCACAATCTTTAATGTTGTCACAATGGAGTAATCTCTATTAAAAGATCTCTATTCCCAGTGCTGTGTTTCAACCATTTGTTGTTGTTTAAGGATTTTAAAAGTTTTCCATCTGTAAGTGACATTAAACAGCAGACCTTTTTTTTTTGCTGCTGGAGATAAGCTGCCTCCAGTACAACAAATACCTTGTAATATAGATAAGAGGATGACACATTTGTCTTTACAGCTGCTGAAAACACTCTGCAAAACAGTGACTAAAGAATTCTATATGTAATGGATGTTCCCTCTACACCCTTGATTGTGATTATTCTATACATGTCAACTAATTATTGTGTACATGTCAAACTGTGTTGGCTGGAAGATTTGCATGCCCAGCCCCAATGGCCAGATTAGTTTGGGGAGCCATCTAGCTAGGATTAAATCATCTAAAAGTGGACATACATCAGTTAACCTGTACGGTATGTCTCTCGCACTTCTGTTCCATACATTCAGGCCAACCACCCAAATGGTCACAACAGCAAGAGGTGAAGTAGAGCTGTCGAGTTGCAGTTGCAGTCTAACCCACTGAAATTTTCCATCAGGACTGAAAACCTTTGATTAACCACAATTGTAAGATTATCAGTCTAAGTGTTACCCTCCAACTAGCCTTATTTACCTAGATGGTTGGGCAGTATGGTCTAAATCAGCCAAACTGCCCAACAAAAATCCGGACATGTATGGGTACCTTTAAACTGGCCATATGTATAATGATAAAATCATACAAAACATAATTTGTGGTACATGTATGCGGGGGAAGGGGAATTCCTGAACAATATATGTGTGCCAAAGGATATCAGTCAGTTTGACAGGTTTAAAAATTTACCAAATTAGAAAGTACCATATATATATCCACTCATGCTATGCCCATCTATTCAACCCATGGGTCAAGTAAGCAGTTGGATAATGGCTAGTATGGGCCACATTTGACCACCTTTATTTTAGGGTAATTACAGTTGAATATATTGGTGATTTGGGCAAACATTATTCAGGCACATGTAAACAAATTTTTTGTGAATACGGTTCTTTATTTTCAGACCTGTCTCTACAATCTCCATCATTGTAAAGGATGTCAGGTGATGGTGATGATTTTCACATATTTGTGGGTGTGTATCATGGCTCAAACAAAGGAGGTGTGTAAGGACCTCAGAAAAAGAGTTGTTGATGCCCACAAAGCTGGAAAAGGTCACATAACTCTCAGAGTTTAGATTCCACCAATCAACAGACAGATTGTGTAGTAAATTCCTTCTACCCTATCCAGAAATAGGGTTGTCATCTGGCCAGTATTTTACTGGCCTGGCCAGTAAAAATGATGGTTGATCCGAATGATATTAATAGGGAAAAAAGATAAATATATAGGAAGGCCGGCATTTTTTTCCAGAAAAGGAGGCAACCTTATCCAGAAATGATATACCATAAAAAATAACTCCAACTGCAAGAGGTTACAAAGGAATCCAGGGCAACTTCTAAGCAACTGGAGGCCTTTCTCACATTGTCGAATATTGATGTCCATGAGTGCACCATTAGGAGAACACTGAACAGCAATGTTCAGTTTGCTAAAGATTATGTGGACAAACAAGAAAGATAAAGGAAAAATGTTTTTTGGATGGATGAATCCAAAATAGCACATTTTTACTTAAATGAGGAGAGTTACATTTGGAGAAAGAAAAAACACTCTATTCCAGCATAAGAACCTTATCCCATCTGTGAAACATAGTGGTGGGAGTATTCTGGTTTGGGCCTGGACAGCTTGCCATCATTAATGGAACAATTAATTTTGAACTTGACCAGAAAAATTCTTAAGGAAAATGTCAAGACATCTGTCCATGAACTGAATCTCAAGAGACAGTGGGTCATGCAGCAAGACAACTATCCTAAATGCACAAGTCAGTTAACCAAGCAATGGTTAAATAAAATAAGTGAATGTTCTGAAATGGCCAAGCAGGGCCGCCATCAGGGGGGGGGAAGGTGGAGCATTGTCCTTGGCCCATAGGATTTTATTTCTCAAGGGGGGCCTGGCCGTGCTGTACTGCCTTAGCCGCCCCCCAGGCCCAAATTTGTGGAGAGGCCACCAAGGCCCGGGCCTAGCGTGGCAGGATTTTAGGGGGCGTCATGCTGCCCAACACACCCACATTGGTTCAGAAACACTAGGGATGCGCAGGAGATACTATAGTTTTTTTAATTTCCTGAATCCCCATTGCTCCGGTCTCGATGCCAAGTTCAGAAGGAAGGGTGAGAGCATAGGTGGCTGCATCTTCTGTACAATAGCAGCATTATATTCCCTTATTGGTCACAGATGTTTAAGCCACAGATAAGCCGCATTGGGATTGGATGAGCTGGACGGGAGGTCCAAACCTGGCTATCCAATCCCTGTGCAGCTCAACCGGGACTTAGACATCTGTGACCAATAAGGGAAGAGAATGCTGCTACTGTACAGAAGATGCAGCCACCTGTGTACTCACCCTCCATTCCAATTTAGCAGGTCACAGACAGCAGAGGCTAATGAATTAAGTGCAGCACAGCCGACCCACCCTTACGTGAAAGAGTTGGGAATTGAGCACATAACCCTACTGTGACTGTGACGCTAACAAATCAGTTTGTAAACCCTTCATTGCTCATACTTTTTTTCATTTTTATGCAAGACAAATTGTCAGTATGGCATTTAGGAAACAATACAATAAGAGGATGATAAAAGTCAGTATTATACAAATAAGTTGATATATCTTTGTATAAGTTTTGCTATTAATGACATTTATGGAAAAAGGGATCACAGCCAAGCTTGTATTTTGGTCAGTCCGGAATGTACTCATATATTTAATAGCATGTATTCCTGTCAGAAATGTGCTCCCTTTTTCGTTCCTGTTTTTGTATGGGCAAGGGACCCTGGCCACCAATTTTTTCTACTTCACGGGAGGGCCTGGCCACAATTTTATATTCTACGTGAACGTTTAAGGGGGCCCTGGCCACCAATATATTTTCTATGGAGGCCCTTACCGCCAATATTACATTTATGGTGGCCCTGGCCACCAAAGTTTTTTTTTTTATCATGTGAGACCCTAGCCACTATTTTTTTTTACTTGTGTAGGGGACACTGGCCAATGGTTCATTTTTGAACAAATGATTTTTATTTTGTACATTAGAAATGCAATTTAAATTAGTGTAGGTACCTACTTAAAGAGTCTACCATAAAAAGGTGGCAGGCTTAATAATTCTTTGGCCAAAACTATTTGCTGCTTTTGTGCTCATGTCTTTGCTCATGCCTTTTTACTGTAGTGTGGGTAGACTAGTGGGTGGAGCTTGATGTACAGTGGACAGAGCCCGGAATTTTGTTTTTGTACAGGGCCCTGTGATTTCTGATATTAGCTCTGTGGCCAAGTCCCAGTCCTGACCTTAATCCAAATGAAGTGTTGCGGAAAACCTAAAGCGAGCAGTTCATGTGAGAAAACCACCAACATCCAAGAGCTGAAGTTGTTCTATATGGAGGAATGGACTAAAGTTGATATGTAGGACTGAGTAACAGTAACCTCAAATTTTTAGTTGCAGTTATTGCTGCACAAGGGGGTCACAGCAAATACTGGAGCATACTTCACTTGCCAAATGAATATATGATATTGGATAATTTGTTTTTCCAATAAATACATGACCAAATATAACAATTTTTGTTTCATTTGTTTCATTTGTTTAACTAGATTTTCTTTATCTACTTTTAGGACTTGTTTGAAAATCAGATGATGTTTTATGTTATATTCATATCAAAAAATATATATACATTTTAAACTTGTACACATCGCTCTAACAAGCAGCAAATGCTTTCCTCAGTTTTATTGTCTGACAGTTACATGCTCTGAACTTTATCTTGCTTTGGGAGAAGCTCACTTTGACTACTGAACTTTGAGAAGCAAAGGACTTGCTGGCTCAGAATTAGATGTGCAGTCTGTGTTTGGGCATGTGTGGGTGTATGGAATTAAACAGATGTATTTAAAAGTGTATTTAAAAACTTTCATCAGTTTTGTAAAACTGAGTTTTCATTTTGGTGAATCCTGCACTATAGATATCTTGCTTTCTGTCACAAGCATCTATTTTGTCTTTAAAATCTAGCTTGGCATGCAGTAGTTAATTACAACATTATATATTCTGCCCAAGTCTTTTACATAATTTATTCTGTAAGTAACTTTACACATAATTGCGTTAGTTACATGGATGATATACATTTGTGAGACAGATTGCTTGTTAAGGTTTTAAAGAATAGAAATAGATTTTCTGTATATGTTTTATCTTTGTAAATGGACACAAATAATTATGTACCCTGGGAAACATTCATTCTGTGTACTAGGGATATTTTTGTTTACAGAATATATTTGGAACAAACCGCACCCCATATATGACTGGCTTTACAATTTCTGCTTTGATTTCTTGGCAATACATCAAGAAAAGTCAGAACCAATGCAAAATGAAACATTTAAAACACAGTTTGCAGCATAGTAGTGAACTGTTTCAGCAAAATATAGTGTGCATTTTTATCGTACACTAAAGCCTGTTCCATTTGCTAATCAGGAAGGACATTTCATTTTGGCTTTAGATCCCTGCAACACCTAATAAATTGCAGGGCTTTTGCATTCCTGAAATCTCTATTATCAATTTAATGGAAAGAATAATTGGAAACATTTTCCAGTTTCCTGTGTTTGCTGGTATCTGTGTTACAGTTGCTCTGACTGGTTAGGCCCATTGCCCATCATTTATGGGCAAGTGACTTGCCAAGTCTACCAGATGTCATCAATCTCTGGCGAGAAAGAAGCAACACAGCAACCAATATAGCAGCTACAAGCTGTTTGAGAGCCCAAAGCAATGCAACAGAAACTGACACACTGCAGGGAGAGTTTTCAGGCTAAATTGCTTTATCCCTGTGCTGTTTTCATTCCAAATTATATGGTTGCTTTGTGTTAAAGTATATCTAAGGCGTGTTATATGTTAGTGCTCCTATTTACATTGTGCAAAGTCCCCCTGAAACATTCACACTGCCAGCTTCCCTAGATTCTCCTCTTATTTTGGCAATAAATTTGGCCTGTCTTTTCCCTGACCCTACCAACCTGGTCCTTAATTAACTGTTTCCTATCTTTCTCACGCGATTTTTTTGTTATGATTTTACTTCACCTGGTACCTTGTATCAAACTTTTTCATATGCTAATTGCTGCATAAATGAGTGCTGGTTAATACAACCTGCTAGGAGACCCTAGAATTACAGTCTTCACACTGATACTTAAAGGAACATTTCAGTGTGAAAATAAAAACAGTGTAAATAGATAGGCTGTGCAAAATAAAAAATGTTTCTAATATAGTTAGTTAAGCAAAAATGTAATATATACAGGCTGGAGTGACTGGGTGTGTAACATAAGAGCCAGAACACTTCTTCCTGTTTTTCAGCTCTATAACTCAGCAACTTGAAGGGGGGCCACATGGTACATATATGTTCAGTGAGTTTGTAATTGATCCTCAGCATTCATCTCAGATTCAAAAGCAACAGATATGACCCAAGTGGCCCCCTTCAAGTCTCTGATTGGTTACTGCATGGTATCCAGGGTAACCAGTCAGTGTAAACCAAGAGAGCTGAAAAGCAGGAAGTAGTGTTCTGGCTATTATGTTAGACATCCAGTCACTCTAGCGTTTATACATTACATTTTTGGATAACTAACTATATTAGAAATATTTTTATAGTCATAGTCCATGTTGATCCAGGGACTAGTCCGATTGCCATTTTGGAGTCAGGAAGGAATTTTTCCCCCTCTAAGGCAAATTGGAGAGGCTTCAGATGGGGTTTTTGCCTTCCTCTGGATCAACTGGCAGATAGGTAGTTAATAAAAAAAAAAAAAGGTTGAACTCGATGGACATGTGTCTTTTTTCAACCTTACTTACTATGTTACTATGTATGTTACTATGTTAATATGTTACTATGTTATTTTGCACAGCCTATTTATTTACCCAGTTTTTATTTTTACACTGAACAATTCCTTTAAGTTAGTAAAAAGCCTTATTCTCTCTATATATATGTAAATACTGTGCAAATGAATAATAATTACTTCCTTGCTGAAAAATGCACTCACAGAAGTATGGAAGTGGGGGAAGTCAGACATGAGGTAGACAGGCTGGAGTAAAAGTTGTGGGGAGTGTGTGGCAGTGACAACTGCTGTCTCTTTAAGTTATAAATGGCGTGTTATGATGTAGAAGTGCGCTGTTGATAAGGATATCAATTACAGTCTGGCCCATAAGGAATTGGCCGATATGTAGATTATATAGTGATTAAAGTACCTTCTATTGTAAAATATAAGGGTATTATAAGTCACTGAGGAGTTCCATGACCATATAAAAAAACAAGGCTGCAGGCCGAGTGCTTTTATACAGGACATGGAACTCCGAGTTTTAGTGAGTCATGTGACAAAAATGACAACACTAAGAGCCATTTATAAGGATATAAATTACAGGATATGCATGGCTTTTGTGTATTATATATACAGTATATCTATATATATATATATATATATATATATATATATATATATATATACATATATATATATATATATATATATACTATATTATGATTATATGTATAACCAACGTGACTTTTCTTTCCTTGAGTGTTGGCCTGAGAGTGGCCTGCAGGGGTGATGCTGGTGGTGGGGGTCCAAGACTTAAAGCTTCACATGTCATGAAATTGGATAAATCAGCTACTGGTTAAGGAGTTAGCTAAGTCTATTGTAGTACATACCATGACAAGGGAACGCCTCAATTGACCCTTCACTTTCAGCCTTCCCACTGAACCCCATTGTTACAAACCTTACTAAAACACCAGAAGCCAGAAATGGGGTAAAATCGCCACAGCATTTATTCACATTTTATCAAATAAATAGGACTTTGCCAGCCTCACCCCAAGGCAATATTCAAAACCAGAATTCCATAAGAGATCGCTACTATACTCTGCTGTTCCTCAGTGAAGACTTGAGATCAGCACTATGTCATTATATCCACCACTGAGTATTAGGCTGAGGAGAGAGAGAGGGGATGCTCCCCAAATCTGCTACCAGCAGGATCTGCATCTCCCATCATGAAAGAAGTTCAGTGGCCCTGAATCTGCAGTGTCTCAATGATAGGAAATCCAAGCAGGCTGTAACCTAGCAGAATCAGAAGTAGCATCTATATCAATCAAACCACCGTGCAGTCACAGGATAGAACCTCCTTTCTCCCGTGCAGTACCTACCACTGGTTCCTACCACTGGTGTGACAACTAAAACTTAAAATACATTATCACATATCCACTGTTTTGTTCGAGAGAAAGGCAAAAAACCCAACCTGAAAAAACCTTCATGACCCCAATGGAGATGGAGAAACATTTGACATTCATTTAACATGAATAATACCATGCAGACTCTCACGTTTATACTGTATAACAGTACCAAAACCACAATATAATAGTGCATGCAAGATAACACACACATTTGTTTAATAGATAATATGAGAACATAAAAAAGAGAAACTCCTGGCATTTCATGAAATATGCAAAAATTGGGGAGGGGAGGGTGTGATGTTTCTACCATGCTTTCCCCTGCCTTAACTCATTCCTTCTCACCCAATCACAGCTGCACCTGATTCTGCCAGTCTTTATGCATACACCAGTGTAACTTGGCTGCTGGTCATTCGGATCCCTTGTCATAAAGCCCCTGCATTTATAGCTCCAGGGGTTTCCTTTTTTAATAGTGCTGAATTTTCATGTGATGTATTTTTTTTATCTACAATGCTAGCAATGTAAGAGAGAACACAAAGATAGAAATGAGTGAGAAGTGAAGCAAAGAGACTTTTTAAAGTAGAAATCTTGGAGAATGCCATAAATGAAAATAGAAAATTATCCCCATAAACAAGTCACCAAAAAGCAGATCATCTCCTATAGGGTGCTATTCAGAAATGTAATATTTATTACATCATTTAGAATAGATGTATGCTTTAATCACAATAGGTTCTCTGATAACAAGCACCAGCCTTGCCTTGAGAATAGATGTGTCATCATTCTACTAATCATCCTATTTTTAGGCTATTCTGTATAGCATTTTTATTTCAGCTACTAAATTGTGATGGGTAGCTGGAGGTGTCTGATATATACTCAGACATTTTTAATGCTTAATTGAATGTTTCAGGGAAACAAGAACAATAGGAAATTCTCTCTAAGGCAACACTAATACTGACTGTACATGCTTTTATGTTTTATTTTACTTTTTATGCAAGGCAGAAAAATATTTATAAATAAGGAACTTGTTTTACTTTTCTAAGAATGGAATAAAATACATTTCTGTAAATAATACATTAAATGCATAAAAAACTAAATTCAATGGATATCCAGCTTTGTCAACCATTGGTTATTTTTAACTTTGAGGTTCCTATATTCAAGTGAAAATGGAGCTTGTAAATAAGAGTTTTGGAAAATAACCGAATATAAATAAATAATGGGCTCCCAGCCATAAACATGTTGTATGACTAAAGCACTGTTTTGCAGTGTGGTTCTTCCTCAGTAACCTTTGATTTATGCTTGAGCTATTACACCTGTGGCAAGGGTGTATACTGAGTATATAGAGTCTAAACTGGTCCACACATGGTCACTTTCACATATTGAATATAAATAATTCTTTACCTATTTACATGTTTTAAAAACATGAGCAATTACTTCTTATAGCCCAACATGCAGTTTTAAAAATGAAAGTCTTTGCTACCCTCAAGGGTATTCCATACCACTTTAGTTGAACTGAAGAAGTCACTTGGATGAGTGGTGAAAAACTTTAAATGTGCAGTTGCCTTTGACTTAATTTTACTAGATACTGTATCTTATAAGAAAAATAATGTAATATAATATATTAATATTTTTTTTAATGTTTCCCCTCGTCTCCAAGGAGCTCCATTAAATGGTACAGTTTTAATCAGAATGCCCTGCAATGTTACATTCATACTCCCTTTACTAAATTGTTAACAAGATGAGGTCACTTCATCCTAAGCCTTTCAAAAGCAATGTATTTTCAAAGAGGAGCTAAAACATAATTTTGGAATATGTCCTGAAGCTTTGTTATGTGACTTTCAGACTAATATAAATGGTTGGTCAACATCATTTGTTCCTATGAAATTTCTATATTAAGCAAGGAAGAAAAACAAGGTAAGAAGCAGATGTAGACAATACAGTATATCTGCAGAACTAGTGTAAGCGCACCAAAGAATAAGGCTAGAAGGGTTATACCATATATACTTTACTGTACCAATTCAAGACAACCACAACCCCTTAGCAGTGAATATCTGTTCCTCTCAAGATGATCCCAGTAACTTTTATTTTCTATTTATTTACAATATACGAGGGGTCATTTACACCCACAAGGACAGTTGTACTTTTATAATTTCCACCACAGTTGCAATTAAACCCTACTCTTTGCACTTCAGTAAAACTGTACTCACAATCACTTTCTTTCTGCTGTTCCAAATATAGCTCTACTGCACATTTTGAGGCAGGAAAACCCTGGAGCTATTGCCAACTCAAGACCAGATGGCAGCTTTAGGGTTCCCTGCATGCCCTGTGTCAATTGGCGTGACCCACTTGTATCTAAAGTGTCACATACAGAAGTCACTGGCATGCTGGACACTGGAATGAAGCCAAGTGCACTTCAGCTAAATTGCATTCAATGTCCAATAGAATGTAATCAAAATAACACTATTATCACAGACATTGTTTATATACCACCTATGAATCCAGAACAGCTGATTTAATATCACAAATACAGCCTAATTGTCATGTTTGGCATCCCAGGATACTTCAGGAGCAGCCATCTGCTATTAGGATGCCACTAGGTCTTAAAGTGAGCCAAAACAAGTTCTGGGCAGTCAAGTGAACTGTAACGTGTGACAGGAAGTAAGGGGTAAAGAGTAAGTGTAGTTGTGGGACAGGTCGGGTCAATACCAATGAGTAATGCAGTACGAAGTCAGGATTCAAAAGAATAGTCTGTAACAGGCAACAGGCACAGGTCAGTACAGGCAGCGAATCAGCAGAGGTGAGCCAAGGGTCACGAACAGGAAACCAGACAATAATCGAACCTTGGAACTATCTAACAATAGACCTCTGTTGGGCGATGGGAATTAGGTAATGGCTCCTTAAAATATTTGAACTTTGCGCTTATCGCAATGAAGTCAGATGCAGCACAACCCACCAGACCACCAGGTACCCTTACATTAATAATTCAAAGCCTTATATACAAACTTGCAGGCAACCTGTTTCAATCTCTTTAGATCTTATCAGTGCAAAATATTGAAACATGGCTTCTGAGGGGATAGCAGCAAAGGAAAAAAAACATATTGGTTAGGGAAAGAAGGGCTAAAAAGAGCCAAAGAGCCCTTCTCATCAAAGTTAAAACATACATCGAGAACCTTCTCTTTAAGCCTTCAGTTTAGTTCTTTTTGCACTTTCCCAAGTTGACTCCCTCAGAGGCCATTTCAGAATTTCTTGCACTAATGTGATCTGAGGAGATCAAAACATTCTGAATTAATGTAAGAAAACCCAATAGTTATCTTTATCAGTCACATTTTCTTGCATCGGTTGTTTTTTTTTTTTCCACAATATGTTTTTTTTTCTTTTAAACGTGACTGCTTTATGGTTTGTTTGTCTTTTTTAATCTGACTGTGGATTAAAAAAAGAGATCTTCTAAAGTCATTACATGAATTAACCACCCTTCTCTCTTTCTTAAACATAATACTGATATTATTTGGAGAAGCAGGTCTTAATCCTTGTCAATGAGTTGTAAAACAAGAGGTTATTTGCATATCATCTATATAAACCACTAAGAAATTAATTAATTCATATAATGTTATTTAATAAACTGTTTTATCAGCATTTAATATATGTAATTATTTAATCAGATTAAATAAGTGGCACAGTGTCTATAGTCTCACGTACCTCACAATCTATTATCCCCGAGGGCTATATTTTTTATATTCTTTGACTCATTACTGATTACATGGGGAAAATGTTGGGAGAGAAAAGCTGAATTGCAGCAAGGGCATACGCTATACATCCTATAACAATTACATTAAAGCAGTTATCAGAGCTAATTAAAACAGAGGTTACTGGTCAAGGACCTATCAAGGTATATGAGGAGCATAAGTTCCAAGTAATTTCCTGTTAGGTTATTATACTATATTTTTCTATGTATGTGTTGATGCATCGTTTCCATACTGTAAGGGGTGCTGCATTACTGTATAGCACTAACTATCAATATGTGACTATGTGCAAAAATTGTATACAGTAATGTGTATAGAAAGAGAAGCATAATTACCATCCATATAAAAAAATAATATGATTATCTTTAGTTTTCTTTACAAACTGTTAACACGGTCATTTATGCCATTTTATACCACCTCCAACCCAATGTTATAATTTCCAAGTCAATAGTAAAAAATCCAGCATACAAAGAAGTGTTAAAAACTGGTGTACAAAGCAGCAATGGTGAACACCAAAAGCAGAGCTTTTTAATGAATACTCCTGATTAACAGGGTAAGAACTGCGCCAAAAAATCTGCTGTTCCAGAGTAAAGTTCTGAGATTCTTCCAGACTGCAAAGTAACCCCTATTAGTTATAGAATTAATAACTTTTGGGTTTTATAACATTGCTTATATCTAATTCTTACATTAGGCAATGTTTTTAAAGCTTTTTGAGGCAGTGATTGCACATGCGTGCTGATTGTTGTTCTCCAAAGACTAGCCCCGGTGCATGCATGCGTGAACGACACACATGTGCATGCCAAGGCTAGACTTTGGAGGTTGGGAGGGGCCCCCGGGGACTGCCATGAGGGCCCTTTGTTTTGCAGCCCCAGTGGGCCCCCCAAGGCTCCAGTCTGACCATGGCTATATACTTTGGTTCGGTGGTTTTATAGGTTTTGCTGCAATGTCAGAACCAAGATTGCAGAGAACAGTAAGAAACAGAGAGACACTGCTTCCAGTTGTAAGTACAGTTACAAGTAACTCTAAAATTGTTTCAAATGTTTATTTAAACACTTATTAAAACTAAAAACATCCAAACACTGCTGGCTTAAAAGTCACCAAAAACAAAATCAGAATTCTGAAGGTTATGAATCTTTGCCACAATTTATGTACTATCCATAGATTTTCAAACTGTAGAGCTTTGTACCAAGAAGATGGAAAGAGGGCGAAAATAATTAGCGATATAAAATAAAGAGCATTTCTGCCAGTTCAAGGTGGCATAAGGGAAACGCAAAAGACTTCACTCGGTATGCGGTTTCTGGTTGAATTGAATTGCGAAAAGTAAGCATTCCCGGCACTTTCAATGGACTGTTAGGTAGAGAAAACATAGGCCACGGAAAAATATACTGATTAATGTGATAAATGTTTATTGCAATGAATTGCATAGCAGATATCCGAAAAGGCGCACTTATCATATAATGTGTTGAATTGAATTGAGCCCATTAAGTCTGAAAACAGCAACCGTTAAAGGACCTACACAAGAAAAAAGGGCACAGCAATAAATAAAATAATAAACTATAATGTACAAAATTTCTAGACTAATTCCTTAGTTAAGCTTTAGTTCTCCTTTACAGATTGTAGCTGTCACAAGAGGAGCTGTAGCTATTTAAAAAGGTAAATACAGCATTAGTGAATTTATCAGATTTAGAGGGCCAGTCTTGATAAACATATAGTAGCACTACCCAAAAGTACATAATAAAATAATGTTGTCATTTTGATATCGCTGTGACTTTACTGAAGACCACTAGCTATACAGTACAACGGAGTTGTGGCATTATTGGGGATTATGAGGATTACAAAATCCAGTTTAAAGGAAGAATTCAGAGATACCTTACTGCCCCACATCACATAAAGGTTGTATAAACAATACATTCTTTATATATACTAACACAAAGACAATGTATTCAATTTTCAATATAGTCCAAATTTACAATAAACAGGTACTGTACCTTCAAGAATTGGGCTGTTAAATATGATTGCTGATATGTGCTTCAACACTTATGATTCAGTGTAATTGAAAATGATTTCTCTCTTACGCTGCTCCACAAAGCATGCATAGAAATCCAGAAAGACACGACACAAACTGGAACAGCTAGACAGGCTAGGCAATGTGACGAGATGAACAATGAATAAAAAGTGACAGGAGACAGATGAGGCCAAGCTTGAGTGGAAGTTGGGTTAAACTAGGTGGCCAGTCCTTTAACACACAGTTTGTCTCCCTAGAATTGTTTGCTGTATACCCTGGGGAGGCTTAATGTAAGATCTTAAACTCAATCAGTGAGCAGGAACCTTCCTCAACTGAGATTGAAGAGCCACTGTCCAGAGGGGCAGGAGAAGGAGGAGGGACATCTCCCTGGATATAAACATTGAAACCATGGATTAATGACACCTTCTAATTTCTTCTCATTACCATTCAGTAAAAAAGGGAGCATGTCTAGCAGAGCTACCGCAAACCTAATGTGCCATTACAGGAATTATCACTTCATTGTCATCCAGGTTGATTTGCACAACAGATATCGAATATTGTTGAAATGAGACATTTTTTGAAGGTCAACAAAAGAAATTTCTTTAGCGTACAGATGTTCTTTTGCCATATTTACTATTATTATTGTTGTCATTATTTTTGCTGTAATTTTAGGATTATTATTTGCTTGATGTTTGATTGTGACACTGTAGACCAAGTTGGTTGGTACTGGGCGCCAACGCCGCCATAGCTTCTGTTTGTTTCATTAAATGTACAGTATTTACAATGTCATTGCTCTACAACTAACTAGAATACTTGTAAACAAATATATTTTAGACTGTATTTATAATTTGTCCTTAGTTCAACTACTTTATTTGGAATGATGTTGGCATCACATCAATAACATTTGTGGCCTTTTGTGTACAGAGGCATTTTTGTAAAACAAAAGCTTTGTAATCAATGCTTTGATGACATTTTTGAACATAGAGTAAATTCTGCAAATTGTAAAGCTGAAGGATTTATTATGCTTTTCTTTTTGCAGAAATAAAAGCCCCAACATGTGTACTCCATCCCAGCTAAAGTTGGTAATACTGGACATTGCAGCATAACAGAAGACGAGTTTCTCTTTAACTGCATTGGCCCAACTTGCTTTCTGCGTCAGGTTATAGTATATTTAAAAGTTTATTTTCAGGTATAAAATGTACCATAAAACTTAGTTGTTTGCTGCTCTGTACAATATGGGGCAAATTTATAATAATGGAGTTTTTTTTATTGATTCCTGAAAAAACATGGTGCAAAACTATTTATTGTTTATTATTTCTAATTATTGTCATTCATAGGCCAAATGACCCAATACCTGCAAATGCATGAATCTAAATGTATGTGTTTAAAATGAGTTGGGGTCATTTACTTATCGCACTGGCAGCATCTGTTTCATATTTAGCCAGATGCACCTACTGATGTAGACTGCCATGGAATTAGGGTTGCCCGGCAGGTTCTGATGTCGCATGGAGCGTGGAGGAGCAGGCAGTGATGTCACAGGGGCAAAAGGGGTGGGGCTATGATGTAGCAATCAGTGACTGGACAATCACTGTGTCAATTTCACATAGGCCTTTCCAGTTTTCTTAATTTGTAAAACTAGGCAGCCAGTTTTGACCTAGTCCAAATATTAGGCTGTCTGACTGCCATGCTGGAAATTATGTTGACTGGTATAATTCAGGATAGCTTTGTTTTGTGGTCAAGTACAACTGTGCTAATTTTAATGAATTGACTGCAATTGCATCATGTACATCTCCTTGATGACCATAATCATTAGGGGGGATGTATAAAAATGTGGACAAAAAATGGAGAATCCAACAGAAATATAAAACTTTGCACACTGTGGTACAGAAGTAAATGGCCCCAAATGCAGATTAACTGGATGCAGTGTTGTTAATCCCCAATAAGGGCAATTGATCTTTAAAAATATCCACAGGTATTATGCATAAACAGGAAAGGTACTGATTAACAGTGATTGTAATAACTTTGTTTTTTTGTTGTTAAGTTGGAGTTGGGAAAGCCACCAGCTGTAGTTAGGCTATTGTGTTTAGCCAGTGCTCTAGTTTATGTATTTACACTTGTTTTTAATTTCTTTGATTTGTATGTGCTTGTTACTAAAGATTATGTAACAGAATAAATGGTAGATACTTGCCTTTAAGAGAGCAACTTCTGTGACTTCTTTGTTTACCCTACAAGACTATGGAAAGCAGCACCAGAACACTGACACAAATATCCCTACAGGTCTAAGTGTCACATTCCCCATGGTATAACCTATATTTTCTGTACCTTTAGCTATGTTTTTTTCACTGTGTTCTGAGATGCTCAGATGCTCATTTTCTTCAGGATATTCCATTTTAAAATGTCAAAGCAAATTAAGTTAACTTCTATTTTCTATACCTTGTTTTTTTCATGCATTGTGCATCAGTAATAATGTAAATATTGTTCCTCAGCTTTTACTGAATGAAACTTGTACACGTGGCAAAGCTCTATTCTGCATTCAATGATCTTTTACATTATTTTCTTGTATGTGATATGAGGCAAAACATTTTGCACATTCTGTCAGGTCTCCTTTCTTAAACTGACCTCTTTCAATCTATAGGCAATTGAATATTTTCCAGACTGGTTGGCTTAATTTGATCAGCACTTTGAATGATTCTTCTTTATTCAGTCTTCCATTACAGTGCTGCTTTCTCTTGTGGCCTTCTTTTTTTGCAGTGATTTCAGAGGCAATCTGCCTATCATCTTCTAGAACTAAGGGTTTTCTATCTAGATCAGTGATCCCCAATTACTGGGGGTCATTTATAAAGTTCGCACAGAGCAGGTTGTGTTGCCCATGGTTTTTCATGAATGCTAAATTATTGCACTGATGTGCCAATCTTTCTGTTTTTCACGAATTCGTATTGCAAACAAATGTTTGCAAAGGGTTCAAAATAAGATGGGGGTTTGCATGAGTGTGGCCAGTGTGCGAGGCCGTTTTGCATGAAAATAGCGTTAGCAATTTTAATTTTAATTAAGTGCAAAAATAAATTGCAATTCTGTTTACACATTAAATTATTATTCAGCTTTATAAATATAACCAAGTGCAGGGCAAATATATTCACTGTGTGAATCATATAAATCAGCTCCAGTGACTCATGAGCAACATATTGCTCACTACAAAATTGAAGTTACTCACAAAGGCCTCAAAGTGTCCGTTTTTAAACTCCTGGCTTAAACGCAAGATTTGGAGGCATAAAGACACAGATTTACTCCAAACAGTTCCCAGCAGACTAGCAGTCCACATGGGGCAACCAATCAGACTATCACAGTCCTAATTTGGCTTCACTAGGGAAATGTATTCATGCTTGCCTGACTGCACAGCAGTTTTTACATATATGTGTGGGGGAAAAAGGTTGGGGACTCCTGATCTACTGTAGATCATCATCAAAAGTATCTTGGTTTTTAAGTCTTGCATGTAGAAGTCTTCTGTGTATCCAACCATCTTTGCTTAATATTTATTTCATAAATTATATATAGCACTGCGTATCTTGACAGCGCTATATAAATAAATGATGATGATGATGATATTTTATATTATAAATCATTTTTTTACTTTGGTGTAGTAATATTGACACTTTTCTTCTTAGCAGGGTGGGTCTTTTTTAGAACATGTCTAACGCCAGTGTAATAAATGGGAAAAATTCAGAAGAAAACTGGCACACTCATTATGCGCATATGTGGCTCCAACATGGCCACCTGCAGGGTTCAGAGCACTCAATGAGGGCTTTCTTTCTATCTGGAGTGTGGACTGATGCTTACACTTTCTGTAGTGGAAACAATTTTAGGTGATAGGTGTCCTTTAATGAGGTGCTGCATATACAGATGTTACAGTAAAGTATATTACTACGGTCATGTAAAATTGTACGTTCTAGTTATATCGATGCTATCAATGAATTATAAGATTAATGTTTTTTGTGACTTCATCATAAGAGCAGAAATTGTGTGTGTAATGAAAAATGTCTCCTTTAGCACTTGGCTTTGAAGGCATAAATGTAATAGCTCTAATTTTATAAAGTATTGGGAATTATATATCCTGTTCCTTTATTGTATTTGTCACCAGAAGTGCATCAATAGGGATGTAGCGAACGTCGGAAAAAAAGTTTGCGAACATATTCGCGAACTTGCGTCAAAAATGCGAAAGGTTCGCGAACGTCGCGAACCCCATAGACTTCAATGGGAAGGCGAATTTTAAAAGCTAAAAAAGACATTTCTGGCCAGAAAAATGATTTTAAAGTTGTTTAAAGGGTGCAACGACCTGGACAGTGGCATGCCAGAGGGGGATCAAGGGCAAAAATGTATCTGAAAAATACATTGTTGACACAGCGCTGCGTTTTGTGCTGTAAAGGGCAGAAATCACACTACATTTCTAAACTTGTGTAATAAAATGTTTTAAAACGACCGGCGTCTACATGCCAATCAAGTCGTGTAAAGGTTACAGCCTGTTCACACGCAAAGACGAAACGCGGCGCTTACTGCAACGCAAAAGAACGCAAAGAGCTTTAATGAATGATACCGTCAAGTGAGCAAATAATAGTTGTTAATTACTAGTTGAGCTTGTCACCTCCAGGATGTTCGTCCTGTTGGTGGCAATATTTCTGTAGTGGTGTGTTTAGCAGTCACCGTGCTTGTGCGCACGTGCACGGTCAGGCAGAGGTAATTCAATGTACAGTGAAGCGAACCAAAAAACACTGATTCTGCAGTGTGGGCCCAGTTTTGGTGTGATGTGATGCGATTTTGCCACTGTTGCAGAACCCTGAAAAATTAGGCATGTGTACTTTCCTGAAAAATTATGTTTTTTTTGTCGCAGTCACTGAAGCACAGAGGCCAGAAACAATATGCCATATAAATGCTGAAAATATTCTTTTTTTTTTTGTCGCAGCCACTGCAGCACAGAGGCCAGAAAAAATATGCCATATAAATGCTAACAATATAAATTTTTTTTGTCGCAGCCACTGAAGCACAGAGGCCAGAAAAAATATGCCATATAAATGCAAACAATATAATTTTTTTTTGTCGCAGCCACTGAAGCACAGAGGCCAGAAAAAATATGCCATATAAATGCTAACAATATAAATTTTTTTTGTCGCAGCCACTGAAGCACAGAGGCCAGAAAAAATATGCCATATAAATGCTAACAATATAAAAATTTTTTGTCGCAGCCACTGAAGCACAGAGGCCAGAAAAAATATGCCATATAAATGCTGAAAATATTATTTTTTTTTGTCGCAGCCACTGCAGCACAGAGGTCAGAAAAAATATGCCATATAAATGCTAACAATATTCCTTTTTTTTGTCGCAGCCACTGAAGCACAGAGGCCAGAAACAATATGCCATATAAATGCTGAAAATATTCATTTTTTTTTGTCGCAGCCACTGCAGCACAGAGGCCAGAAACAATATGCCATATAAATGCTGAAAATATTCATTTTTTTTGTCACAGCCACTGAAGCACAGAGGCCAGAAAAAATATGCCATATAAATTCTGAAAATATTCCTTTTTTTTGTCACAGCCACTGAAGCACAGAGGCCAGAAAAAATATGCCATATAAATGCTGAAAATATTCCTTTTTTTTGTCACAGCCACTGAAGCACAGAGGCCAGAAACAATATGCCATATAAATGCTGAAAATATTCCTTTTTTTGTCACAGCCACTGAAGCACAGAGGCCAGAAAAAATATGCCATATAAATGCTGAAAATATTCCTTTTTTTTGTCACAGCCACTGAAGCACAGAGGCCAGAAAAAATATGCCATATAAATGCTGAAAATATTCCTTTTTTTTGTCACAGCCACTGAAGCACAGAGGCCAGAAACAATATGCCATATAAATGCTGAAAATATTCCTTTTTTTTGTCACAGCCACTGAAGCACAGAGGCCAGAAAAAATATGCCATATAAATGCTGAAAATATTCCTTTTTTTTGTCACAGCCACTGAAGCACAGAGGCCAGAAAAAATATGCCATATAAATGCTGAAAAAATTCATTTTTTTTGTCACAGCCACTGAAGCTCAGAGGCCAGAAAAAATATGCCATATAAATGCTGAAAAAATTTTTTTTTTTTTGTCACAGCCACTGAAGCACAGAGGCCAGAAACAATATGCCATATAAATGCTGAAAATATTCATTTTTTTTTGTCACAGCCACTGAAGCACAGAGGCCAGAAAAACTCAGGATTTACCTGGATTCAAATTAAACCAGTAGGGTTTGCACCCTAGTTTATAACGGTGGTGGAGGGAGGAGGACGCTAAAGGACAGCTGTGTGTGGAGTCATGGGCGTGCAGAGAAGGACAGCTGCATGGGGAGTCAGAATCAGAAACTCAGAACAAGTCTTCCGGCGTGCAGTAACCCTCCGAGATCCACCCCTCATTCATTTTAATAAAGGTCAGGTAATCCACACTTTTGTGACCTAGGTGAGTTCTCTTCTCAGTTACAATCCCTCCTGCTGCACTGAAGGTCCTTTCTGAGAGGACACTTGAGG
Organism: Xenopus petersii; assembly: GCA_038501925.1. NCBI lineage: Eukaryota > Metazoa > Chordata > Amphibia > Anura > Pipidae > Xenopus > Xenopus petersii. The sequence continues at coordinate 37,737,750 of CM076685.1, forward strand.
CGGGGCAAGACAAGAGGTTCATGGCAAATTGTGACAGCTCTGGCCACAGATCAAGCCTGCGCACCCAGTAGTCCAGGGGTTCATCGCTCCTAAGAGTGTCGATATCTGCAGTTAATCCCAGGTAGTCCGCTACCTGCCGGTCAAGGCGTTCTTTGAGGGTGGATCCAGAAGGGTTCTGGCGCTGCCTTGGACTGAAAAACATTTGCATGTCTGACGTTACAGAGTGGCCAAAGTGCTTTGTCCTTGCAGGTGCGCTCGTGGCAGGATTACTGGCACCTCTGCCCCTGGAATGTTGATGAGTTCCTGAAGTGACATCACCCTTAAAAGCATTGTACAACATGTTTTGCAGGCTGGTTTGTAAATGCAGCATCCTTTCGGACTTGTGGTACGTTGGTAACATTTCTGCCACTTTATGCTTGTACCGAGGGTCTAGTAGCGTTGCCACCCAGTACAGGTCCTTCTCCTTAAGCCTCTTGATACGGGGGTCCTTCAACAGGCATGACAGCATGAAAGACCCCATTCTCACAAGGTTGGATGCAGAGCTATCCATCTCCGCTTCCTCGTTATCAAGGACTGCATCATCCACGGTCTCCTCCCCCCAGCCACGTACAAGACCAGGGGTCCCCAAAAGGTCACCACTAGCCCCCGGGAAGCCTGCTCCTGTTGGTCCTCCTCCTCCACAAAGCCACCTTCCTCCTCTGACTCCACTTCTGACACCTCTCTCTGCGTTGCAGCAGGTGCCTGGGTTCGTTCTGGTGATTCCGACCAGAAATCGTGCGCTTCCTGCTCCTCGTCACGCTGGTCTACAGCCTCATCTGTCACTCGTCGCACGGCACGCTCCAGGAAGAAAGCAAAGGGTATTAGGTCGCTGATGGTGCCTTCGGTGCGACTGACCATATTTGTAACCTCTTCAAAAGGGCGCATGAGCCTGCAGGCATCGCGCATAAGCACCCAGTAACGGGGTAAAAAAATCCCCAGCTCTGCAGATCCAGTCCTACCACCCAGTTCAAACAGGTATTCGTTGACGGCTCTTTGTTGTTGCAGTAGACGTTCCAACATGAGGAGCGTTGAATTCCACCGAGTCTGGCTGTCGCAAATCAAACGCCTGACTGCCATGTTGTACCGCTGCTGAATGTCAGCAAGGCGTGCCATGGCTGTGTAGGACCGTCTGAAATGGGCCGACACCTTCCTGGACTGCCTGAGAACGTCCTGGAATCCTGGGTACTTCGAGACAAAACGTTGGACTATTAAATTCAGAACATGTGCCATGCAGGGCACATGTGTTAAATTGCCCAGTCTCAGTGCTGCCAACAGATTGCTTCCGTTGTCACACACCACTTTTCCGATCTTCAGTTGGTGTGGGGTCAGCCACCGATCGGCCTGTGACTGCAGAGATGACAGGAGTACAGATCCGGTATGGTTTCTGCTTTCCATGCACGTCATCCCCAAGACAGCATGACAACGGCGTACCTGGCACGTCGAATAACCTAGGGGGAGCTGGGGGTGCACAGGTGTGGAGGAGGAGGACCCAGCAGCAGAGGACGAAGAAGAGGAAGAAGACGAGGTAGAGAGCGAAGGAGGAGTAGAGGTGGTGGCAGAACCGCGTGCAATCCGTGGCGGTGACACCAACTCCACTGTTGTTGTTGAGCCACACATTCCCTGCTTCCCAGCCATTACCAAGTTCACCCAGTGGGCAGTGTAGGTGACATACCTGCCCTGACCATGCTTGGAGGACCATGCGTCAGTAGTCATATGGACCTTTGGCCCAACACTAAGTGACAGAGATGCGGTGACTTGGCTCTGCACATGGTGGTACAGGTGTGGTATTCCCTTTTTTGAAAAAAAATTGCGGCTGGGTACCTTCCACTGCGGTGTCCCAATTGCTACAAATTTGCGGAAGGCCTCAGAGTCCACCAGCTGGTATGGTAAAAGCTGGCGGGCTAAGAGTGAGGACAAGCCAGCTGTCAGACGCCGGGCAAGGGGGTGATTCGCAGACATTGGCTTCTTACGCTCAAACATGGCCCTCACAGAAACTTGGCTGGGGGCAGATGACTGGGAATGGGAACTGGTGGTCAAGGTGGAAGGCGGAGTGGAGGGTGGTTCAGACGGGTCAAGGACAGCAGAGGTAGAGCAGTAAGATGCTGGACCAGAAGGAGGGTGGCTTTTAGTTTGCCTGTTGCCTTTGAGGTGTTGCTCCCAAAGTGCTTTGTGCTTGCCGTTCATGTGCCTTCGCATAGAAGTTGTACCTATGTGGCTGTTGGGCTTCCCAAGACTCAGTTTCTGACTGCACTCATTGCAAATTACAATGCTTTTGTCAGAGGCACACACATTAAAAAAATCCCACACTGCTGACCTTTTTGAAGCTGGCAATCTGGCGGTAACAGTAGAAGTTGGCGGCGTTGGCGGCAATGGCGGGTGCGTTGGCCGGCTGACCACAGGTGCCGATACATGTTGTTGCCCTACTGTTCCCTGCGAGCTGTCCTCCCTGCTTCTTCTAAGTCTTATTCTCCTCCTGCCTCTCTGACTCTCCGTCTCTCCATCTGAACTATCCTCCTCTTGCTCTCTTCTACTGGGCACCCACAAAACATCAATCTCCTCATCCTCATTCTCCTCAGATGCATCAATTTCTTCTGACAGCTCACAGAAGGAAGCAGCAGCGGGGACCTCCTCATCACTCATTATGTCCATCTCTGTTGTGTTCTCTGCCAGAATTAAATCTGGTGTAACGTCCTCATCTCCTTCATCTTCTTCTGCCAATAATGGTTGCGCATCACTCAGTTCAAGAAACTCATGTGAAAATAACTCCTCTGACTCCAGTGAAGAAGGGGCGCCGGTGGTGGAGGAAGTGTTACGTGGGGTGCCCATAGCAGTGGAGGATGAGGATGTTGTGGTAAAGTTAGAAACGGTAGAGGATGGGGTGTGCTGTGTAAGCCAGTCAACTACCTCTTCAGCATTTTGGGAGTTCAGGGTCATTGCCTTTTTAAAACTGGGCAATTTCCTAGGGCCACAGGATAGCATAGCAGCACGGCCCCTAGTGCCTCTGCGTGGCGGCCTGCCTTTGCCTGGCATTATTTTTAAAACAACAACAACAACTCAGGTGGTGTTTCTGGAGACGGTATTATTATTGATATTTAGACAGAATGTGAACAAGCTCACACAGCTATATGGCAGTTGTTTGAAAATGAAGAACACACTGGGCACACAATGCCTACAAGGTCAACGTATACACTACTACAGCAGTGGATACGGAATATATTATTGCTGCCTGAAAAACGTCACTCGGGTGGTGTTTCTAGAGACAGTATTATTATTGATATTTAGACAGAATGTGAACAAGCTCACACAGCTAGATGGGAGTTGTTTGAAAATGAAGAACACACTGGGCAAATAATGCCTACAAGTTTAACGTATACACTACTACAGCAGTGGATACGGAATATATTATTGCTGCCTGAAAAACGTCACTCGGGTGGTGTTTCTAGAGACGGTATTATTATTGATATTTAGACAGAATGTGAACAAGCTCACACAGCTAGATGGGAGTTGTTTGAAAATGAAGAACACACTGGGCAAACAAGGCCTACAAGGTCAACGTATACACTACTACAGCAGTGGATACGGAATATATTATTGCTGCTTGAAAAACGTCACTCGGGTGGTGTTTCTGGAGACGGTATTATTATTGATATTTAGACAGAATGTGAACAAGCTCACACAGCAAGATGGGAGTTGTTTGAAAATGAAGAACACACTGGGCAAATAATGCCTACAAGGTTAACGTATACACTACTACAGCAGTGGATACGGAATATATTATTGCTGCCTGAAAAACGTCACTCGGGTGGTGTTTCTAGAGACAGTATTATTATTGATATTTAGACAGAATGTGAACAAGCTCACACAGCTAGATGGGAGTTGTTTGAAAATGAAGAACACACTGGGCAAATAATGCCTACAAGGTTAACGTATACACTACTACAGCAGTGGATATGGAATATATTATTGCTGCCTGAAAAACGTCACTCGGGTGGTGTTTCTAGAGACGGTATTATTATTGATATTTAGACAGAATGTGAACAAGCTCACACAGCTAGATGGGATTTGTTTGAAAATGAAGAACACACTGGGCAAACAAGGCCAACGTATACACTACTACAGCAGTGGATACGGAATATATTATTGCTGCTTGAAAAACGTCACTCGGGTGGTGTTTCTGGAGACGGTATTATTATTGATATTTAGACAGAATGTGAACAAGCTCACACAGCAAGATGGGAGTTGTTTGAAAATGAAGAACACACTGGGCAAATAATGCCTACAAGGTTAACGTATACACTACTACAGCAGTGGATACGGAATATATTATTGCTGCCTGAAAAACGTCACTCGGGTGGTGTTTCTGGAGACGGCATTATTATTGATATTTAGACAGAATGTGAACAAGCTCACACAGCAAGATGGGAGTTGTTTGAAAATGAAGAACACACTGGGCAAATAATGCCTACAAGGTTAACGTATACACTACTACAGCAGTGGATACGGAATATATTATTGCTGCCTGAAAAACGTCACTCGGGTGGTGTTTCTAGAGATGGTATTATTATTGATATTTAGACAGAATGTGAACAAGCTCACACAGCTATATGGGAGTTGTTTGAAAATGAAGAACACACTGAGCAAATAATGCCTACAAGGTTAACGTATACACTACTACAGCAGTGGATACGGAATATATTATTGCTGCCTGAAAAACGTCACTCGGGTGGTGTTTCTAGAGACGGTATTGTTATTGATATTTAGACAGAATGCGAACAAGCTCACACAGCTAGATGGGAGTTGTTTGAAAATGAAGAACACACTGGGCAAATAATGCCTACAAGGTTAACGTATACACTACTACAGCAGTGGATACGGAATATATTATTGCTGCCTGAAAAACGTCACTCGGGTGGTGTTTCTAGAGACGGTATTATTATTGATATTTAGACAGAATGTGAACAAGCTCACACAGCTAGATGGTTGTTGTTTGAAGAACACACTGGGCAAATAATGCCTGCAAGTGCACTACTATTGGTGCACTACTATGAAGAACAGCAACAGCATTGTACACGTTAAAGAACAGTAAGATAAGTAAAAGAAAAAAAATATATATGTATATTAAAAAAAAAAAAATTCTCGGGTTGCTGCTGCTGAACTACTAGGAGCAGCACAGCAGCACACCAGTCCCACTCCCCAACGCAGCTAGACTAATAGCACTGGCTGTTATAGTAGCAAAGTAAAACAACAAAAAAGAAAATAAAAGCAGTCTTTACAAGGACTATTGGGTTATTACAGCAGTCAGCAGATGAGATCAGAAGAGATCAGTGCCCACAGCAGGCAGCTACATACAGAGCACTGCAGTAGAAGGTAGATTACTAGCCAGCAAAGCTACCTAACCTAAAATGTCCCTCAAATCCCTGCAGACTTCTGTCCCTCCAATACAGAGCAGTATCAAGTAGATTACTAGCCAGCAAACTTACTATCAACTGTCCCTCAAAGAAATCAGTGAAATCAGTAACAGCTCTCTCCCTACACTAGCTCTTGCAAGCACACACAGGCAGAATGAAAAAACGCTGCAGGGCTTCAGTTTATATATGGAAGGGGAGTGGTCCAGGGGGTGTGGGGGTGGTCCAGGAGGGAGAGCTTCCTGATTGGCTGCCATGTATCTGCTGGTCTGGGGTGAGAGGTCAAAAAAAAGCGCCAGGTAAGGCGAACCCAAAATGGCGAACGTCGCGCGACGTTCGCGAACATTCGGCGAGCGCGAACAGTCGATGTTCGCGCGAACAAGTTCGCCGGCGAACAGTCCGCGACATCCCTATGCATCAACATTTTTTATTCAATATGAAAAACATTACAAACTGCAATTATGTTGCCAAAAATGTTTTGAAATTAAAAATACATACTAAAAACATTTCTGTCATAAACGTTGTATTCGCCTTGAATTTAAGGAAAAAACTGAAGCTAATGACAATGATATCCACAAGAAGTCTAATTATCCTTCATTGATACGAAGGGGCATCATGTGGATTGTGATATTTGGATCAGTGGGGGACTGTAAGAGGCATTTTAAAAACCACATTAAACGAACACTATCTTGATATTACTTAATTACTGTAAGATATACTTCTTTTAATTGAGTTTAGGGTCGAAGGAGGGTTATATTAATGCCTTGACAAGTACCAGTTTTGTGAGTGTACTAATATATGACCAGTATAAAACATAGACACAGTTGCAAAATGGTATTCTTTACATTGGATTTCATAACTTACCGTATCCCTTCATTTATATCCTATGAATATTGCTGATTTTATGCTAAAACAGTACAACAGTATACAGATGCAGCCACTTTGGTTTGTCTGTTTGACACAGAATAACTAAACACAGATATCCCATTTATCTCATTTAACACAGAAAACTGCGTCACAACATCCCATCTAATTAAAGCATTCATCATTGTGAACAATGGAGCTTTGGTATGCTAATGAAAAGGTTAAATGCATTAAATGAGTTAAGATGACTTAAGATAACACAGTTTCTTCAATTACCCCTGAGTCATGACGCATTAAACTCACAAATCCAAGTGGCTTCATCTGTAGTATAGTTTACAAATTATTCTTGTACATACACAGAGCATGAAACGGTTCACATGTCAAGAAAATATTTTGCCTATTTTACACATTTGATATACTTCATTATATAAAGTTTAGCAGTAGGTATTTTGAAAATCATATTTAGCTGTAGGACGAAACAAATAATGGCAAATTTCATTTGAATACTGAAGTTTGAAGCAGGATATGTTATGCAAAAAGATTAGATAAAGAGAAAAGATAGATGGATCTCTTCAAGGTTTTGTAATGTTGTAGAATAGCTGTGGAAAATATATTTATTTAAAATGTGACAGCTCTAGAGACTTTTGTGTTGTCTTACCAACATCAATAAGAAGAGTGATTGAGAGTAAAAAAATTTGCAAAACAAAGGGAATAATTGCATATTGTTTTTGACAAATGCATAGATGGTAACAGAAACAGCTTGTCTCTAATTATAAGGACATTAAAACTGAAATAGGAGAAAACTGAAATTTTAGAATGATATTATCCCTTAATTGGGTTTTAAAATTTCGTAGGACTTGAATTTCTCCATTAACAAAGTTTCTTGCTTTACTTTACTTCAATGCAAGCCTTTACTTGCTTGTGTTACTTTCAGAGGTAGGGTGTAGTGTTTTAGTTGTAACTAAATTAAGCTTATATTCTATACATATTCTATATGTATGCCCAGAAGGCACGAAACGCGTAAGGCTGCCCTCTGAGATGATTCTTTTTGTACAGTAAAAACTTTTTTATTAGCATCTATTTTTGGAGTGAACTCCAGTTTTTGTGCCAGCCTACCATTGCAATTTAAATGTTTCAAGTTGCCTCCCTGAGCTGAAGGTTTGGGACTTGAGCACCTGGACCCCCTGTTGATATTGGTAAGTGTACCTTACCTCCTATAAGTCTTTGCAACTACTGGATATTATTCCTTTTTCCTGTGTATTGCTATAGTAAACTGCTTTGTATTTTGCAGTTATAGCTACTTTCCTTTGTGGGCTGATACCACAGATGAGCTCTCTTTCTCAGGGGCAAGCCCTCACAGTGGGGTGGAGGCAGGGTGTAGTGTAACTGTAACTAGGTGCAATAGCACAATGATGGGCGCCAGTAGTTCTTTAATAGTTGAACATAGAACTGTATTTATTTAAACAATAGCACATAGATCATTTAGCACATTGATCCACAGTGGAGCATTGAATAACACAGCAGCATAAAGGAAGCATATACTCACAGCACGTATAGGCTGAATCCCTACAGGCTAGGGAATACCCAGCAGAGAGTAAGTTGGCAGCATGTGAGGGGTGTTGCCCAGTTTTCAGGATATCTTCCAGTGGCAGACTAGGGGAATTCCTATCATCCCTAATCTCAACACTTTAGTCCTTACTTCGGGTCAGTAATACCCTGGGATCTTAATCCCTCTAATCTCCTTGGCGGAGCCTTGAGCTGCTCAACTATTTAGCCTCTCTATCACTCCTAGACTGATCTATAATTGAGTATAGCTGTCTAATTACTAGGGCCAAAGCGCCTAGGGTCGACACTACCCATTCCCTTCCAGCCTGCTTGGTTGGGCTAAAGCAATGGACCCAGACCTCATGGTTCCTAAACCTTTTATACTCTGGCACAGTGCCGTCTACGATCCACTGTGAGAACTGCAGGGATTACATAAGCACAAGGCCCCCATAAGGACCCACTTAGGCGTCAATATCACTAAGAATGTGCCTGTCAACAAAGAGTAAGGGTGTCTAAATTGTCACATCCCTACACCTGTATCCCATGTATCCTTGCAAATTTTTATATTCTATACCACCAGTTTCTTATGGCATTACCAGACTAACTGATATAAGAACAGAGAAATATGGCAGTATTATAATTATCCTATACTTCAGGAGGTGATATCCCCCACTGAACAATAAGAAATAGATTAATGGCAGTTCTATCCTAAATTAATTTTCTTCCACTGACATTGGTGTTGGCTATAATAGATACAAGATGTACAATAAGTTTGACCTTCACGATATAAGACTGAGGAGAAATGTTATTATGGTCACAGTTAGGCATTATGAGTAGTGTGTGTTATCTTTGCATTTTAATTAGATATACTTCACCATTTCAGTTATAGACTTTGTTTATCTTTTGAGAAGGTGAGAACATATTCAGCACCAAGTTCCTTGGTTAAACAAAAAAAATTCACAACAACAACTGTAAAGTTTGCAGATAAACATAACACCTGTTTTGTAAAGGAGCAGAATATTTTCTGACCTACTTAATCTATAAACATGAGATACGGTATGTAAAGGAATAGCCCACTGATGATCATCTAGACCAGTGATCCAACCCACCTCATATAAAGTCAATGGCTCACTGTACTGCAGGTATTTAAGCGTTGCATTTTTCCATACTGCTTCACAAGCAGGCTTACATGCACTAAAGACCATTAAGTCAAGAGAGTCAAGTCAAGAGTGAGTTTATTGTCATTTTATCCATATACGTTTGTACAGTACACAGCGAAACAAAACAATGTTCCTCAAGGACCATGGTGCTACACACAACATAGATGTACCAGACAACAGACAAAAAGTGCAAGTGCAAAAATATGCAACTCCTGCAAGACAGGACAGCATAGTGCAGGGACAGGACAAGACCGTGCACACTCAGCAGATGTAATATGTTAAGTAAATAATGCTAACCGTCAGACATGATGGGTGTATCATTGTGATATGATAGTAGTGAGAACATGATAAAGAACATGATATAGTGCAGATGTGCTCATAGAGATCAATTGTAACCAATGGCTATTTATTTATACAATGGCATACAATGTCTGTGTAACGTTGTGGTATATAGTAAGGTCAGGTGGAGTGTGTGTGTGAGATAGATCTGTCTGGTCCCTGAATATTCAGGAGCCTTATGGCTTGGGGGAAGAAACTGTTACACAGTCTGGTGGTGAGGGCCGTAATGCTTCGGTACCTTTTTCCAAATGGCATGAGTGTGAACAGTGAGTGTGAGAGGTGTGTTGGATCAGCCAAAATGCTGGTGGCTTTACGGATGCAGCGAGTGGTGTAAATGTCCGTGATGGAAGAAAGAGAGACACCTATGATCTTCTCTGCTGACTTCACTATCCTCTGTAGGGTCTTGCGCTACATGACAGTGCAGTTCCCAGCCCAGACAGTGATACAGCTGCTCAGGATGCTTGCGATAGTCCCTCTATAGAAGGTTTTAAGTATGGATGGTGTGAGATGGGATTTCCTCAGCTTGCGCAGGAAGGCGCTGTTGGGCTTTCTTGGCTAAGTAGCTGGTGTTGTGGGACCAGATGAGGTTCTCCGCCAAGTGGACACCAAGGAATTTGGTGCTTTTGACGATCTCCACATTAGAGCCGTCAATGTACAGTGGCAGGCTGTACAGTGGCAGGTGGTCACTCCTAGTCTACCTAAAGTCAAAAACCATCTCCTTTATTTTGTCTACATTGAGAGACAGGTTGTTGGCTCTGCACCAATCTGTTAAATACTGCACCTCCTCTCTGTATGGTGACTCGTTATTATTGCTGATGAGACCCACCACAGTCGTGGCATCAGCAAACTTTATGATGTGATTTGTGCGGTGTGTGGCTGCACAGTCATGCGTCAGCAGAGTGAACAGTAGAGGACTAAGCACACAGCCTTGAGGGGCTCCGGTGCTCAGTGTGGTGGTTCTGGAGATGATGTTTCCAATCGGTCAGGAAGTCCAGAACCCAACTGCAGAGGGAGGTGTTCAGTCCAAGCAGGCTCAGCTTTTCTATCAGATGCTAAGGAATGATAGTGTTGAATGCTGAACTGAAATCTATGAACAGCATTCGAACATAGGTGTCTTTTTTGTCCAGATGAGAGAGGGCCAGATGGAGAGTAGTGGCATAGTCTGTTGAACGATTTTGATGGTATGCGAACTGTAGGGGGTCCAGTGCTGATGGCAGCAGGGTTTTGATCTGTTTCTTGACAAGCTTCTCAAAACACTTCATGATGATGGGGGGGAGTGCCACAGGACGGTAGTCATTGAGGCAGGACACTGATGACTTTTTCAGCACAGGGACAATGGTGGTGGTGGTTTTGAAGCACTTCGAGACAGTGGAGGTGATGAGGGAGATGTCAAAGATGTCACTGAACATGTCTGTCAGCTGATCTGCACATTCTCTTAGCACTCTGCCAGGGATATTGTGGTCCTGCAGCCTTCCGTGGGTTTACTCTTTCCAGAGTCATCCTCATGTCAACCACCATCAGACGCAGTGCCTGTTCACGAGGCAGAGTTATGGTCTTCCTCATTCCTGTGTTGTTCTGTGGAGGCCTCACTGTCACAGGCAGATGGTGTTGACCTGTAGTTTGTGATAGCCTGGATGCCCTACCACATGCACCGTGTGTCACCAATCTCCTGGAAGAAGCTGTGTATTCTCTGAGTGTATGCGCGCTTAGCTACTCTGATGGCATGGGAAAGTTTGTCTCTCGCTGTTCTCAGGGCGACTTCGTCACCTTCCCTGAAAGCAGAGTCTCTGGCCCTCAGTAACACACCAACCTCTTCAGTGAACCACGTTTCTGGTTGAGCCGTGTAGTGCTGCACTTGGAGACATCATCAATGCACTTTGTGATGTAGCTAATTACAGATGACGTATACTCATCCAAGTTGGTGTAGTCACTGTAGGTTGCGGCCTCCCTGAACATGTTCCAGTCAGTGCTGTCACAGCCGGCACCCAATACCAGAACAGGTGCCAAGTACCCTGGTCTCGGCTCGGCTTCACCAGTAGTGTGACCACCGTTGGGCTTCGGGAGTAGGGATGTAGCGAATGTCGGAAAAAATGTTCGCGAACATATTCGCGAACTTGCGTCCAAAAATGCGAACGGTTCGCGAACGTCGCGAACCCCATAGACTTCAATGGGAAGGTGAATTTTAAAAGCTAGAAAAGACATTTCTGGCCAGAAAAATGATTTTAAAGTTGTTTAAAGGGTGCAACGACCTGGACAGTGGCATGCCAGAGGGGGATCAAGGGCAAAAATGTATCTGAAAAATACATTGTTGACACAGCGCTGCGTTTGGTGCTGTAAAGGGCAGAAATCACACTACGTCACTCAGGTGATGTTTCTGGACACGGAATGTGAAAAAGCTCACACAGCTAGGTAGCACTTGGTTAAAGACTGGGCAAACAATGCCTGCAAGGGCAACGTATACAGTAGTGGATATGGAATATATTATTGCTGCTTGGAAAACGTCACTCAGGTGGTGTTTCTGGAGATGGTATTATTATTGATATTTAGACAGAATATGAAAAAGCTCACACAGCTAGGTGGCAGTTGTTTGAAGAACACACTGGGCAAACAATGCCTACAAGGTCAACGTATACACTACTACAGCAGTGGATACGGAATATATTATTGCTGCTTGAAAAACGTCACTCAGGTGGTGGTTCTGGAGACGGTATTATTATTGATATTTAGACAGAATGCGAAAAAGCTCACACAGCTAGGTGGCAGTTGTTTGAAGAACACACTGGGCAAACAATGCCTACAAGGTCAACGTATACACTACTACAGCAGTGGATACGGAATATATTATTGCTGCTTGGAAAACGTCACTCAGGTGTAAAGTAAAAAAACAAAAAAGAAAATAAACACAGTCCTTACAAGGACTATTGGGTTACAGGCAGCAGTCAGCACTCAGCAGATGAGATCAGAAGCAGTGCCCACAGCAGCTACATACAGAGCACTGCAGTAGAAGGTAGATTACTACTAGTCAGCAAAGCTAACTAACCTAAACTCACTGTCCATCAAATCCCTGCAGAGTTCTGTCCCTACAATACAGAGCAGTATCAAGTAGATTACTAGCCAGCAAAGTTACTATCAACTGTCCCTCAAATCACTAAACAGCTCTCTCCCTACACTAGCTCTTCCAAGCACACACAGGCAGAATGAAAAAACGCTGCAGGGCTTCAGTTTATATATGGAAGGGGAGTGGTCCAGGGGGTGTGGTCCAGGAGGGAGAGCTTCCTGATTGGCTGCCATGTATCTGCTGGTCTGGGGGAGAAATGGCAAAAAAAAGTGCCAGCTAAGGCGAACCCAAATTGGCGAACGTCGCGCGACGTTCGCGAACATTCGGCGAACGCGAACAGTCGATGTTCGCGCGAACGAGTTCGCGGGCGAACAGTCCGCGACATCCCTATTCGGGAGGAGCCCTCAGCTTACTTGGGTGCCACCTGGACTTAACGAGGGGTACAAGGCGAGATGTTCTGGCTAGCAGAGGGGCACGGCAGGTAGATAGTCTTTTAGGCCGAAGGTCACGGTACAAATGGAGCAGGCAAGAGAATCGTCAGACAGGCAGGGTCGAGGCAGGCAGATATCAAGAATCGTCAGGCAGGCAAGGGTCAAACCGGGTAATCAAACAGATGGGGTCAGGCAGAAAGAGTACTCGAGATGCAGGCAAAGGTCAGGATTCGTATATCAGAATAGTCGGGAACAGGCAGGGATCAAAACCGGAATAGCAGATACAAAATACACAGGAACAGACAGCACAAGGCTTCAGGAACCACCAGAATCAAGATTATATCACGGGCACTAGCTGGGGGTCAGAATGGGCTTTATATACATTCGAAATTGGCAACAAAACGAGCGTCAATACGCGCTGGCGCAGTCACGCCATCGCGCCCGTACCTTTAAGAGGCGCGCAGGCACGCCGCGCGCGCCCTAGAAAAATCAAGATGGCGCCGGACCAGGAGCGCGGTGGCGTGGCGGCCGTCCACGCCGCCGCACACCAGGTAATTTTATTACAAGTGCACTCAAAACAGTCCTGAGGATCAGTCATGGCTCCTGCTGGCCATGGAAAGTTAGGTAGAATTTAATCAAACTCTATAAAAGAGTTAATTCAAAATGCATCCATGTGTTGGTACAACATAATGAAGTTTCAAGTGAAGCTACAGACCTATAAAACATGCAGCCTTGAAAAGGACATTCAAAATACTATTCAATGATAAATGAATGAGATGATTTATCTTCAGTCAGTCTCTTCACATTGTAGGGATCACATCACCTATATCTGACATCCAAAGAATATTAAATGCCTTTAACATTCTAAACTATTTTAGTTTAAATAAAAGTATTTCTGTTTCATGTCCTAAGATAACTCCTACTTGTTAAAAACTGGATGCCTGTTCCTTTATCATGTGTTAGGATAAGGGCTAGGAATAACAAAAGCTACTGAGACAGATACTGTAGGACACCATTCATAGCTCAAGACTTATCCAGGAACTGCATGGAGTAACTTAACAAGTAAGTGCAGAACAAGCATTTCAATCAATGTTTCTAAGTACATGGTTCACTAATTCCCAGCTGTTCATTAAAATGCTGCTCATTAATTCCCAAAGAGAAATAGTCATGCTTGGATCGAAACAAAAATGTAACAAAAGATTTGTAATAAATCACATAAAAAAATAAATCAGTGCTCTGGCTCACTTGTAGGTTCCACTAATATATAGCTTTATATGACAGCAAACATAATCTCTGTAAGACTGCAGCAGAAATGCAAGATTTAAGCTACTTCTGAGAAAAAAAATCAGTTCCTAAAATGTATATAAACCAGTTCAGAATCTATATATCATAATCTATAGCTACTGAGTTACAGACTCTGGAAAGCTATAATGTTATATTAAAGGTTACTATGTGGGAATGAAATGGAACTGAAAATCTTTGCTATATGAATAAAGTTATTTTCAGTCTACTACTATCATATCACTTGTACAAATCAACTTACATATGATTCAACACCTGAGGGCCTTCTGTTTCAAATGTAACTCTGTTAAGAGTCTAGCATTTTAACTTCTATATATTGTTCAATCATAAAATACTATAGAAATGTAATTGACTTTGGAACATACACTGCCCCAAGGCCAAAAATACAAAAATATATCCTATTTCATAAATATAAAGCATAAGTATAACAGTGGAAATAAAAGACTTGGGGAATGTAGGATTAGGTACAATGCAGACTCACTGTCAATTGATAGTGGCAGATATTAACGCTTAGGGGCAAACTTATTAAGGATCACTTATTGAGTGCTAATGGTTACTATTTAAAAGAAAAATGAATGCTAGTTTTCTCATCTATTAATTGTTTACAGCATTAGTTAGCAATCTAAACTCACCTATTGACATTGCATTGTGTTGTAGTTAACACAATGCTCATTCATTTCCCTGGCAAGACTTCGTCCATACAAATCATATTGTTCAAACCTGGGGAACACTTTTTAATGAAAAAGCCAATGTGGAAATGGGAATATGATTGGATGAATTAGCAATATCTTTTGAACAAAATTCAAAAAGAATATCAGGAAAAATTAATAAATATGATAAAATTTTAGCTGCTAGTAAATGCTAGGAAATTGTCAGAAATACAAATTCAAACTTGAACCTTTTATTATAGTCTTTCATACAAGACTGAGCATGTGCCTATTATTTCCCTAAAATAATAGGCACATGACATGTTCAACATTATGTCATTTAGATGGTGTGTAAACCCAGTGTCGGACTGGGACACCAGGGGCCCACCCAAAAACCTTAGACCAGGGGCCCACCCAAAAACCTTTAAACCAGGGGCCCACTCTAAGTATTATTTTCTTCCTTTCCTTCTCCTATTCTCTTTTCTTTACATACTATAACCTATTATTCCATCTATTTAGCCTCTTTATTCCCATAGAAATAGGGAATGGCCATGAAATAAGCCAAATGTTTAGAACTAGGAGGCCCACTGACACCTGGGCCCACCGGGAGTTTTCCTGGTATCCAGGTGGGCCAGTCCGACACAACCCATTTTTCTTTTATTTCATTAACCATACGTAGTTACCATTAACCCCTTTAATATTAGCAACACATAGAATCCACATATGGCATGGCTTGTTAGCAATAATAAAAATGTAGTGTTGCATGGCTGCATATAAATCAGTTCAGTCTGCAGCATGCATCTAAATTAATTAGCCATAAAGGATTTTGATTCAATATGTGGCCAGATTAAAGGAGACATAAAACAAAAAAACACTGTCTGCAGAGCTAAGAAAGCTTTAATAACAATATACTGTATATGTAATGCATTTCTTTTTTAAGTTTTCTTCTACAGATTTGCAATGGACAGGTCACTTGCATGGCAAACTGTTCGGCAGATGACCCAAGTTCCAATATCTGTGTGCCCATGCATTATACTCTTTTAAATATAGAAGGAAAGTGATCAAAAAAGTAGTGTTTCAGGCTGGTTTATTGAAAAGTTCAGCAAAATAACCCTACTAGAGTGCACGCTGCATTGAGCGCACTGCATTGTAGGATAGGAACCAATCAGCAGATAGGCTGACCTGATAGGAAACTGAAGCCTGTCCTTGCTTGTGTGACTGCAGGTCTGTGATTGGCTCTCTCCTATTATGCATTGGGCAGGGACCGTTATGACACACCCACCCCTCATTTGAGACAGAGACCATAGCAGATCTATAGGGCGCTCCAATAAAGAGACAATTTTTAAAGAAAATAATAATTTTCAGCTTAATGTAAAGCCAGCACCATATATTATTCAGAACTGTGTAGAAGACTGGGTGTAGTATCCTGCCTGGAGTTGAATCTGGGACCTTGTATTCCTGTGTTGTCTTCATTGCCACTGTTCTATGTGAGCAGGCAGCTAAGGTCCTGGTTCACTGTTAATGTTTTCCATGTAATTGCAAGTAGGCTTGGCTTGTTTTACCTTTTACCAATCTGGCCACAGGTATTCGGTGTAAGCCATTAGTCTGGCTATAAAACCCCCCTGCTCTGCACTGACTCATTGCCCAACAGGTCTATTTCCTGATAGTTCCTGGATATGATTCTTCGTCTGATTTTCTGTTCCTGGCCCTTGCCTGTTTTGACCTTGCTGTACCGCTGCCTGAAACAACCCTTGCCTGTAATTGACCACACTTCTGGATTCTGATTCTGTACTGTGTTAGTGACTGGTTTTAACCCTAGCCTGTTATCCTGACTATACTCCTGGTCTGTTTGGTACTGACCTGGCTTGTTTCAAGTGTATGCTTTCTGTTTCCAGTCCTTCCTGCATACGTTACAGTTCACTTGCCTGCTCAGACTTTCCCCATTGGTCCTCTCATTTTAAGACCTGGCGGCATCCAAATAGCGGATGGCTCCTGTTAAGAGGCAGAAGCGTGTGCTGAGATCGGGAATTTGGGGGTTGTTCTGGGTTTTTGGATACCATATGTTACATTCGGGTGGCAACTCTAACCGTAGTCTTTGTTATAATGAACTCTACAGAAGTAGAGAAGTCCCATGCCCTTTATAAAATAAGGTATAATTCTGTATCTACAGCAGGACAGAAGTATGACTGAAAACATAGGGTATCAGACTTCTTAATTAAAGGACAAGCAAAGCCTGTATTAATGGTTTTGCCCATCAGAGGCAGACCTCTTTGCTGTATATAATCGCTAGGTTTACATTTGTAAAACATGTCTCTTTCACTTACATTATGCTGATTTTTGAAAGTTTTCTCTATTCCTTTCCATGCTGTCATGATTGATTATATCCTCAAGATGGTGCATGTGCTGTCTGTGTGCATGACATCCTCTCTCCTGCACTGTAATCTGTAATTGGAATAGGCGCATCACAATGGCAACCAGATTTGAAGGTTGCGATTGGCTGCTGGCAGACACTAGGGAGGTTACCCATTCCTTCTACTCTGCCACTCATCTGCTTTACTTCCCTGGGAAACATTACTGCTCAAAATCATGGGTCTTGGACTTGCCTGAAACCACAGCTTCATGGGAAATTCATGGGAGATTCAGAATCACATTTTTTCTGCTTGAAAATGACTGTTTGTAAAATGAATTACAGAGCGCTGCTGAAGTTAATTAAGTCTTTTCATATAGGAAGACGTGTTTAATGGGCTTTCCTTGTCCTTGAAACAAATTTTCTAACCTATGAAGGTAAATATTGAACACATAGAAATGCAGGTCCCACAGTTAATGGTTAGATCCACCTAATACTGCTGTGTATACAGTAAATAGGAATTCATGAATGAAAAATACCACCTTTTTAAGGTACTATTGTGTTAAATTTTAGTGGTAAAGTATAAACCATTTCAGCAAGAATAAAAATTAAACTCACAGGACTAAGAACTCCAAGAAAAACCTTAATTGTGGGTGATATTGTTATTTTATGTACTCAGATTACATTTTTCTGCTGAACTGGATAGGAAAGTAATTTGTCAGCAAAGTGCATTCATTAAATGATTGCTGAGGGCACAAACCACTGTCTTCAGAGCTAAGAAAGCTTTGAAACAATCTAAAAATATACTGTATATGTAATGAATTTCTTTTTTAAGTTTTCTTCTATAGATTTGCAATGGACAGATCACTTGCATGGCAAACTGTTCGGCAGATGACCCAGGTTCCAATATCTGTTTGGAGAAAAAGAGGAGAGCCGCCAGCTACAGAGGAGAGAGCACAGAAAGTCCACTCACCAGTAAATCTCACTTAGCCGTTCTAGCCACGGCAGCAAACAATCAGCTTCAAAACATGGCGATGGGGATTGTTGAACCGGAACAAGATCCATGGTGGAACCAAACTTTGTAAAACAAAAGTAACTTATCCATATTAAAATGGCAATTTCAATATGGCAGGGAGAAAAAAGCTTGACGCATTTTGTGACTGCTGTGTCACTTCATCAGAAGCAACAATCTGGTTCAACAATTCCCATCGCCATGTTGAAGTCCAATATCTGTTTGCCATTTCACTAAATGGGAAACAGCTGTCAGCCCTATGGCAAAGTAAGGGCTTTTACAGACAAGAGTTTTTACCTGCACTCCAGTTTCATGCATTCAGCCACAGGGGAGCGCAGGAGTAGACTCACTGAATTCTTTTCAATGTGGCTGTACTCACATAGATGGATGTAAGTGCCGAACTCAGGTAAAATGCAACAAGTGGCATCCCATCCTGCGTTCGGTGTGAGTACAGCCACATTGAAAATAATTCAGTACGTCTACTCCTGTGCTCTCCTGCGGCTGAACGCATGAAACCGGAACGCAGGGGAGCACAGGTAAAATCGCTCCTCTGTAAGAGCACTAATGGCATTGCAGAGATCAAAAACACCCATATGACATTTATAAACTGGGAGGTTCCTACATAGGTATGCACAATTAATATTAAGAATGTTCAATAAGTAGGCATCATGCAAGAGTTGTAAATGCCTACTCTTTTTTTCTGAAATGTTAACCAGCACAGGCTAGCTATCTAGTCCAAAACAAAGCAAGGTTGGATCCTTAATAAGTCCTTCTGGTTGTCCCTAGTAATTCATTAATTATTCTGGAATTCCTGTGACGGTTGCAGGACCATATATTTTGCTATCCTACAACCCACCCAGTGGGGCATTCCCAACTTACACACTTATCATCCTATTTTACCTGTTATCCAGAATGTGAGATATATTTTCAGCATGCAGTGAAACAAAAAGTCTAAAAACGCTACAGAAAGTTAAAGGGATTATGTAAAGATATTTATGGTATAGTTTTTATTTCTAAATTACACTGCGTAAATTACAAATTATTCACTGTACCATATAAAATGCTATTCCTGAACCCAGTGTAATTTTTTATCTGTAATATTGGTGTGTGTGCAGCTATCTCAGGTCATTGCACCTGATCATGTGCTTTTAGAAAGAGCCAGCACTTCATAATTGTTTTCAAAATAAGCTATTGTTTTTCCTGCTCAATGTAACTCGAGGAGTCGCAGTGGGACTTGGATTTTTACTATTCAGTGCTATTCTCTTATCTACCAGGAAGCTGTTTTTATCCTGTTACCTTCTCATTGTTCTGTTTGTAGGCTGATGGAGGGGTGGAGGGGGTGATTTTACTCCAACTTGCAGTGCAGCAGTTAAGAGGGACTAAAGTTTATCAGAGCAAAAGCAATGTGGCTGAGGGCACCTGGGAAACTAACAACATGTCTAGCACATGTAAGACTTCAAAATAAAATATAGTTTTGAAAAACAGATTTTATTGCAGAATTCTGCTGGAGCAGCACTTTTAACTGTTGCATTTTGAAAAATAAAATGTTTTCCTGCTGACAGAATCCCTTTAATCAAATAAAGTAACTAAGTATTTCTTGTACAAGGAAACAAACATTAGCAGAAATAAATTTGCACAGACCATTTGTAAGGGACTGTTTGATGTTTTATTGCACACATTCATTTGCATCCTTGTTTTACACTGTTGTTCCTGTTTTCATAAATAATGCCATGGTCTCTCCCCAGCTATAATGATCCTAAATCTATTGCACTATATGGAAGTAATTTCTTAGTAAGTCAACAAAGGACAATCATAACAGCAGAAGCTCTAGGCTGAAATATGTAACAATTATGTTAAGGAGAAGAAAAGGCATAATCTCTGGGGGTGGGGGTGATAATATGGTAGGCACACCCTAGTGATTACAATTAGCTAATCATTACTGGCATTGGGTTGGTACTTCTGCTCTTGTAAAACTGCACCTGGCTGGGGCACTGAGGTAGGAGCGCCATCTTCTTACTCTTCTGTGATGTTCTTTATGGCCCCTGCCTGGGAACAAATGCACAATAAAGCAAAACGCTAGTACCCCAGACTGGTGTAGTTTTCAGTGAAGAGGAGCACCGGGCCAGAGTCTCAGTAAGCAATGAAAATCACTAAGGGGTGTCTAAAATATTGGCACCCTCCCAGTGATTATTCACTTTTCCTCTTTAAAACAAGGATTTGGAACAATTATTGACACTGTGCAAGATCCATATAAGAACAACATTGTATGTATTCTTGTATTACATAATTAAAAGGAAACTTATTAGACTTGAAAATATTTCTACGTCAAATGGTTTTAATGGTGCTGTTTTATGATTTACTGTACACTTACAGTTCAGAATATTCTTTGTGACAGAATTTGTTCTTCAGTACAGTATATCAGCAGCTATGCCTCTTAAGCACGTTTGTGATGATATTGCTGGGTCTAACACTGTTAGGAACAAACAGATGGCCTGGACACGCTTGGGATTGACAAATCTTTTAGAATAAAGAGCTATTTCCCATAAATTAACCTTAATTTGAAAGAGAGCACCAGATCCGTAACAAGGCATGTTTTCAAGGTTGCCCAGTAATAGACTAACTGGAATTGCGACTTTTTCCCCAGCATTGTGCTTTTCCTCTCTTGTCCCTGCAAGTTCTTTAATACCATATAACACCTTTTAAAAAAAGAATGTGGCAATTGACATGTATTGCAATTGACATGCTTTTATAAGAATTCAACTCACACTTGAAAACGAAACCCTTTGTGGCAAGAAACCTACTATGGAGTAATTCCCCCCCCACGCAACATGTTACCTCTACAAATGTTCAATAAATACTTGCATTTTCCCTATGAATAGAGCACGGCCTGTATTTCAATGAAGTGAATATAAAATTGATGAGACTGCTTTTATTAGTACTTTTGCCATTTACATTTTTTTTTTTACAAGAAAAACATCAGACCAGCCCTCTTTCTCCTGATGACTTCCTTGACTACTTCATGTTCAGAAACTGACCAGCAGATGGCACTGTTGTAACAAAATGCTTCCATGTAAACAGTATATGCATTTCTTCATTACAAACAAAAATAATGAATGTAAATGTCAAAAGTGCTTAGAATAGCACGCTCATCAATTCTGCATTCACTTTTTAAACGTTTATCTTTTGTTGAAGCACTGAAGTGGTGAAGACCACTTTAAACCTCTTCAGATCCCCAGTTCTCTAGATCCAACAAGCAGAAACGTGACCTGTTGGGTAGGGTGGTGAAAGCAGTCCTCTGCCATCCAACTACTCTCCTCTAACTTGGACATCATCCAGACAAGCAAGTTAGGAAGTGCCAGTGGTCATCTAAGGCAGAGGGGTCCTGCACTTACTGCCTGCTTATGGCAGACCATCTGTACATGCAGTGCTAGCAGTGTTTGGTGGCACTGCTTAAATGTGGGATAGTGGAAAGACAAAGACATCCCTATCTCCCTCCTAACTTAAACATAATTCAAACATTTAAGTTAATGTGTGCCTGCAGGTGCACAATGCAGCAGAGCCCCATACTTATCATCTGTTTTTAGCATTAAGTACAAGGTTCAATTTCATACTATAGCATTGCTCTCTGCAGATTTGTATTCAGGTTCAAGGTGCCAATTGTAGCAATACCCCAGATACAAGTGCTGTGTAGCTAAGCACTAAGTTGCCAAATTTAACTTAAAAGAGCAAAGCACAATAACACATGTTGTACAGTCTTTCATACAAAACTCATTAAACAGTATGGTAAATGACATATAAAGATTTCTGATTATTTTGTCTGATGACACTTATGATAGACTTTATGCAGGACAATTAGTTGATTAACAATCAGAAAGAAGAAAAAAAACCACAAAACATTAAGCAAAATAATTCAATAAAAGAAATAGGAAAAAACCTTAGCCAACTAAGTTGCCAATATTTCACCTGTTGGTGCTCTTACATCTGGAGCTTTATAAATGAGCTCTACTGACATCTAGGGATGTAGCGAACTGCCGATTTGGTGTTCGCGAACACCGGCAAAAAATGCGAACGTTCGCGAACAGTTCGCGAACTTCGAACACCCGCTAAAATCGTTCGATTCGAACGATCGAAGGATTTTAATCATTCGATCGAAGGATTTTCGTTTGATCGAAGGATTTTCATTCGAAACGAACAATCGAAACCATTCGATCGAATGCTTTTCATTAGATCGAATGCTTACAATCGTTCAAACGAATTTTTAGTGGTCGAAGGAATTCGAATGGTCGAATGGTCGAAGGAATCGAACGCGAACCCAAATTGGCGAACGTCGCGCGACGTGCGCGAACATTCGGCGGACGCGAACGCCGAAAGTTCGCCGGCGAACAGTTCGCTACATCCCTACTGACATCCCCCTTTTGTGTTTATTAGTAGATAAGTGCACGTATCCACTAATAAACACATAGTTACATAGTTAAGTTGGGTTGAAAAAGACTAAAGTCCATCAAGTTCAACCCTTCCAAATGAATCCCAGAGTCCATATATACTCACATTCACACACTTATACCCCTCTAAACAATGACATAAACTGCACATTCCAATATCTATACTAATTGCAGATTTTAGTATCATAATATCCTATGAAATTATGCTTGCCCAATAACTCACCCAAGCCTCTCTAAAAAGAATTAACAGAATCAGCCATCAACTCAACTGGCAGTATATTCCACAACATCACTGCCCTCACTGTGAAAAAACACCTACACTGCTTCAAATGAAACTTCTTTTCCACTAGTCTAAAGGGGTGTCCTCTGATGCAGTGATCCTCTTTATGGGAAAAAGGTCCCCTGCTAATTGTCTATAATGTACTTGTAAAGTGTGATCATGTCCCCTCCCAGAGAAAACAACCCAAACCTTGACAATCAACCCTTATAGTTAAAGTCTTCCATCCCTGTAACCAGTTTAGTTGCACATCTCTGCACTCTCTCCAGCACATGTATATCCATCTTAAGGTCTGGAGCTCAAAACTGTACCGCATGCTCTAAGTGACGCCTTACAAGGGAACTATAAAGAGGCTAAATTATGCTTTCATCCCTTGAGTAAATGCCCTTTCTATGCAAGACAGAACTCTATTTGCTTTAGTAGCCACAGAATGACACTGCCCGGAATTAGACAACTAAAGCTGGCCATAGACGCAAAGATCTCATCGTACGAATCGAGGATTCGTGCGATTTTCGGAATGTGCGTGGACAGTCCCGTCATTTTTTGTCTGGCAGAGATGGGTCGTTTGGTCGATCGGAGGGGTTAGAAAATTTCTGTCGGCTGCCAATAATATCTCCGCGTGTATTGACAATTGTACGATTTTCAGTGGGAGACTGTCATTAGCTTTGTCTATTGTACAATTGCTGTCAGGGGCAGAACATCGGCTTATCTGTTCTTTTACTACTTTAATTGTTCGGAATGGTAAGACTTTGATCTGAATGGTTAGTGGCAGGTAGGGAGATGGGAAAGTCAGATCGTACATTGATTCGTACAATCGGATCTTTGCGTCTGTGGCCAGCTTTATTATCTACAAAGACCCCTAGATCCTTCTCAATTAAGGAATCTCCCAACACACTGCCATTTACTGTATAACTCAAATTTATATTATTTCTGCCAAAGTGCATAACCTAGCATTTATCAACATTGAACCTCATTTTCCAGTTTACTGACCAATTTTCCAATTTAGTCAAATCACTCTGCAAAGTGGCTGCATCCTACATGGAACCTATAGTTTATAAAAATATTATTAAAATATAATTTAGTATCATCACCAGAAATAGAAACAGTACTTTCAATGCCCACCTCCAGATTATAAAGTAACAAGTTGAAAAGCAAAGGACAACAGACACTTGCGGTACTCCTCTAACAACATAAATAGAAAATGTTCCATTTACCACCTTGGGTGCCAGTGAATTTTCTTGTTCTCTGCATTTGAGGGTGCCAACCCCTCTATCATTGTGCACCAGGTATTGCAAATTATCGGGAAGGTATGGTGCAAAGTGTTCATCAAGATGGAAATCTAATTTCATTTTTGGATTTGATTATCCACATTTATTATGTCTTTATAGTGGTGGGTCCCTCCAGCAGAAGCAGCAGCCTGTATTCTCTCTCCAACAGTGCTTGTGGTATCTTCACTAGTGTTGCTGTGTCTGCTGCTCAAATATCATCTTGTCCAACTGTAATCAGATTCTATAAGTGACACATTTGTGTCTAAACACACATTAGTGGTGGGCTCATTTTTCAGAACTGTCCATATTGGCTTACCCTGTGTGCTAGTTTTCTGTCTGCTGAATTAACCAATCTCTTCTGGAGTTCGACTAACTTTATTGCCATTCATAAGCTCATAATTTATATCTAGCATAAACTCTTTTAGTTTTCTGTACTTTTGTTTATTTTTTTCTTGTTCACCCAAATATCTCGCTTACTTTCTTATAATTCCATACGCAGCTTCAGAATATCAACGGCACCATATGCTTTGTTCCATTGAAACAGACAGGTGCATTTATCACAAGCAGATTTCGTGAATAAAGGCCAAACAGTAAGTATTTTTATAAACCTTTTTAATAGCAAATATCAAAAGGCACAGACTGTTAATACCAAAGGAATGCTTTTCTACTAAACATGAAGCTTTACCTCCTAATGGTGACATATAATCTAATAAAATGCCTAAATGAAAAAAAGATAGCAAAGAAGAGGATTATAAGGAAAATAAGCCCTGCCCTGTGCTGAATATGTTTCATCTATAAAACAATAAAGTTCTTTAGACAGCAAAAATAATAAGGCTGAACCATTATCAGGGTTTCCAGGTGCATAATAAAAAAGCTGGTACTTTAAAAAAATATATCATTGTTGATAAATGAGTATAGTTTGCAAACTAGACACTTTGTAGAGTCAGGCATAGTAATATAAGAAATCAGCTATTTTATTTCCTGATATTATTAGGAATATTAATAAGGGTAAAGTTTGCTACAGGTCTAGTCATCCACAGCAACTGAGCAGGCAGCGGTAATGGGTCACCAATTTAAAAACAAACATTATATTGGTTGCTATAGGTTACTGCACTTGAGCAAACTGTGTGACTTTTATTACAGGAGCGCATGTATACGTATGTATTAGTATGTATATACTTATTTTGTATTCGTATGTATAAGTCACATACAGTGGGAAGAATATATGCATGTACTAAAGGAGAACTAAACTAAAGAACATGCTCCCAACATTTGGAAAATGTAAAGAGGGACAAAAACATCAGGCGAATGTAGATCGTCAACATTTTTTAACCATGCCAATTTCATGGCCAAGCCCCCTAATAACTGTGTCCATTTTACTAAATTTGGTAAGTTATAAAAGTTTGACCACATTCCTGAAAGTTTTAAGGTCATGTTTTATGTGTTATAACAGTTTTGCTAATAAAGTTGAATTAAGCTGTGAGTCACAGTTTCCCCAAGAGACTTGCTTATCTTAAATAGTTACAATTGTTTCTTTGCTTATCTTGACATCCAGCTGCTCAGTGTTCTGGGGCCTCTGCCAAAAAGCCTTTTATTTTAATTAAGTTTAAGAAACGTTGTATCTTTTTCTGGTGTCAGTGCAGGAGATGAAAGATAAACTCAGGACAATTCAATAAGAAACCTGGGACTGAGGCTGAGCTGTCAAAATTGGGACTGTTCCGCAGAAAACAGGACAGTTGCGAGGTATGAAAGAAGTAGCTAGATATGTTGTACTTGTGTTTTGGACTTCTGTACCAGCCCAAGACAACCACAGTCCTTTAGCAGTCAAGCTCTGTGCTCCACACTTTCTTTTTAGCTGATTCACTGCACATGCTCTGTGCTGCTGTCAGTCACTGGTGTTAGGGACCAATGCACAATATACTGTATATACAGAATAGACATGTCACTATATAAGGCTGATATGTACTTAATTAGTACTAGCTACATGTCAGCTCAGAAACCAGCACAATTAGTATCAGTTTAATCAATTTAACAATCAGCCTTGTAGCATCAGCTTATATTACAGACAAACCTAATTTTCTGCTTTTAAATTTTCGACGTCCCCTAAGCTTAGCTTCTCAACAGTTACTCAGAGCCCACTAAGCATGTGATTGTCGCAGACATTTTCCAAGATGGTGACCCCCTGTGACAAGTTTGAAGGCCTCGGTCATTGCTGCAATTGAAAAGCTGAAACTTTAGGCTGGTACAATATGTTCAGTATGTAAAATATGGCATTTTAATCATTTTAATATTTAGAACTTGGTTCTCCTTTAAACACATAAAACTGGGAGGTAAAGCATTATGGGACTGTCATACACAAATAAAAAGCAACAATATATTTTAACTTGTCCTTACATTTAAACTTGCTTTGCCAGTTGTACATATTAAGTATTGTTTAAAAATATCCCCTGTGAGCTGGGATGAGTCATACAAATAAAAGGTGTATATAAAGGCATATAATCTCACCCCTCGCAACATGCCCCGCAGAAAACTTACACATCCTTATTGATTTCATGGAGAGTGAAAATACTGGGGCAAAATTATTTCCTCTCTAAATTACTGTAGTATTGAATTACTGGCAGAGGACCCCAGGTAGTATGTAAGGAGATCTGCTAAAAGTGTACTTGCAGAACTGGAAAGCTTCCTTAGCTACATGCACAAGTAAATTGAACTGGAATTTGGGAATTGAAAGCAATGGAGCAAATTGTACAGTGACACCTATTTAATCCAGCAGCATCTTGGATTGCCAGAATGCATTAGGATATAATTATTTAATGGCATTCAGTGACACCTGCTGGAGAGTGTTTCAGCCAATATACAGTAACGTTTTCCCTGGCAGATAAAAAAACAGTACATACAGAGTTATACCAGCATTATTTTTTTTTTTAAAAGGCTTTTATTTTCCGTTTTCAAACAAATAACACACTTAACAACAGACAATGTAGGCATTGGTGATTACAAGTGCAATTGGTCACGCAGGACCACAACATATCAGTTTAAGGCATCAAGGTACACAATCGGAGCATAAAGTCTGCCACATGTTAAGTTAAAGTGAGCATTACATGTTACTTCCAAGTCTCACAGAAGTGGAGCGCGCTTATATAAGATTCAGTTTGCTGAAAAAGAAGTAGTTATACTACATATATGTTCTCCCATATACACGCATTCATTGAGACTCTGGGTCTACTTCGGGACAGAGCTCCAACCAGGGTTCCCAGATTTTCCCAAATTTTTCTGGGCACTGTCTGGCTATGTATGTTAGTTTTATCATTGGGAGCCTGGTATTGATCAGCTTTACCCATTGCTTTAATGTAGGGGGTTGTGGGCTCATCCATGTCATGGCAATTTGCTTTTTGGCGTAAAATAAAAGGGTCTTTAGTAAATACCGCGTTTTATTTAGGGGTGCCAATTCGTCCACCAGTCCCAGTAGGCACACCTCTGGTGTTAGTGCTCCAGGGAGCAGAGCTTCATTAGTCAAGTAGGCTATTACCGCGGCCCAGAATCTCTGTACCAGGGGGCATGACCAAAGCAAGTGAAAGAAATCAGCGTCCGGATGCTGGCATTTGGGACAGTTTCCATTGGGACTTTTGCCCATGGCTCTGAGCCTGATCGGAGTAATATACGTACAATGTATGATACGGAATTGCACCATCCTATCTTTTGTAGAGATTAGA
The DNA here is from genome assembly GCA_038501925.1 of Xenopus petersii. NCBI lineage: Eukaryota > Metazoa > Chordata > Amphibia > Anura > Pipidae > Xenopus > Xenopus petersii. The sequence continues at coordinate 37,765,599 of CM076685.1, forward strand.
AAGCTATATAGTTCCCCTATTGCATCTTCCCACATATCATCATCTAAAGTAGGGATAAGGCCAGTCCACTTGTCTTTAGCTTTGTTAAGTGGACTATGGACGGTGGATATTAGTATCTTGTATAGCCCAGAGACCAGCTTTTGTGGATTCGGGTCCCAAAGTCTGTCTTCATGTGGTTGTGTGTTTGTACAGATTACCAGGCTACCAAATTGGGCCGCAAATGCATGTCTGAGTTGGAAATATCGGTGCCATGCTATGTTTGGGTGGTTCAGTTTAGTCGCTAGCTGGGTAAGGGTCGGGAAGGTGCTGTTAACTAAGAGATCCGATAGGTGTCTGACCCCTAATTTTGGCCAGTATGTAAAGTCCGGTAGATGAACTAGGTGCTGCAGATTGGAGTTTCTCCATAGTGGGGTATAGGGGGATGGAAGGCTCGCAGCTTTTGCAAGAACTTTAGTGGCAAGCCTCCAGGCTCTTTGCGGGCAGCTTAGCGTGGGTGGCAGTTCCGGGGTGTCTTTAGCATTCCTGTAGGGCGCATTTCTAATTGCTTCGAGAGAGCCCGCCAGCGTGGCGTGTAAAGCTGTGAGAGTGTTTTCGGGGTCGGGGTTAAACCAGTTATGTACGAATGCTAATTGACTAGCGTAATAATACATTTGCAGATGTGGAAGGGCTAATCCCCCCTTATCCAATGGAGCCTGGAGCGTTAGCCTGTTGACTCTAGGGGGTTATACCAGCATTATTAATTCTCCTGGTTAAGAGACCCTGGACCTCATTTAAATAAAAAAAAATAGAGAGCACAGCACACAAAAAAAAGATACAAAGCATCTTGCTTTTTCGTATTTTTCTTTTTGTGTTTTATTCCTTTAGATGTATGGAACTCTGTGTATGGGCTTTGGGGGGTAATTTTGTAGTATGGCACCTGATCCTGTTGGTATAGGAGTCCTATATTACTGGAGCAGGGTAAACTTTGCTTATAAATGCTTAGAGAGATTCTATATTCTCTACTAATATTATATTTAGTTGTGTAATAATTGAACAAAACATTTGTGCAATAGTCATTTTAAAAGGGAAACCTGAACTTCTAAGGGTCTGTGAGTGAAATAGACTGTATATGGACTGGTGTTTCAAAATGTTACATTTTGTTGACATTTTCTTATGTTGAAGCAAGTGTTACATTCAAGCAAACAATGAGTACATAGCTCATCTCTAATCATGGCCCCATGGTTCATCCATGAACTTACCTATATATACTGTATAGCTATCAGGGAGCTGGGATGCTCCCACCAGGGAGGTAGTCAGGATCAAGGAGGAAGCCCACAAGGGAATCAAGGTCGCGGTGTCCAAAAGGGGTTAACAGAAGATTTATCAGAGTCCAGGCAAGAGTTCAAGGGCAGGCAGAATAATCAGCAAAGTCCAAAGTCCAGGCAAAAGGTCAAGATTAGTCTCAAAATAGCAGACAGGAAACCCAGGAAACAAACAGAAACAAATCCTATACTAGGGTTTTTATATTTGAATTTGGCGCCATAGTGACGTCATCGGCGTCCTTGTGCCGACGTCGACACGCTGACGTCATCGCGCCAGCGCCGCTACCCACGTATTGGGTAGTTGGGAGCGACGCCGGCAGGGGAGGACACGACACCCGGAGCTCCTGGAACTGCTCCGGGCGGTGATCGTGACAATAGCTCATCAGGGTTGTTACTATAGAGCAGGGGTCCCCAACCTTTTCTACCCGTGAGCCACATTAAATCGTAAAGACAGTTGGGAAGCAACACAAGCATGCAAAAAGTTCCTGGGGTGCCCAATAAGGCTATCTGGTAGCCCCTATGTGGACTGGCAGCCTACATTAGGCTCCTTTTGGCAGTATATGTGTTTTTTCTGCAACAAAAATTTGCCTCAATAAGCTCCTGCTTTGAGGCCACTGGGAGCAACATCCAACATCCCCATTGGTTGGGGATCACTGCCATACAGGAAGCAGAAACTGTGGGGGACCCAAAAGTATAGATGGTCAATTGGGGCCCTAACTAATTTCAGGATCTATGGGTTCTATGGGTAAAACTGGACAACTTCTGGAAGTTTTGGTGGGCTCTAAACTGAACTTGCTGTGGATCTCAGTAAGATCTAGTTATGACATTGACACCAGCTCCCTTTTATTAGTTGTGTTAATGATGCAGCTGGGGGGCAGAGCATGATAGGCTAGTTGGCCAGATGGACCAGTTTTCAGATTGATTTAATAAATATATGTCACTTCTTTAAGAGAAAGCAGTGTTAGCAGTTTAGGTGTCAAACCCTTGCAAAAGCATTTACTGTATATCACAAATCTGAATGTGCCTTAAGACTTCTGGATGATGGATGGGTTTTAACAGAGATTGCTATAAATAAGCTGAAACAGAGAATTGACCAGATCAGATAAAAGACCCAAACATCCATTTTGCCAAGCAAATACTAATATGGCTGATACATTTTCTCTTATGTTTGATAAAACTTTTCTTTATTCCTAACAAATTCAAATCTGCTTGCTCAGGCCCAAAATCTTAAGCATTCCTTTCAGTATGTGTATTCATGGTGCTTCCTCCCATTATACTGGAAGTACCCAGTAGGAGTGATAGAACTGGCTGACAGAAGTGCATATGCAATGCAGGGCATCTATTCCATGTCAGATTGTTAGAAGTACCACAAGACTAGTTACAGCATGGAGGAAAGCTCTTGCAGAAAAAAATCCCCTTACGGTCCTTCTTGACTAGCACTACTGATACATCCATATCTGTTTTCAGAGAAACATGTTGGTTTTATTTTAACAACGAAGAAATTCCTCTTCTTCTGCGTCTTCTTTATTTGCCATCCCTTCACATATGCAGTAGAGTGAAAAAAAGCCTTTTCACTCTACCGCGTATACTGTACATACAGGCCGGAAATAGGGGTAGGCAGAACAGGCACCTGTCTAGGGTGCAACAATGTGGGGTAATTAGCAGGTGCCTTTTCAAGATTCTTCTGCCTTCTAGTGAATTTATTTGGCAGGCGTGAATTTGCTGGTTTCGCCTCTGGCTAATAAATTCGCAAAATTGCAGCAAACAGGCAAAAATTCGCAGGTGACAGTTTTGACGCTGGCTCCTATTAACTGATGCCCATTGACTTTAATTGCGCATCAAAAGTGGCGTTCAAGTTTTGCAAATTTTTCTCCTGCTTTTTCCATGGCGAAGCGAAACGGGACAAATTCGACCATCACTACTGCCTTCCCCTAGTTTGGATTCACTCCCATCTGCAGCTCTCTCCTACTCCTGTCACTCGCCCCTCTGTCCCTTTCCTCCCCTCTGTCCCTCCCCTTATGTTTCCCCTTTTCATTGCCCTTCCTGATTTTATGGTGCGCATACACGTGTCAGGGGGCAGGACTAGCCAACTGGGTTACCTAGGGTCAGCTAAGCTCGGCCCTGTATAGGTGCCTGCCAAAGAAAGGAAAAGCATGAAGTGTATCAATCCATGGTGCTCACTTAGAAGAACCCCTGGGCTGGGGCAGTTTTCTGCAGAAAGAACTGGCCCAGGGTATCAGGTAAGTGAATGCAATAACTGGGCATTGTCTAACTTTTGGCACCCACCCCCAGTGATTGGTGATATCCACTCTCCTTTAGACAATCATGTTTTAAACATGGGGGTGCCATTGTTATAGGCAACCACAGTCATGAAAACATTTATATTGTTTTCTCAATACAAATAGCATAAATTAAATTATACAAATTATACTTTCAATAAGAAATAACTTTTTCATTTGATCCAGATAGTATAGAGTTGAAACAATAAATCATAGAAATCTAAGAAATAATAAAAACCCAGTTAGGTTTAATTATGTTACTGTCGACATCAGTTTCTAATTAGAATGACAGGTGTTTCAAGAAGCTTTTGCATTGGAAATGTGCAATCATTTTCAAAGTCTATAGTGTTCATTTGCCTTATTTATCAGGCTTTGTGCAATCGTGCCCCTTCTCCTCCCATTTTTCTTTTTTATTGCTGTACATGATTTATCTTATTATTAACTCATGACACCATTAACTCCAGTTGTCACTAAGGATGACAGTAGCAAAGGCCTCCAGGGAAGGGAGAAGAGTTGAATATATAGACAAAATAAATGAGACCTCTTAATTAACACCTCCTTTAATTAAATTAATTAATTTTATGCGGGTGATGTGTCACTTTCACAGTTTGAAAATGACTGAATAGGTTCTAAATGTTAGAAATAAATCATATTCCTATTCAGGTGTGTGATATGGTAAAAGGAAAATGCATGTTACTTCCGGGGTTAAGGGCCCTGGATGAAGGATATTGCAGTTAAGAAACTGCATTGTTATTCTTCTTCAGGGTATCCAGGGCTGGAATGGAGGGAAGGATCTAGACGGCATTCCATTCCACTCCAGACTGACCTGGGTGTGGTGTTTGCCAGTTACCCATAAATGAATCATGTGTTTAATTTCAGTGTGTGTGAGGGGCTGAGGAGCCTGCTGTGAACTCAAGCTGAGAGTGACACAGAGATACCATTACAGTTTTCTTGTTTAAACTACAAGCCTGGAGCCATTGCTTTGCACACCAGACACTGAGAAAACTGAGCTGAATCAGTAAGTGCTGGACTGTGATAAGTTTTATATGCTTTATTTCAACCTGCTGAAACCTTCTGTTTATGCTGTCTGTGTGAACAGCTTCAAATAAAGCAGCCCAGGCTGAATTGGACTGAATTAAGGCTCTGTGTATTGATTCTGTGCTACAAAAAGTGCAGTGGTCATGATTCCTGCTACCTGAAATCTCACAAGGTGTTTTTCTTTTTTTTTCTGGAGAGTTGGAATCATTGTGAGAATAAACTTTGATCATTTATATCAATCAGTATTTTCCATGTGACAGAGAGAGTTAACACTGGATTCTGCAGCAGCTTACAAATAATTTACTAAGGTGCAGTTCCATGGGATTTACAGAAGAATAGTCCCGGAACAGGCAGAGACATGCACAGAACAACTAAACCAAGAATTGCTGGCAAGGAGTAATCAAGATGCAGACCAGGTCATACACAAATTGTAAATTTTCACAGTACCAGGCTCAAAGTCATACATGCCAATATCATACACAGTTGCTTAAAGGGGACCCGTCACCCAAAAAAAAAACATTCCAAATCCTATTTTATCACATTAGTCAAGCAAAATGAACTTTAATTACACTATATAAATTATTTGAATCTTGTTTCCTTCAGTCTGGGAATTCATAATTATAGCAAGCAGGAAGCAGACATTTTGTGGACAGTTTTATTAAGGCAAGTCTTGAATCATCTCAGCATCTTGTTTTTGCACCAGAATGGGGGGACCCGATGTCCATTTCCTTGCCCTGGTTACACAATTAAACGGTAAAGAGAACGGAGGAATGTAGGGAGAGCAGTGGCATCTAGGAAGTGCTGAATGGAAAGTGAAAGTAATTGTCTGCCCCGCCTCTATGCCACTGGCATAGAGGAGGGGCAGACAATATTTGATTGACTGCTGAGAATTTTAAATGAGCTTACAACAGCTTTGAATGCTTTAATAAAAAATAGAAATTGGATTTCATGTTTAATTTGAAAAGGACTTTTATTATACAGATTTTTGTGTCTGGATGACAGGTCCACTTTAATCACAACTCTTAAAGCGTTACCGACACAAAAAAATTTATTTTCAAAATATGAATCTACATTAGGGGACAGATTTATCAAAAGTTGAGTTTTTTCTACTGAAAAAGTAGTTGTATCCTAGCGGATAGGAAGTCCTCTAACAATATAGGGCTCTGATGCCCAAAAGGTAGATCGGGATCTACCAGTAGCCCTTTAGCTGGTGATCCATAGATCATGACACCATCACTAAAAGTAGATCTTACATTAGTAAATTATTAACACTCCTGATATAGGGCATGTGTTTAGCAGTGAAAAGTACATGTGATTTTGCCCTCCCAATTTTTATTTGTATCCCCAAAGTAGACACAAGTTGCCAAGGAAAAAACATCCATAGACTCTTATGTAGTTTGCTACAAAAATGACACTTGACGGGAAAATAATTGTTTGCTTCAAAATATTATTGCAAATTTTTCACTGTTGCTCAAATTTCGTGGCAAAGCGAAATGGGAAAGATTGCGTCATTACTAGTAACTAGGTTGGAATGGTAACTATGGCACCTATAGTAACTATAGTAGCATTGAAAACATAGTAACTATGGTAGCAATTGTAACTGATAGCATTGGCAACATTGGAAGTAAAAGTAACTTTGGTAGCAATGGTAACTATGGACACAATAGTAACTGTGGTAGCAATGGAAACAATGGTAACTCTGGTAGAAATGGTAACCATGGAAAAATGGTAACTATGGTAGGAATTGTAACTGATAGCAATGCAACTATGAAACAAATAGTAACTATGGTAGGAATTGTAACTGGTGGCAATGCAACTATGAAACAAATAGTAACTATGGTAGCAGTTGTCACAGTGGTAGCAATTGCCACAGTGGAAACAATAGTAACTATGGTCGTAATAGTAACTATGGAAACAATAGTAACTGTGGTAGCAATGGAAACTTTGGAAAGAATAGTAACTATGGTAACAATGATAACTATGAAACAATAGTAACTATGGGAGCAAGAGAAACAATAGTAACTATGGAAGAATTAGTAACCGATAGCAATGGCAACTATGGAAACAATAGTAGCTATGGTTAAATGATAGCTATGGTAACAATGGTAAGAAAAACACTAACTATGGTAGCGTAACTATGCTACCATAGTTATTATAGTAGCAATGGTAACTATGGAAACAATTGTAACTATGGTAGTAATGGAAACAATAGTAATTAAGATAACAGTGGTAACCATGGAAACAATAGTAACTATGGTAGCAATGGAAACAATGTTAGCTATGGGAGGAATGAAACCTATGGAAATAATTGTAACTGTGGTAGTAATGGTAACTATGGAAACAATGGTATTGTTTTATGGTAATTTCACAATCATGGAAAAATGGGAACTATAAAAAACAATAGTAACTATGCCAGCAATGTTAACAATGTTAGTTTTTAACTATGGTAGAAATGGTAAGCATGGTAAAGTAATAGTAACTCTGGTAGCAATAACTATGGAAAAATAGTAACTATGGTAGCAATGGAAACAATAGTAGTAGCAGCAACTATACAGTAGTAGCAGTGGTAACTATTGAAACAATATTAACTTGGATAGCAATGGTAACTATGGAAGGAATGATGACTATGGAAATAATAGTAACTATGGTAGCAATGGTAACTATGGAAACAATAATAACTATGGTATCAATGGGAAACAATAGCTACATGGTTAAGTTGGGTTGAAATAAAGACCAAAGTCCATCAATTCAACCCCTTGAAATGATCCCAGTGCACATACATATGTACTGTCAGTGCCACTGTGTTGTTCCAACAGTGACCTAACCTCAAGGACTCAGTAAAAGTATCCTCTTAAAGGAGAAGGAAAGCTATGGAGGCATTTTATTGCCAATAGATTAGCTGCAATAGTGCAAGCTAGAATGCTATATTTATTCTGTAGAATGTTTTACCATACCTGAGTAAAAAGCTCTAGAAACTCTGTTTGTTTAGGATAGGAGCTGCAGTATTAATGTGGTGTGACATCACTTCCTGCCTGAGTCTCTCCCTGCTCTGGGCTCAGATTACAGTAGAGAAGGGAGGGGTTGGGGAAGAGGAGCAAACTGAGCATGCTCTTGCCCAGGGCAATGAGGTTTAAGCTGAAGGCAGGAAGTCTGATACAGAAGCCCATGAGTACACAATAGAAAGAAAGAAATGCTGTGTTTCTTTTGACAGGGGACTCAGAGCAGCACTACTTTGGGGGTTTACTGGTATATTTAGATGGACCTTTCTGATAAGGCTTACTTAATTTTAACCTTTCCTTCTCCTTTAACAGTGAACTTCAGAAATGACACCCACTGGACTTTGTACATTTTAACTCAATTGCACCTGATTCTTGTTGAAGCACATGTGCAATTGTATGTTTTAATGTACCACTCGTAATTGCATCAGGCCCATTGCCAATTCAAACCCAGGATTACAATGGAATTTTGGTAGATGACCAAAACATACAGGGATACTGCTGGCATGGAGCAAGTTGTGGCAGGGCCAAACAAGTTACCAGTGGTGGAAAAAAAGCTGCTCCTGGTAATTTTAGAGTTGAATTTCCATTTTGAAACTGGAATTTTGGTTCCAATTGTTATATTGCAAACACACTCAGTTCCACAGCAACCAAATGGTTAAGTCACAGTTAAAGGACATGTAAAGCCTACATTTTCCTACCATGTATATAAGTTGGGAATATCTTCCCCACCCAAGCCACATCATTTATACTGCATATACCACCGCCATTTGCTAGCACCATCACATTTTCATAAAACAAAAAGCAGCTGTTACCCGGCAGCCATTTTCCCTTTGACACACCACCAGTAACATTGACGTCTGCAAACCAGACATGCATGTTGTAAAGTTCATGCAATGCAGAATGCCGGTTTACACAGGCACAACATACTTTGATAAAAAGTTCTGCTGGGGTTGAGCACTGTAATGCTCAGAGGTGTTTAGAAGAAAAAAATAGGATCAGACAGTTAGAGTTGCTATGGGAACCAGCAATGCTATATCTTCATTGGCTGGAGAGCATGTTAAGTAATCTGAGCTGAGAGGAATTGAGCATTGAGAGGAATTGAGTCAACAGCCAAAGTAAATTCCCGAGGGAGGGGCAGAGTCGGTTAGAGGAGTAGAAGGATTTCTAAGTGATTAAGGGGATGCTGCAGCCTTACTGTTAACCCTTTAACAACCAGAGTGACAGGTATCTAAAGAATTCAAAGAGGATGTTCACTGATTACATTTTTGTGGGGAGGATTTACATGTCCTTTAAACATACTTTCTTTCTGCCAGCAGTCAAATTGTTAATTAGTATTCTGTAAACAAATGTTCCTTTGAGCATGCAGTGGTTAAGGCACACAGTTACACACTTTCTTAAAGGCTATGGATTATTTTAAAGCAGCAAGGACAAAACATGAATCTTTATATTTTATATTACAAAAAGTATAATAGCACATAGATATAAAAAGATATTACATAAGAACATGCATTAAAATATTCAATTGAAACATAGAAAACTATGTTACCCAAACCGGAGGCAAGGAGAAAAATAAAGTACTAACTGAAAAAGTCCTCCAATGTAGATCAAATTCTTGTCCATGAGCTACTAGTTATTTAAGCAGGAATCCAGGGGTATCAGGTAACTGTATACCCCCTCCTTCCACATGAATGCAAGGGGGAGTAACCTTAAAGGGCATGTAAAGGCAAAAAAATAAAATCCCATTTTTACTTTCTTTAATGAAAAAGAAGCCTATCTCCAATATACTTTAATTAAAAAAATGTGCACTGTTTTTATAAGAAACCTGACTGTATGCAGTGAAATTCTCCCTTCACTTGCTGCTGTGGAAAGGAATTGTAAGATGGTCCCTAACTGCTGAGCAGGGAACAATAATACTTATGAACAGCAGGGGGAGCCCCTGCCTTACTTCCCAGCCATGCAGAACTCAAGCAGCTTTGTTTATGATGATCCCTAAGCAGCCCAGACCACACTGAGCATGTGCACAGTCTTAGTCTTGCAAAGATGTTTAACAAAGTTACAAAATGGTGACCCCCTGTAGCCAACTTTGAAAGCATAAATTATTTATTTGATTAGGCTTGTGGTGCAGTAAGTTTATGTTTATATTTAGTATACAAAATACAGCATTTCTAGTCTTATTCTATTTTACATGCCTTTTAAGCAGGAAATAGCTTGCATTTTTTATAGTGACCATAACTCACTACGGTAACATGGTAGAAAATTTATATTACATTTATATTCATTGGTTATCATTTTTTTACTGGTTTTATTAATATCAAACACCAAGCCTGTGATATTTGCCCTGCCCAGATATTCTTATCTGATGAACTAATAAATAAAAAGGTATTCATGTTTGGACTCATTTGGTAGCTGCATACTGTCTAAAACCAGTTTACTTCTGGAATAGTATAGCTGGATTCTAGAATGACGAATGTATTTCAGAGTATGTCAGTCTTTCCTGTAGATTGTAAATGACTGAATAGTTTGAATTTCTTATTAGTCCACTCGAGACCAGGTACTGTATCAAAGGATGAGACACCTTTCCATATTGTTGGCCGGCTCCAGACCTAATTAACAGATTTTCTGTTACATGTATTGATTTCCTGTGTCTCTTTCACCAACATGATACATTTTTCCATAATTTGGCCTGCTCTTTCTAACTCTTGCATGACCTTTATCATCACACATACAAACAGGTCAATTTGGTCCTTAGAAAACTGACCATAGTGCATATGCATGGTATTGACTTTAGAGTCTAAAATCCACTGGGACAGGAACTGATGTCGATGTAAAAACAGTGTAAAGAACAATGTAACATGTTGGTGCTATATGAATATAGGATAATAATAAGGGTCCTGGATTGATCTTAGATTGAGAATGTAGAAGGGTAACATTCAATTTTTTTATAAAATCTTTAATAAATCAATAACTAGCATTTACAATGGGTTGTATAGGTATATAAAGAGAGACATACTTACATTACAAAAAAATTACCCAGAAATGTGGTGTTCACTGAATGTGTTTAAGAACCTCACGCAGCCTATAGAAATATTTAATGTGTATTCTAAAGAAAAAATTAGGTTGATTTAGGCAGTAAGGTAACTAGTGGGGGGCAGGTCCTGGTGCGTGACGCGCAGCCAGGGCCCCCCGCCCCCCTCCGCAAGGCCCGCATTTCAGTGGGCCCTGGCCCACTCGCACCCCCTGGCACCCCCTGCTCCCCCGGTAGTTCTTCCACTGGATTTAGGAATCAGCTCAAACTCCTTGGCATTACAGTCTATAGAATTTTGTGTGAATAAGATGGGCTTTGGTTCCAAGCAAATGTTTGTAGTCCTGTTGCTTTGGTTAGGGAGATGAGAGAGCTTTGAATACACACATTTTTAAATAGTTGACATAGTAAAATGTAGGTTGTACAGGACACCTGCAGCTGAAATGTGTCAGCCCTGAATACACAGTGCAATTTAGAGAAATTATATGAATATAAACAGATAGCAATGTTTTGTTCTGGTGTTCATTATCTTGACACTGAACGTCTACTACCTATCTCAATCCAAAAGGTGATTCATATCACACAACCTCATGGTTTTGGTCTTCATTCCCATACATTAATATTTTAAGACCTAAACACCCTGGAATAGAGGCTACTCCAGACTTATTTTTCCTTTAAAGGGACACTACCAAAATGTACTACCTTATTTTTAAATATCATCCTAAGCTAATGTAAGCTTTTAATGACACTATATACCAAACTGGTATATCACTTTATTCCATTAAATCACTTTTCCAGGAGTATTAATTAATCAAATTCGTATGGGGAAATAAGTGTAACTGTGTTAGAGAACCCTAAATCTAAAGGCATATGTAGACACAACACTGAAAATCTTGTAGGTACTTACTTGTCTAATATGGCTCTAATAACGCCCATTTTGTAGGATAAGAGAGCACTTACTACTGTAATTCACTTGGATGCTAACCCATACTAGATTTTTTTCATCAATTCTTCACACTCCTGTCCTATGTACATATCATAGTACTAAAAAAGTCTCACAAAAAAGTGACCACTTAGTGACATCAAGGGCCATATTTATCAAGGGTCGAATTGCAAATTTGAAAAACTTCGAAATTCGAATTCAAAATTAAGTCTAAGTTTTTTTAGGTCGAATAGGTCAGTTTTAGATCGAATAGGTCCGTATTCGGCCGAATTCGAATTGTACGAATCAAAATAATAGCGCATTGGATCGAATTCGAATCAAAGTTTTGCCCAAAAACACTTTGATTTTTTCAAAGTCCACCAATTGACTCCAGATGTCCCCCATAGGCTAAAACAGCAATTCGGCAGGTTTTAGATGGCAAATGGTCGCAGTTGAATTTTTAAAGAGACAGTACATGATAAATTTCAATATTCTAATATTTTTCCAATTCGAATAAAATTTGGACTATTCCCTTGTCGAGGTACACAAAAATAGCTTGAAATTCACGTTTTTTTAATTCGAAAATTCACCTCGACCTTTGATAAATCTACCCCCAAGTGGTATATTTATCAAAGAGTGAAGTTAGAGGTCACCCCAGTCCTCTAGAGTGAAATTCCGCCACTCTCCATTCATTTCTATGGGATTTTTAAAAGAGTATTTATCAATGGGTTAAAGTGAAAGTTCATCCTTTGATAAATAAGCCTAGAGGACTATCTCTAACGTCACTCTTTGATAAATATGCCCCAAAACTTGACTTCAGCCTCTTTCAGGCAGCTGGAACATACACAAACCCCAGCATGCAGATCTCAATTTTTCAAGAGCAAAAAAAGGGATATTCACGATGATGAAATGATGAACTTCTGGATTCTTTCTACGCTTTGCCAGTGTCATCTTAGTGCCATCTTCTGTTCCTAATGAACCTTCACAACTCACTGTGAATTATGTTTTGAGGCAGGGCCGGAACTAGCTGGGGGGGGGGGGCGCCAGGCACGTACCTGCTCTGTCGCCTACCCCATGTCCGGCCCCATCTCTCCCTGGGCGCTGCTGTAATTTGTGAGCGTAAATGCGCCTCTGCGCATGTGCGCACAAGCACAGTTTCAGTCTTTCTTCAGCCGCTGCTGGAATTACTGTGAGTAAATGCGCTTCTGCGCATGCGTGCCTGAGCGCAGTTTCGCACATGCGCATTTGCGTGCAGTTTCACGCATGCACAACAGAACTCGCTATCAGCCGGCACCATGGCCGGCCAGGTTGCCTAGGGCGCCTGGCTGGGTTGGCCCGGCTCTGTTTTGAGGCCTCCCTGCTTTGCCCTGCTTCTTCGTATCTTTCCAATATTTTTAGTCTCTTAAACTTCTCTTTAACTGCTCCAGTGCATCAATATTTTCATTGATAACTACTAGGCCCCCCCTGGCCCAAGGAGACATGTAGCGTCTGTTGTGTTACATTTGATAGAGAAGTCAATATGGTGATGTCCACCACATTCATCACATTGATTTCACATTGATTAGCCTTAATGAATAGTCCCTTAACTTTGACAGTGGTATTAGTATCATCTTTTAATTATGTGATGTGAAATATAATATTATAAAAAGCAGATGAAATAATCAAGCACAATTTGTTGCTATTAATAAGATGCAGTGCTTTTTAATATTCACTGTTATTTATTTCTGTTAAAAAGGTTCAACATGTCAACTACCATATGACTAATATAGAATAAAACATTAACACTTTTCAGTTGGAATGTGTGATATAGTTAAAAAAAGGAGACTACTGAAACTTTCGATTCTATGTCAGTGACTTTAACAATATATTGGTTCAACACTAGTTTAAAGGACAAGGAAAGTCTAAAATAGAATAAGGCTAGAAATGCTGTATTTTGTATACGAAACATAAGCATGAACTTACTGCATCACAAAGCCTAATTAAACAAATAATTTATGCTTTCAAAGTTGGCCACAGGGGGCTGTCATCTTGTAACTTTGTTTAACATCTTTGTCTGACCCTGACCCTGCACATGCTCAGTGTGGTCTGGGCTGCTTAGGGATCGTCATAAACAAAGCTGCATGGCTGGTAAGTAAGGTGGGGCTCCCCCTGCTGTTCATAAGTATGATTGTTTCCCAGTTAGGGACCGTCTGACAATTCCTATCCACAGCAGTAAATGAAGGGAGAATTTCACTGCATACAGTCAGGTTTCTTATAAAAATGGTACACATTTTTTTAATTAAAGTATATTGGAGATAGGTTTCTTTTTCATTAAAGAAAGTAAAAATGGGATATTTTCTTGACTTTCCTTGTCCTTTAAATAAAAATCTGTGTTGCACCCCACAATTCACATATTCATGTACATCACAAATTGCTCTTGTTGTTGGTAATACTTTAAGATGTAAAAACTAGAGAGTTTTTAAATTCCTTTTGGTTGTACCTGTATTTAAATCTAAAACAAAATAATTTGCACCTTGCCTGAAGGCATTGCTAGTTTTAGACTACTTTTTCATTATCAAAGGTAAGCACATTTGATTTTGCCATCTTTAACTTCTATTGTGCTTGGCCTTCTACTTCACAAACACCTGCCTGCACTAGTCATCTGCCTCTCTCAATAACATAGACACTGCTTCTCTTCAGTGCTCCAAAAATATGTCATGGTCCAAAACTTCACCCTCTCAAAATGATCTCCCTGTGTTAGGACCCCTCCCTTCTTCATAACTTAACTTCCACTTTGTATATTGTCTGTTTGGACAAAATCCCTTCTCCACCACTCCTCTCTCTTACAGATGAAGCCTTTCCCCATTTCATATCTCTATCCCAGTTGATCCACATCCCATCTGCAACTCTGTCTTCTTTCCTGAATAGAATGCATCCCGTATGTGTTTTAAGCCTTATCCTAGTTAGGATTAGCGATGGGTGAATTTATTCGTCAAAAACGAGACGCTGCAGACGTTTCACGAATTTTCCGCAGTTTTTCGCAAATCTAAACGGGACAAATTCGCCCATCGCCCTCTGCCTCTTTCATATGTACCTTTGTCTTTCCCTCTCTTTCCCTGACAGCCCCCTGAACCCTTGCTAATATTTTACTAATCTATTTGATTTGGTTCACTATATAAGGGACCCAATACAAATATGCAAATATGTAGAAATAGAATGGTACAGCCTAATGGAGATTATGCAGTTATGCACATATGCTGTACATAGGGGGATATCTATTAAAACTATTTTTTTCAAATTTTTATATAAAAACATTTCAGCCAAACTTCCAACCACGAATGCCCTTAATTTACTTAAAAAATTGAATTAAAAAAGTATGTGCAGGAAAAGTTGCGACAAAATTTGAATAGTGCAACTTTTTCAAATTTGTCGCTAGAAACCAAAACTTTTTTGGATTGTCACACAAAAACCAACGTAAAAATGCCTGGAACCCATAAAGATCATGAAAGCAAAAAAGGGACATCTGCCAATGACTTCTACATGAATTTGACAGGTTTTAACTGGAGTCGTTTCGGATTCGGATACTGCAGTTTTGTCGCATAATAAATCCTCTTTTTCCGTGACTTTTTCAGATTTTTTGCAACAGAAAGCCTGACCAGAAAAATTCAACCTTAAATAAATGTGCCAGATAATGCAATTTTACTTGCCAAGTATGCTTTTGGTGTGTAAACATTATATTAGAAGAATTCATACCCTTTAAACAAAACAGGGATTGTTTGTCCATACATTGCAATATATTTAAGCTGGACAACTACGTCAAAGTCATCCCATATCTGGCCAGTCCTATGCTCAATTTGCATCTAATTCACTAAGAATTCAATTGCTTCATTATACATTTTACAAAGGGACTAAGTTTTACCTGCAACTTACTTGCTGCTTTCAAAGTAAAACTCCCAAACTTGGCTGCCCTTTTATTAGACACCAGTGGGATCACCTGACTAGAGTTGGGGAGGGTGGGAGCTACAACATAGAGCTGGTCACGGCTCCTGTATAACTATAACAAACAAGGGAAAGTTGTGCTCACCACTAATTTTTAAAAACATTAGGTGGGGGTGCAATAAGGCTGTGACCACAAAATACATATATACAAATACAAGAGTCCTCTGCACTCAACCCATTATGAATATATTTAAGACAGAGACATTTTGTGCATACTGCTACTGAAAAATATCTTACCCTTTAAAGAAAACAGGGATTTTGTATATACAAGGGGTATATATACAAGGGGCATGACTTGATGCAGGACAACCTCCATGGTTCCCACCGCAACCAGTGCCAAAAATAAAATATGAAAATGCACCTAAAGAATCTGGCACAGATGTAATTGTCTGCCACTGTAAATGCTGAAATTCCAACTCTGAAAATATGTCCAATATATGACATGAAGAGGATACACAATTGCGCCAAAAACAATTTCCCTTGCAGATGCTATGATGTAGGAATTATTGGGAAAGGCACTGTATTCTGCCTGAAATAATTGTGATTTGCTTTTGAACACAGCACTCACATGTGTAAAATGTGTCCTGTATTGTGCATGAATGTGGAACTATTGCAAAGCAGAACTTAGATTATAAACATAGCAGGAGCCATTAGGGAGGTGATAAGGAGCTTGTGACCAGCCTGCTAGTGTGACGATGGCTAAATAAGCAAGATATAAGACTGCAGCTATTAATGTCTTTACAGAAGCAAATAGAAAATAAGTAGTATTTCTTATACTAATATTTGTATTCAGCATTTCCATGTGGAAAAAAGAAACAATGGTATTTTGGTCCTTTGAGGCATACTGGGAGGCACCTTTATCAAAACTCCCATAAACTCCCATGAACTAGAAAATCCAACCAATTGAAAACTATTCATAAATCTAAATTTTGAAAGTCGGATGAATATCATCGACCTGAAAACTCTAATTCAAAATTGAGTTTTTTTCAGAGAAGGCTGCAAACAACTCCAAACTGATACCTGGGCCTCCCCCATTGACTTAAAGTTCTTAAAAAGGGCCAGAGTATGATAAATCTTGAAAATCAAACAACAATTTTTTTAAAAACTCTAACCAAATTTGAATAACTCCCTAGTCGAATTTGACAGTTTTGACCATAAAAAAACTCGAAGATTCTAATTGTCTAATTTGAATTTTCAATTCCACTTTTTATAAATTTGCCCTTTAATGTTTACTGTTCCTCTTAAAACAATGAATTGGGGGCGATATAAGAAAAGAATGATGAATTATACCTTCATTATGCCAAAATACCACTGTATGATGGCTTAGCTATGGATTCATCACCATTTCAGAATACAGATTTTCACTAATGACCTATTGTGAGCTGATTATTAAGCAATGTGCTGATTATTTATATTGCTTTTTCTAGTGCAGTGTAGAACTGTGTATGGAAATAAATGATTCATCCTCAATATTTAAACATTTATACACACCTCTTTAGTGCATTAAAGGAATGTACTATACCTTGTATTTAACAAATATTTATCCCTCGGTGTTTGAGCATATCTTGTAGAACTGTGGAGGTTGCTCATATCCTAACTAAGAGTAGATTGTATTTTTAGTCAGATTGCATATAAAATACATTTAAGACCTTAAATAAAAAACGTTTGGTATCACACTAGTAGCAGTGATCACTTTACAGTGAGTAAGAATCCTTGGTGTAACAGCACCAATGAGTAAAAGCAACTCACATGCAAAAATGGGTCGAACTGAGAGCACCCTGAGACCTTTAGGGGCCAATTTATCAAAGGTCAGATTTTAATGGTTTTAGAGGGCAAACTCTAAAACCACAACTGTCATTGAATTTATTAAAAGTTCCCATTAAAAAAATTACGAATGAAAAACAATGCTGAATGATGCAATACAAAAATATGAATAACTTAAAAACTAAGAATTTAAGTTTATCCGATAATTCCTAGCAAACAAAATACGAAAACCTCTAAAAGTCCGAACTGATTTAGAGCGGCCAATAGAAATAGTGCAGCTCCCACTGACTTCTTATTACAGGTTTTTGTGGTTTTTACACTTCAAGCTCAAATTTGTAGAGCTTTTTGAAAAATTAGAAAACCATACATTTTTAGATATTCATGGAAAAAATCTAAATGTAATTGTTAGGAAATGACCCCCTTAGTGTTGATTTCATCTACAGAACCATCTGTTTATAGACCACTGCGAAGGCCCTGAGTAGATCACAGATTAATAGAATGGAATAGAAAAAAATAAAACACACATAAACACATTTACAGTATTGGCTGTGTATCAATCAAAGTAAAGTTAATACCAAACCAAAGGACAAATGATGGTCCCTAAACACCTATTAGCACAGAAGGCATTAGGAAGGAGGATCTTAGGGCTCACACCTATAATAACTAATCCCATATGCTTACCTAGATATGACATCTATGTAAAGTTCATAGAACAGAAGTCATAAAAATAGAAAATCCCAAAGTGGAGAAAATGATCGAGTATGTGTCTTCTGTGTCTAATAAACTTTGACATGGCTACGTTGATTTGTGCCCTAGTTCTTTCCATAGCTTTGTAGGACCCCCCTCCAATTAATTGTAGGGATCATCTGAGACCAGACTATCAATGTGTTAGGGACCCTACCCAATAACTGCAGGACATCCTTTTTCATGTCTTTTATTAACTCCCTCATGGGGGTTTTACCTACATCATTGTCCCCCACATGCAACACTAGGATCCCTGGAGGCCTCTATGAATCAAACATTCTCTCCAGCTGAGGTTGAACCTGCTCACACCCGATACCTCCTTTGCCATAGCAGTGAACGTTGACCTCTCTATGTGGTAAACCAAGATACCGACCCCCTGGTCTTATACATGCCCTCCTTTCAGCCCTGGCAATGTAAGAATGCCCCCACACCCAAACTGTACAGTGATTTGCCCCTGAAAAGCAAAAAAATTGTGCTCCCTTGACATCTTGACATCACTTAGCTCCCCCTTTCCAAATCCATCCCCCCCTTTTTTAAAATCAAAAAGACACTTCTTTGTACCTAATGACTTTCAAATGAGCTTTCTGCTGCCCATTCCAGGTGTACTTGCACAAGTCGAAATGCCAACTCAATGTCGACTTTCGACCTCAATGCTCCAACACCATGCGTCTGTACGAGTTTCACTGCATCATCAAAGGATGCATAGGAAACTCTCGCTACCTCCTCACATCATTCACAGAAAAACCCATTGGGTAAGACAAGTGATGGATGAGGTGAAACTTCCCTAGTTCCTTCTGGGGCATCACCCCCAAAGGAGAAACCTACAAATTAGCAATGGGTGATTCTGTAAATGGGCCTGACATCCTTCCCAGGCATATCTCCCTTTCTAGCTTCTCCCTAACCACCTCTGGGAAATCTCTTGCTGACCTCAAATTGTTACAATCAGTACCACCCCACCCACCCTCCTGAAATGGAATCCCAAAACCTGATAAAAACCTTCCCTCAGAAGAACTGCCTTTTCCCTATCTCAGTAAATATCCAACCACACTCCCATCTCATTTAAGTTGACTGGGGTCCTCCCTTTTTCCAGTACAATCGCCTTCTTGGCTCCCCTTTCTCTTTGTTGCTTAAAGCCCCGGGAAAGGGGTAGTTAGAGCCCCTACATCTTGAACATTCATGAGGAAATTTGCAAGCTGCCCCCACCTGCACTGGTTGGTGGGGGGCAAACACCTTTTCTGCCCCTGAAACAGCTGCTGCTGGCTGGCTAATATCCCTATGGTTCCACTTTAAGGAATGTCATGACATCCTCTGTCTGAACTGTTCATTGTATTTGAATCAGGCCTAATTACGGTTCCCCCATATGTCCTTTATGCCTCCAATATAGAATCTAAGTAGCAGAATAGACCGGAGCAGTACTTTTTTCCCAATTGCAATGGCCATAATGGAAAAGGCTTGAATCCAGTTCCTGAAGGTTCTAGGGATAAGCCTATACCTACTCCTGTCCTTATCTTCTTCCTTACAATGCTCTTTGCCCTTCTCCAACTTCTCAATGTTAAAATGTTCAAGCAGAAGAAGCGTAAATATATCAATATTATGCTTCTTTCATATCTGCTCCCTAACCTCCGGTTTCAGATGTGCCCCAAGAGGACCCTCAAAATAAATGTATGTATTGCCTTTCGCTGCATCCGACACTGACCGAAAGGAACTTTGACCCCTCATACTTTTTCCCCTCCTCCTTTGACTGGTCACACCTTAAGGTTCTGGCAGTCCCACCACTGCTTCTGTATTAATTACTATGGGGCATGTTTACTAACATTGGAGATAAATATCTGGAGAGATTTCTGGAGATGTTGCCCATAGCAACCAATCAGATCTTTGCTGGCTGTTTAAATCTAATTGCTGATTGGTTGCCATGGGCAATATCTCCAGAAATCTCTCCAGATATTTATCTCCAACGTTAGTAAACATGCCCCTATGTCACTGCTCCCTATGATCTCCTGCAAACCTTGCACATGCCCCAGCCCTGTTACCAAACTATTCCTGACTAAACCCCTACTCCCAGAATCACCTCAGCAAAATGTGCACCATGTGTGTTGTTGCCCATGAGGTTCCCATACTACCACTTGGGGAGGGGATCCTTGTGACTCACACCTGTCCCAACTGGCTAGAAGTTCCTTGAGCCCCTACCATAAATTCATTCATATCCTGATCAAGACGCCCCCCCCCTCCCAGTGGCACCTCCACTGCTTTGAGTTCCAACCTATTACTACACTCAACAGTCACCTGTAAAACAATAGTCTCTGACACTGAGCCCGATCCAGACATACCTGGTAGTCCTGCTGCTCCTATTTCACATGCACCAATGATCCCAGCTGCAGGGTCTAAAGGTCCAGCCACTCTCACTTCTTGCATGCCTTCCTGCTGTCTAATGGCACTGTGTTCCAGATGTACTGTATCTGTGAGGGTACAAGAACAGAAGATACCCCCAGCACAGCCATTCAGCAATAATCCTGTCTCCCTCTCTGCTACACTGTTTACTGCTGAGCTTTCCCTGTTGCTACCAGCACCACTCACTGCTGAGCGGGTCGCACTGTGTTAACGCTTAGCCTGCACACCGCACTGCCCCTCTAAATGACTTGCCACCTCCGCTACCTGTGACACCGGGCTGCCATCTCCACTGCCCAACACTTTCTCCCTCCTCTCTCCTGTGCCCTCCCCTACTCATACTTCTGCCCTCAATGCCACAGGTCCCTGATGTAACCTGGCTGGCTCTCCTTCCCTCCTTCCACGGTCTTGCCTGTCATCGCTCCTTTCCCCGGTATCTGTGCGTCTGAATGTTCCCACTGTTTTCCTCATCTGACTTTCCAGTTTTGGCACTCACATCCCTCTGGCCTGTCTGTACACCCAGTAATGTACTTTTACCATGACTCCTGGTGGTTGAGCCACTACCTGGTGATGGGCTGAGCTGCTCCGGGGGATGAGACCTTCTGGCCTGTGACAGACCTGCTCTGGAAAATGTGGGAATGGTCGCCAATTGCTGCTGCACCCACCCGACTCCACTCTCTGCTGCTTGGGCTTCTATCCGACACAGGAGCTCCTTTAATGCCACATGGTGAGTAAGGCTCTAGGACTCCTGACACTTTGTCTCTGTCCTAAAATGGCTTCCTTTGCTCCCTTTGACTTACACCAGTCTCCCTCTAGCCCCACCACTTCCAATGTCAGTGAGCCATCTAACCTTACTCCCATTGCCTTGTCATGCCCCCTTTCACTGCAGTCACTGCTCTGGGATAACCTTTCAACCTAACATATACAGTAATGTCTAAGAAGTATGGATTAAAGGAATTGTTCAGTGTAAAAATAAAAACTGGGTAAATAGATAGGCTGTGCAGTATAAAAAATGTTTCTAATATAGTTAGTTAGCCAAAAATGTAATGTATAAAGGCTGGAGTGATTTCATGTATAACAAGTCAGTCAGATCACTACTTCCTGCTTTTCAACTCTCTTTGTTTACACTGACTGGTTGCCCTGGCTACCAGACAGTAACCAATCAGAGACTTGAGGGGGGGCCACATGGGTAATTTCTGTTGCTTTTGAATCTGAGCTGAATGCTGAGGGTCAATTACAAACTCACTGAACAGAAATGTACCATGTGGCCCCCCTTCAAGTCGCTGACTAGCTCAGAGTTATAGAGCTGAAAAGCAGGAAGTTGGATTCTGGCTGTTTTATTAGACATCTGTTCACGCCAGCCTTTATATATTACATTTTTGGCTAACTAACTGTATTAGAAACATTTTTTATTTTGCACAGCCTATCTATTTACACAGTTTTTATTTTCACACTGAACTATTCCTTTAAAGGAAGTATGGATAGTTATGGCTACAGTGTATTAAAAATTTGTTAACTAGGCAAAGATTTAAGCTTCTGAATGTGCCGCTATAGGTTTAGTTGTGAAAGTGTAATACAATTCCTTCACATATTGACTCTATTATGGTTAATTGATATCTAATAACAGACTTTTAGCCTAGAAGTTTGGATAACCAGGAGAAATTGACAAACAAATGCGTTTACGAGTAGAGCTAATTAAATATGGGTATAACTCTAATAGCGTTAAATACTTTAAATTCTTCAAATTCTCTATTTGATCATTAACATATTTGTCCATAATATTATCGAATAATCTGTTAATTGCATGTTAGGTGAAGACACAAGTACTGTCTAGCCTTTTAAGATTCATTAGACTGGCAGGCAAAATAAGCATTTACTGAGCACTTTACTTTTATAAAAGATCTTAGGTATGCTTTTGCACTAGACATCAGTTTTTACACCTTTTTGTTCATAAACACATGCAAGAAATGTGCCACATCATAGCTGTGAAGAAATAGATTTTGAAAAAGTTGTTAATTCTTAACGATAACATTTCTCTAACAGACCAGTGGGATGTAATGAAATTCACTATTTGGATGTAACCAGACTTTGTTATTTTGAGATCATCTTAAATGAGGTCAACCGACTTCCTGTCTATGTTAATGATTATGAATCACTTTTCTTTCATCTTCATTATGAAGATTTTTCAGTTTAGCCCAAAATAGTAGACACACTGGTGGCAACAAACAAGAATCAAGAATATATATTTCTCAATTGGACCTATGATTCCAGGAGCTAATACTGCCTTCCTGGGCAACTATTGATGGGTTTTGGGAAGTGAAGGCTTTCATGAAATATTGTGAATCTTCATATTTCAAATGAACATTAATTTAACTTGGCACTAGATTCAATAGGGGATTACCATGGGAAGTTCGTATTTGAAAGCAAGTAGTTGACCCATACCTGCTTGGATGATGAAAGGAAAAACTGATGACGGAAAGCACCTGAGGAACAATAACTTTCCAAAATTTCCAAAAGTGAGAGTATTACAATTCAATATTTAGGTAGGCCAGCTAGTGTAAGGATAGCTTCTGTTAAGCTCTCCTTAGGAGAGATATAGGATTAGGCTAGATAGTTGAGCAGTTGAGGCTCCACCAAGGATAAACAAGGTGATAGAACCCTGGTTCCACCTAGCTTGACATGCATGCTTTATCCTGGCAAAAAGTGGGAAGAGTACTAAGTTAAATGCACAGTGAAACGTTATACTGTATTACTGATTGCTGTGACTGAAACCATCAGAATGACTGATATGAAGCTGTAACAGAAATGGAATAAAACTTGTTCCTGTGTTCATCTTCAGGATCTGTGTGACTCTCCATTACAACACAGTTTCTCATTACAAAACAGTTTCTCATTACTAAACATCATCTTCCTTTAATTTTGGTGTGAGTGAAAGGGCAAACAGGCAAATTAGGCTTTGTAACGCAAAGTTATTACACTCCCATGTGGCACCCCATTACAAACCGGCAATTGCCAGAAAGTCACTAGCACAGTTTTGAAGCCTATATCAGGCAAATTTTGCACTCAGGCGAACTATCGTTACTCTGCAAATTCACTAAAGTGTGAATTTTGCAGAACCTTACCTTTTTACCTTTTTGAGTTTCCTTCGCCAGCTTAGACCTGGCAAACTGATAAAATGAAGCTACATCATCCTCAATCCAATGTCAGTAACATCATATCCTGTATTCCGAAAAGTCATAAAAAATTTCCATATTTTAAAGCAGGATTGTCTTTAAAAGTTGTACTGTAACTGTTAAAATGTTTATTTAATTTTACCATTTGAGGGGCATGCCACATTTGTTTTAGGGTGGGCTCATGTCTAGTGCATTAAAGGATCTATTTTGCCATTATTTTGTTTCCTTGAAAATCTTTAAAAATAAGTGGCCACTTCAAGAATTTGCACCAACATCTCTAATAAAGTCATAAATAAGAGCTATATAAACCCGACCTATTCAAATTGACCTAAGCATAAGTGCACTAACAAAGTTTCACTAAGGCAGAAACTATGCGCTATGAAATGCTCGCGCTGACGAATTAACGGTAGCGAAACTTCACCAGCTTTCAGCTGCAGAGACACAACTTCTCATTTTAGTGAAATAACTTACAACTTCTCATTTTAGTGAAATAACTTAGTGGTAGCGAATTTGCACCTGGTGAAGTGGTGTGGAGTATGGCGAAGACTTCGCAGATGAAAATTTGCCCCAAGATCTAAGTGAATATGCCCCAAGATCTAAAAGCAAGGGAAGATCAAAATTCTCTTTGGTATTTAACATAGCAACACAGGGAGGCAAATTTATCAAGGGTCGAATTTCGAGGGTTAATAAACTCTCGAATTCATCCCTCAAAGTAAAATCCTTCGAATATTGAATTAGAAGGATTTTAGTGCAAATACTTTGATCGAATAAAAATCGAACGATAAAATCCTTCGAATCGAACGATTCGAAGGATTATAATCGATTGAATGAACAATTTTTATTCGATCATGAAAAACTTATAAAAGTGCTGGGGAAGGTCCCCATTGAACCTTGGTAGGTTTAAACTGCCGAAGTATGTAGTCGAAGTATTTTTTAAATAGACAGTACTTCGACTATCGAATGGTAGAATAGTTGAACGATTTTTAGTTCGAATCAAAGTCGAAGGTCTTACTAGCCTATTCGATGGTCGAAGTACCCAAAAAAATACTTCGAAATTCAAATTTTTTTTCATTCGAATCCTTCACTCGAGCTTAGTAAATGTGCCCCTTACTGTTTACTTTTGCCTTGTACTATTTGTTTGTACAATAAAGCCAATTTTTGACCAAACTGTGTAGTGGTTTGTGCATTTGCTTCCCCATTTTAAGATATCATATCCAATTTAGATATAATATCATATATTGTCATCTAGTTCAATAGAATTTTTGTTTTCTTATTAATGGACTGAAGGTTGCCCTATACAAATGTTTGTGCATTCTGCTGCTTTAACCATATTCCATCTATCATACAGCATCAAAATATGTGTAAAACCAAAAGAATTACATTTTGCTTTTCAAATTTGTACTCATATGTAAACCCTATAAACAAGCAATAATCTACAACAAACAGAAATAAGAGATTAAATCAAGAAAGCATAGGGTGCCAAAAGGTGTGGTTTTACAAGAATAAAGGAAGCTTCTTGGTCACAGTTTGTGGCCTCCCTATTTAATATGAACCATTTTACATGAATAAACTATAAAGGATACAAAGGTTAATACAAATAAATGCATTACTCCTATTTTTATCATAATGCATGTATATGTATTTCTGTATGACAATATCATGAATGTTGCAAAGCCCAATGTTACCATTTGACTTACAACTCGTTTTCTTTAATCTTAAAAAGGCCAAATGTCTAGTTACATGACAAAAACATAAAAATAGCAGCTTTCAACAAGCTTCTTTGTGCCGGTATGACATGTAATCCATTTCACTCTCTTTATAATTCCCTCTGTTAGTTCAAGGTAGATTGCCCATTGTAATGAAGCATCTTTTTTTAAAGCCTTAAGGTGCATCTTAATGGACTTTCCATAGATGGAAATCAGATGGCTCTGTATGAAAAAAAAGAACACAATATATAAAGTGCATGGCGTTCAGAGATTTGCTTTTGCTTGAGTAAGTATTTGCTTTGAAATGTTATGTACACTTCTTTGTCGCATGAGTTTTTTTCCATCAACAAAAGCTTTACACATTTGTACACCTCCTGTGAAGTCTCTCACATGCTGCTGAGTTCTCACCATGTTCTCCATAGGGGGTATAAAACAGTAAACATCATTTTGAACTAAAACAATAGCTAATTACTCCATTACATTACTATAGCAATTTTAAGACCTAACATTACTGCAATGTTATTACAAACCCAATGTTATTAAAAAATTGTTAGACCTTTATGTGTTCCTGCAGAATCAAGTTTATTTCAGTGGACCCAAATGCTGGCATTAATTTATGTTATCAATATTCAGGCTATATCTTGGGACTTTTTACTGTTATGCTATTACAATTTGCAGACATATTTGGTCTGCCTTCAACAGCATCATAACCTGCCTCTTATCTGCAAAGTTCCACTTTGCTCTTAACATTAAACTTATAGTGGGAAGTCAAACAAAGTGTAATAAAAGTACCTGGTGGTCTAGTGGTGCGGCGGCATGGACGGCCGCCACGCCGCTGCGCTCCTTCTTCTTCCTCCTCCCAGTGCCATTAGGGCGCGCGCGGCGTGCCTGCGCGCCTCTTAAAGGCGCAGGCACGCTGGCGTGATTGCGCCAGCGCGTTCTGGCACGAAAACGCACATTCTGGGCGTGGAATTCTTGCCCTATAAAAGGCCCATTCAGACTGCTGACTGATGCCCGTGATAAAACTTGTTTCTAGTGGTTCCTGAGCCTTGTGCGTCTGATCTGTTCTGTATCAAGTCTGTTTGATTACCCGTGTTTGACCCAGCCTGTTCCTGACTATTCTGCATTCTGTATCCTGACCCTCGCCTGCCTACGACAACTCTCCCTGCTTAACCCCTCGATTGACAACCCGGTTTGACCCTAGCCTGCCTGACGATTCTTGATATCTGCCTGCCTCGACCCTGCCTGTCTGATGATTCTCTTGCCTGCTCCATTTGTACCGTGACCTTCGGCCCAAAAGACTCTGCTAACAGCCGTGCCCCTTCGCCAGCCAGAACATCTCGCCTTGCACCCCTCGTTAAGTCCAGGTGGCACCTAAGTAAGCTGAGGGCTCTTCCCGAAGCCCAGCGGTGGTCACACTATTGGTGAAGCCGAGCCAAGACCAGGGTGCTTGGCATTTGTTCTGGTATCGGGTGCCGGCCGTGTAAGGGCCCGAAGGCGCAGCAGTAGAAGTTGCGGACCAAAGAGGAGACAAACACCAGGTTCGAAGTACAAAAGGTTTATCCAATAGAATCGTCAGGGTACAGGCAATAAGTCAGTTCAGGCGGCAAACAACGGAGTCAAGAAAGCAGGCAAGGATCGGTACACAGAATATCAGTAATCAGAAATCACACCCAGGAACACAAGTCAATGGAACCTATAATTGGGCAAAGAAGAAAAGGGCAATGGGGTTTAAATAGTCCAAGGCTTGGCGCCAAATTGTTGACGCGCTGGCGTCAGACGCAGACGCCACCGTCCCCACGCTGACGTCCTGACGCCGGCGCCCGATTCTGACGCCGGCGTCCGTTCCTTCGCCGGCGACCAATCCCAGATCGAGAAGACGCTGATGTCACAGGGCAGCGCCCAGCAGGAGCCATGCGGTGGGGCAGGAGGTCGCCATCTTGGACGCCATCTTGGGTAAGAATAGTAGTTTCCATTACAGTACCCCCTTCCCTAGGGGGGGCCTCAGGACCACCGGGACCAGGACGAGAAGGAAACTGTTTGTGGAACCTGCGGACAAGGATGGGGGCATGAACATCAGACTTCTTCACCCAGGAGCATTCCTCAGGACCGAAACCCTTCCATTCAATGAGATATTGGAAAGCACCCCTGGAAAGGCGAGAGTCTAAGATTCGGTTAACTTCGAACTCCAAGAAATCATTGACGACAACAGGAGCTGTGGAAGAAGAAGAAGGAGAGGAGACTGCAGGTTTAAGAAGAGACACATGAAACACATTAGGGATCCTCATTTCGGGTGGGAGAAGAAGACGGACAGCCACAGGATTGATGACCTCAATGATGGGAGAGAAGGTTTTGAAGACACAGAAGAAATTTTAACGACAGGAACAGCGGGTAAACAGTTCTGTAAACAAAAGGGGCTCCACCTGGAAACTTGTGTAGAGGCCCAATCAATGACAGGATTATGGAGGCACAACCAGGGTAGACCTAAAACAACTGGAGTGGAGGGGCAATCGATAAGAAAAAAGGACAGTCTTTCCAAATGCATGGTGCCCACCTTGAAAGAGAGTTCTTGGGTAGTTTGCGAGATGACAGCGGAAGACAAGGGACGATCATCTATCGCCAGGACTCGAAGCGGACTTGCCAAAGACTGGAGAGGAATGGAATGTTTAACAGCGAATACTCGGTCCATGAAATTTCCAGCTGCGCCAGAATCAAGGAAGGCCTGAGAAGAAATCTTTTTGGAACCGAACTGGATCTGCACTGGGAGGAGGAAACGTTGAGCAGAAGAATGGGGAGAATGACAAATTCCACCCAGGTAAGTCTCCCCAAACTTACCTAGGTTTTGGCGTTTCCCGGCTTCACTGGGCATTCATGAGCAAAGTGAGCTTTGCCCCCGCAGTAGAGACATAACCCCGCCGCCCTTCTCCGATTCTTCTCCTGTTCGGAATGACGAGCCCGTCCGATCTGCATCGGTTCCTCTGCTGGTAGAGAAGAGGAAGAAGCAGAAGCCGCAGGAGGTGGAGAGGGCGAGATGTGAGCAGGATCGTAGAGCAAGGGTCTCTGGAAATGTGGGGCCAGGATAGGCTGGAATCGTGAATTCCTCTTAGAGCGTTCGCGATCAAGTTCGATCTGGAATTCCCTCTGGCGGGTATCCACTTTCACGGCCAAGGCGACCAGGTCCTCCCATCTGGAGGGAATCTCTCGGGACACCAGGTCGTTCTTAATCCGCATAGCTAACCCATTGTAGAAGGCTGCATGGTAACCATCGTTGTTCCAAGAAGTCTCCGCCACCAGGGTGCGAAATTCGATTGCATACTCGGAGACCGAGCGGACGCCTTGTTGAAGCTGGAAAAGCCTGGCGGAGGATGAAGTGGCACGGCCCGGAGCATCAAACACCGTACGGAGTTCTTGAATGAATGCCCTGGCGTTATCAATCAGAGGATCCTCCTTTTCCCAAAAGGGTGATGCCCACTCCAAAGCCTTTCCCTGCAAACGGGTGATTATATAACCCACTTTGGCACGTTCAGAAACGAACTGACCTGGCAGCAGGGCGAACTGAATCTCGCACTGGTTGATGAAGCCCCTGCACGCTTCTGGATCACCGCTAAAAAGAGGTGGAGCAGGGAGACGAGGTTCAGAAACCTGGAGTGGGATAGGAATGGCCGGAGCAGGCACAATCGCAGGAGCCGCGGGTGACAGAGCTGTCAGCTTCTCCAGAATTGCCTCCAGAGCCTGGCCGAAATGGGATTGCTGGGCTTCATAGGTTTTCATCCGCGAAGCCAATCCACGAATGGCCCCTCCTACATCGAGAGGTGCTTGGGCCTCCTCCGAAGGGTCCATGGCCAGGTTCGAAGTACAAAAGGTTTATCCAATAGAATCGTCAGGGTACAGGCAATAAGTCAGTTCAGGCGGCAAACAACGGAGTCAAGAAAGCAGGCAAGGATCGGTACACAGAATATCAGTAATCAGAAATCACACCCAGGAACACAAGTCAATGGAACCTATAATTGGGCAAAGAAGAAAAGGGCAATGGGGTTTAAATAGTCCAAGGCTTGGCGCCAAATTGTTGACGCGCTGGCGTCAGACGCAGACGCCAGCGTCCCCACGCTGACGTCCTGACGCCGGCGCCCGATTCTGACGCGGGCGTCCGTTCCGTCGCCGGCGACCAATCCCAGATCGAGAAGATGCTGATGCAGCGCCCAGCAGGAGCCATGCGGTGGGGCAGGAGGTCGCCATCTTGGACGCCATCTTGGGTAAGAATAGTAGTTTCCATTACAGGCCGTGACTCAAAGGTGATAAGGAAGCTTGTGGACACCTAGAGGGTGAATTATGGTTCGAATTTAAATTTTTGCAACAATTCAAATTTTTCTGCACAAAAACTCACAAATTTGAATTATATTTTCAAAAACTCAAATGTCTGGTATTTATTAAGAAAAAAAACTCGAAAATTTAAATGTAAAAAATCGGCATTTAAAAGCTGGTGAGTCCATTTAGAAGTGAATGGGAGTTGTCCTAGGTTATCAAGCCATTTTTTTAATTCGAGCTTTTCGAGTTTTTAAAAAACACAAAAAATCAAAGGTATTTGAGTTTTTTCACAATTGCATTCAATTGAGTTTTTACATTCTGATTTTTTCCATAAATAAGCAAACATTCAATTTTTTTTAAATTGTGAGTTTATTAAAGTAGAAAAACCTCACAAATTAGATTTTTGATAAATAATCCCACTAGCATCTGAAGCCAGTAAGTAAAAGATATGAAATTTTTTTTATAGGAAAACAAATGAATAATGTACTATACATAGAAAGTCACCATTAAAATGTGTGTGAAGGTTCTTATTCATCAAGATCATGGTATATATATATAGTTATAAGTCAAATCAACTGGACTTGCCATATTTTCTTTTTTCTTGAAGAGACCATGGTATATCTATAGTTGTAAGTCAAATCAACTGGACTTGCCGTATTTTCTTGTTTCTTGAAGAGGTTTCGCTAGGCGTTCGACTGATTTTCTCAATTTAGAATGACTATATATACACCATATACTTTTTATTGGTAAGTGTCCTTATGGTATACACCAAATTATGTTGCAGAAGACTAGCAGATTACCTTTTAAAGCTAAACAGAGCATGTAATAAAAGTTGAAAAGTTTGCATCAGGTCTAGTAACCCATAGCAGCTCGTCCGTTTGAAGCAAACTTCACAGGTTGCAAAGGGTAACTCGACCTGGTACATTTATTATGATACTGCCATAGTTAGAGTGAGATGTATCTTTCTTAAATATTGTCATATCATGCAATAAAAAGGGTTAAGCTTATACTGAGTGTGAGATTATACTAAATGTGAGATTAGAATTTACCACAAAAAAACTCACCCACTTTCTATTCATTGATATGGGATTTTTAGAAGTGTATTAATTAATGGGTGAAAGTTAAAATTCACCATTTGATAAATGCATTTCTAAAAATCCCATAGGAATGCATAGAAGGTGTGTGAATCATTCTGCTACAAATGTATATAAATGTTTAGATATGCGAAGGCACTTTAGACAGTTCAAAGGCTCTTTCTAACTGATCGATGTATTAATTTTCAAATTCACTAATTAGATTTAAAAAAAAAAAAAACTCAAATCAGAAAAAATTTAATTGTTTTAGAATTGAGTGAAAATCACCCATTAATTCCATTAATTTTTACAAATTAACCAGGTATTAGATGCCACAATTTTTTCATTTGAATTTTTGAGATCTTTCTTCAACTGATAATTCTCAAAATTCTCAAAATCCAAATGTGGCTTATTTTAATAAATCTGTGCTCATGTGACAAGTTGTAACCCTGACACATGCAACAACCTCAAGACATCTAGATTTTGATGATGATCCACATGCCAAAATTCTGAATATACACTTCCCATTCATTTCTATGGCATCTCGGTAGATCAGAGCTGGCAAACTAAAATTTCTGATAATATTTTTGTTATATCATACATCTCAAAAAATCTTGTAATCTGGGGTTGAGAAATTGACAAAGCTTTCATAAATCAAGGGGAACCTCTTATTTTGCATTAACTTACAGCACACATGAATCTCTAACCTCAAGCCATAAAATATGTTCCCCTTAGGTAACCCATGGAAACTACTGTATGTACACAATATCAGTGAAAAATGTAATGGTTATTTTCTATTTATGGCTTTGTTCACTAAAGACACCATAAATAATAGTGTTAGTCAACTCCTTCAGGGCCAATGGATGTGTTACACATGGGACCAGTTTTATGTAGTGTAAAGTGGGGTCATATGGGAGCAATATGGATTGATAACATGTTACACAGCAGCAGAATGTTTCCTTGCACTCGATAAATGTACCCCAAATTGGTAAATTAACACTTGATGCCTATGAGAAAAAAAATGATTACAAAACTGTGTCATAGTTAATCATCCTCATCATTATTATTATTATTAATAATATATTTAGGATCAGAAAGGCATAACATAACATAACGAGAGTATTTCTGCTCGGCATTTATTCTCATCTACAGATTACACTTCTGTCTCTCTAGAATTTCAAAATGAAAAGGGGTCAGTACATGCTACAGGAGTCAAAGGCTGTTATGCTTTGTGCCCTCTCTAAGCAAACTATATTTCTTATTCTGATAGTGAGTAAGTGGGCACTTGGCTTAATTTGACAGCATGTCTCTCAGAATTTCCCCTGAGCCTTTTTTGTGCCTGCCAAAGTCTCCATTCTCTGGCATTCACTTTCTAGATGCCTTGCTTGCCCATATTTCATTTTGGCACTTGTCTTCAATAGGTTCATGCAGATACCACTGTTATTTTGATGGGGCTGTGTTAAAGGTGTGTTAAAGGTAATAATTTTTTTATGATATGAAGAAAAATAAAACTAGACTGCCTCTGATCAGTAGATGAAATATGGAGGAACATTATTACGCATACTTACATGACATAGCATAATGGCATAAATGTTTTTTTTAAACGTAGAATATTAAAGTTAGGTCTCTATTTAACCAAAAAATATACGTAAAAATAAATAAGCTTTAGGGATCTTTATTTTAAAGTTCAGAAGATGCAGAGGATGGCACCAATGGTATGAAATTCCAATTTTATTGTAGTGCTCAGAACACAAGGGATAGGATCAAATGTTTTGCGGAAGTAGTATGCCCTTGAGAAAGGGAATACTGCTGCTGCAATGTGTTTGAATTTCAGGTATTATTGTTTTCATTTATGGTCTGGATATTTGTACTGACAGGCTGGCTTTTATACTTGTCATGCCCTCACCAGTGCTTTCTAAAGCTCCTGCTAAATTTGACACATTGGACCTATGTGAATCTCAAGCATGTGCAACTTTTCTCCTTCTAATGATCCAAGTACAAAATGCAACATACCTTAAACCTGTGCAGCAGGGGATGTAAACCAAAACTAAAAGTTTTTCCTATTATAGGTCCTATTAAAGGTATTCTGTACTCAACCCATTATCCGTATATTAAGGAGACATTTTGAGTCTTAAGCTACCAAAAGTGCCCCCTTTAAACAAAACAGTTGTTTTTTGTACATATATTTGATACAGTATATTTATTCTGGGCAACTACTTGTCATGATAGTCATCCCTGTTCTGGTCACAGCCTCATAAACCCCCGCCTAATGGTTTAAAATGGTGGTGAGCACAATTTTCCCTTTTTTGCTATAGTTTATACAAGAGCACTGGCCAGCTCCATCTTGTTGTTTCCACCCTTTCCAGCTACATGTAGGTGATCCCAGTGGTGGCCAATAAAAGGACAACCATTTTGGAAGTCTTAACCTTAAAAGCAAGCAAGTTGCAGGTAAAACTGATTCCCTTAGTTAAAATTTATACTGAAGCAGCACAATTCTTAAAATAGAACTAAACCCTAAAAATGAATTTGGCTAAAAATGTCATATTTGATATACTGAGCATATTGTATATACCTAAAGTTTTAGCTTCTCAATAGCAGCAATAATCCAGGACTTCAAACTTGTCACAGGGGGGTCACCATCTTGAAAAGTGTCTGTGACTCTCACATGCTCAGTGGGCTCTGAGCAGCTGTTGAGAAGCTAAGCTTAGGGATCATTGCAAATGATCACACAGAAAATTAGGTTTTTGGATTTGTTTTCGCTAGGCATTGTCTGGAAAACTTTTTTAGAGCGTTATTCTGAGCTTTTTTTTAATTTTTTACTTTTTGTGTTTGGATCTTTTAATAAATTCCATGACAACTGTGGTTTTAGAGTTGATTTTAGTCATACTGTCCAAAACAACCACTCAAATTCGACCTCTAATAAATAAGCCTCCAAGTTCACTGTATATGTTGTTGGTCCCTGAGTTCAGTAACTGACACCAGCTCAGAGCATGTGCATTGCAGAAAAGGAGATGGGGAACTACTGGTTCATCTTTACTGCTAAAGGGCTGTGGGTGCTTTGAGCTGTTACAGAAGCCCAAACCCTAATGTACAACATTTCTAGCCTACTTCTTTAGTTAAGCTTTAGTTCTCCTTTAATTAATCAGATGAAAATGAGTGTAGGACTGGCCAGACCAGGAATAACTTTGACATGGTTGGCCAGCTTAAATATATTGCAATATATGGACAAACAATCCCTGTTTAAAGGGGAGGGCATTTTTTAGTAGCTCACGGCACAAAATGTCTCAATGTCATTAATATATTGATAATAGGTTGAGTGCAGAGGACCTCATGTATTTGTCTTTGAGAATATAATTCTTAGCAACTTTCAAATAAATCTTAATTTTTTTTATTTGTAAATGTAACTGCAACTGAAATCAATAAATGTCCCTTTCTATTCTCCTGTTCTGTTAATATAACAGAAGTCAGGTTTCCTACATGCAAGACAGAACTGGTAATTAGAAAGCTTCTGCTATATATTTGCATAAGTCAGAGCCACCAGGGCAGAAACAAACTCAAGAGACAAACAAACAGCTTTCATTAGCAAATATGTGTGCAAGTTACTTTAAAACCACTGAACATTTTAATTAAAACTTTTGACATCCCCACAGATTTCATGTATTTACACAAGACATGAAATAATTTATCTGTATATTTATGAAAACTCTTGAAGGAGTAATAAAGAGGTCGCTTTATGCATGCACTATGGATTTTCATATTTGAAGTGATACAGGTCAGTTAGTGATGTCATTTAAATACACAGGGGATTAAAGTAAACCTTTTTTAATTGTTCCTTTTTGTATATATGTTTTATGATTTATTTGTGAATTCCTCTACTCAATATGGCAAACAGTCCACAAATGATATCAGGGGTGCATCTAGATGGATTTGGTGGGACAGGATGAATTTGGCAGCATTTATAATCCCCTACATTATAAGGAGCAGAATCTCTCCTCAAAAGTGGAAACTCTGCTTGTTAACTTACTAGGGATGACTTTTGCCACCCTGGGTAAAACATCACCTGAGGACCAGTTATCACTTCCCTTTTTGCAGAATAGTGCCTGCATGCTGTGAGTGAACCTGTTCCAAGTGGTAGGCAAAAGTCAACAATATGCAATGCACTGATGAGACAGCATGATAA
This sequence comes from Xenopus petersii, assembly GCA_038501925.1. Taxonomy (NCBI): domain Eukaryota; kingdom Metazoa; phylum Chordata; class Amphibia; order Anura; family Pipidae; genus Xenopus; species Xenopus petersii. The sequence continues at coordinate 37,800,468 of CM076685.1, forward strand.
ACATGATAAACTATCATGTCATTTATATCTCAATAATTAATCATACACTACATGATAATTAATCATACACTACAGTTTCAATTTTCATATCAATGAATGAATATATATATATATATATATATATATATATATATATATATATATATATATATATATATATATATGTATATAAACATACAAATTACTGAGTACAAATAATGCTTTTGTAGGGGATCAGCCTTCCCCCTGTTCTGCCTGTGACATCACTGAGCCAGGTTACAGGCAGGGGAGTGACCAATAGGCTCAAAGCCCCAGAGGCCATATGGGAAAAAGAGGAGGATCCAGGAAGAGCCTGGGTTTGGAGCCTAATGAAAGGGGTGGCCCAGGAGAGCTTATAAAAACGACAGGCTACTGTTTCATGCTGTGCAAATCTAGATGTGGTAGTATAGAGAGAGCCCATCATGTTCCCTGCCAAGCTGCTATAGACTCAGGAGTAGTGATGGGCGAATAAATCTCTGTGTTTCGCTGCCTGCAAATAAATGTTCTAAACTGCGGCAAAAATTTGCCAGCGAAAAATCCGTCACAACAATAAAAAATTTGGAGTTGTTTGATTTGATAGTTGAAAAGAGTCAAGTAAAGCAATGTCCATCCTGTGAGAGCATGCTCTCCAGGGGGAGTTTAGATTGCTCTGGTGGCTGGCTGGATACCCCAGAGATTGTGAGCTTGGAATGGAAATTTTAAGAGACAAAAGAGGCAAATTTACTAAAGGGCAAAGTGGTTGTCGCCAGAAAGACTTTTTTAATATTCCAAAGTGGATTGTGTTTAAAAGTTGTATCTGTTAAATACATATTTTTTTATAATTTTTTTTAAACCATTTTGAGGGTCATGCCTCATTTGTTTTAGGATGGTCTCATGTCTAGGACAAGAGGATCTCATGGGACATTTTTAATAAGTTGTCTGCCGAGACGTAACTTCTCATTTTGATGAATTAGCTTATGCGCTGCCAAAGTGGCGCAAAGTGTGCCAGAGCCTTCCGAAGCAAAAAAAAAACGCCCTTTAGTGAATTTCACCTAAAGTGTTTTCAGGCATAGATACTGTACCCACTGTTGTGCCTGTGAGAGACTGGACTGGCCCTGAGACAACTATGAGAAGGAAGATCCTTGAGAGTCTTTGCAGTCTTGCTGTGAATGTTGTTAAATCCTATCTGGTGGGTCACCCCAATGCTACCTCAGATGATCTGATTGAAGTCCTAGAGGTGACATTTGGCCCTGTAGGGAGTACTACAGAGATGCTTTATCGCTTCCACTCTACATTTCATAAAGAGAAAAAAATTTGTCTGTGCATGTTGTGCAGCTAGAATAAGGCCTGAGACTGTTAGTGAGCCGTGGTGTAATTACAGGTGATAAAATTAATTCTCTGAGAATTTGCCAACTGAGAAGAGTGACCCTGAATAGTAACCCTCTTGCCATGACAATCAGAGCACACTACCAGGATAAGCTACCCCCTGGGTATGTAGTTTTGATGGAGAGAGGAGGTGAGAGGAGGCAGATGCCTATGTGAGGGTCAAAAGGAGTTCCACCCCATGCCATGCAGAGAAGTCCACTGCTGATGCTAAGCATTTGGAAGAGAATACAAAACTTTGCAAAGGGTTGGAGGAGTTAAAAGCTTCATTGTCTGAGAGAGCCAGAATCCCAACTGAGACTAAGGAAGTTCCTAAGTGTTATTGTTGTGGCAAGCATGGCGACATCCAGCCAAACTGTCCAGTTCCGGATGACCCAATCTGCACAGTGTAAAGTACGCCACTGGTGTAAAAGGTTCTATGGAAGATGTTACAAGTGCCAAGTGGTGGGTCATCAGGCCTGAAGTTGTACAAAAGTTCTACAGTACAGAAGTCTTCAATTTGTGAGAGTGACTCAAGAGAAGATTACTGTGGAGAATCCTGTTGGAATGAAGATGGCCCCTGAAAACTCTGACAACCACGATAAATCTAAGAGACTGAGTCTGGGTAAGTGCAGGCCTCCAGATAAGGCCAATGTCTCAGGTAACAGTAGTGACACTGAAATTATTGACTGTTTTGCTGTTCAGGGTATATGGCAAGTTTGGACGTTGCCGGTTTGGAATTCCCACTGAGATCTGTGCTCCTCAATGCCCAACTAGGTGGAGGCACTATGCTGTAAATCCCAGTTCCCAGTATCTTTCATAAGTAAAGAGAATTCAGGGCCCTAGATTACAAAGGGTTAATTGTTTTTTTTTAAGGGAGTGTAGCAAAATAGGGTTATCTTTGCATAACTAGTAAGCTACTAGGATGTCCTGTAGCACAAAGGGACTTTCTGCATCAATTCCATTTTCAGTCACTTGGAAGCAGCACTAGACACATTCCTTAATCACAACAACAACAATATAGTTGCTATATTTGCTGTTTGACAGAATTACAAAGAAATTAACTGAGCTGTTGTCTCCTCCCAATAAAATTTTAAGGCACACTTAAAATGCATGCTGCTACACAAGAGTAAAATGTTATTAAATTCTAAGCAAAAGCCTCAATTTACAAAAGTGCCATCGCTGTAAAAACTTCTAGAGGCACAGCACCACAATATCGCTTTGCTTGGATTTATGTGGCAGGTTTCCACCAATGGAACACCAATGTAGGGAAAATATTGCTGTTTAATATGAAATTTTCTGGTCCTACTTTGAGGCAGTCACTTAAAAACAGTAATGGTCCAACAGTTCCAAATCACAGTTCTGGCAGGTCAGTAAATTGTTGAAATGCTGAATTTGAAAAGTCTCTGGAATAAAGTTGAGTGTATTTTCCATTCAATATAATACAGAATAAGATGAGTAAAAAATACACAGATTTGCTCTTTGGAAATGTTCTGTTCCATTAAGCACAAAAGATTCAGAACTTGCATTATGGACTGTCTATTTTCTCTCATCCATTTAATATCATAGAAGCTTTTGCAAGAATTAATGTAAAAGGCCTTCTAAACTTGTCTTGTGCATTGCTTTTGTTGTAGGAGTATGAGAGTATGTGTGTGATGGAGAAAGATCTTGTTTCCATTTAAACACATTTTTGCATCTATTGATAGCCCATCTTCACTCAGCTTTCATAGTATTGGAAGATGATCTTATTTTGCTAAATGGTGGCACTACATGAATGTCAGGATGCATAATGCATTTTAAAAGGCAAATATTCACTTTGCATAGGCTAGTTATTCATCAGAAAAAGTAATCAAACTGCTGTTAACGTAAAAACATGAACATAGTACTGTAGGGAGAAATTAACTTTACCTCCCTTAGAAAAAAATCTTTATACTTTGTGCTGACCACATTCCTGGAGTGTGGTTGGTAGCCAACTAATGTAGTACAATGAGAAAACTGGTTAATTTAGCTTGTAAAGAATATAGCATAAATGTATAGCTAAACAACACAAGTTATAACCTTAAAAGGGGTTAAAAAACAATGGATAATGTGGTTTTTCCTTTCTCACCCTTTTAATTTTCTCAAGGATAACATACCCTTGGCAACGCTGACCAAGAAAGGAATGTGCAAAATATTCAGCTGGTAGCTCATCACACGACTGCTTGTGTGTGTGTGTGGTATGGTATTGAACCCTTCAAGTCTGTTCATAACCAATCACCCAACATTTCATGGGATCCAGAGCTATGTTGCTGCTGTAACCATGTATTCAACAATAAAAGCTAAATATAATATATTTTTTTTGTTCTTTTGGTAGTCAATTTTACACATTGCAGCTTGCATCAACTAGGAATAAGAAAGAGCTACTAGACACTGCAGAGTAAAGTATGCAATTTGATTGTTTTGGCTTCAGCTGTTGGTGTCAGTGCCAAACCAAAGCTTAGGGGTACCCTGGGCAAGCTCCCACCCTCAATCACCTGCTTGCTATAACACAATTCATTGATGGAGGGGGATTGGGGTAAATGAGCAGGTGCAATGATGCTATACAAGATAGGGTTGAGCAGTAAGGCTCTTGATGGTCCACTTCCTTATGGTGATTAGTTAGAGTGGTGATTCAATGAACAATAGTAATAAGAGGGCAGAAGGCTGAACTGGCAGGGGCAAAAGAGGTACATTCCAAGCACCTCCTACTCTGTTACGAACTAGACACAGGACTCTTCTGCCTCCACCTATTTCTGGCCATGGTTGTTGATACTAGATTAATGAAGCATGAATCTTTACTGGTCTTCAAGCAGAGGTAAAAAACATATGTTAAATTAATAATGCTATATCTCAAGCAGTAGAAATATTTAGAATGTCTCCAAATGGCCTTGCCACTCAGAATCTCGCGAGCTAGTACACACACAACCAGCAATATATTTTCACTTTAAAGGACAAGGAAAGTCTGATAAAGGGTTAGTCATTGGAGAAGCACACCTCTTGAGTGATGCACAGTGCTAGCAATTCTTCTTTATATCAATCTGTTCAGCAGTTTAAAAAGCATGCTTTAGAAAAAACATGGAGTTAATGGAAAAAATATCCCAGACCACAGCTCTCCTGCACCAAGACTATGAACATGCATATTAAGCAGAATCAGTAAGTGAACCAGTGAACATAGTGATCATGAACTAGTGCTTGCAAACTTTGATTCCTGCAATGCCCACCTGTCTTGCCTTCAGCGTGCACCAATAGCAACTGAGTCACAGGCCAAAAGTTGCAAGACATACACTGATCGGCAAGTGCTTTCTACTCTTCTGTGTTGATCAGTGCTGATCAGTGTGTGTTTGTGCCCGATTTTTCCTTCTTTTTGTCCTGCCTAAGAAAAATCTGTGATGCGCTTGGTCAATGGGGAGGGGGACTTGTGCACACACAGTGTAATTGTGGCGGCCATGTTTGTGACATAAACTTGAGAAAAATAACGCCTGCAACACAACTTTCTTTCTTTAACACAGACAATGACACTGAATAAAAATGAAAAGGTATTTTAAAAAATAAAGCTAGCGATTAGGAACTAAAAAGGGTTCCCTATAACCTAGTAAAATCTTGTTATAAAGGGTTTCCTTTTCCTTTAACCATAACGTAGGGACACTGAGAAACATTTTCTGCTATTTGTACAGTTTTTAAAACATGGGACAAAAGGGTAAAAACTGGAAAAGCTTTAGAAAATCATCATTGTCAACTATGTATATTAAACAAGGGGCTTGAAATATATATATAAAACTCATATTTACCTTGGGTAGCATGCAGAAGGAATGTCAGATGCTCTCTAAGGCTCAAGGTCCATAATCCAGTTATTCACTGTTTTACTAAATTTCCTTTCAAGCCAATGTTTGTTCTCCTCATGTTTCTTCAACTGTGAATCTAATCGCATCTGACTCTCTTCTCAAACTTATACCAGAGTCCTACCATGGTTTTCTCAACATTTTTGATAAGAAAAGGACTGACAAGTTACCTCCGCATCGGATCTATGATTATCCAAATCTTTTGTAAGGATCTTCCATGCCATTCGGAAGAATTTACCCCTTTCCTGAACCTAGAGTTCTCAAGGACTATATCAATGACAATCTGGCTAAGGGTTTTATCCACCCATCCACCACTCCTGCTGGTGCCAGGATATTCGTGATTTTCTAGACCTTAGTCATTATTTACCTTGATGACATCCTTGTCTTTTCCTCCTCCATTTAAGAGCACCAGGTACATACAAAGAAAGTTTTTTCCAGGATACGCCAAGTATATGCCAAACTCGACAAGTGTGAATTTTAAAAATCTACCATTGAATTTCTGGGATTTGTTATTTGTACTGGGGATGCTATAGATTTGTGTAAGATGTCTGCCATTTTGGACTGGCCTGTTCCCAACAACAACCATAGGTTGTAAATCCAGTAGCCTTCATATTAAAGCTGCCTAAGAATCTTCTCATTCATCCCATTTTTTAATGTATCACTCCTTAAACCAGCAGTGAAAAATCCTTTGCCATGACGAAAAAGTAACAGTTCAGTGTGAAAATAAAAACTGGGTAAATAGATAGGCTGTGCAAAATAAAAAATGTTTCTAATATAGTTAGTTAGCCAAAAATGTAATGTATAAAGGCTGGAGTGAGTGGATGTCTGCAAAAATGTAATGTATAAAGGCTGGAGTGACTGATATCTGGAATACTACTTTGTGCTTTTCAGCTCTATAACTCTGAGTTAGTCAGTGACTTGAAGGGGGACCACATGGTACATATCTGTTCAGTGAGTTTGCAATTGATTCAAAAGCAGCAGATATGACCCATGTGGCCCCCCTCAAGTCACTGATTGGTTACTGACTGGTAACCAATCAGTGGACACCAAGAGAGATGCAAAACAGGTAGTGTTCTGGCTATTATGTTAAATATCCAGTCACTCCAGCTTTTCTACATTACATTTTGCCTAATTAACTATATTAGAAACATTTTTTTTTGCACAGCCCATCTATTTATCCTGTTTTTATTTGTACACTGAACAATTCCTTTAAAGGACCAGTAACACAAAAAATTTTTTTTTTGAAAGTCCACTTCCTGTCCTCTTCAGAAACAGCGAAAGGGCGACCATCCATCCTGCAGCAATCGATTTCTCCTCCCTTGGCTTTTTTAGTGACAGCATGCAGCTTCTTCTCCTCCTTGATTCGGGGCCCAGCAGATTCTCCATGAAGAAAGAAGACACCCTGGCTTCCGTGGGTTCGCTTTGTCACCTGTTTTGCAAGGAAGGGTAGCTGTTGTGCAGGAGCATGGCTGTCTGCTCAGGGGCAGCCATGTTGCGGGAACGGAGTCTCTGAAGGCACAAGGGAAATCCCCAGGCGGCCCCTCTGTCCTCTTCCCCAGCTCTGACGAGGAGCTGCCGCTGGGGAAGCTGCCGCTGGGTAAGCTGCGAACAATGCTGCCAGTAGAGACACATGCGCTCGTGCTCTATAGGCAACTCTGGAATGTACCGCAGCCTCCCCAGAAATTTAAACTATGTTCCTTCATGGGGGAGACTCGGTTCCCGAGTATGGCTGCCCCTGAGCAGACAGCCATGCTCCTGCACAACAGCGGCCCTTCCTTGCAAAGCAGGTGACACAGCGAACCCACGGAAGCCAGGGTGTCTTCTTTCTTCATCGAGAATCTACTGGGCCCCGAATCAAGGAGGAGAAGAAGCCGCATGCTGTCACTTGAAAAGCCAGGGAGGAGAAATCGATTTCTGCAGGATGGATGGTCGCCTTTTCGCCGTTTCTGAAGAGGACAGGAAGTGGACTTTCTGTAAGTTATTTTTTAATAAAGTTTTGCTATTTTAAAATTTAATTTGTGTCGGTGTTTTTTTTTCCGTATATTAACGAATTTTCAAAAGAAAAAAATGTTATGTTACTGGTCCTTTAATAACTCTTTGCCATATTTGCCATATTTTAAAAAGCCATGAAAAAAGAAATATTGTTATGAGTTCATCTTTCAGTTTAACATCTATTTTTAACGATTATCACCACATTTATGATTCTTTCTTTGTTCGCATTTTCGTTTCTAAACCAGTCAGTTGAACTGAAGCAGCTGCTCGGATGAGTAGTGAAACATCTTCAATGATTACTCAGCAAGTCCAGTTGTTTTTAGATTTACCTATACTAGATATACCATGACCTGGATGAATGAAAATCTTCATAGTCATTTTGTTTCTAAACATGTTTCTCTTACCATTTCAAATATATAGTATGTCATTATGGGAATTAAATAAGAAGAACTAAAGCCTGGTTAATGATTCCAAGGTTCAGTCCCAGCTCTGTCATTAGAGAATGTAGCATTTATGATAAAATGAAGCCTCAACATCTGTTTGACTAGCTTCTCCCTTAGGGGCAGATTCATCAATTTACAAGTTATGAGTGGGAAAAAAATACGTTTTTTTCACTGTTGTAGTTATATTTTTTTCTAGAACTAGCATATTTTCACTGGCTTAGCAGGTAAATCACAAGCTTGGGCTGGGTCTTGTGCTCCTATACATCTATAAGTTTAGGATTTACATTTAGATCCCTCATTGCCTTGCCATTTGTTGGCATGTTATTATTACACATTTATTATACAATATCTCCTTATATTGGAGAAATATATGGAGAAACAGAAGTTTCCAGTATTAGAATATGGCAGAATAATTAAGAAGTAAACATTAGCTTACTTTTTGTTTACCTTTAGCTGGGCTAAATCTGTGCTGCACAGGCATACTTTGCAACTGAAGTTGGTATGATTCTCAAGCATTTAATGAGGATCATCCCCTGCTACCTCTTGCCTATGATTAAGGGTGGTAGCACCCTAAACGTACAAATCTTTAAGGCTTTTATGCTTTTAATCTGAGCAAATAAAGATACAATTTTTATTGGGAGATTGGCTGCTCTCCATAATATTTTTTCTCTGTTCAGACTTGGTTGTTTTATGGCTTCCACGTGACACTCCAAAATTTGCATGTGATTGTACACAACTTACAAAGTGTTTTGTTGTAATGAATGTAAATTGAGCTAAAACGAAATCTCAGATTTGTACATCACTGGTGCAGAACAGCTGGTAGAGGTTCTGTCACCTGTATGCTTGACAAGGCTTATGTTTTGTGCACTTCATTCTTTTCAAAGACAACGCCACCCCAAATCAGAAGAAACAGATTGCCTTTTTGCAGTATTTATAGGAATTATCATATTTTAAATGGCAACATCTGTTTTACTGTGATACATGTCTATGTAATAACCAGCATAAAGAACATATTGTCAAAAATGTAATAAAGTAGTCAATTGTTCTGTTGATATCACTCATAATATATAGAATCATGTTTTAAAGTAGAAGTAGAAGTATAAGCCTATGAAGCAGTGTCATGTTGCACTTATAGTCAATAAATATATTAAATATGTTATACTCCTGCCAGTTGTGTTGTGTAATTATTTAACCATTGTTATGTACTCATGCAGTGCTGTCTGGACTTTATATTTTTATAAAGAATCTTCTTTCCATTTGCATTTCTTAACTTGAACCAGATCATAACCTTCAGGTCAATGTCTTGTAAAGGTTCCTCCCAGAAGAGGTGAAAAGTGCATGTACATAAAGAAAAAGGGTATATCTAAATAGGTCTTTTAGTAAGGTGGGAAAGCAACTTGCTGGGCGTCAAGTGTAGTGGAAAACTGATCAAACAGGAACAGGCAGTACTAGTTGCTTAGTGTTTTTTATTGGCCAACATGTGCCAATAAAAACACTAAGCAGATAGTACTGCCTGTTCCTGCTTATATACCTTTTCAAATGTATATGCCATTGCATCGTGAGTGGGGGTGCTTATGAGAAGACCAGGACATAATTTCCTCTCTTGTTGGAGCTTTCTATATTTTCTATTTCTGACATGTTATCTGACCATGTTATCTGAATATCTATAATATTGTAATGGCATACATACATACATACAATACAAAAACACAACTTTTTAGCAAAATTCTGATTCTAGTTTATATTGCTTTCTTCATCATAAGCTTGCAGACAACATGGCAAATCTATTTCTGCATCTTGAATGTTATTCATATGCTGTTCTGAAGTTCCCATTCCAGATAAAGGGCATAGTTCAGTTGCACATAATGCGTTCAGAGTTTGTCTATAACCTATAAAAAATGGGTAATTAAAAATATGGCACCAATGTGCATTTTCTAACAAATGTTTCAGAACACCTTTCAAAACAATTTTCTGTTAATAATCTTAAATACTGTAACTTTTGCAAGCCAAATTTAAGGATGGAGGAGTTAGCTGGAGTGAGTTTACAGTGGTTTTATTACATTGATAGCCGGGATAGATTTGGTTTCCTACAGAATCTTAACGACTTTTAATTTAATTGTGAATATATTTTCTAAGAGTCCTGCTGTTGCCTCTCTTTTTTTCTATTGATTCATTACCCAGCACTGCATTTTTCATTTGAAAAATAAACTTTAATGATCTACTCTCAGGGAGATTAAAGCACTAATACTTCATAAATAAACGCATACAATATGGTTGCAAAAGGATTTGCAGAATCTCTAACATAGCATATAAGCTCTTTCCTTAATGCGTTCAATGCCCATTTTTGACAGCCGACAGATCATAATATGCTCTACTGGTCCACTGAGCCAAAAAACTGTGCATTGCTATTTCATTTCTCTTAGTAAGGTTATACATTTTAGTGCTTTATTTTAAAAACTGTATTGCTTATTAATGTACTGGTCATAGGTTGCTGACCAACAATGTTTTTATTGCTGCTAGTTACGTAATGGGGCAGATTTAGGGAAATTACAACTGGGAAATCTTGATGGACTCCCCACAGTTGTTAATACTTTCCAAACTGTTAGTAGTAGGGATGTCGTGGACTGTTCGCCTGCGAACTTGTTTGCGCGAACATCGACTGTTCGCGTTCGCCGAATGTTTGCGAACGTCGCGCGACGTTCACCAATTTGGGTTCGCCTTAGCTGGCGCTTTTTTTTGCCATTATTCCCCCAGACCAGCAGATACATGGCAGCCAATCAGGAAGCTCTCCCTCCTGGACCACCCCCACACCCCCTGGACCACTCCCCTTCCATATATAAACTGAAGCCCTGCAGCGTTTTTTCATTCTGCCTGTGTGTGCTTGGAAGAGCTAGTGTAGGGAGAGAGCTGTTAGTGATTTGAGGGACAGTTGATAGTAACTTTGCTGGCTAGTAATCTACTTGATACTGCTCTGTATTGTAGGGACAGAACTCTGCAGGGATTTGAGGGACATTTTAGGTTAGGTAGCTTTGCTGGCTAGTAATCTACCTTCTACTGCAGTGCTCTGTATGTAGCTGCTGTGGGCACTGATCTCTTCTGATCTCATCTGCTGACTGCTGTAATAACCCAATAGTCCTTGTAAGGACTGCTTTTATTTTCTTTTTTGTTTTTTTACTTTGCTACTATAAGAGCCCAGTGCTATTAGTCTAGCTGTGTTGGGGAGTGGGACTGGTGTGCTACTGTGCTGCTCCTAGTAGTTCAGCACCAACCAGAGTAATTTTTTTTTAATATACATATATATTTTTTTTATTTTACTTATCTTACTGTTCTTTAACGTGTCCAGTGCTGTTTGCTGTTCTTCATAGTAGTGCACCAATAGTAGTGCACTTGCAGGCATTATTTGCCCAGTGTGTTCTTCAAACAACTGCCACCTAGCTGTGTGAGCTTGTTCACATTCTGTCTAAATATCAATAATAATACCGTCTCCAGAAACACCACCCGAGTGACGTTGTTCAAGCAGCAATAATATATTCCGTATCCACTGCTGTAGTGTATACGTTGACCTTGCAGGCATTGTTTCAATTTGTTTGCCCAGTGTGTTCTTCATTTTCAAACAACTGCCACCTAGCTGTGTGAGCTTGTTCACATTCTGTCTAAATATCAATAATAATACCGTCTCCAGAAACACCACCTGAGTGACGTTGTTCAAGCAGCAATAATATATTCCGTATCCACTGCTGTAGTAGTGTATACGTTGACCTTGTAGGCATTGTTTGCCCAGTGTGTTCTTCAAACAACTGCCACCTAGCTGTGTGAGCTTTTTCACATTCCGTGTCCAGAAACATCACCTGAGTGACGTAGTGTGATATCTGCCCTTTACAGCACAAAACGCAGCGCTGTGTCAACAATGTATTTTTCAGATACATTTTTGCCCTTGATCCCCCTCTGGCATGCCACTGTCCAGGTTGTTGCACCCTTTAAACAACTTTAAAATCATTTTTCTGGCCAGAAATGTCTTTTCTAGCTTTTAAAATTCGCCTTCCCATTGAAGTCTATGGGGTTTGCGACGTTCGCGAACCGTTCGCATTTTTGACGCAAGTTCGCGAATATGTTCGCAAACTTTTTTTCCGACGTTCGCTACATCCCTAGTTAGTAGCATTATATTGACATTTTAAATAACAAAAGGGTCATAGATTTATCAAGACAAACAATTTGTTCAGCACAAGTCCTATTAATTGCCATCATGTATATGGGGTATACTGTCTCTTGAAAGTTCAGAGGCAGAGCTGAGCTCTAACATCCTACCGATTTGGGAAGTTTCCAAAAAGAGCAAGCATTTCTCTTTAACATTAATTAAATAATAATAAAACATTGAAAATGATTAGTATATTGGCATTTGATCAAATACAAACAGTTTCACAAATTTTATGGTGAAGCAAAATATGAAACAATATGATATAACAACAGACACAATAAAAATAGATGGGGGGGTACTAGAGGGCACATTTACGAGCCCAAGTATAGTATGTGTTACAGGCCCACGGTGTGGCTGCGGCAACAGTGATTCTGTAAAAGAAAATGGGTGGAGACTCAGAGACAATATTTTATATATATATATATATATATATATATATATATATTTTTTTTTTTTTTAATAATTTTTTTTTTTTACTTTTAATAAACAGATACATAGTGTGTTCATTTGGCATATGCATGTATGGAAAGTAAGGTTGTATGGGGCAGATTCACTAAAGTGCGAAGCGCCTAACGATAGCGCAAATTCGCCAGCGTGACGTCATTTCGTTACTTCGCCGATTTACTAATGGATGCTGGCGTAAATTCGCTAGCGAAGTGGACCTACTCTAGCGCTACTTCGCACCCTTATGACAGGCGAAGTTGCGCTATGGCGAAGAGACGTAACTACGCTAATTCACTAACTTGCACATTTTACTGAACGTTACCTCTTGCGCTAGACTTGCCTTCACCACCTCAGACCAGGCAAAGTGGAATAGAGTAGATAGGGATTGCTTCAAAAAAAGTTGAAATTTTTTCTAAGTCCCAAAAAACGCTGACGTCTTTTCCTTTTTTAAGTGTGATAGGCTGAAAAAGATCATACATTTTTTTGGGGAACCCTCCTTCCCCCCTACATTTCCTAACATATGGCACCTAAACTATACAGTGGGCACATGTGTAGGGCAATATAACAACTCTATTTTATTTTATGAAGCGTTCCCAGGCTTGTGTAGTGTAATGTATTTGATGCTACATATACGTCTATTGTACTTTAACTTGGCGCCGTATGCAAATTAGGCATCACTAGCGTAACAGCGATTTCCTTGACGAATTAATGCTAGCACAAGTTTGCTACCTTTCGCCTCCCTGAGCGCAACTTCGGATTTTAGTGAATTAGCGGCGCCCTGGCGAAACTTCGCCTGGTGCAGTGCGGCGAAGCCTGCGCTAGTGCAACTCCACAGGTTAGTGAATTTGCCCCTATGTGTGGGACACAGGGTAGAATATTCCATCAATTTACATTAGGTTGAGTGTCATTATGTTAACTGTGGGATGTGGACATACTGATGGCTGGCCAAGAGTATCATATGTAAACACTTGTTTTGGCCTCTCTGGGCTGGAACGTCTACCCTCAGTAGGCAAATGTGTCATATTTGTGCTTTGGGGTGCCACTTATGGCTCTAGTTCACTTTCTGACTCAGGCAAAACTTGAAACAGGTGGGTATTCCAACAAGCACCGTCTTTGTTCTTTTGTCAGTGGTCATTCCTGTACCACATATACTGATATTGATCTGACATTCTTTCCATTAGTTTTGGTAGCACTCCTGCAGAAGATTGGGCTCCTCTTCCTTTCACTTTGAAGGTAAATTTGAACTGTTCTCAAGACTGACTGCATAAGGTTGATGTTTTGATGATGATACTCTTCAAATAGCCTGTACGTATCACCTTCATCTCCCGAATCACTAGAACTGTCGCTGTTAGTCTCTTTGTTCAAGCCTCTGTTTCTTAAACATCTTTTCCTTTGCTGTGGTTGTTGCTCCTTTTTAGATTCAGTTGCATGCGGCATGTCTACAGGCAAATCATCATCGATGTTGAGAGCAGCAATACAAGCAACATCTCCCTTCTGAGCTGCTTTACTACCATTCCAAGTGGCTCAAATCACATCTTGTGACAATTCTTCTGTACACTGTGCTATATAATTATCAACATCCAATGGGATACAAGACAGTATGTCAGCTTCAATATTTGTTTTTCCTGGCCTGTATCTAATATTGAAGTGAAATTCTGACAATTCCCCGACCCAGCAATGGTCTACTACATTTAGCTTTGCAGTACTCATGACATATGTTAAAGGATTGTGAAAAGTGTAAACAGTGAACTGTGGGGCATAATACAGGCAATCCCTGAACTTCTCGAACACAGCCCATTTCAAGGCCAAAAAATCCACCTTCCCACTATGTAGCCTGTAGTTCTTTTCTGCAGGAGTTAATGTACAGGAAACATATTCTATTACTCGTAGCTTCCCATCTTGATGCTGATATAGGAATGCACGAAGCCCCTGTTCTGAAGCATCAGTGTGGAGTATAAATGGGGGATTGAAGACAGGGTAGACTAGGACTAGTGGACTGGTAAGCATTTTAACAAGCCAATCTAATGCCTCCTGATGGTAACTGGGGTCCTTTAGCTTTGGAATGTTGGGACTGTTTTGATGCTGGCATTAGCTTCAAGAATCGAATTTGATCGAATGCGCTATTAATGCGATTTGTACGATTCGAATTCGGCTGAATACGGACCTCTTCGATCGAAAACTTTGACTTAATTTCAGTTGGTCTTTTTGAATTCGAATTTCAACGTTTTTTCAATTCAAAATTTGACCCTTGATAAATATGCTTCAAAGTGTTTCAGCTCTTGCCGAATGTCATTGTGTCTAGAGCCTATACCCTTGTACAATGTGTGTAGAAATACATCCTGTACTGTATTTAATGCCAGAATCTACTTGTTTGAATGTGAAAAGAACTCGTCTTTTTAACCCCATGACCCAGTATAGGAACCACTGCAGACGCGCATGTTCTTTCTGTCGAGTACCCATTAACTCCTGAAATAACTCTGTACTGATCTTTTCCCTAAGGTGTTATTGTTGGAAACCCTTGAGTTCAGCCACTGTTATATCATCATTGTTCATTAGCATATCTTTATAATGGGCAGGCTTTATTATCCTAAGCATCGCCTGAAAAATTTCTATTTCACTAAAATTCTCCTTTATTCCCTCGTCTATTTGTTTACAATGAAGGAAGTGTAGGCCTGACTGCAACTATGGCAGCTCTTTGTAAATGACCCCTTATGTTGGTATCACTATGAACACTTCCTACTTTGTGTATCATTTAGAAACACAAGCTTTGGACTGCTGTGCTAACTTGTAAAGTTACAGAAATCATCAATATACATGGCACAGCAGTAACTCTTCCAGATCGCTCAACTCAAACAAAGAGATCATGTTACAAAACTTCATATCTGACAATATCTGTACCTGCATGGTCATCTGAAGCTGGCATTTAAAGCTTTTTGTTTCCGCTTCTGGGTTTGACATGCACTCGTGTGTGCCTTTTCTATTCTCTATGCATGGTGACATCATCCTTTGATGCTAAATTTACATATTTAAAGGGCCGTGGCCAATTACTCATTGCCCAATGCAGGTCTATGTTTGATAGTTCCTGCGTTTGCTCTGTGTCTGATCTTGTGTTCTTGACTCTTACCTGTCTTCTAACCATTGCTGCATCTTTGGATCCTGATTCTGTACTGAGCTACCGTTGATTTTGACCTCGACTACGTCCCTGGCTCTTGATTTTGTACTGCACTGCCTGATTGGTATCGACCTGGCATGACCCTCGACTATGTTCCTTGTTACCTACATTTGGTTCCCTTGGCTGCCCATAACTCTCCACTTGGTCCTCTCACTTTAAGACCTGGTGGCATTCAAGTAGCAGAGGGGGGCTGTTGTAGGCGGGAGTGTGAGTATGGGACCTTGGGGTTTGTTCTGGGTTTTGGGATACCTTATGTTACAGCATGGCAAGTGCGCTCCTATAAAACCAGCAGAGTAAGGTCACTGTGTAAGGTCGCCACCTGTGAACCACCAATCGTCTGTGATAGCCGGTCTGAACCCCAGCCCAACCCATGGCTACCATGGGTTTCAGGCCAGCCCATACATCTAACTGCACATCACCCCCCCCTCACAGGTTGCTGATCAGACATTCTTCTCAAAGACACAGTTCTAAACATGTATGTCCTTTATTTTAGACCACCTCTCACCCAAGCATAATCTATTGAAGTTAATATGAAAAATGCAGACAATAGATATATTCTGATGTAAAAAGTGGTGTCAAATCGGCGACACTCAACATTGTTTATTTACGTTGCTTTCTTCACAATTTCACACCCTTTTATATCAGACTTTTACATTTGGCTAGGCATAAAGTAACTTGATAATTATATTTTACTCATTGTAACATTTCAAGATTTTTTTAAACATAAACTCTCAAATATACAACTAGATAAATGTTATGCATAGTGGACAAATACAGGAGTTTACCAGTGAGGAAATTGACTAAAATTTCAAAACCCGCAGAGAGAAATTCCATACAACACTGAAAAATAAGTAAGACTTTGATTCATATAAATACATTTTGTGAGCATTATTGTGTTGTTAAAGGCTGCCATTTTAATGTTTTTGCAGTTTTTGCACTTTTCTTTGCTTATGTGTGAATATTAGTTGCAAATGGGTTTTAAGTATTTTCCTTTACAGGTTTTACTGTCCCCCTTTAAAATCAAATTATGTTCAAGGTTTTCATTTTTTATTTGTTAAAAAAAAAAAAGAAGAAAATGCCTGAACCGTGCCAACCGATTTTAGTATGTTCTCTTCAGCTTTAAATATCTAAAACCTGGAATTCTTCCCTGAACATGCAGTTATTGATTTTCTTTGCAAAGAGAATGGGTTGGGAGAATGGGCAGGTGGTAGCCTTACTGCTAAGGGCACATTATATCCTGTACCACTGTCTTGCCAGAATATGTTTCCTCAGAACTATCAGCTGTATTACTCACCAGAAGAGCAGGGAAGGCAAAGGAATGAATCCAAATTTTGCTGGAGTCACGGAGAGTGTAAACGTTAATTAACACCTTCAACATTTTGCGGTTTTATATTTTTAACAGCCATAAAGTTATTGAGTGGGTAAATAATGCCTTTGATTTTTAAGAAACATTTAACTCCCATAAAGTAGTCTTACACACATGGAATTCAAAGAAGCATATTGACTTTAAAAGAGAAGAGGCAATCATTAAGCTATTCTGTATATTTTTATATATATATATATATATATATATATATATATATATATATATATATATATATATATAGATATATATATATATATATATATATATATATATATATATACATACCTCTACTGTTCACATTTATCAGGGCCCTACTGCTTCATCTCAACAATTACTTTTCTTTGGGTATATCAGATTCTTTGGGTATATCAAGTCTGCCGAATCAGTTTAATTGTTTCTGATGATATCTCTTCAAATCTACTTACTTGCAAACAACTGAAAACTGAACTGAAAAAACAAATGAAAGGAAACCATAAGGTTAGACATGTATACCATTGCGTCTTCTGATCATGTCAGGCCATAGTTTGAGTATTAAAGCACTGCGTATCTATATAAATAAATGATGATGAGTATTACTGAAACTGCCATGCTTAGTGTGATCATGGTTGCCATTTTGAAGCTAAGCTTAAAGGAGGATTAAAGCTTTTCAAAGGAGTAGGGTAAAAGTGCTGCACATTATGTTTTGGGATTCTGTACCAACCTAGAGCAACCACAGCCCTTTCACAGAGAAGATCTTTGTCTCCCAATATGTTTGCAGTAGCTCCAAAAAATTGTTTTGTGTTCAGGGAAAGGGGTGTGTGTTTGCACTAAGGCCAACATCCCCTTTGCTTTGTCTGCAGCTGGGCCCCGGAGCTGATTGTTATGATATTGAGGCAGATCAAGGTCATGACCATGTGTGCACAGGGTATTTTTTTCAATTTGGACACCATTCTACTTGTTGGCAGGGCCCACCGCCAAGACGGCCCATGTGGCCAAAAGGTTAACAACTGAGGCTGAGCCCTCTGGGAGGATTGCCCTACTAGCTTAGTATGAGGCTCATTGATTACTAATGACTGCTTATGGCGGAAAACCCTGCTCTTTACATCAATTAAACAGAATAAGAGAGTTTTTCCAGGCATTAACTTAGATACAATAACTCTGAGTATTATATATTCACTAGACATTAAGCCCGTTAAATTAACGGGCGCTAGAACATATGTAGTCAAACATTCGCCAGAGATGATCCATGGGGCAAATGCGCAGTGGCGCAATCCCACGGACACAGGGACTGGACGCAGAGACACTTCAACTTTATTATATAGGATTCTGCAGCACCTGCTAGCTCACAGGTTATAGCCTTAAAATTCCGGTAATTGTATAATAGGGGTAACATTCCCTGTTATCTTTGCTGAATAACATCTATACCAATGTCTTAACAAACATCTATTTAGGATAATAAAATACAACTAAAGCCGACATTAAAAAAAGAGCTATATTTTGCCTTTATCATCACATGTTTGGAATTAATGTAATACAATTTTCTTCCTCTTGTGGTTTTAGTAATATAAAGAGAACTCTATAAATCCAACCGATTATATTGCCTTGTATCGTTAAAAACCCATTGTACTGACTAAGGGCTTGTCATTTCCATATGATTAATAAGACCTAATTTATCATAGAAAAATCAAGATGTGCAGAAGAGAATTCAATTTATCATCTTCCGCAATCATAAGACAAGTCACTAAGCAGCTAATTACCATGGAAACCATTATGTTTTAAATCAATGATGTGTAACTTGGTTGACTTTTTTTCAAATTCTTTTAGGGATTTCAGAAAAAGGAATAACTTTGGCCCTCCAACTGGCAGATTCCAGACTATCTGTCCACATATTTTGACATGCCCATGCTTTTATTGAAGGACATGAATGTAGAAATAAAACTCATATTCTTTATCCAAGATGAAGTTACATCATTTTATTGATGACACTAATAGGGCCGATTCACTAACTTCGAGTGAAGGATTCGAAGTAAAAAAAACTTCGAATTTCGAAGTGTTTTTTTGGGCTACTTCGACCTTCGAATGGGCTACTTCGACCTTTGACTACGACTTAGAATCGAATGATTCGAACAAAAAAACGTTTGACTATTCGACCATTCGATAGTCGAAGTACTGTCTCTTTAAGGAAAAACTTCGACCCCCTAGTTCGCCATCTAAAAGCTACCGAAGTCAATGTTAGCCTATGGGAAACATCCCCATAGGCTTTCCTAAATTTTTTTGGTCGAAGGATAATCCTTCGATCGTTGGATTAAAATCCTTCGAATTGTTCGATTAGAAGGATTTAATCGTTTGATCGAAGGATTTAATCGTTCGATCGAAGGATTATTCCTTCGATCGTTCGATTGAACTATTTGCGCTAAAATCCTTTGACTTCGATATTCGATTTTAATTCCCAGTCGAATATCGAGGGTTAAATAACCCTTGATATTCGACCCTTGGTGAAGGGTGAAGGCCCCTTAATCATTTTAATTGGTGATGCTTATGTTTTTTAAGAAGCATTTTAAAATGTTTAAATAACGCCAGGAGACCCTTTAGCCAATATCCAGCTTATGTGCCATCCATATAGTATGCAGCATCTGCAGGCATACATGAAAAAATCCTGTGGGTAGGGGCAAATTGAAAAACCCATGGGGCTTTATAATTGTTTTCTGCATCATGCCATGAGGTTGTGAATAAATGCTCAAAAGAGACCAGAATCATAATTTAAGTAGCAGCCACAGTCAAAAAAAGTCTCTTTATGCACCTTGCATCACTGAACCTTAAATTTTCTGCTCTCATTGCACTTGGTCACAAGTACAGTAGTGTCTTCTTATGGTACATTTACAAAAGTTAGCAGTCGTCTGATCTTAATCTGTGGTTAATTATTTTGCAATTTGTAAAGTGGCAATGATACCACCATAGTGCGGGGCAAAATATTGCAGTAACATTAATTTACATTGTATTTGAAAAAGTCCTTAAAAACTATACCTGTGCATGGTATTGTGGTCCATTGACATGACTGTTTATATTTCTGAAAAATACAAAGCGGTCCTTTGCACTCAACCCATTATCAATATATTTAAGATACGTTAAGACATTTTGTGCATACTGCTACTAAAAAATGTCTTACCCTTTAAACAAAACAGGGATTGTTTGTCCATATATTAATATATTTAAGCTGGCCAACTACATCAACGTCATCCCATATCTGGTCCTACACTCAAATTGCATCTGATTCATTAAGAATTCTATTGCTTCATTATACATTTTACAAAGGGACTAGGCTTTACCTGCAACTTACTTGCTGCATTCAAAGTAAAACTCCCAAACTTGGCTGCCCTTTTATTAGCCACCAGTGGGATCACCTGACTATAGCTGGGAAGGGTGGGGGCTACAACATGGAGCTGGTCACTGTTCCTGTATAACTATAACAAACAAGGGAAAGTTGTGCTCACCACTAATTTTTAAAACCATTGTGCAGGGGTGCAATGAGGCTGTGACCACAAAATACATTTGTGTCATTTGTGTCAGCCAGTCAACCATAGTTCCTAGAATATCTAGATAAGGAAATAGGTGTTCATCCCAAATCTCACCAAATATGAACTTCAAGCTGGATTTCCATTTGCATTTAGTTGAGTAAATAAGTATTCTGCCCAAATATTACTCTAATTAACCTTGAAACTGAGATCCGTTCACTGATCCCAAGGGTGGTCAGCCAACAGCTTGAAAATCTAAATTTTTGGGTAACAGCAAATGGAGCATCTGAAAGTACCTGAAACTGCCCACAATAGAGCTATACTGAAATCTCTCAGAAGTGCATGTGCCAGCACTTATCAGGTGATAATTGAATGTAAATGCTACACTACTGAATTTCCGAGTAAAAAACAAATCCACCATTACCTTACATGTTGATCCAAGGTTGCCCTTTGGCATGGTGGCTTTGATTCTTAAATTATATATATATCATCTACTGCAGTGATCCCCAACCAGTAGCTCATGAGCAACATGTTGCTCTTCAACCACTTGGATGTTGCTCTCAGGGTCCTCAAAGCAGGTGCTTGTTTTTGAATTCCAATATTGAAAGCATGTTTTAATTGCATAAAAACTAACTATAGTGCCAGGTTGAGCCTCTCGTAGGCTGCCAGTCCACAAAGGGGCTACCAAATAACCAATCATAGACCTTATTTGGCACCCAAGGGACTTTTTCATGCTTGTGTTGCTCTCCAACTCTTTTTACATATGAATGTGGCTCACAAGTAACAAAAGGTTGGGGACCTCTGATCTACTGCATATCTGTCTATATCTATAGATATCTAAGTACAAATAATGTTCATGGCTCTCTTCAACAGTAAAACTTATAATGTACGTTTTATTCAATATATATATATATATATATATATATATATATATATATATATATATATATATATATATATAGCGCCAAGGCACAAAAATGTCAATGGAAGACAAGCACATAACCGGTGAATACAATTCTATAATTTTATTTATAATTAAGGACAAATCTATGTTTAGGTTTGCATTTTTCCAAATGAAAAGGCTATGAAATTACAGTGATTCAAATGTTTTAAGTTATACCCAGTCTGGAAATGTATGAGTTTTTCCCTTAATCTTTCATCAGTGAGATAGCTTTCACAACACAGTGGAAATTTGAAGAGCGTTTTCAATTATTTAAAAGTACATATTTATGATTAAAACATGCAGCCATCCATCTCTGCCACAGGAACATTACCAAAGCCAGCTTGCATCCTGTATGGAGGTAATTCTAAGAAACCAGATAGCTTCAGGAACTTTGTGGACAAAGATATATACCCCCTGGGGGTACAGAATACCAGGCTGAGTCCGATGAACAGTTCCTTAAATCATCTTTAAAAACTCAAGTGGCTTGCAGCACATTTATCTGTTATTTTCTGTTTGTTATTTATTTTTTGTAATTAAATTTAGAGAAATGGTCAAATAACTGAAGACTTTTGCAAGGCAGGAATATATATATGCATATTTATAA
Organism: Xenopus petersii; assembly: GCA_038501925.1. Taxonomy (NCBI): domain Eukaryota; kingdom Metazoa; phylum Chordata; class Amphibia; order Anura; family Pipidae; genus Xenopus; species Xenopus petersii. The sequence goes on from CM076685.1 coordinate 37,822,334, forward strand.
ACACACACACATACATAAGTGTAATGTCAAGTATACTGTATATTTTGATCATCTTTTTCTAGGACTCATTTACTATGGGCTGTGCTCAAAAGTACAAAGAGTTTTGCATGGCAGCGGTAGGAGCTGTAAAGGTAGGGGTGGCTAACCAGTTTTGATAAGAGGGGTTGATTCATAGAAATAGGGTGAAAGGCATGGATAGGGTGAGAATGGAAGCAAAGGAAATCTTAAAGGAAACATATTTATACCCTGGTTGCTCTTCTCTTGCTCTTCACTTTTTGCTGTAGGGCATCATTAAAAAATATACAAAGAACAAACCCACTATAGAGGAGTTACAGAATAAGATTGGGGAAATAAAACGTATGGAATACCTCTCAGCACTTAGCAATATTTCGATGCCCATCTATACCGAGACATGGAGTTCTTGGGTCGCCTGCTTCCCTGTAAATTGACACGATTTGTAATTACCCGGCCGTTCCCCACCTGTCCTTCCTCTTACATATGATGCTGGAATAATGTCCTATACCTGCATTTATGGTTTTAATTTTGTTTTCGTTTATATTTTTATCTCTTTCTCTGCTTTTTCTTTTTTGTGTTTCTCTTTCTGTTATATCAGTATGTATGCACTATCCAACCTAGACAAAACTGCAATGTGTGCAGTACTCTCATGCCTATTCCGTGTGACTTTTATGGATTGTCATTTTATCTATGTGAACTGCTGTCATAGATGCTTACTGATATTTGTTGTTCAAAATACTGAAAATAAAGTGTTTCAAAAAAAAAATATACAAAGTATATTACTTTCCACATGGTCTGTGCCCTGTAGTTTTGCCATATACATTTCAAAGGTTTTACCTGCAATGCTCTGCCACAACAAAAACTCAAAAGGGTGATCAAAAAACATATTAACAGTTGTACGAAGACGCATCAGTGCTGACCAAAAATGTATTTACAGATTTGGTAGTTGGTACGACATTCTTTATTTCGCTTTCAGTTTGGTATATGGAGATCATCAGAATACCAATAGATTTCGTACACTTTCACTAATAGTACCACATTTTAAGCCAGTTTTATTTTTAAGCATATATAATGATTTTTATTGTGTAATTGACTGTATGACGTACCTCAACCTGATCGTTAGTATGTAGTGAGTGATCTACATACTGAAGTCAGTCTCACTTGCATGGAAGAAAACTGTTTTCTACATCCAGATCCTTAGAAAGGTATATCCTCCATTTTGAATTTGATTCATGCTGTGGTAGATGTTTCACAAATTCAGCCTATAAAATTGATATCCAACCAACAATTATGAGCAAGTTGTTTGAAGTTTACAAAATATGATAAATTAATTCAAGGTAAAAGGATTTTTTCTCACCACTAGTAAGTTACTCTCTTGTGTATTTTAATATAATGCATCAGCCAACTATAGTAAAGATCCTATATAGTGAGTACATAGGTGATTTATGTCAGCTTTGAATAGATATACCCTCAGTCCTATTGTGTTGTTTCAACTAGAGTATATTTTATGAAAAGGCTTGGTCAGGAATGTGCAAATGCAATTAAATCTATAAATTGCTTGCTGGAAAATTTACTGGCAAAGCATTGCTGAAAAATGCAGATTATAAAAATTCACTGTAAGTCAACTGACCCCATAGTTGTTGATTTAATATTGTCTTGTAATAAAACAGCCTTTTCTGGTAAGTGTCAGCCTTTCTTGTCATAACCCTTGTGTGCTTTTCATTAAAATGTTAGTCATTGGCAGAAATGTTAAATGACCTGAAATAAATGAATTAGGTTATGATTATCTAGTGAGACCAGATATCTTAAAATGAGTAAGTGACATACTCTCACTCAGATACCTGAGTTCATCCGGGAAGAAAATCATATAAAGTTGCTGTGTCTGTATAAGTGCACACACACCAATTTAATGATATATTGGTTGAAATAAATTCATAATTATAACTTTCTGAGAAGTTTCTTATGGAATAAAATATGTCACTGTATTTTATTTAAAATTGTCTCAATTAGCAAAAGGTTTTGCACATTATGGCTAGAAGTATCCATAAACCTGCCTGTCCAACATCACATTCCGAAACCAATTGCTTTAACATGATATCGGTCCTCCCTTTTTTTGCTTAAATAGCATCTACTCTCTACTTTTCTGAGAAGACTTTTTGGAAAATCATTGGTGGAACTCTACCATTCATGCATAGGAGGTTGGGCACTGATGTTATTCCTGGATTGTACAGTATGTGTGTTCTAATTCATCTCACAGGTGTTTTGTTGGGTTGAAGTCAGGAATCTGTGCAGATCAGTTAAGTTCTTTACCCCCATCTCAGTGAACCAAATTTGAATTGTCTTAATTTTATGCAGAACAATATTATTCTGCAGAAAAAGGAAAGAGTCTTCCCCAAAATGTCCCCTTAACAGAATCATGGAAATATGATATAATGTAGTGGCATCTGTGTTGGCAATGATGGGTGTGGCTTAAATATCCTTTTCTATTAATTAGAAGGGATGTCACCAGCAGTGAAAGGTATAGCCCATTTAACTAAATAATGGGCCGCACTGCTGCTTCAACACCAGGTAAAAAATGCTCATGGAGAGTACACTCAATGTGCCCTAAGCTTTATGAATGTAAAATTTGATGTATTGGTACTTGTGTGGGTAAGTATGGATATGGCTTACATAACAACTTCCAGTAATTGGAAGCAGCATCACTGATAGGTTCCATTTAACTAAATGAAAAACTGCTCTGGTGGTTCAATACTGACTCGAAAATGCTGGTATAGAATACATACCATGTGTAATGGGCCTAATGGAGGCTACAACATACATGTTTATCCTTTAAAGCCAATTTTGTAGTCATTCTCTATTTACATCATTACCAGGGACGGACCAACATTGCTATGACAATACATGACTTAACATGTTTAATAAACTCACATAATTTCCATCTGTCTGATCTTGTTTGCCTTTGAAACCCAATTGAAGCTTATCATCATCATCATTATCATTTATTTATATAGCGCCGAAAGATACACAGTGCTTTACCTTGGTTATAACAAACAGGGAATAAATGGTGGATAACAAACAAAGGTTTACGGAGTACAATAGGATTAGAGGGCCCTAAAAATTAGAGTTTACAAACTAAAGGTTAGGGTACAATTGAGACAGGATTTTAGAAACAATTTTGTGATTTATGATACAGCAATGATTGATTAATTAAGGCAGGGTCGGACTGGAGTAATGGGGGCCCACCGGGACTGCCACATGAAGGCCCCCTCCAGGCAGTCACCGGGGCCCCCTCCTAGCTTACCTCTGTGCGCCTCCCTCTCGGGCCTCTGAGCGCTCCTGAACGAATGCTGGCGCAGCGTGCGCGAAGTTGTAGTGGTGTGCGCTCCTGCGCAAGCGCCTTCACACTGCGTGCCTGCGCTGCGCAGAGGCGCAGCAGATACTTTTTTATGGGGAGCCCAATCAGGAAACATGGCTGGGCCGGCGGGGGCCCACAAGGGCCGGGGCCCACCGGGTTTTTTCCCGGTGTCCCGTCGGCCCAGTCCGATACTGAATTAAGGTACATTGAATAAGCTTCTTTAAACAGGTGGGTCTTTAAGAAGGGTTTGAAAAGTTTGGAAAGCAGGAGAAAGTATTACAGCTCCAGGCAGAGATTTCCAGAGAAAAGCATGGGCCCAAGAAAAGTCTTGTAGACGAGAATGGGCAGAAGTGATGAGAGGAGAAGCGAGGCGAAGGTTGCGTGAAGGAGTGTCAGAGATGAAATACTGTATACAATCCATCAGGCAATCTTCGCTCTGCTTCTGAACTTTGAGGGCACAAATATGCTGCTTAGGGACAACTTTAACTCACTCTTGTTTTGTGACATTGTATCTTCTGAATCTGAACCTCAGAAGATAATAAATGTGTGCCTTAAGGGGCTCAGTTATAGTCATGTATCCTATGGTACTCTGAGAACACTACTGGGGTTATTTACTAAAGTCCCATTTTTTTCTGGTAGTAGTTTTAAAACGGGAAACCACTATTTTTTCGTGAAAAAAAAACTTTTTGCAGTTTATTAAACCCCGAGGATCCTAAAAGTCAGAATAAAAAAGTACTCCATCTCAAACCTGCCTTGGTCATGTAGAATTTGGATTTCATGTAAGAATCTGAAAAAAAAATGTTTTTTGGGCAATAATCCAAAAAAGTCTGAGCTTTCGGGCGTCAAATCCAAAAAATCGTGAAATTTAGATATTTTCACAATGTTATTGAGTCTTTTTCTCACCAGATTTTTTCAAGTTAATTCATTGATTAATAAGGTAAAAATGTGGATGGGAGTTTGATTGAAGTGTTTTTTATAAAATATCGGTAAATATTCGGATTTTAGTAAATACCCCCCAAAATACAATTCCATAAATGTAATTATTTATAATCACTGAAAAAGGAAAGGGGAAAAACAAATATACTGTAAGAAAGAAACGTAACCAGACCCAAACATACTTTTATAAACAGCTGCATTACAGAAAAAGTGTTTATGAATGCAAAATGAATTCATGTCCCAGGTCTCCCTCAGTAGCATATTGACAGAATTGGGCTATGTTTGTTAGACATACATGTTGTCAGTTGTTTAAATGGCAGGGTGAATAGAGATGTTTTTTTTGTTAAACAACACAGTAAATGGCTTGTTGTGACACAGCAGCTGTCTAGCACAGCCTTAAATGTCAAAGGTTTAAGTAGCAAGTGAGAAGGCAGAGACATATGGTACCTTACCTTACCCTTAAGGCAGTAGACAAGAAACGAAGGTTATATGCTGTTAACGGAATACTCCTCACAGTTAAAAGCTCAAATTTTAGAAAATGGTATTGAATATACACACGTGACAATCCATTTAAAAATAAAGGCCTTATATATATATTATAATAGAGCAGAGCATAAATAAACAAACATGTCATACAAAAAACAATTCTTATTTTGAGGGCTTGTGCTGAACATAACTTTTTCCTATTCTTTTAATTACAAATAATATATGGTTTTTGTTATTATAGGAGTGTTATGTGGAAGTACCTTCAATTTCCTTGTTTGCCCTATTTGGTGGAAGAAATAACAAAAACTACAGATTTTTATAAAGAGAACAGTAGGAAAAAAATATGTTCAGAGCAAGCCCCACTCATACTGAAAAATGGTTACAGTATACTGCCTAAAGGGGTTATTTACTAAAATACAAATATTTCTCATTATTTTATTAAAACCACTTTGACCAAACTCCCACCTATATTTTTACCTTATTATCAATAAATTAACTCGAGAAAATCTGCTGGGGGGAAAAGATTTGTATGGTTTTTCCGGATGCGACAACCGAAAACTATGAATTATTTGGATTATCATACGAAACCCAGTGCAGATCATGATATCTTCCAATTGTAAAAGGGGCATCTGCCATTGACTTCTACATGACCTTGGCAGGTTTGAGATGGAGTACTTTTTTATTCTGATTTTTAGCAGCCTAATAAATCTAGAAAAATGCAAATGCCACGATAAAATGGTGTTTTCCCCTTCAAAACTTTAACCAGAAAAGATCGGACTTCAATAAATAGCATGGGGATGGACATCAGGTCCCCCATTCAGGTGAACAAATGAGACTTTTAGATGATGCAAGGCTTGCTTTAATAACAGTGTGCACAAAATGGCTCCTACCTTCTTGCTATAATTATTATTTCCAAGACCTAAGGAAACAAGATTCAAATAATTCATATAGTGTAATTAAAGTGTATTTTGCTTGACTAAGATGATACAATAGGATTTGGAATAATTTTTTGAGATGACAGGTCCCCTTTAAGAAGTGCTTGAAGGTGTTGTAATCTTTTCGAGCAAACATAACTTTTTTAGTAAGAAGTTTTATTAAATTCACTGTGCACTGGCGCAAACTATACATTTCACAATCCTTCTTCCCCTGTTAGAAGCTATATTAAATTTGCGCTAAGGCAAATTTGTTCACACAAAGGCATAACTTTTCGCATTGCGAATATTTTTTCCGTTACCGACATTTATTACATTCCCCCAATATAGTCATCAAAGGGAAGTATTACCTGCATCACAAATTTCAATTTATTAGTTACATCTAGACATGCCAGAGGCCTTTTTGTGTTGATGAAGAAAAAAATTTAACTTTTTGGCCACAATCACTAAAGGTCTGTTTTGAGAAAAAATGGGTCAGTGTTTGATTAAAAAAAACTTTTAACCAACTGTTAAAGGAACAGTAACACCAAAAAAATGAAAGTGTTTTAAAGTAATGAAAATATCATGTATTTTTGCCCTGCATTGGTAAAACTGATCTGCTTGCTTCAGAAACACTGCTATAGTTTGTATAAGCAAGCTGCTGTGTAGCAACGGCAAAATTAAAGAACGCCTTTATGGCACAGGTTAAATAGTGGATAACAGATAAAACCATAATGTTCTACAGAGCATATCTGTTATCTGTTGTGTAGTTTGAGCTTTTTCTCCTTTGACTGGCTGCCCCCATTGCTACACAGCAGCATATTTATATAAACATAGTGTTTCTGAAGCAATCACAGCAGTTTTACCAGTGCAGGGCAGCACTGCATTATATTTGTATTACACTTTATTTTTTTTACACTTTATTTTTTGATGTTAATGTTCCTTTAACCATGCAGTGAATTCATTATGCTTTGGGTTGGTGTGGCAGTCACTGACACAGGATGTATGTGTGTGTATATATGTATGTATGTGTAGAGGGAATGGATTCTACTTAATATCATTAAATTCTTGATGTTAATGTGAAACAGTAAGCTAAGAAGCTGAAGCTAAAAAGTGAATGGTTTCTAAAAGAAGACAATGATTCTAAATATACCTCAAAAGCCACCATGAGAAACTTGAAGAAAAGCAAGTTGAATGTTTTGGACTGGGGACCCGTCATGTATCCACAGACATCAAAGAGAAAAAAAGCTCTGGCACTTTTATCGGCTTAGACCTCCTTCACAAAATAGGAATGCTTTATGGGTTCTGACATCAGCCATAAATTAGTATAACATATCTCGCTCACCATAGATAAATGGTGGCCCGGGTGCCCACTGCCCTGGACCCTGTTAGTGTTAGATTTCCACCTCATTATTCCACTTTGAGAATACGGTAAAAAAAAGGACTGGTATCTTACCCCACAAACGTTGTGACCCGGGTGCTGATGCCCCGAGTCCGTCAGTAGGGGGAATGCTAACTGCAGCTTTATAGTGAGAGGCAGCGCACTCCTGGGTTTCCGAATAAATCGCTCGTCTCTAGACCAGAACGTAAAATAGTATACTTTGTTTAAAAAACATATTCATCATACATAGGTCTCAGGTCTGACGCGTTTCGTGATAGATCACTTCCTCAGAGACCTCTGAGTAATGGCAAAATTACTATTTTCTTTGATTCTATGTTTTCACACTTAAACATTTTTAAGTGTAACTGTGCATTATCATTTGCAAATATTTTGTTGTTGTTTCCTACTTTTCTCTTAAAAATTAACCAAATATGAAAATTGGCAAAATCGTTCCCAACCCTGTGCATTCAACTTTATATTGGCATTTTAATGTGCTGTTTACTTGCCCTATATATAGGTTGCCAAACTATATATAAATAGGTTTGTCTAGGCCAGGCATGTCCAAAGTCAGGCCCGCGGGCCAGTTGCGGCCCCTTTTCAAATTTACACCGGCCCTCAGCCTCCATCATGATATTAATATAATTAATAAAATAATGTGGCCCTCATTATGTGGCCCTCCAGCACAGTGCAATCAGGAATCACGTAGCAGTAGCAGTAATATTTAGGCACATTAGTAAAATGATCTGCCACTTGGTCTATACTGCTGCCTGTGTGCTGAAGGTGTTAGTAATAGACACGTACTGGCACGTAGTGACGCATCACTCTCGCATATTTCTTTAGTTTACTGAACTGGCACGTAGTGACGCACCACTCTCAAATATTTCTTTAGGGCTGAAGGTGTCAATAGACGTACTGACGTGCCATTACAGTAAACTAAAGACATATGTATGTGTCTATTGCTAACACCTTCAGTGCACAGGCAGCAGTATAGACCAAGTGGCAGATCATTTCACTAATGTGCCCAAATATTACTGCTACGGCTACACGATTTCTTGTTTAAATGAGGCGCGGAGAATAAGTCCAAACAGACTCCACTTGTCCACTTCCTAAGCGTGTACGCGTCCATCTCCAGTAGTGAATGATCCTGATCACAAGTAGCTACCTCGGAATGGAGGTCAGGCTGAATGGTCGGCCCTCACACATTTTTACCTCACTAAACTGGCCCTTGTTGCAAAAAGTTTGGACACTCCTGGTCTAGGCAGTCAGCGGATAAAATTCATTAATCACTGAAAAAGCAAAAGCACTAAGTCTGTCTTCACTAGAGTTTTGTATAAAATATTCAAAAGTCTCTTCAAAAATCCCTGAGGCAGTAAATAGAACATGCTGAAAAAAGTCTTTACTTAAATGCTTTGCCAGCCTGACCTCCTGGCAGAGACAGTCAATATGTCCCCTGCAGTGTGTTCAAAATTATTTATATCCCACTTAAGTATGTCCATCTTTTACCAAGTCAAGCTATTGCAATATTATTTAGTCTGATAAAAGTGAAGAAATATTTCGCTTCATATGAAGGGGGTGGTGTAAAACACGATCTGCCTTTCCTCAATTATTATTGTGCCTATTGTCTAACATGTCAAGTCAAGATGGCATACAAAATAATGTGAAAATGTAATTACAAAATTAAAAAAGAAGGCTGTTTGCAATCAGTGTAGCACAGGGCTCCCCAACCTGTTTTACCCATGGGCCACATTCAAATGCGAAAAGAATTGGGGAGCAACAGTCCCTGGGATGGCAAATAAGGGCTGTGATTGGGTGTTGGTAGTTCCTTTGTGGGCTGGCACCCTACAGAAGGCTCTCTTTGGTAGTACACATGGTTTTTATGCAACCAAAAGCTGCCTCCAAGCCTGGAATTCGAGTCTGCTTTGGGGCTACTGAGAGCAACATCCAAGGGGTTGGTAAGCAACATGTTGGTAACCAATGGTATCCTGCCCCCACCCATCCATGGCAAGAAGGGGCACAGGGGATCCTTACAAAAGCAAATTCCTAGATCCACTTTGGAAAGTTTGAGGATCAGCAGGCACAGAGCAAAAAGAATACTTTGGGTTGGGGGACACAGAGTGACATGCTGCCTAAGGAAATGTATACTGTTGAGGCAAGTGTCTTACAATAGTGAATTAGAAGAGCAACACAGAGAATATGCTCACGTTTACCCACCTCTGACACCTTGTTTAGGAACCACTTGAAAGTGCTTTGAAATTAGAATTGTATACAACAGTATTAAAAGTGACACATACATACTAAAGTTGTCTAAAGGAACCCACACTTCAACTTTTATTTCAATATCTATCTTTATTTTAAGAGCTATGGTTTCAATAGCAGTGCTAATTGTACATTTCAGCATTGGGTGCAGGTCAGTCAGGTTTATAAGCTAGCAAAGATATCTATAGTTTAACTCCAGCCCATATGTTGAAGAAAGTAAGTTGCTTAAAAGGTCAGACAAGAAGGTGAAGGGACAATGAGAAAGGGAAGGTACACTCAGTGCTTGCATAAGTATAGCATTACGGGGATATTCCTTTTTACAGTACAGATTAGCACATTATTTTATCTATCCAAATAGAAAAAAAAATTCCCAATTGTTTTTGCATTTGCTCTATGTACTGTATGTGCCTCACATTATATATTATATTGCAAAATGCAATATAATACAAAGTCCTGTACCTGTGCATATCTTATCAAGACAAATGCACATAAGGCAGATGCGTGTTGCCAAGAATAACAGTAGATGTATTTAACAAGTCTCAAGCAAGGTGTTTAGGTGGCAGCAGATGGTATCTTTTACACTAAGAAAAGTAGAAATGTTCTATATTCCGTTAATTAATAGGTGGAAAAACAATAATTAATATAAAATATTTAAGGCCAAGAACACATTCACATGCCAGTATGAGCTCACTGAAATTATGTTTTTTATGAACTGAAGATTAAATATAAAACATTCAAACTAGACTCAAAGAATGTTTTTGACCCTTTGCGATATACAAATGGGTGTTGTAATTGGCTATTAATTATTGTTAGTTTGATGATGCAGATAACAGTTCTTATTTCCTAAAGCTTTATGTCTTAATTGTATCTATTGTACCTGCACTGGCATTTTGTGGCTGGAGCAAATCTTTTATACAAGTAAAGACTTTGTATAGTTCAAGGATTTTCTGAACTGAGTGAAAGTCACCAAGCCATAGCTTGTTGCAGTTGACCTACTTGATAAGCATTGTGGATACTTAGTTGAGCTATAGTTGGAATTATATGTATAGAATCAGTGTTTAATCGAGTGGCCCATATTGCTTTAATAGTAGGACATCCCAGGGTATTCATTTTTAATTAGTAATACACAATATCGCATAGTGCAGATAAGACATATTTGAACATTCTATGGCAATTCATTTCTCAGATTGCAATGTCTGCCATAGGCAGTATGTTTGTCATTCAACCAACTGTGAGCCAGCTGCAGGCTGGGAACCGCATTTTGATTATCACAGTTTTCCCTATACTACAGAGCCATGGGGGAAAAGGAGGAGGGTGAAAGATCCAATAACAAGCGAAGTTATGACTGGCAGAGTTCATGCAACATTGTTAACAGGCAGAAAGTCAAGGCAGGCAGCGTTTAAGAGGAATCTGGAAATCAGGACAAGGTTGTAACAGGAATTCATTTGAAGAAAGGATACAGGAACACACAGGAACAGGAGCTAAGTTTATAACCAAGCAAAGGCTGTTCTGCTCAGCCTCAGAGTAAGTGCCCATTTTAATATCCCTGTCTGAAATCCAAGTTTTGGAGCCATGAAGACACAGGTTTAATCCAACAGGCTTTACTCCTGCAGGCTAGCAGTCCTCGTGGGGCTATCATTTAGCCTATCGTTGTCCGTATTTGGCACCTGGAAATGTGTTTTGCTTGTGTGGCTCCCCTACAGTTTTTATATTCAAGTATGGTTCATGGGTAGAAAAGGTTGGGGACCCCTGTATTAACAAATGAAAAGCATGGTGTGTGGTGTTGGTGTTAAATAAGCAAAATAAAACAGTCAATTACATGTTGGTAATTTATATATTTTATGTTTGTATTTAACCTCTTAGCAGTTTTATTTTGCATCCAACCCTAATGCTGACAGATATCAGCTATATTTTTTCCCTCACATAGTTCATAAATAGGGATGGGCGAATTTGACCCGTTTCGTCTCACCAAAAATTTGCCGCCGGTGAAATGTCGCTGACGTCCAAAGTATTTAATGGGCGTCAAAAAAAATGTTGTTGCGCGGGCAAATTTTTTGCCACCTTAAAATTCTATGGGCGTCATTTCCGCGGTGAAACAGGGTGAAAAATATCACCCATCCCTATTCATAAAGCAGATGTACATACGGTAGTGTAACCCTTTTGACACCCCTTTGTCTGTGTTACACTCCACGTGTGGCACTTAACAGATGACACGGGACAAACCTGAGCCACTCCGCAGTGGTATGGGGAAAGACTGGGTACCTGGTACTTACTAGCGCAGTGCCTCCACCTAGTGGGATCCGGGAATGCACCTACGGGTGGCTCCACTAGGAATACAGTAATAACACACACACCTTATTGGTTAAACTGATTGTTTATCTAAAATAAATGGGCACCTAATACATGCAGCACTCATAACCGGTGGCAATATTGCCTAACTAACTAACTTGCTAGCACAATCTGCATATCTAACTAAAATAAATGAAGTCCTTTAATGTCTCTTTATCTTCAAGTGCTTCTTTAGGGCCCCTTTAAACAGGATCCACTCACTCCAAATCCTCTTTGGATACTTTAGAGCTCTCTTCAGGCAAGTCCAGCATACAGTACGACTACCAGCCCCTTTGGATGCTCAGTTCGGGATCTCCTCCTGGTTGTTCCTCCAGTCTGAATTCCTTTCACATACTGTCTTTCCAGACACAGTATCTGGCTTCCCTGTGCCAGCCCGATCCAAATGAATGCTTTTGGTGCAGCCATCTCGGCTCTCTGGGCCCACCAGCAGCTCTTTGGCCTCTTTCTCTGTTCAAAATGCGGTTCTCTATGCCAGGCTCTTTTCTTTTGCCAGTATCTGTGACTTCCTCTTCCTGCCAGCCACTCACTAGCTGCTGTGTCACTTCCTACTGCACTGAACAGCTGGTTGCTAGGTAACAGCTTACCACACAGAAACACAAGCTCAGTTCTTCTGACCTTACAGGGAAGAGCAAGGATTTTGCACAAATTCCCTACATTAGTGGTATTTTACTGCACAAGCATGAGGGCACTTTACTCCTGCATATGGAGCAGGAACATTAAATAATAACAGCAGGCAATATAAAACTAAACTGCATCATGGCTACTGCTCTTTTTTTCTTTTTTCCAGTTTTTATTTAAAAAAATGGCATTCATACAGTACATTCACTAAGGTGTCATTACATAGTAACAGAGTAAGTTAGGTTGAAAAAAGACACATGTCCATCAAGTTCTACCTTTTAGGTCTATATAGAACCTGCTTTAGTGCTGTTGATTCAGAGGAAGGCAGAAAACACCCTTCCAAAGCCTTTCCAATTTGCCTCAGAGGGGGTAAAAAGTCTTCCTGACCCGAAGATGCAATCAGACCAATCCCTTGATCAACTTGTACTATGAACTATCTTCAGTAACCCTGTATTCCCTTCCTTGTTATTAAGCCATCCACCCCCTTCTTAAAGCTATCTAATGTATCAGCCAGTACAACTGATTCAGAGCAGAGGCCACTGCTATTACAATCGCGACACTGGTATTGCCTGCAGTGATCTTCAAGGTGGGGAGGATGTTAGGCAGGTGTATGATAAGCAAATAGTAGTACACAATGATTCAGCATGCTTGTGCAAAATGGAGTAGCCCCTATACAGGGGTACTTGATGTAGCAATAAGGGGAAATGGTTAAATTAGATGATACCATATAATTTCAATGAAACCTATGATTAGCTTGAGACCCCTGCCGAGCCACCAATATCAAGCTCTAGATCTTATTTGCAAGTGCTGCTAATTAAGTCAATAAACCACAAGACTGGCTGGATGCCATGTTTTTACAGACATGTGTTGTGCAGGACTTGGGAGTGCTACGTTCACATCTGTTATTAAGCCTAAGGGTCTCCTGAATTTCAGGAAAGGGTTAGATAGACCCAGAACACTTACTAGGCTATATAAGATTAAAAATAAGTGCCGGCTAACTTTTTCTCCACTGAAAGTATTAAAGGTCAAAATTAGGGATGTAGCGAACTGTTCGCCGGCGAACTTGTTCGCGCGAAGTTCGACCGTTCGCGTCCGCCGAATGTTCGTGAACGTTGCGCGACGTTCGCCAATTTGGGTTCGCGTTCGATTCGTTCGACCATTCGACCATTCGAATTCCTTCGACCGCTAAAAATCGAACGATTTCCATTCGTTCGAACGATTGTAAGCATTCGATCGAATGAAAAGCATTCGATCGAATGGTTTCGATCGTTCGATTCGAATGAAAATCCTTCGATCGAACGAAAATCCTTCGATCGAATGATTAAAATCCTTCGATCGTTCGAATCGAACGATTTTAGCGGGTGTTCGAAGTTCGCGAACGCTCGCATTTTTTGCCGGTGTTCGCGAACATCAAATCGGCAGTTCGCTACATCCCTAGTCAAAATATGCTGTAGTCCAGAAAAAAAGGTAATATTTCCAACTTTCAATCAAACTGTGCATTTTTAACTTATTATGCAGCTGGAACAGGAAAGGATTTTATTAATTTCATAACTTTAATATACAGGGTTGCAGTACATTGTTAGAACTTACAAAAAAAGCATTTCCTGTTTTAAAATGCATAGGAAATATATTTTTTACATGCCCAGCACAAAATGGCATGGTCAGGTATAATTATAAATGGATTCTTTGCTAATCAAAAATATACTGACAATATCGATATGGTATGTCAATCCTAATGCATATCATGGACAGGATAATGGAATAGTGAGCTGATGTATTTATAATGTGCCTTTTAATTGTGCCAGTGTTTTAACAGATGGCCCCTCACTCTTAGAATATAAGTCAAAATTATTGATTACCCCAAACAAAATCATCTTCCATTTACAACAGTGTTTTTATGTTCACATGTATTGTCACAGTTATAAAATCCCAGTGGATGAGAACCAACTACAAATTAAAAGCAATGATTCCCTTCCTTATTAGGCATATAAAGTAGTAGCAGAACTAGTTAGTTACAATTAGAATTAGTTACAATGTAACAAGGGAAGGAAAGTGGCTTGTGAGTAGCAAACCTTGCCTGCACAAAGACAACCAGCTGCTTCTTAGAAGCAGAAGGAGAGCTGCTCACAATAGAGGAATGACATTGACTGCAGCTTCATTTCAGCAGTGTCAAAACCAAAAGTGACAGGGGTTTTATAAAGCCAGGTTATTTACTAAAGGACAGAGGAAGTAACCTGGTGTTAGGCAGGAATAAGGTCAGAGTACAAAGAAAATTAACGCAATAATAATGGGAAATGCAAGAGCAGGATCAAACAGGCCAAGGTTCAAAACCACCAGGTGATTAACTGGAAAACCCTGACTCCCTAGATCTGAATTCCCCAGGTACACCCAGAAACCTGTTTGCTCAGGCAATGTGCCTGAGTGGGCAGGATCTATAAAAGGGTTCTTCTCAATGCTGATTGCAGGTAGACAAGGAGCCTACCCTTGCCGAAAACACATTTCTGACATCACTCCCTTCCCTTAAAGCAAACACTCCCCTAAAGCCTTGTGAACTAGTTTATGGGGATGTTGCTGATGGAATTAAACAACCCAATGATCAGCATGGACATTATTAGCTGGCTCCCATATCTTTCTTAAGGGTCAAAAGCTTCTCAGGAAAGTAGATATTGCAAGCATTGCTGGTAAGGGTAAAAAAAAAAAAGTCAAGAATTTATTGCACCAGAAACTCATCATCACCATGCACCAAAACTGGAAAAGGAAAAAAAAATAAAGGGTTTGACTATGTTAACATTAAATATGGCATGGACCTTCATTGAAGATGGCAACTGTACATAAAAACAGAAAGAAATCGCCAGTGTTTTGACTAACCACTGTCGCATTAACCAGCTGCTAGAAGCACCCTTGTGCCAGTGCTCAGTCTAACCCACACTCTGGAGTTGCCCAGCTACAACCTGACACAAAGAACTTAAAGTTAGCTGGGGCAAAAGGCATGAGTAAGTATTCAAAATGTCCATATCTCATCCTAAAGGGTGTTCTACATTCATCACCTTGATGAATGTGAATCAGGCTATAGGCGCCGTTTAAATCTAACTTAGTAAATAAAAAGATAGATGCTTCACCAGGACAGTCAATCAATTGTGAGACAAGGGTCAGGGGATATCTGTTTTTAAAAGATTAAAATATTTAATTGCCTGTAATCCATGCATGGTTATAAGTAACCATCTTTTTTTGAACAAAAAAGATAGGGGCACTGACTGGGGGTGAGGAATGACAAATATAACCCTTCTCAAGATTCGAATAGTTTTTTAGTTCCTTGAGCTCAGGCTCTGAATGGTTAAGAACCTCCCATTTTAGGACATTTTAGAACTAGGAAAGAAATCATTGGAACAATCATAAGGACAGTGAGGGGGAAGTTGATTCCCTTCTTTCTTATCCAATACATTTAAAAAATCAATAAGTCACAGGAGCATTGTATGTATAGAAACAGAAGCAGGAGAGGGCAGAATGTTATCTGCTTCATATAAAGTATGACTTGAGATATAGACACCTTCTTTCATTTAATCTTGGGATCATTTTTAATAACCACAGTAATCCAAGGATAATATGAAAGGCGATTCAAGGAAAGAATTCTTTGTGTTTTATTTTGGGCAAAAGAAAGAAAATATCTTGTACTTCAGAACATACAGGGTCAGACTGGAGAGGAGAGCCAATAGCCACCTCAACTGCAGAGTTTACCAAAGCCTCATTAAATTTTAAAAAGTGTTGGGGGGCAATACAAGCATGAAAATTAGCTGGGGTGCCAAATAAGGGCTGTGATTGAATATTGGTAGCCCCTATGGCAGCCTACAGGAGGCTCTGTTTGGCAGCAACCAAAACTTGCCTCCAAGCCAATAAGTAATAAATAAGCACCTGCTTTGATGCTAATGGGAGCAACATCTATGGGGTTGGTGAGAAATATGTTGCTCACAGGCCACTGGTTGGGGGACACTGAGATAAAGCTTGGGATTAGAGTCCAACTCGGAGAAATACGATTTCCTCCTGCTCCTGAATCAATCAGGGCTGTTCCATAAACCCACTTCCTGGAATAAGGTATATAGCTACAGTTAGATATTTTAGGTGAGGGAGAGGAAAGATTGAACTATAACTATGGGGACTGACACTAACGGTAGACTTGGAAGTTTGCCCTAAGCAGTTTACAACAAAATGGTCCCCTTCACCACAGTACAGACAGAGCCCATTCTGCTGTAATGGAGTTTTTCAGGTGCAGATATATAGCCTCTGACAAAACCAAGCTGCATTGGTTCCTCTACAGATGGAACTTGGATTGGAAGGGGTACATTAATTAATGCACCTACTGGGTTCATTGGCTAGAATTCAGCCAACTCTTCTCTACGTCGATACATGAGTAATAGTCAATTTTAATGCAAAGCTACTGTAGATAAACTCTTTAATATCTGATGGGTCTGTTCTTGCAACCTGATTTTACCATTATCTGATAAACCCTTTCTGAAATCAGATTTTTTTTTAGATTATTCATTTGAAATGTTGTGCTGCATATTCAGCCAGCAAGTAAGGATTCCTTAAAAATAATTTTTCTGCTCAGTTAAAGGGGTTACTCAAGACATTGCCCCACCTTCAAGCAGAATTAACCCCACAGTCATGGAATCATCTAGATAACAAGCGGGTTGTAACTTAAATATTAATTTACATTGCATATTGAATCTCAGAACGTAAGCTCTGTCCCTTTCAAACTTATCAGGAATGTGCATCTAAGGACCATAGACCAAGGAAACCTGTGGGGTGGCAGCTCCCTGGGCTACTTGTCTCTGCACCTGTTGCATCTAAATCTGCATGCTCTGCAAAATTTGCCCCATTGCTACAATCTTCTGAGTTATGCTTGCTTATTCCCAGTGGAATTCATTAATAATTGGGCCTGAGCAAATTGCTATGTTCACAAATAGTGTAAGCATTTAGATTCATATGATCCCAGCAATTGGAGAAGGAGACGTTGCAGGAAAAATGGTATTAATGCACCAAACACATATGGGAGAGATGGAGTAAGGAGGTAGGAGACATATTAAATATATAGCAGATACAAAAGATAAAGGGGGAGATGTAGTTGAATGGATGCACTAAATGAAGAGATGAGGGGTTTATTAGGGGGCATAGAATAGTGAAGAATAAAATACTGTACACTGGGAAGAGAATACACAGAGGAGATGTCAATACTCACCCACTCATGGGGAATTATTTAACTGCAGCTTAGTTAGTGTTGCCTCTCAGAAAAGGGGTTGTTAGTTCTAGTTTTACTGAATTTTATGCTGCCATTAAATGCTGCAGAAGAAGTGACAATATTTATTTTGTACAACCTCTTGAGATGTAAATCAAAAACCCAGTTAAAACAAATATATTAAAATATAGAATAAAACAATGCACTGATTGACCCGGATATATCACTTTTACAGTAATACATATAACAGTCTCATTTTTTGCTGACACATCCACATATCAGATATAAATATAAGATTTTTCCAATTCCCAAAAGCATGAGCAATGCTTTGAGCAGTATTGCTATTTTTTTTCAATAGTTTTGCTCTGGCCTAATGGCTTTTATGTAATAAGAATGCTTCTTGAAGTACGAAAATGTGTAACTAAGTATTGACATACTGTATGTGTATCTAGTCCTGACAACATTGTACTCTCCAAGCACATTGTCTAGCAATACTAGTGTAAGAGCACTAATGAGTACAAAACCACACCACTTGTGTTCATTCAATGAGCACTTGCACTATGCACTTTGTGTTATTATATGGCCTCCAATTCCGGTTGGGTTATAGCCTGACATTCTTTCTCTACCCAGCCTTAAGATACACTAAGAAAGGTGTCCCCAACATGTGAGCCACATTCAAGTATAAAAAAAAAGAGTTGTGGAACACAACAAGCATGAAAAAAAGTTCCTGGGGTGTCAAGTAAGGGCCATGATAGGCCATCTGAAGGCCCTTAAGTGGACTGGCAGCCTGAAGGAAGCTCTGTTTGGCAGTACACATGGTTTCTATGCAACCAGAACTTGCCTCTGAGTCAGGAATTCAAAAATAAACACCTGCTATGAGACCACGGGGAACAACATCCAATGGGTTGGTGAGAAACATATTGTTCAGAAGCCACTGGTTGAGGATCACTGCACTATTATTATTTATAAACGTGGGATTCCCCCCCTTTATTCCATTAAATATCACTAGTGTTGACATTGGCTCTGGCTCAATGCCTAATTTCAAAAGTAGTCTTTTTTAATAAATAATGATCACTCGTACTATAAAAATATTTCCTGACACCCTGTATAAGTTGGGCAGAAAAGTTAAGAGTTTGCTGAAAAGTAGCATTAAGTCACAGGTAGCGCACTGTAACACCTTACTTGTCACCATTATCAAACTGACAGAACCTTCTTACTGCAGCAGCTGTTTCTGCTGCATGATTTTAAATAAATTAAGTCAACTTGTCTTGAAAATGAACTGAGGAATAGTCTAATGTTAACATATGGGACACAAGCTGTTCTTTGATACCTTATGGGTAATTGCTCTAGATTCACGAGGAAGGACCTGTTTCGCATTTCCCAATAAAGAAATTGTAGGGCAGAGGTTCCAGTTGATTATGATTTTCTATTGATTAAAAACATTGGAATTGCTGATAAAAAAAACATAGTAAACCACACCAGAACAATTACTCCAGGTAGGTTATTCCACCATTTGTTTAGAAAGGCAATCGGATACAAGTGTAAACCATTAAGAGAACATCATCCAAAGCAAGAAAGGAATATGTTATGTATATAACATGGTGTGTTTCCTGTTTCTCAGCTTGGGCTGAGCTGAAGCAAATGATTTAACAGACTGAGTTGCTTTGCAATGGAGGATGATGAAGTTAAAAAAGATCTTGTTATTGTAGTTTATAAAGTACATCTATGTGGCTTTGCTTTACTTGGAAGTATATACATGTATTCCAAAAACTACTCCAACACAGACCTGTTTGAGGAACTTAACATAAAACAATGCGATCTGTGATATACAGTAGAGATATTTACAACTGAGCAGAGCAGTGAGGGACTGTCTTTGTATTACAGAGAAGGTATAACAGGCCATGCAGGTGGACAGGTGATTGTTTTAAAGACACATGATCGCAACATGAAACATAATGTAAAGAGAACAATAAAGCATTACTAGAAATAGAAACATATATAAAATACTTTGGTCATCTGATGCATGTGATGCATGTGAATACACCGGTTGATTAACCAGCCAGGAAAGCCACTATCATCAGATTTAACATGCAAGAACAGATATCAAACGTCCCAATTGTTTGAAAACCTCATCAAATGAAATTATCCATGTATATATAACTTAGCTTTGGGAACAGATATGTACACAGCCTTGTGTTTTTTAATAGCTCTGAGTCTGAAACAAGTATAACAGTGTCCTTTTAATAGCATTTACATTCACAAACAAAAAGAGAAATGTAAATCTAAATGTATTTCTTTATTTTTGCCAAGTCTTAAGATCAGCTTTTGGCCCAAATTCTTAATTCTTCACTGGACGAAGAAAGGAGACTCTGGCATACAGACCAGTTAAAGCAGACAAAACAAATGCTTGTTGTAAGTGCAGAGCCTGTGTATTTGATACACTACAGAGGAGGCAAACAATCCTGCCTGAAGTAAAGTCGGTCATGGGAAATTACATCAATCAGCAATAAGCCCAAGGGACATCACTGGCAGTAGTAGTGTGAATTACTGGGCTCATTTACTGAATAATCAGTGGTAGATTCAACCCAAGAGGCCCATGAGGATTTGTCATTTACTGCAGGAGGGATGCAAATTTGTGTAATGCACATTCATTTTATGGAACCAGTGAAATGGGAATTACTACAGAGTTTATAGTGGGCAGCTGCTTGATGTGCTAATGGGGGAGATTTTGTGGGGTACTACAGAATGTACAGTAGGTGAGGCCTGTATGCACCATAATGCATGGGGTTGTCAGGATTAAAGGATTCCATTGCCTATGATATTAATTAAATACCATTGGGGGAACGTAATGAAAATTAGTAATGGAAAAGATATTTGCAATGTGAAAAGTTATTCATTTGCATGAACAAATTTTCATTTGCACAAATTTAATATAGCTTTTGCCAACCCAGAAATGTTGTTAAATAAATGGTGTGTTTGTAAAGTTCTATTGTAGTCCTGTATACGTGTATTAATGGCAGGCATCACAATCATCATGTATAAACTGCTTTTTCTGTATAAATTATAAAGGTATCTCTTTCCTTTCTTTCCAGACTAAGGTATAAGATTGCATTTGAACATGTATCTATTAGTTTAGATATGTGTTAACTGTTTAATATTTATTTTATGTAAAGCAGATGACGTTGCTATTTTGAGTTCAGTTTTCATTTACTGCAGTTTTCTATCCTCTCCTGACACCTACTGATGATTTTTGTTGTTGCGTCTTACTACTTGAGTGTCGCTAGCTGACATATCAACCCTAAAGGTGGACCTACAGATCATTTTGTTATCGTAAGAACAAGCTTATCTTGAAACGTTCTGCTTGTTCTGTACTTTACACATGAGGGATTGGTACATGTGAAGATTATCTGGTGCCCATGCAGCCAGTCCATTTTATTTTATGGATACACATACATCCTTAGACATGATTGTATCAGTGGATAAAGATAAAATGGTATATTCAATAACATAACTTGACTCACCATGTTTTTCAGAAGACAAAGCCGGCTCCTTTCCCTCTTTACTCTACACAAGCTGTGGGGAGAGTTAAGAAATCATTAATGGTGGCATAGTTATAACCCACAGTCCATTCTGACAATGGCGTAACCACTTGCCGGCAGGCCCTGGTATAGGATTACGTTTTAATTCTCCTTTAAGGGACATATTTATAATGTGAGCTCCCTACAGAGAAATTAACCCACTTTACATTTATACCTATGGGATTTTTAGAATCGCCTTTAGCAGAGTGTGAGTTCACTGTTCAATAAATGTTCTAAAAAATCCCATAGGAATGAATGGAATGGGATGAATGAGAAGCAGGTGGGTGAATTTCTCTATGGTGAGCTTTAATCTTACATTTTAATAAATCTGCCCCAAGCTTTATATCACTGTAAATATTTACTGCCTTGCTTAAGCTATTTAATCAGCTGAAATGCCTGAAATCAGCCGCTGCTGCATTACATTACCATTTCCCACCCCATGACAATATGAAATTAAATAAAGGAAGTAAGAAAGTTTACAACACATTAATGAATTAAACGTTTCATTTATATAAATATGTAATGTTAACAAAAATAAGGTAAATATCAGAAAAAACAAAACAGTAGGATAATTTGATCCTTGTAAACAAAGTGCTTCACTCAACACCAATACTGGAATGTCCACAACATTTTACTTATAACATAACTCCTATGAGAATAGTACCATAAGCTGAAACCTTCCACTAGAGTCCTGCAGGGGGTCGGGTACCCGCGGGTTACCTGCAAAAACCTGCGGTACCCTGCGGGTTGCTGGTAGAAGTTCCGGGTGCGGGTAAAGACGCAGGTCGGCGGTTCTGCGGGTCGTGGGTCGGGCCACGGGTCCTCTCAGTAGCAATATTTACTCATTTTTTCTGGTCACTTCCGGTTTACAATGACAGCACTTCCTGTTTTACTCCTTTTTTCTGACCACTCATCATACTGCCCCCTGTGCCAGTGCCAGCAGCCATCCATCATACTGCCCCTGTGCCAGCAGCCATCCTTCATACTGCCCACCTGTGCCAGCAACCATCCATCATATTGCCCCCTGTGCCAGCAGCCATCCATCATACTGCCCCCTGTGCCAGCAGCCATCCATCATACTGCCATCCTGTGCCAGCAGCCATCCATCATACTGCCCCCTGTGCCAGCAGCCATCCATCATACTGCCCCCTGTGCCAGCAGCCATCCATCATACTGCCCCCTGTGCCAGCAGCCATCCATCATACTGCCCCCTGTGCCAGTGCCAGCAGCCATCCATCATACTGCCCCCTGTGCCAGCAGCCATCCAGCATACTGCCCCTCAGTTGCAGCAACCATCCATCATACTGCCCCCCTGTGCCAGCAGCCATCCATCATATTGCCCCCTGTGCCAGCAGCCATCCATCATACTGCCCCCTGTGCCAGCAGCCATTCATCATACTGCCCCCTGTGCCAGTGCCAGCAGCCATCCATCATACTGCCCCCCAGTTCCAGCAGCCATCCATCATACTGCCCCCCTGTGCCAGCAGCAATCCATCATACTGCCCCCCCCCCCGTGACAGCAGCAATCTATCATGGGTTTTCATTTGGAGGGGTTGAACTTGATGGACTTTGTCTGTTTTCAACCCAATTTAACTATGTAACTAACTATGTAACTATCACACTGCCCCCCTGTGCCAGTGCCAACAGCCATCCATCATACTGCCCCTGTGCCAGCAGCCATCCATCATACTGCCCCCCTGTGCCAGCAGCCATCCTTCATACTGCCCCCCTGTGCCAGAGCCAGCAGCCATCCATCCTACTGCCCCTGTGCCAGCAGCCATTCATCATACTGCCCCCCTGTGCCAGTGCCAGCAGCCATTCTTCATACTGCCCCCTGTGCCAGTGCCAGCAGCCATCCATCATACTGCCCCCCTGCCAAAATCTTTGCCTGTGCCAGCAGCAGCAGCCAACAATAAATCAGATCATAAGCCCACGCAACCCCCCACAACCCAAGTAACAGCAACATTTAAAAATATGGCCCCAAATCTTTACGTGGCTCACTGTACCAGCAGCAGGAAGCAGTACAGAATCCAATTCTAATATTCAAACTGTGTGGAGTGTACAAGGCTGCGAAGCGAGCACTCAGCATGAGCCACCACACCAACGCGCTAGGCCTATACCTCTGCCGCGTCACAACGTCAGTAATTGACGTGCATATGCAAAACCTGCTGGCTCTTAAGCTGTAGAAGATAGACTGTACCGCTGGCAAGAGGGAAAAGGTGAGGGGGAGGTGAGACGGGAGGTGAGGCCCTGAGACAACAGAAATAATTAAATAATCACTTTTAAAAAAAGCAACCAAAAAAAACCGAAAAAGAAAAAAAATAAGGAAATACTTTTTCAAGTGCGCCCCTCAATGATGGCACCCTAGGCAGCTGCCTACTCTACCTACCCCTATTTCCAGCCCTGATTAAGGCTCTTACAGGCAAGCGTCTTTAGCTGTGCTCCCCAGCGTTCCAGTTTCATGCGTTCAGCATTTTCTTATGTGTTTGAGATGCAGGTTTCAGTGCACCTAAATGCATTAGCCAATTGATTCTATTCAAGTCTGTCTGATTATGCTCATGAGTGTTCAGAATTGCCTTGTATTGCATCTTGCTGCCATACTGCTTTAAATCAAATAATATGTATGGATTTTAGTAGAAAATATTCTGCCAGTGGCCAAATTATCATGCAATATTTGTCAAATGCATGCTTGTTTTACTTTGCTAGATGTCAACATATTGGGAATTAGCAGCACTGTAATAAATATCTTTAACTGTATGTAATTTTAAAGGTGGTTGTTCATCTTTAAATTAACTTTTAGTATGATGTAGAGAGTGATACTCTGAGACAATTTAAATTTTTTTATTATTTGTGGTTTTTTAGCTCTTAATTCAGCAGCTCTCCAGATGTCCAAATCACCCTAGCAACCATGCACTGACATTAATAAGAGACTAGAATATGAATTAGAGAGGCCTGAATAGGAAGATGAGGAATAAAAATTAGCAATAAATATGTAGCCTTACAGTGTCGGACTGGGATGCCAGGGGCCCACCAGAAAACCTTAGGCTGAGGGCCCACTTTCCAAACTATTATTCCTCCTCTCCTCACTCAACCTCTTTATTCTCTTAGCCTTTTATCTCTACATACTATACTCTATTCTTCCATTGCTAGGCCTCTTTTTTCCAATTAATAAATAGAGAATGACCATGAAATAGACCAAATGGTTAGAGGCAAGAGGGCCCACTGACACCTGGGCCCACCGGGAGTTTTCCTGGTATCCCAGTGGGCCAGTCCGACACTGTAGCCTTAGTACTGAACTCCACGGTGTCTTTTGTCGGATCGTGTCGGAATGACATTACGCAGGAAACAAGTCAGATGTAGTTGCAGGTTTCCAAATATAATGGGAGTGAATGAAAAGTTGCAGGCAAAAACTACATTTCATCCGACACGACTGTCGGATGTGATCGCAGAAAGCTGCGTCTTCATCCTACAGTCTTATCATGTGTAGTATTTACCTGCGACTTTTCATTCCCTCCTATTATATTTGGACGCCTGCGACGAAATCCGACTTGTCTCCTGCGTTATGTCATTCTGACACGATCCAATGAAAGATGGCCGTGGAGTTCAGCCCTTACAGAACATTTGTTTTTAGATGGGGTCAGACCCCCATTTGAAAGCAGGAAAGAGTCAAGGAAGAAGGCAAATAATTAAGACTAAAATAAATGTAATTATCCCACTTCTGACAAGAATGACTCCATGTTCCACCACATCTCACTTTAACACCCTTTCTGGTCAAAATTTTAAAAAATTACAATTTTCAAGTGAATGTATATTTTAAAAAATAAAATGATAAATACCACTTATCAGCAGAATGGGCATTTTACTGCAGGATTGGAATGATCTCTGTATTTTTCATATTCATAGCCTTTTGTTTGAAGACGGTGCACTGCTATATACAAAACAAAGGTTTTGAGAGTATAAGATGCTCTCAATCTACGAAAAAACTCTAGCTATATGTGTAACCCTTTCGACTCCCCTTTGTCGGTGTTACACTCCACGTGTGGCGCTTACTTGATGACACGGGACAAACCTGAGCCACTCTGCAATGGTATTGGGAAAGACTGGGTACCTGGTACTTACTAGCGCAGTGCCTCCACCTAGTGGGATCCGGGAATACACCTACGGATGACCCAACTAGGAATACAGTAATAACACACAAACAGTATTAGTTAAACTGAAAAATGGTTTATATAAAATAACTGGGTAACTAGTACATGCAGCACTCCTAACTGGTGGCAATAGGGCCTCTCTAACTAACTTGCTAGCGCCAAACTGCCTACCTAACTAAGAAAAGGCAAAGTCCTTTAACAAACAGTCTCTTTATTCTTTAACGCCTCTTTTGGGTACTGTCCCTTTAACCAGGATACTCACAAATCCTCTTTGAAAACCATTTTATTTAAACTAAGGGTTTAAAGTATAGAATGTTAATCCATTCAGTAACACAGAGCCATATGCAGCTCTATAAAGGGTACATATTGGGGGCAGCTTATTACAGAATCAACTTGTAAACTTGAAATCTGTACCCAGCTGTATTATAAGGGAATTACATATAACTAGAAATGAATAATAGTTTGGTTCTTATCCAGGGGTTTAACTATAGAGGAAGGAGACCCTGTGACTGATGAGGATCCCTAAGTTTAGGGAAACAGTGGTTTGGGGGGGCCTGAGGTTTAGGGGGCATGGTGGGGTATTAATCAATAAATAAGTTCATGAACAAGCCTTAATATGCCCTAAAATGTTTGTGCTATGGGGCTCAGTCCTGTGTAAATGAATAAATTCACAAAATTAATATCCTGTTTTTGTTTAATTTATTGGATATAATCAAAACAGACGCAAGTGCTGTTAAACAGATGTAAGCTAGTGAGTGTGTATTGCTGCACAGATTTGCTACAGGATAAAATGTGCATGATTCAAAAATAAAAATGGAAATCGTCTTAGAATTCCATTGTCAATGTTATCCTAAAATGTAATGAGGTTAAAGGAAAAGGAAAGGCTTTATTTACTTTGGGGTACCAAAAATGAGCCACCCCCAAGTGATTGTATATACTTACCTTAAACCCCAGGCCGGTGCTTCTATTAGCAGAAAACTGCACCGGCCCCACGTTTCAGGAAAGTATATAGAATCACTTGGGGGGGGCTATATTTTGGCACCCCAAGTAAATGGCCCTTTCCTCTACCACCGTGCTAATATACCAGCATTTGCATCTCTGTTAGCATTACATATTACACCTGCCACACTCACATACCCCTCCACTTCCTCCTACTGAAATCATCTTTGTTACAGTCCTCTACTACTGTATATAATATCTACTTTGGTGCATCCTCAACAAATGGTCTTCCTCTATACAAACCAATCCATCTGTACCACCGGCCATCTCTCTTCAACTTATTTTCCACTCCAACAATATTTCCTTATTTTCCACTCCAACAATATTTTTCCCACCGGCAATTTCGAGTCTAGCCAGTGGGAAGGCAGTTTGGGGAGATTAGTCACCCGAAGAAGAGCTGATTTGTTGCCGGGTGACTAAATCTCCCAGAACCTCCACGTGTCTCTGCCCTTAAAATGCTGCTCATACAATAATTTAGAGAGGGTTGCATTCCAATTTAGCAAGGGAAAAAACACAGGGCTTCTGACATGAGCTTTTAGTTGAAGTTGATCCAGGGACTTGTCCGACTGCCCATTTGGGAGTCAGGAAGGAATTTTTTCCCCCTCTGAGACAAATTAGCTCTGGCTTCAGATGGGGTTTTTCGCCTTCCTCTGGATCAACTATTAAATAGGCAGGTTCCTTTTAAACTAAAACATGAACTCAATGGATGTGAGTCCTTTCCAACCTCATTGAATATGAATAAATCTTGAATTAAAAAAATAACATCTATTATATAAATAAAGCTTTTGATACATATTTTATTTGTGTTTTTGCATTTTTATAGTACCATAGTCCTGTCAGGGAACTTTTAAGATGGACACTTGTAGTGCAAGGGAAAGCAGTAACTGAAAAGAGAAGGAATTAAGTGGCAGGGGTGGGAGAAACAGGTGAATAGAGGTGTTAAAAATTAAGAGGTAAAAGGAAGGAAGGAGCCATGTCTGGGCCCGATCCTGTTGATTTTTACAGAGGCCAGAGTTTTGGTCAGTGTCCAAAGCCTTAAAGGGCACTTTTTCATAATTAAACATCACATAAACACTACATATTGTGTATACAAACATATAACTTACATTGTAAGACTGGGTTCTGGAGTTACAGACATATTATGATCGGTCCAATATTAAGTCATGGTCTATAGCAGGGGTCCCCAACCTTTTTTTTACCCATGAGCCACATTCAAATCTAAAACTAACTTGGGGAGCAACACAAGCTTGCAAAAAGTTCCTGGGGGTACCAAATATGGGCTGTGATTGGTTATTGGTAGCCCTTATGAGGACTTGCAGCCTACAGGAGGCTCTGTTTGGCAATACACAAGGTTTTTATGTTACTAAAACTTGCCTTCAAGCCAGGGATTCAAAAAACAAGCAAGTGTTTTGCGGCCACTGGGAGCAACATACAAGGGGTTGGAGAGCAACATGTTGCTCACAAGCCACCGGTTGGGGATCACTTGTCCATGGCATCCCTTCTGGGTTAGAGATAGATAGATAGATAGAGAGGGGACCACACGCGAGCGCCATGCGCGCATGCGCACTCGCGCTGAGCCGGTGCCTCGTCTGCCAGCTTGCCTAGGGTGCCCATGCAGCGTGGCCCGGTCCTGGATAGAAAGGTAGATAGGAATAGATAGATATTCAGTTCACTTGGTAATTTTGGTATCAGAAGGACTTGCCTCAAGTCTCTGCACTCTGAAACATGTGAGTGTAGAGGCCTGTGGCCATTTTACAAAAGCAGCAACAAACTGTGGGCTTTTCTGCATACTGCACATTCTGCAAAATCAATGCAACACCTATTTGGGCAGCATAGCACATAAATAGTTAAACTGTCCAGCTAGCAGTAGAAACATGGGTTACATGCGACCTCACACAACAGGGTCAGGGCCTTCGCCAAGTGGAAGTGTTCCCTCTATGGTGTAGTGCAACTACATCCCCCAGGCTACTGTGCATACAACAAACAAATTGGGCGCCAGGAGGTTCTTGAAGTAAAACAGAAACGGTTTATTGAACTATGCACGAGGCAAGTGACCACAGGTTTAGTACTCACGCAGGAGCTGAGGCAATAGCACATTTCTCACACAGAGCTGCATGCATTAGGCATTTCTCCCAGAGGAAAGATCTCCATTAGGCATTTGCAGTATTACACACATTCCCTCCTGGAAGTTGTCAGGCAAGCAGCTTCTACCCTACAGTCCCTCTTCACTGAGGTCCCTGACTGGAGGCAACACACAAAGCCTCTGGGAAGCTACTCCCTTACTGCAAATCCTTGTTGGAGCTTCAGCTGCTCTTTCTCTCTCACCTCTCTGCCTTTCTCTCCTACAGAGACTATGACAAGTCTGCCCTAGTGTAACTATTCCTCATTCACGGGGTTACCTGGTCCCCGACTTCTTCTCCAAAGCACATGGGCCTAGCTGTGCTCAGGCTCCCCTGAGCACACCCAGCTGGATCACCATCCACAGGCCAAAGAGGAAGTGGCCACTCCCTACACACACTATATAGCAGTGTAGCAGGGGAGTGTCATTCTCTCCTGGCAGATCACTCCCAAGAAAAAGGTGGGGGCCTTAAAGCTGCAGGGCAGATTAACCCATAGCCATAGGGGCCCCTACATCAATATCCCCTATCATTCTATGCAGAAGCAGCCTGATCCACTTTCTTGCTATACATTAAAAAACCCACACGGTGGCACCAGAGGCACAGAAATGTTCACCAGTAAACACGAGCGTCATGAACAGAATTGCAATATTCTTATTCTCGCCAGAGTGTAAAATGTATTGACAAAACCCTCATTCTTATAAAGGGGGTATAGCCCCAAAACAGATTTTGAAAATAATCATAATAACCACATAAAGACATTCACATTCTGAGTTGTTATAGGTTGCCTGATCCAGTAAGATAATGGGAAGTTGTCTGCTGCATTAGCTATAGGGAGCCAAACAATAAAGGATTCAATTGCCTTTGACATTAAATATCATTAGGGGAATGTAATAAAGATTAGTAATGGAAAAAATATTTGCAATGTGAAAAGTTATGCCTTTGCATGAAAAAAAACTTCCTTTGCACAAATGTAATATAGCTTTTGCCAACCCAGAAATGTTAAATAAATGGTGTGTTTGTAAAGTTCTGTTGTAGTCCTGTATATGTGTATTAATGGAATTGTTTGATGCCTCATATCTGAATACTAAAAATACAATAAATCATAATAAAACAGCTCTCCTTGCTTACAGTTATCAATGACAGCTTTATTTGCAATAAAAAAAAAGTTTTTCAACAATGCAATAAAATCATTTGTCGATCAAACAAAAAAAGTGATTAGGTAGTATGATCAGTTCACAAAGTATCCGATCCTTCAGTCACCTTGATCATTGACAGTTGAAGGCACAACTGTTTTTGGGACACACCAAAATTTAAATCATTAAAAAAATGATGCACTAGGTGGCAGCAGAGATTATAAAGCGTTGTTGATTTCTTTGCATGAAAGAGGGAATGTAACAAAAGTCAATAACTGCAAACTATTTGCAATGTGAAAATGTATGCCTTTGTCCATGACATTCCACTGGGGGAATATAATAAAAGTTAGTAACAGAAAAAATATTCCTTTGCGCAAAATTAATAGCTTTTGCGAACCCAGAAACTGTTTAGCGATCTCTTTTGACAGTAGAAGAAAGATTGTGAATTTTATAGTTTGCACCAGTGTGCAGGGTATGTCATAAAATTTCTTACTGAAAAGTTATGTTTGCTCCAAAATATTCCAACACCTGAAAACACTTCATCGAAGTGCACAATAGACAAATTAATATTTGCAATGCAATAACAGTCTAATGAAGAATAGTACATTGCAAAATGCAAATTTGTGTAAATTGTTTTCCTCTTTGCGACTTTTATTACATTTCCCCTAAGACATTAAGGCATGGTCAGTGGCGTACCTGGATCTGGCCGGGCTGCCCCACTAAAGATCTTCTGCCCACCCACTCACTTGATTGCCACTAACCACAAATAAGCAAGCAGACGGCTATATAAAGGGCTGGCAAGGGGAAATACCATACAGCAGACTATGGTCTGCGCCTTCCCGTGACTGTGAGGTTTGGTTACAGTAGTTACACTACTGGGAGCAAGAATAGTATTGCCCCCTCTTCTGGAAAAAATACTGAACCTTGTATATTTTTATCCCTATTAATTGCATTGTCATCAAGTATTACTGGTCAGGGTCAGACTGGCCTAACACCATGAGTAATGCTGGTGGGCCCCAGCCCTCATTGGCAGGGCCGGAACTAGGGGTAGGCAGAGAGGTAAGTGATTAACTTTATGCCCTAGACACGAGCCTCTTCTGTCTACCCCTAGTTCCGGCCCTGCTAATGAGGGCTGGGGCCCACCGAAAGAGAAGCTGCATCCAGCATCTGACTGGAGGGTCCGAGGCCCACTGGAGCATCTAACAAAGGGCCCCACCCCTCCATGCACCCCTGCACCAATCACAACCCTCCCCTTGGGGGCCCCCTGCCATGTGGGCAGCAGACAGGTAGGTGTGGGTCTTACCCTGGCTGCCACAGTCTGCTGAAAGGTTCCAGCCACAGAGAATGTTGAATGTGTAATGCCACCAATGCAGGGGAGGATCAATTATTCCTTGGCCTTGGATTCACCCAGCTCTGCCCCGCCCCCTTCTTTACTGTTTGCTGGGGTTCCTAGGATAAAGGGCCCCAAGTGGCTGTCCAGAGTGCACACATGTAAAGCCACCACTAAATAAACTTTTAGCATCATTTAAAGCAACTTTTCAGACCCTCGCGGTCATCTTCCATTCGAACTACAAAACTGCTGCATGGTTGCTAGAGTAGTTAAGCCCTAGCAACCAGATTGCAGTTGACATTCCACAACTGAGATCTACAGAGAAAAAAATGTAAATAGTTTAGAACCCATCTAAAATTAAAAATAATTGCAAACCCTCTTAGAAAAGTGCTGTCGTTACTTGTTAAGTAGAACTACTCCTTTCAGGCCTATTTACACTGCTCCCTGCTGTGGATAGCAAAGTTCCATGATTCTCTTTTCACATTGCCTCTAAATACGCACGGCTGCATTTTTAGGCTATAATTACTCCTAAAGGGGTGATTCACGGTGCACAGAAAGCGTGTGTGTGCTAGTACTACCACATTCATTTTCAGTTTCAGCTGTGATAAGAGACCTGCTAGTTTCAGATATATTCTGTTATCAGGAAAAACATTATTCCGAAGGTTCCAAATTACGGGAAGATTATCCCTTATAGACTCTTTTATTAAAATAATTCCGAATTTTACCTGAATTGAAAAATTCTACATTAATTCAGATATAATGAATCCTTTATCAGAAGTAAAACAAACCTATTGGGATTATTTAGTGTTTAAAGGATTTTTTTGTAGACTTAATGTACGGAGATCCAAATTGTGGAACAACCCCTTATGCGGAAAACTCCAGGTCCCAAGCATTCTGGATAAGAGGTCCCGTAAGATGCAAAAACTTTGTATCATGTCCCAGCCAACTGTGTCACCCTGTTCCTTTCCTTGCCTGACTGCCTATTTCTTTTTTTACATCTTCCCCTTGAACCTTTATCATATAGTAAAAAATAAAAACTGAAATACATGTCACTGATTGGTAAATTGACTTGTTTTACAAACAACATGGCTTCTAGCTGTGTATGTGTAGTGCTGAATCACCTTCTCTGC
Organism: Xenopus petersii; assembly: GCA_038501925.1. NCBI lineage: Eukaryota > Metazoa > Chordata > Amphibia > Anura > Pipidae > Xenopus > Xenopus petersii. Next base: position 37,854,309 of record CM076685.1, read on the forward strand.
CTGAGTGAAGTCACAATAGCACAGCCCCACACATTTGCATTGGGTGGATGCCTTGCCCACGCCTCCTGCTCTTAGCTAGAGAAGCTACAGCTGAGCTGATTCTGCCAGTGAGACTGAGACGGCCCATCCACCAGTTGCTTCAGCGGACATGGTAAGGTGATGCTCAAATCCAATTATTATATTAATGTTGCAGCAGACCTCTCATTTACTCTGCAATTGAAAATATAACAAATAAAAAAAATACTAGGTTGCTTTGCTTATTGCTAGAAGGAAAAACAACACAGCAGAGGAAACAAAGTGCATTGGTTAATGAGTAGCCATGGGAGCAATGTAGCATGATAAGCTGGGGAAAATGAACTTTACTATATATTCCCTTCCTGATAAAACCAATGTAACCAGCAGCACTAAATGTAGTTGTGTGTATTTCCACTACATCTGCTTAGGGTTCCTTTAAAATGTGTTATAGTTGTGCTATTGCTTTGTCACACAGTTAAGATAGAGGAGGTATTCTAGAGAATTAGCCAGTACAGTGGGTTCATGTGCAGCCCGTGTTATTGGCAATGCTAGGGCCCAAAAAATGCCATTGTTGCAGGCTTTCTAATGAACTACAACCCCCAGCGTCTTTGAAGCTTGTGGAGAGTGACGTTTAATGTCTGTTGGAAGGGTGGTTAACGTGCAGGCAATGTCGGTTGAGAACTACAATCCCCAGCATTCTGCACTAGCTTTCAAAAGTAGATTGGTGTCAGCTGTAGTTCTCAATAACTGAAGTGCAATGGATATAAGAAATATTTTTAAAATTAAATTATTTCACTTTGTGCATTCCATGCTGGACTCCACTGATTGTGTTCAAAAGAGAATTGCTCAATAGAGGATTAAACCTAATTTAAACCATGAATGGCACATCTGGAGTCATTTTTCTAAAAGGAAAGTTGAAAGGGAGTAAAACGAAAAACACATGTCTATGCCTATTTGTGTTTATGTAAGCCTCAGCCTGTGTGTTTATTCATTTTATCAGCCAACCTTTGGTCATTAAAGGGGATCTGAACCCAAAAACAGATTTTTTTGGCATGATAAAAGCAAATATAATTCTAAGCAACTGTCCCAATATACATTTAAATGATTAGCTGTTTAACCCTTGCTGTTTTCTGGTTCTGATTCTTGAAACAATGTAGCAGGAATCTGTTCTTTTCAGGTCTTTTAATCCGCTGCATTGTTTTAGGAGTCCGAACCAGTAGTGAACAAAATATAAACAGACACAGAACCTGCTTTTAATAAAATGTATGAATTGATTTTTTTGGCCAGAGAAAGCATACAATAGAAACAGAGGACAAGTTTTAAAGAGATACTGACACCAGATTTTAATCTATCATATATAACACTGCATTTGTATGCTATTTGTAATTTTGCCATAAAGGCATTTGCCCGGTGCTTTTACACTATATATTTGATTCCGCCATGCGCCTCTTTGAGGAACACTGCACAATTGTCACTAGGATGCAGGAGCATATTTTAGAAACTGCCTTCTAACCTTTTATATTTGTAGGCATAAGGATTCCTGGGACAGATAAGCAAAAAATGTGACCCTTGAAATCAGCCCCAGCTTAAAACAATGAAAAGTGCAAAGTCCATGGTGACGGAGCATGAATCCACATCTTTACATTGATGTGAATTCAGTGAGTCATAAACTAGACTCTTAATGGTTCATGATCTTTTCATCATTAATTACTTTATAGTCTTTTTTTTTTTCTATTTATATTTTAGTATAGCTAGTTTTGTAAAAATTTAAAAATGTGTTTCATTATTTATGGCAAATGCCATCATTGCACTGTAGGAAACAGTTTTTTATTTAATTATTTGCCTTCTTCCTTTGACTCATTCCAGCTTTTATATTGGGGTCACCAGCCAAATCTAAAAAACAAATGCTCTGTAAGGGTAGGACTACATGGACGTTTTTGGTGCGATCCGTCATGCTGCGTCAAAACGCCTGCGTCTGCTGCACACTGCGTCTGCATCCGATGCCGGATCAACTCTGCGACTTCATCTGACATTTCTATCTCTTACCTTATTTCTGTTGCACGTGACTTATCACAGCGTCGGATCGTGCTGGAAATGTCTGTGTAGTCCTACCTTAAGGCTACAAATTTCTTGCTATTGCTACTTTTAATTATTCATCTTTTTATTCAGGCCCTTTCCTATTCATATTTCAGTTTAACTTCAAATCAATGCATGGTTGCTAGGGTAATGTGGATCCTAGCAACCAGATTGCTGAAATTGCAAACTGGAGAGCTGCTGAATAAAAAGCTAACTCAAAAACAAATAAAAAATGAAAACAACAAATAACAACAAACAAATAATAACCAATTGTAAATTGTCTCAATATCACTCATTAATACTATCATACTAAAAATGTATTATTTGAGGCGAACATCGCCTTGAAAGTCATTCAGAGGAACCACCCAGTGCCATTAACCTTATTTTGGGTCAAGCCCCAAATCATACACACTCAGCTCTTTGTATCAAGAAGTCTTTGCTATTTTTTTTTATTTTGCAGGCAGGGAAAGCGCACAGACTCAGCGGGGAAGAAAGGGAACAACTGCTACCTAACTTGAGAGCAGTAGGCTGGCACGAACTGGATGGCAGAGATGCAATATGCAAAGAATTTCATTTCAAAGACTTTAACCGAGTAAATATATGGAGATTCAGGGTTTATAAATGAATAAGCAAAATCTCAAAGAAATAAAATATACAAAGTATGATGTAGAAAGCAGTATTCTAAGACAATTGCAATTTAGTGGGTTTTTTTTTTTATGTTTTCATGTCTTGTTTTGCAACACCTATGTGCATTAGGGGTCATTTGGCCAGTTGAATTTCATAGGCTTTTGTGTTTTTCAACCCAAATTGACAATGTACTAAGTTTTGTGTATCCACAAAGCCTCAAATAATAAATACACCCCCAAATCCATATATTTTTTTTAATTCAAAATGGGTCTTCCAAACTGCAAATCTATTTTACAGTATCCAGTAAAATTTAAAAAGCAAGACAAAAAAATGTTTGTGGATTAGTGATAACGGTGTGTGTCTGTAAAATAAGTTGGGGGGGGGGGGGGAAGAAAAAATCCATAAAATGTATTACCTTGCAAAGGCCGGCAGAGAACACAGGCTCCCAGGTGGGTCTGGGTAAAAGGAAGTCAATGAACAGCATGGGAAGATGCAAAGGATTGACTTCACGTAGCTGCTAGAACAGTCTAAAAAGGCTATTTTCAGCCCACCATTTACTGATACTTGTGCTTTCGATACAGAACTTACTGTACTGTACCTGTTTAATATAAGGTGCCAGGGAAAACATTTCACACACCCTGTTCGCAACTAGAAACAGGGTTTTTGTATTGCAGTTTGAATGAGGCCCAGTAGGGTTACATTTTAGGAAGGTCAATGTACATTAAGTACTAATACTTTTATGCATTCAAAACATATCTATTAAAGGAACAGTTCCGTGTAAAAATAAAAACTGGTCAATAGGCTGTGCAAAATAAAAAAATTTTTCTAAGATAGTTAGTTAGCCAAAAATGTAATGTATAAAGGCTGGAGTGACTTTTTCATGAATATAATAGCCAGAACACTACTTACTGCTTTGCAGCTCTCTTTATTTCCACTGTTTGGTTACCAGGCAGTAACCAATCAATGACTGTCAGGGTCAGCTGGGCCGGCAGGACACCGGGAAAAAACCCAGTGGGCCCAGGCTCTTTTGGGCCCTGTTGGCCCAGAACCATTACTGCCCTCCCTTTTCTGCCGGAAAAACTTATCAGTGTTCATGTGACCACACAAGTAGAATGCATGCGCATGCGGAGGGGGCGCAGGAGGTATCGGCGGCACAAAATATTTTGCGTCTAGGGTACCCAGACCTGGTCCTGCAGGTCTGGGAGGAGGTTTCGGTGGCACAGAATAGTTTGTGGCACTGGTGACTATTACTAACTATTGAAAATATTTTTTATTTTGCACAGCCTATTTACCCACCTACTGAACAATTCCTTTAAATTCATACATTTCATTGCTAGACCCCTATAACTAGGACCGTATATTTATTCACATGAAAACTTATTTCTTATTTAACTTATTTAAAGGAAAACAGAAAAAACATGGATATTCGTAAATATCCCCCAGCCAAGCTTGGTTATCTTTATTAACTTTGTGGCTTAGGGTTGCTGTACCAGTTCCCAAGCCCATCAGCCCTCTGCCTATGATATTGGGCCCATATCTTGGCTTTCAATAATGCAGCCCCACCACCAAGTCCATCATTGGAAGGCAGAAGTATGCTACTTGTTTATGCCAGCCCATCATCCTTCTACCACATGAGCCCATCCATGCAGCCATAACTTACCTAATAGTTTCCACCATGCAGCCCTCCCCACCAAATGGCTGTAGACAGCAAAGGCGCCTCCCTAGGATGCAACTACTTGGGGGATTGTTGGGCACAATTGCAGAAAATGTTTATCTAGTATTTTATAGCTCAGATGAGTACCACAGACACCTTCAGAAAAACTACTAGTGGTATAGATTGCCCTGGGTGCCAAAGTGCAATTTGCCTAATTCTGCTGATCAAGTCCAGCATTAGCATGAATAATATGCTGCTATTGCAATCAGAGTAATTCTGGAACAGAAGAAATTGAGGAAGTTTAAGGTTGTGTGCCTGGATGAGCTCTAGTTAGTTGTCCTTTAAAAACCTTGATCTGCCTTTTTCCTGTAAAGTATTAGATAAAAGGATCCTTTATAATAATGTATTGCTATATTCATTCAGTAATGCTAATCTAATATTTAAAAGCAGGGTTAGTTCAGTTGCCATGTTTTGGTGATTTAACTTTGCCGTTATGTATTATTTTTATATCACAGGCCTTTGGATTCATGACAAGGGTGGCTCTCCAGGCTGAAAAATTAGATCATCATCCAGAGTGGTTCAATGTCTATGATAAGGTAAATTAAATATAATAATGCTGAATTTGAGCCCATGCTCTACAAATAAAATGTTGCAAACAGTTAAAAAGGTGTTCATTCCTAATGGTTAGTTGGCTAGTGGGTTGATATTAGTGATGTGTGGGCCGGTCCAAAACCTGTGGGACCCACAGGTTCGGGTCAACTTCCAGGTCACCATGAGGTTGGGGTTGAGCTCTTCCTTCTACGCTATCCACCTGCCACCTTATAATGCCTCTGGCACAGTCTATTTATATGGGTTCCCCCTTTCATTACATCAGAAATGGGCAGGTCGGGATCGGGTCAATAAATAGAGGGGACTTGCCAGGTCAGGTCGCAAGTGGATGGGTTAGGGTTGGGTGCAGGTCGACCTCCACATAACTAGCTGTTATTCTGTCCCCTTCAGTCCTCCTTAAAGCTGCCTTTTATGTAAGGATGTGGCCCCTTAGCCTATGTGGAAACCTCCACTAACCACAAGACAGCAGAGATCCCGATATCCAGAAAGCTCCGAATTACGGAATGGCTGTCTCCCATAGACTCCATTTTATCCAAATAATCCAAATTTTTAAAAATGATTTCCTTTTTCTCTGTAATAATAAAACAGTACTTGATCCCAACTAAGATATAATTAATCCTTATTGGAAGCAAAACCAGTCTATTGGGTTTATCTAATGTTTAAATGAATTTCTAGTAGACTTAAGGCATGAAGACCCAAATTACAGAAATATCCGTTATCTGGAAAACCCCAAGTCCCAAGCATTCTGTATAACAGGTCCCATACCTGTACAATGTCAACACAGATGTGAGCTGCCTTTTCCACCAGCTCTGCCATACTGAGGTCTGGCCTCTCTGCTGTCACTGCTGCTGAGGTCAAGGCAGAAAAATATTTTGGCAATATTTGCAGACACTTGTAGCTCTTAAGGTCATTTAACACCCAGTTTGAGAAGCCCTACATACAGAAACCAGTTCTTTGCGTATAGCTGACTGTGCTTTAATTAAATGTGCAGGGCATTCAGACAGATGCTTATAGCACATATATCATGAAGTATATGTCCTTCTTCCTTGAGTATGAACAATAAAGGGTAAATTTATCAGAAATTTAATTTGTGAGATTTTTTTGACCTCGAATAAACTCACAATTTAAAAAAAATGCAAATGTTTACTTGCCATACTGTTGTTTTTCCCCCCTTATCTTTAACCCTTTTTGCTTTCTGTGTCCCTTTTGTTTTTAATATTTATTTTGAGTTTATATTTAAAAACTTGAATTTGTGAGTTTACAGATCCAAAAATTCGATACGAGATTTGAGTTTTTTTGCTTAATAAATACCAAACTTGGATCACCCCCTTAGAGTTTTCTCTGTGATTGCCACTAACACCTTGTTCTCTCTCTTTTAGGTTCACATAACTTTAAGCACCCATGACTGTGGTGGTCTTTCTGAACGAGACATCAACTTGGCTAGTTTTATTGAACAAATAGCTGCAAGCCTATCTTAGGAAACACATTACCAATAGTGATGTAGTTTTACAATGTGTGTTTCCACTGTTGCTCCTCAGATGTGTTTTATACACATATTATTTTAATGCCTGGTCATATTAGTTTAAACTCTGCAAAACATCCCATACCTAAGTTTTGCTCACAATGGTAACTTGACAGCTACATTTTTAATGGAAGATTTTTTTTTTTTCATAATGTTAATAGCTACAATTAATATGACAAATCGCAAAGGATTTTATGATTTTAGTATTAAATGTATGGACAGTGATTGGTGCTGGTTATGTTCATTGCATAGCTGATGCATCCACCCTGCTCCACTTGCAGCCCTAAAAGCTTCAAATGGATACTATTTTTAAAATTACTGTTGTTTTTGAGCAACAAAACCATTGTCTTTGTGAACAAGCCCTAAGTCTACGATGACATGGGGTCACTTCAGTCAATCTATAATTAAGCAGCATTGCAGGAGCTGTTTGGATATCAATGTTGATTCTTTGGGAAGATCTAGTGTGATAGGCCACAACTGACAGGTCAACAATCATATGTGCTCCTTTGGATAATTTGTTTTACCTCCTAATATTCAATATTTTATCCCCTTTGATTTTGTTAACCCCTCTGTTGTGTGTTACTGAATAGAATTGCTTGCAGTATCCTTCTTTTAAACAGTGTTAAGTTGTTAATGCCTTCGGTTAATGTGATATGAGACTGTTACCAATGTACACAAGCATTCTCTGTATTTTTGAAATACACTTGTTTCTGTATTGTATCAATTTCATGCAAACAAATTATTTTTAACTAATAAAAAGGCCTAGAATACCCAAGGAACCATGGCACTCGGAATTAATATAAATCGGAAGCAGACCCCATGGTTGCGGGCAGCGGGGCCTGGACCTGGGGGGGGTCTGCTTCCTCTATAGCTTTAAAAAAACGTCCATGTAGTCCTACCCTAAAATATGTTTTATTTCAAAATCATTTATGTACAATAAAATTATCAGGCGATGCAAGGCACTTGACATGTTCTTCTTATTTGTTGCATCACCTTATAACACAATTAGGACATCAAATAAACTTAAATATTATCCCTGTCTTTTATGTTATTCTAGAATTCAGAGTTTGCTTTCTATAAAATCAAAAGACAGCACGGTCTAGAAATAATAAAAGGATTACTGGTAGCCATGTTTTCCAAGTGTGGCCAACACTGAAGGCAAAATATATAACTTCTTTGTTAAAGACACACCAAAACAGACAAATGGTTTCATATAAAATAATCTGTATTCATTCTACAGTCAATGTGAGTGGCAGTTACTGAGCACCTTCCTGTTTTTATTAAGTTATTCACTACAATGCATTTTTACCAGGCATTTTTGGTTTAGTAGTTAGAATTTCTAACTGGATCATGTTAACATTGGTAGTCCCATGTTAACTAGCAATGACTAAGTGAAATAGACAAATGTACAGGTAGAATAGAATCAGAACAGTGCATACTACAGGTAGCTCTATGATAAGGTTTGCAAGGGGACCAGTTAGATAAACCGTCAGAAACAGGTGGCAAAATATTTTTTATTTCATTTTGTCAACATGCCAGTTTTCTAGCAAAAATATGATTGTCATGTGGAAGCCATTTTCATAGGTTTGATTTAGATAGAACAGTCAGCTGACGACTATTTCTATTGCAGGCTACAGAAAGTATTTGCTTTTGAGCAAAACAGATGAAATTCAGCATGGACATACACATGTGCATCTGCATCCACATTTTTTTCAATTATTTTATTTATATATTATGGGAAAGTCCATTTGATAAATTATAGCCTTAATATATTCTTGCCACAATGAAAATTCCCCTGGATTTGGTGTTCATTAACAGTTACAAAGAGTTAGTTACACAGATCTCCAATCAAAAACAATAATGTTAATTATTTGTTTTTTGTCGAACGATGAAAGAAATATCAAAAGAACTGGGTGTTGTTGGATAAATGCTTCCAGGTGTGAAATGAGAGATCTATTCATATTACTTGGCAAAGACCATGAATGTGCATCTCGGATGGCTTTTGAAGCAAATAAGGCCAGCAATATTATAGGGTGGTTCACCCTAAGGGCTCTTACTGACGAGCGTTTTTACCTGCGCTCCGTTTCTCTGCGTTCAGCCGCAGGGGAGCGCAGGAATAGACGTATTACATTTTTCCAATGGGGCTGTACTCACACAGGCGCGTGTAGGCGCCGAACGCAGGTTGAGACGCAACATGCTGCATTTTTCCTGCATTTGGCGCATACATGCGCCTGTGTGAGTACAGCCCCATTGGAAAAGATGTAATGCGTCTATTCCTGCGCTCCTCTGCGGCTGAACGCAGAAAAACTAAACGCAGGGGAGCGCAGGTAAAAACGCTCGTCAGTAAGAGCCCTAAGGGTATGACTACACGGACGTTTTCGGCGCGATCTGATGCACTGCGACAAAAGGCTGGCGACAAATCGCATGCGACGGAAATAAGGTAAGAGATAGAAATGTCGGATGAAGTCGCAGCATTGATCCGACACGACTGTCGGATGCAGAGTCTGCATCCGACAGTGAGGACCAGAAAAAAATGGTGTAAAATCAGGGAAAATGTAAAATCAGGAAAAAATGCTATGCATTATATATTGGCGGGACCACAAAAAAGGGAATAAAATAAGGCAAAACCTAAAATCAAAGGATTGAGGTTTGTCTGTAATAAAAAGCTATAAAAAATGAAGATCAATTTCAAAATTGCTAGGTGTTGGATCTGCTCTATTTTGGGGTGCCAGGCTAATGACTTAAGGCAGACTGATCTTTAAATAAGTGGTATTTATTTACAAAGGAACTAAAAGGTATAACATAAAAAGGGAACTAACTAACATGGAAGGAGGTAGAAAGGGATAGGGAAGGATGCAATGGAAGGGAGTGGAAAGTGACCTAACTAACAAGGTATTTACAATGCTCTTTATATACACATAAGGAAGACCATTCAAACAAGCATACTGCACGTTTCCCAGGATAGCCACACCCAAAAGACAGTCCCAGCCAATCAAGTCGATGTCATATGATGAGCCATGGAAACTTCCAAGTTAGTAGTGTCCTGTAGATGGCAGTGTAGATCAACTAATGATGTTTAAGATGTCCTGTGGGTGGCAATGTTGCACAGACAGTCACTTCCTTATCTGACATTTGTTCCCAAGGTATGAAACCTGTTCTGACATCTTGAGGGTGTAAACACATATCCTTTCATCCTTTGTTGTTGGGATCCTCCCATGCCATTCATTGCCTTTGTTGTTTCCTCACCCGAGGCCGGGTCTATGGACTCTTCTCTTTGTCCATGATAGGTGTTCCTCATTTATACAACAGTGTTAGGAGATAGATATGAAGGCAATCACCATTTACGACAGGATAGCCATTGTTTTGCCATCTGTGAGCCCAGAGTCACTGTTAATTCTTTAACTCTCTCAGATAGGAGATATTACACTAGGGATAAAATATTCTATAGTATACTAAAAGTTAACTTAAAGGTGAACCACCCCTTCAAGTACAAACACATTACCGGATGTAATATAGTCTTAAATGTTTTGTTTATTTGCTTGAATTGTTGGTTCTTTAACACTCTTGAGTATAACAAATATGACAACTGCAGATCCCTGAAGTGAATCTAAATGACTTCACATTGGGCCACTACTAAACACATGAATGCACCTAAATGGAGAACTCAACCCCCTTCTGCAAGTACCGGTGCTAATCCAGAGGCCTACTCTCCTGCAGAGTGGCAAGGCTTCAATGTGAAGAAAATTCAGCAAGCACAGCAGTAAATTGCAAAAGTGCTGAAGTGTATTTATTTATAAAAATATCGCAACACCAACACTTCTCTGATGCACTGTGTATATATAAATATACCAGTAGCAGCCTGTTTGAATATATAAGGATTTAACAGTCAAATTCCATTTTTGTGGGGTGCTCACAGATTTATTGAAGATCACATAATACAAGGAAGCCTTTTGAAAAAGTCGAAGGACGAAACGCGTCAAGGCTAATATGCCACAGCTAAGCGCCTGAGGTTTACACGCAGTGGGAAAAGACGCCGGCGAATTTTCGCACCGAAATATCAACAACTTGTAGACTCTAGGGGACGCTGAAGCGGTGATTGTGGAAGACATTTTATGCGATTTTGTTACTGGAACATTGTGAGTGCATTTTTTAACATTTGTTTATTAAAGATGTTTATAATTTTACACTACGTCAGTAAATTTCCATAGTGGGATGAAGCTTTGGAGCCGCATGTAAAATCCGCTGCTGATATCTACACCTCTTTTCTGCACAGTATCTCTTAAATGGTCGTGAGTACCCTCTATATCACATAAAGGTGTGTGTACACATTTGGAAAATACTACACCATATTGGCGGAAATCTCTCTTTTCTCTTTTATTCTTTTTTTCTGTTTTTCGTGGATCTGACCTTGTGCTGTGAGCGCCGGTTTTCCTTTGAAATTTTGAATCCTTACATAATACATGATACTTCAGGACAAACAGTTTTTTACAAATCACAAATTAGCCCAAAATGTATATGAAGGGTTTTATTCATCCAGGTGATGATATACTGTATCTAGTAGGGTTAAGACTAAAGCAACTAGAAGTCCAGTTGTGGATACAGTAGATTAGCCCACAGCTAACTAGTTATTTATACATACAAGAGCCATCTAACGGTTAACTTCAATAAATAATATACAGTATATCAACCAGTGGTAACATTTGTAATATCCATGGATCCTATTGATATTCTGGTGTTCAATACAAATAGTAGTCTTTGGAACACAATTTATTTATAAGTCATAAGTTCCGAAAGTTTTTCAGGTATGGGGTCCTTTATCTGGAAACCTATGAGGGGCCATTTTAAGCAAATAATTCCGTTTTTTTTAAATGGTTTTCTTTTGCTTTTTAATAATATAACAGTACAATTAAGAAGAAGACTCCTTATCACAAAAAAAATCCCAGGCATTCAGATAAATGATCCCACATGTGTATCACTAAATTGGAGAAATGTCTCAAGCCACACTTAATAGAATACTTTTGTTTTAATGTAGTTAGATAGAACCACTACTTTTCCAGTAAGAAAGGACTAACTACAGTGATATGAATGTTTGTCATTTATAAAAAAATTTATTTATTGATGGTTTATCTTGAACATCTACTAATATTTTAATGCCCTTGTACTACGCACACTGGATTGTCATTAGGAACCATGGACAATACTGGGAATGTTACCATTGTGTCATGATCGCCGCCCGGAGCAGGACCAGGAGCTCCGGGCGGCGCAGCTACCTCTTCCGACGCCGCTCCCAAGATGGCGGCGCCCATGGCCGCCAAGTGGGTAGCGGCGCCGGCGCAAAGACACCTACGCGAAAGTGCGCAGGCGCGAAGATGTCACAACGGCGCGACGGACGCAGGCGCAGTGCGTCGGTCGCAGACGTGCTGACACCGACGCAAGGGCGCCAAAAAACTCCTTTAAAAGGACGCCTGAGGCACCAAGATGGCGCCCGAAAATAGGATCCTGTTCCCCAAGAGATTCCTGGGTTCCCTTGCTGTTTCCCCTGCTAATAATCTGCCTGATTCCTTGTTGTGACCCCTTTTGCCTGGACCTGGACTTCGCTGATACTCTGCCTGCCTTAGACCCCCTGCCTGGACTTGAACTTTGTTTGTAATCCGCCTGCCTTTTGACCTGTGCCTGGACTTTGATTATTCTCTTGCCTTACCCCTGGATACCACGACCCTGATCCCTCCTGAGGGGCTTCCTCCTAGATCCGGACTACTCCCCAGAGGGGGCTCCCGGCTCCCTGACATTATTTTCGGGCCATGGATCCCACTGAGGAAGCTCAGCCAGATTTCGGCAGGGCCTTTCGGGGCCTGCATTCCCGCATGGAGGCGTATGAAGCCCGGCAGAATTACGTGGGACACACGCTGGAGGCGATCCTGGAAAAGCTCTCCTTGTTGACACCAGCGACCCCCCTGCCGGCACCCCCTCCGCAAGCGGCTGCTGCCATGACTACCCAGTTATCCACTTCTGGTCCACATATTCCTGCTCCGCCTCTCTACGATGGCGATCCTCAAGCCTGTCGAGGATTCGTGAATCAGTGCCAGATTCGCTTTGCCCTACACCCCACTGAATTTGACTCTGAACGTGCCAAGGTGGGGTTCGTGATTACTCGTCTGGCAGGGAAAGCTCTCGAGTGGGCATCTCCACACTGGGAGAAGCAGTCCCCACTGATGGATGACGCAGAAGCATTTCTCAAAGAATTCCGGATCGTCTTCGATGCTCCCGGCCGGGTGACTTCTGCTGCTTCCCGTCTGTTCCAAATCCGCCAAGGGAGTCGCAGTGTAGCGGAATATGCTATTGAATTCCGTACACTTGCCGCTGAGACTCGTTGGAACAACGACGCATACCATACTGCATTTTATAATGGTCTCTCCCTACGCATCAAGGATGACCTGGTCTCCCGTGAATTACCCACGCTACTTGAGGACCTCATCGCCTTGGCTGTCAAGGTGGACACTCTTCTGAGAGAGCATCAAACCCTGAGAGATCGTGTCAGGAAGTTTCAACCCATGTTGGCACCCCGCTTCCAGAGGCCTCTCCTGCAGGCTCCTGTCACCCCGCCTGCCCAAGCATCCATTTCTCTTCAGGAGGAACCCATGCAAGTGGGAAGAACTTGCCTCACTGAACAAGAGAGACTCCGCAGACGGATGTCAGGCCTGTGTCTGTATTGTGGCGGACATTCCCACTTTGCCAATGCCTGTCCTGCAAAGGCTAAGAGTTTTGCACCCCGAGGTATGTCTATGGTAACTCATGTAGGGGGCACTACTCAAAAGTCTCGAGATAAGTCTCAGGAGAAGACCCAAGAAAACTCACACAGGTTTCTCCTTCCCTTCCAGGTTCGTCTGTCTGATAAGACCATCTTCGGGAATGCTTTCATCGACTCCGGAGCCGGGGGTAACTTCATGGACGCTCTCTTTGCTAAGTACATGGGAATTCCCTTATTTCCTTTGCCTTCTCCCATGCGGATCGTCGCCATAGATGATAAACCTCTGGAGTCTGTACTCACGATGACCACTGGCGAACTACCTGTGCAGGTTGGGACCCTGCATAAAGAGAGACTTTCGTTTCTTATTATCTCTTGTCCCGCTGTTCCAGTTGTTTTGGGTCTCCCCTGGCTGCGCCTGCACAACCCCACCATAGACTGGTCCACAGGGCAGGTTTCTCGTTGGAGCCCATTCTGCCAACAGCATTGCCTTCCTGCTAAACCCCTCAAGAAGGTAACTATCTCCTCAACCGAGTTAAAGTCTCTTCCCTCCTGTTATAGAGAATTCTCCGATGTGTTCTGTAAGAAGTCTGCAGAATTCCTTCCTCCACATCGCTCCTACGACTGCCCTGTCGAACTCCTGCCAGGAGCCATGCCCCCCAGAGGCCGCACTTACCCTCTCTCTCCTGCAGAGACTACCGCAATGAAGGAATACATCCAAGAAAATCTCCAGCGGGGGTTTATCCACCCTTCTACCTCTCCTGCAGGGGCTGGGTTCTTCTTCGTGGAGAAGAAGGACGGAGGCCTTCGGCCATGTATAGACTACCGGGGCCTGAATAAAATCACTGTAAAAAACAGGTACCCCCTGCCCTTGATTGCAGAGCTCTTCGACCAGCTGAAGGGGGCGAAGATATTCTCTAAGTTGGATCTCCGGGGGGCGTACAACCTCATTCGCATCCGTGAGGGTGACGAATGGAAGACGGCTTTCAACACTCGTGATGGGCACTATGAATATCTCGTTATGCCCTTCGGCCTTTGCAATGCCCCTGCCGTCTTCCAGGAGTTTGTTAACGATGTGTTCCGGGATCTCCTAGGAAGGTTCGTAGTCGTGTACCTGGACGACATCCTGATCTTTTCTAAAGACCTAGAAAGCCATCGCTCCCAGGTGAAGGAGGTACTCTCTCGTCTGAGGAAGAACTCTCTCTTCGCCAAGTTGGAGAAGTGCGTCTTCGAGGTGTCCAAGATCCCCTTCCTAGGATACATTATCTCTCCTGAGGGATTTGAGATGGACCCCGTGAAAGTATCTGCCATCCAGGAGTGGCCTCTCCCGTTGAGTACCAAGGCAATCCAGAGATTTATCGGATTTGCTAACTACTATCGGCAGTTCATCCGGGGGTTCTCTTCCCGCATTGCACCTGTCCTGGCCCTCATCCGGAAAGGGGGTAAACCCAGCATGTGGCCTCCATCTGCCATTGAAGCTTTTCAGTCCTTGAAAGAGGCCTTCACGTCCGCTTCTGTCCTCCGACACCCCAATCTTGAACTTCCCTTCTGCATCGAAGTTGATGCTTCTGAAGTCGGAGCCGGAGCCATCCTGTCTCAGAGACACCCCGCTGATGGGAAGTTGCACCCCTGTGCTTATTTCTCCAAGAAGTTCTCGTCCGCAGAGCAGAACTACGATGTCGGGAACCGAGAACTCTTGGCTGTTAAACTTGCCCTGGAAGAGTGGCGTCACCTCCTGGAGGGTTCTCTGATTCCGGTTCAGATTTACACCGATCATAAGAATCTCGAGTTCATCCAGTCCCTCAAGAGGCTAAACCCCAGACAAGCAAGGTGGGCTCTCTTTTTCTCTCGATTTAATTTTATCTTGACTTATCGCCCAGGCTCCAAGAATCGGAAGGCCGATGCCTTGTCTCGTAGCTTCACTCCGGCGGACCGCTCTCCTGAGAGACAAGAATCAATCATCCCTCCAGTCAAGATTATTGCCTCCCTGTATCCACAGTTTGCCGACCAAATCCTGGCTGGTCAGTCTTCTGCTCCTTCTGATACTCCCATTGGAATGGCATTTGTTCCTCCTGAGCTGCGTCTGCCTATCCTGCAACAGACCCATTGCTCCAGGCAAGCCGGACACCCTGGCCCAGCTAAGACTCTTGAACTCTTACGACGCCTGGTCTGGTGGCCTGATATCCGCAAAGATGTGAAGGACTTTGTTGCTGCTTGTAATGTTTGTGCCACATCTAAGTCAAGCCACTCCCGCCCCAGTGGGTTACTACAGCCCTTGCCGGTTCCTTCCCGTCCCTGGACCCACCTGTCCATGGACTTCATTGTCGAACTTCCTCCCTCCTGTGGGAACACTGTGATCTGGGTTGTCATTGATCGTTTCTCCAAAATGGCCCATTTCATCCCTCTGAAGAAGTTGCCCTCTGCGGTGGAGTTGTCCCAGCTATTTATCCAGTACATCTTCCGCCTGCATGGTTTCCCGGTGGAGATCGTCTCCGATAGAGGCACCCAGTTTACCGCCAAGTTCTGGCGTTCCCTATGCAAAGACCTGGGAATCGTTCTTCAGTTTTCTTCTGCATACCACCCGCAGACGAATGGGGCAGCTGAACGTGTCAACCAAGCCCTGGAACAGTTCCTGAGGAACCACGTATCCCTCTGCCAGGATGACTGGTCTGATCTTCTCCCATGGGCGGAATTCGCTCATAATAATGCTTGTCATTCCTCTACAGGAAGGTCTCCGTTCATGTCGGTGTATGGTCAGCATCCTCAAGCTTTTCCCCAAGACTTTGTGCTATCAGACGTCCCGGCTGCTGACGACTCCGCAGCCCATATGTCTGCTATTTGGGCTGCTACCAAGTTGAACCTAGAGAAGAGCGCTCTTGTTCATAAGACTTTCGCGGATCGTCGTCGAAGATCCTCTCCTCCCTACAAGGTGGGTGATAATGTCTGGCTCTCTTCCAGGAATATCCGGTTGAAGATACCATCTTCCAAGTTGGGTCCAAAATTCGTGGGTCCATTTCCCATCTTGGAGATAATCAACCCTGTGGCTGTCAGACTCCAGCTTCCACCAGAGATGAGAATCCCCAACGTCTTCCATGTGTCTCTGGTGAAACCCGCCATCACCAACCGGTTCTCTGGCGGTCAATCTCCTCCTCCTGCCATCTCTGTGGAGGGTCAACTCGAGTACGAGGTGGAGAAAATCCTAGACTCCAGAATCTCCAGAGGGTCCCTTCAGTACCTCATTCAGTGGAGGGGCTTTGGCCCTGAAGAATGCTCCTGGGAAGGACACCGCGATGTTCACGCTCCTCGTCTGGTGAGGGATTTTCACGCCAAATTTCCCCAGAAGCCTTGTCCCGGTGGTCCTGAGGCCCCCCGTGAGGGGGGGGGGTACTGTCACGATCGCCGCCCGGAGCAGGACCAGGAGCTCCGGGCGGCGCAGCTACCTCTTCCAACGCCGCTCCCAAGATGGCGGCGCCCATGGCCGCCACGTGGGTAGCGGCGCCGGCGCAAAGACACCTACGCGAAAGTGCGCAGGCGCGAAGACGTCCCAACGGCGCGACGGACGCAGGCGCAGTGCGTCGGTCGCAGACGTGCTGACGCCGACGCTAGGGCGCCAAAAAACTCCTTTAAAAGGACGCCTGAGGCACCAAGATGGCGCCCGAAAATAGGATCCTGTTCCCCAAGAGATTCCTGGGTTCCCTTGCTGTTTCCCCTGCTAATAATCTGCCTGATTCCTTGTTGTGACCCCTTTTGCCTGGACCTGGACTTCGCTGATACTCTGCCTGCCTTAGACCCCCTGCCTGGACTTGAACTTTGTTTGTAATCCGCCTGCCTTTTGACCTGTGCCTGGACTTTGATTATTCTCTTGCCTTACCCCTGGATACCACGACCCTGATCCCTCCTGAGGGGCTTCCTCCTAGATCCGGACTACTCCCCAGAGGGGGCTCCCGGCTCCCTGACACATTGGTAGATAAAATCCATGCCCATGTGATCTACATGCAGTTGTGATTTATCCAAGATGGATATACTATTCTTCAGCAAAGATGGTTAATTTGCTAATTTTCTTTGCTAATCAATGTTTCTCCCAAAATGTCATACATTAGCTCAGGTACCTCAATGAATCTGAGAGTATCCACTCCAAATGAAACCCAGCGACCATACATAAACACATCTACATCGACCCTCCATACACTCACATAAACTGCACATACCAATATCTATGCTAATTGTACATTTTAGTAGCTTTGGATATTATGCTTGTCTAATAAATCATCCAGGCCCTCTTAAAGGCATTAACAGAGTCATTATAAGCCATCACAACATCATCCAGCAGTGCATTCCACAACCTCACTGTGAAGAACCACCTACGTTGCTTCAAAGAAGTTCTTTTCCTCTAGTCTAAAGGGGTGGCCTCTGGTGCGGTGAACCACTTTATGGGTAAAAGGTCCCCTGCTATTTGTCTATAATGTCCTCTAATGTACTTGTAAAGTGTAATCATGTCCCCTCGCAAGTGCCTGTTTTACAGAGAATCATGTCCCCTCGCAAGCGTCTTCAACCCCAACCTTGACAGTCTTCCCTCATAATCCCTCTAACCAGTTTAGTTGCATGTCTCTGCTCTTTCTCCAGCTCATTTATATTCCTCTTAAGGACTAGAGGCCAAAACTGCACTGCATAGTCTAGGTGAGGCCTTACCAGAGACCTATAAAGAGGAAACATTGTGTTTTCATCTCTTGAGTTAATGCCCTTTTTTATGCAAGACACAACTTTATTTGCTTTAGTAGCCACAGAATGACACTGTCTGAAATTAGACAACTTATCTACAAAAAACCCTAGATCCTTCTCAGTTAAGGAAACCCCCAACACACTGCCATTTAGTGTACAGGTATAGGATCCTTTATCAGGAAACTCCTTATCCAGAATTATAAAAAAAGCCATCTCCCATAGACTCCATTTTATAAAAATAATCCAAATTTTTAAATATGGTTTGCTTTTTTTCTGTACTTGCTCCAAGCTAAGATATAATTAATCCTTATTGGAAGTAAAACCAGTCTATGGGTTTATTTAATGTTTACATGATTTTTTAGTAGACTTTAGGTATGAAGATCCAATTACAGAAAGACCCATTATACAGAAAACCTCAGCATTTTGGATAACATGTCTCATTCCTGTATAACTTGCATTCATATTATTTCTGCCAAATTGCATATTCTTGCATTTATTAACATCAAACCTAATTTTCCAGTTTGCTGCCCAGTTTTCCAATTTAGTCAAATCACTCTGCAAAGTGGCAGAGTGATAAAGTGGGCAAAATGCCCACTTCCAGGTCATTAATAAACAAGTTGAAACTCAAATGACCAATTGCAGAAAAATTAAGTAAAGAGGATTGTTAAGCTAAGCTTGTTTAGTACCCTAGGATGAATACCATCGGTCCCAGACCTTTATTTATCTTTACATGTTCTAGTCTCTTTTGAATTTCCTTTTGCACAAACTATGTATCATCTGTTTAATTACTAGAATTGGGACTAATAATAAGGAAACCTTTATCAGCTGGTCCCTCATTCATGTAGACAGATGAAAAATAACAGTTCATAATCTCTGCTTTTTCTTTGTTCTGTGATATTAAGGGCCCCAACCCTTCCTGCTTCATTTTTTTACTTTTTACACATTTAAAAAATAAGTTTGGATTATTTTAACTACTTGCTGCAATATCCTTTTCCATCTCAATTTTAGCTTGGCGCTTAATTGATATATGTTAATAATAACAACACGTGCGTGTGATTTTATTAAATGTGTCTGTTGTGATTTTTATGGTAAAGTTAACTACACTGTGTACACAGACAATTATTCATTCTACAATTCAAAATGTTATTCCTTCAGGTCATTGTGCATGTTCCTGTGCTTTTAGAAATAGGCAGCACTGCACAATACAACTGCTTGGAGACACATGTTGTTTCTCCTATTAAAATCTTTTCTCCCTTGACTTCACACTTGTTTTTCGAATATCTACTACTAGAGGTACAGTACAAAAGCATTTTTTAGCAATGCAAAATATTTCTGAGCTCATTTTGATCCATACAGTTCTATAAATCTTCACCAGTCTTCAGGTAGTCCACTTAAAATTCTCACTCAGTGTATCTAAGTTAGGGGTCCCCAACCTTTTTTTTTTTTTTTTTTTTACCAGTGAGCCACATTCTGTAAAAAGAGTTGAGGAACAACACAAGCACAAACAAAATTCCTGGGGGGCAAATAAGAGCCACACTTGACTATGTGGTAGCCTCAATGTGGACTGGAAGTCTACAGGTGGCCCCATTTAACACTGCATCTGTTTTTTTATGCAACCAAAACTTGCCTCCAAGCCAGAAATTCAAAAATAAGCTCCTCCTTTGATGCCACTGGGAGAAACAGCCAAGGGGTTGGTGAACAACATGTCGCTCACAAGCCACTGGTTGCAGATCACTGATCTAGGGTGTATTTAGGATGTCACTACTCTCTGCCTCTCTCTGTATAATGTATTTAAGATCTGGAGCCATTGTTCTTGAAAATCACTGTACCATTATTGTATATGTGTACATATACAAACACTGCACAAGCCAATGTAGAGATTCTGAAGCTGGTGTCATGTGGGTCTGTTTTTTAGCAGTATAGATTAACTGGGCTATGCCTGAAACAACCCATGACACTTCTTATTGTAAATTTAAGCTGCCTGACGTAGCAAGTACTTGACCCACAACATGTTAACACATTGTAATATCCAACTGTATCAGCAGTGTTAGGACATAGGGCATTTTGTCAGCCCATGGTCACTCCAGATAATATTAAAGGTGATTCACCTTTAGGTTAACATTTCTATTCAGGTCCTCTCCTATTCACATTCTAGTCTCTTATTCAAGCAATACATGATTGCTAGGGTAACTAGGACCCTAGCAACTAGAGTTATGAAGCTGCAAAGAACTGCTGAATAAAAAGCCAAACCAACTCAAAAATAGGGCAAATAATAAAAAAATATAAACCAAATTATTTTCTACATCTACTGAGGTGAACAACCCTTTAAAATGTAAATCATCTAGAGTGGCTTACATGCAGCAGTGATAGGGGGGGCATCTCTGTCACTCTACATCAGTCAGAGCACATTTTATATTAGTAGTGACAAGCAGACAGGGCAGTTTTAACCCTGTTGATTTAACAGACAGCAGCAGCAGCATTCAAACCACATATCCTCCCCTTAGGGGAATGAAAGACAGGAGGTGCCCTCTAGATATCTTGCTCCCTGCAGGCAACCTAAATATACCTTTGAATTGCTAGCAGAACTGAATTCTTAAATAACTGCACGAGAATGCTTTCTTCCGCCTTTTTGCACACATATGAAGTCAGTTTTACTAGTAGTGAATCACATAGGGAGAAATACAAAAGTATTTTCAGGTATGCTGCTGCCTTTCGGGAGCAAGATATTGAGGATGACAAAGTGTCTTATCTGCAATTGCCTCTACGGTTTATGGTACACTGGAAGGTTCGTCTTAAATCTTGGCTACCCACAAGCTTCAAATCTTCTGCCAATAACTTTTCTTTGGCGACAGTGTAAATATCAGGTGGTAAAAACATATTCGATGAACAGACAGCACCACACTTGAGGTAAATTCTTAAAAGGCCTTTATCCCAAAAGGGCTTATTTCAGGATAAACAAATAGCAGACGTTTCAGGCTCACAATCGCCTTTTTTCAAGCTACTGGATACAAATTAGTACAGGCATTTTATACCTTCTAACACACTGCCATCTAGTGGCTAATCAAAATATCAATGACACAGCCGCATTCACTTACAATGATCATATATCTCTACAGTGTTGCAACTTGAATATAAAACAATGTATCAAGTACATCCATCTTGTTAAACTATTGGGACCTGTCCATTGCTACATCAATCCACTTGCCTGTAACGACAAATATATAACAAAATAGTGTTTCTTAAAAATTAATATATAAAATAAAAAACTTTTTTATCGAAAGATTTTATGCAATTCGTACTCTCTATTGAGACCAGAGGGGGTGAGTGTGCCTAATGTACGAATCCACATGGCTTCCCTCTTAAGTAGTTCTTTTTGTCTATCCCCCCGTCGGTGAAGTCTGGGTACCTGATCTACCACCTGATATTTCAATTGTTGGACCCCATGTCCTTTCTCCACAAAATGACAAGCAACTGCCTGTTCTATCTTTTTAGTTTTAATCGCGGACTTATGTTCGCATATACGATCTTTAACCATGCGGGACGTTTGCTCCACATACTGTAAGCCACACGGGCATTTAATCACATAAATCACAAATGTCGAAGAACAGGTAAAATGTCCCTTAATTTTTATCGGGGTACCCTTATGTGAGTGGTAAATCACTTCACCACGTTGGCAATTGGAGCAACAATTGCATGCCAAGCAGGGGAAGGTGCCATTTTTTATAGGTCTAAGTACTTGCTGCATATCCTTAGTATCTCTAGTATAGGTCAATCTAAAAACAACTGGACTTGCTGAGTAATCAATGAAGACGTTTCACTACTCATCCGAGCAGCTTCTTCAGTTCAACTGACTGGTGTGGGAAGTTCTCGGCATATAAACTCTTCCACTAATCCATTTACAATGGCACATTGTAACTCTTCAAAGAGGTGACATCTGAAGAAACTCACAGAGGTGTTGATTCTGTGTAGTTGTGATAGGATTATGAGTATGAGTGGGTTTCCTGTATACCTCCGTCTTCAAGTTACCCCCCTCTTTGATACATATCAAACAGTCCAAAAGTTTGTTCTCATGGACATCTTCCCTTGTGAACTTGATGTTATTGTCCACTGAGTTAATGTGTTCTGTGAAGGCCGCCACTTCATTGGATCTGAGTTTTAACCCAAGTATCATCCACATACCTGAACCAGTGGGTCGGTGTAGTTCCCTGGAAAGTAAGTAAGGCCCTCCTTTCCACGTCCTCCATGTACAAGTTTGCTACAATGGGAGAGACTGGAGAACCCATTGCACAGCCATGTTTCTGTCTATAAAAAAGGTTCTTGTACTTGAAGTATGTGGTGTTAAGGCACAAATCTAGCAACAAACAAACTTGGTTGGGACTGAGCTTCGTTCTGCTGCTGAGGGTGTTATCATGTTGCAGTCGATTTCTTACAGTCTCAATCCCCTCTGTAGTAGGTATACATGTGAACAAAGAAGTGACATCATATGATACCATTGTTTCTTCTGCCTCTAGTGTAACGCTGTGAATCTTGGTTACAAACACTTTGGCATTCTGGATATGATGCACTGTATTGCCTACCTATACCACCTGTCTGCTACATACAATGCTGTTCTAACATCTGTACCCCGGCGGATTCAGAACACTTCACACATCCATTCATGCAACTCTCACAAGTAACAGCTGTATCTAGGAGTTGCATGACACATTGGATAATCCTATCACAACTACACAGAATCAACACCTCTGTGAGTTTCTTCAGATGTCACCTCTTTGAAGAGTTACAATGTGCCATTGTAAATGGATTAGTGGAAGAGTTTATATGCCGAGAACTTCCCACACCAGTCAGTTGAACTGAAGAAGCTGCTCGGATGAGTAGTGAAACATCTTCATTGATTACTCAGCAAGTCCAGTTGTTTTTAGATTGACCTATACTAGATATACTATGACCTGGATGAATGAAAATCTTCATAGTCATCCTTAATATCTCCAATGTCAGATCTAACTAAACTCGATCCCACTGTTTTACTCTTTTTAAAGGCCATAATGGGGGGTGACTTGAATTCTCGTACATTAGGAATGCCATCTCTCAGCAGCCCCCAATGTTTCTGCACAATCTTAGTAATATGTGAGGACAGGGGACTATACCTAGAGACAAAAGTCAAGCGATCTCCCTCTTTAGGTTTACCTGTGTGCCTCCGATTAGGGGCTTCCACTTGAGCCCGATGTTCTTTCAATAGGGCTAGTGGATATCCTCTCTCATGGAATTTAATGGTCATCTCATCTATTCTTTCCTTGAGGGTACTTTGGTCAGAAACGATACGCTTTACCCTTGTAAATTGAGATTTAGGTAAAGATTTTTTAATATGCGGCGGGTGGAATGAATTAAAATGAAGCATAGTATTTTTATCAGTCGGTTTAACGTACTGATAACGTACCATCCCTCAAAATTATCAAAGTATCCAGAAAGGAGATACAGTCAGTTTTAACATCAAGGGTGAACCTGATATGGGGTGATGCACTGTTAACCTCTTCAAAGAATTTATCGAGAGTCCAACGTGGTCCCGTCCATATTGCGAAGATATCGTCAATGAAGTGAACCCAATGCCAACAATATTTGCCGAAAAATTCATTGGTATATACATTACTCTCTTCGAAGTTATTCATATAAATGTTAGCATAGGACGGGGCCACGTTGGATCCCATCGCCGTTCCCCTTATCTGGAGAAAAAAATAATTTTGGAAAAGGACATAGTTATTTTGCAGAACCATACGTAAGCATTGTAGTATAAAATTTTTTTGGGCACCATCCATCGATACATCATGCGTCAGCTCGAGGCGGACAGCCTCCACACCCCCATCATGTGGGATGGAGGTGTAGAGACTCTCCACATCAAGCGTGACCAAAAGCGCCCCCTCTGGTACTGTTCCAATACTTTTTATTTTACCCAAAAAAATCGCCTGTATCTTTAATGTAAGACCTATGTTGTAAGACATACGGATTGATTAGGCGGTCCACAAATATAGATAGGGGTGAGAGCACCGAATCTGTACAGGACACTATTGGACGACCTGGTGGTGACTCCAGTCTCTTATGTATTTTTGGCAACACATAAAAGACTGGAGTGACTGGAGCATTATCCTTTTTCAAAAATTTGGCCAATTGTGTGTCTATGACCTTAAGGTCCAATGCCTCACACACCAATTTTTGAACTTTGTTCTGGATCTCGAACAGCGGATCATGATCAAGGGGTTTATAAGTACCAGTATCCGACAACTGTCGTTTTACTTCTTACAAATATGCCACTTTTTCCATTATAACAATTGCTCCCCCTTTATCCGCAGGTTTGATAACCAGCTCCTGATTTTGACTCAATTCCCGTAGTGCCCTGTATTCAGTAGAGCTCAAATTATAGGTCTATGTATGAAAATCACCCTTCCTATATTGACTTTCAAGTGTTGCAACATCTCTGGTAACATTAGTAATAAAAGCATCTATAAAAACATTGTCAACAGTGGGGATATACTGGCTCAAAAGTTTTAAACCTAAATTGTCCCCATAGAAAGTATTAGGTAAGCCAGACGTTTGATTCCCCTCTGCATCACAGAACTGGACCTTTAGTTTAATATTTCTAAAAAATCTATATAGTTCTAAGTCCAGTTCAAAGAAATCTGGACGGGTTACTAAACTGAATGACAGGCCCTTGGACAGTACTGGTTCTTGATCCTTGGTTAAACTGGTGTTAGAAATATTCACCACCGTTTGGGTCTGCGTCGG
The DNA here is from genome assembly GCA_038501925.1 of Xenopus petersii. Taxonomy (NCBI): domain Eukaryota; kingdom Metazoa; phylum Chordata; class Amphibia; order Anura; family Pipidae; genus Xenopus; species Xenopus petersii. The sequence continues at coordinate 37,879,050 of CM076685.1, forward strand.
CTGCGATAAGGCCGCGTCGCTTTTCCTATGGTGTTTTCGGCTGCAACACCGTCGTCTTCTGATGTGCCTCCAGTCGCTTGTGACCCACCTAAAAAAGAAGAAGCGGTCACGGCTGATGTAGAGCGCGACCGATCACGTCGCTCCTCTCCTCCTACATGCGGCATCCTAGAGGGTCTCCGGTTTGGAGATATGGCATAAGGGCTGTACGCCCAGCGATACACTCTACCTGACGTATAGTCAGAGGCGTCACGCTGGAACTTGGTGCGCTTCCGCGCCTCCACCTCATTGTGGAACTTTTCCAAATGGTCCGTCAGCTTATTCATCCCCTCTGCAACCTCCTCTGGCGGAAAAGCGTTCCGTATCAGATTCGTTTCGGTTTCCACTCAGGCAGCTCTTTTTGCAGCTGTTCCATTGTAGCCAGCATTACATCAATGGAGCATTTATTCACAATGGATTCCCATTTCTGGCAGAAATCTTTGTCTTGGGAGAACAGTGTAGGGCATAAATGCACCCTCAGCCCACAGGGTATACGTTGCATTTTTACATATTCTGCCAATGTTCTTAAATGTAAATCATATGCAATATTCTTATGTTTAAAGGAATTGTTCAGTGTAAAAATAAAAACTGGGTAAATAGATGGGCTGTGCAAAATAAAAAATGTTTCTAATATAGGTAGTTAGCCAAAAATGTAATGAATGAAGGCTGGAGTGATTTGATGTATATAACATGTCAGTCTGAACACTACTTCCTGCTTTTCAGCTCTCTTGGTTTACACAGACTGGTTACCCTTGGCAGTGACCAATCAGAGACTTGAGGGGGGGCCACATGGGTCATTTCTGTTGCTATTGAATCTGAGCTGAATGCCGAGGATCAATAACAAACTCACTGAACAGAAATGTACCATGTGGCCCCCCTTCAAGTCGCTGACTAACTCAGAGTTATAGAGCTGAAAAGCAGGAAGTTGGATTCTGGCTGTTTTATTAGACATCTGTTCACTCCAGACTTTATATATTACATTTTTGGCTAACTAACTATATTAGAAACATTTTTTATTTTGCACAGCCTATCTATTTACACAGTTTTTATTTTCACACTGAACTATTCCTTTAAGGCGTTCCAGTTCTCTGAGCTGTTGTTTACAGTCCTTAACATTGAGGAAATCGATGTGTCCACCAACAGCTCCAGTAATACGCTGTTTGTCCATCTCAGTGTATGCAAAAGACATCTTCACCCCTGTGGTGCACGACTCTCGTGGAAATTCAGAAATGAAGATAAGAAGTCAGCACTCCCATAGGGTATATTGGATGCAGGTGCAGGTCTGAGGTGGCCACTTCCACCCGTTTTGTAAACAAATTCGATGAACAGACAGCACCACACTTGAGGTAAATTCTTAAAAGGCCTTTATTCCAAAAGGGCTTATTTCAGGATAAACAAATAGCAGCGACGTTTCAGGCTCACAACAGTTAAAACATATTAATTATGTAACCGCCAGAACATGCATGAGAATCTATTTTTTGCCACTTACGCCCATTCATATGTTTTATTGGCAGATATTTCCACTGGCACCAATGCAAAAGTTATTTTAGGCATATTTTTTTGTGGTTAGTGCAGATTTTTTGTGGGTGGCACTAAAATACAGGACAACACCAGCATGTGCTTTTAGCCCAAAGCAGAACAGGGACAACAGAGAAGCATGGAGCTCCTATCAATTCAGACAGCCAACTCAGGTGTCAGGGAACTGTTATCACTATGCCAATGCAGACCAATGGGATCAAAATTGCCCAGTGTGCCACTTTCCTTTCTTAAAGGGCACCTATTGACAAAAAACATTTTTCCAACCAATGTTGGACAATGTTGGGGCACACACATGCACATAATGAACGAATGCTGCAACTTTATTTATTTTATTTTTTCTTAAAATTTATTTATTTTTTTTGTTTTTTCTTTATGGTTTTTAAAATTGACAATCCAGTCCTGCCTCTAATTCTCTGTAATGCAACACACGGAATCTGTTGGGAAGCATATTGTCTAAAGTGTAACAAAATGTAGGCTACAAATGCTCAGTACGCACCGCCGCTCTTTAGCATTGAAGATCTGTGTCTCTGAAGATGATAACCATAGCTCCTGGTTTTCTTTTTTACTGATTCACAGTACGTGCTTTGTGTTGCTGTCCATTACCTGGCCTTAAGGGCTAACGCGCACTACACTTCACATGTAAAATATGTTACAGACCAATTAGTAATTAAGATTGCAATTACATTGCAATTCAGAAACCAGTGCAGTTTGCATCAGAATGTTTTATCTCACCCCTGTAAAGTCAGCTCTATGAATTCGTTTTTGGAGTTGCAACCATATTTTTTTTTATTTGCCTCACTGCAGCAACATTTGTGCCAAAGTCTTCATCCCAGAACATGCTCGCTGCATGTCCAGATAAATACACCAATTTCTGTTATTATGACACAAGCCGGTTCCTTATATCTGAGTGGAAGGCTTCTTGCATGTAAGTAGTCAAGCAGCAAGATCACCAGAAATACTTTTTCCAATTACTTTCTATTTGTGACCATTTTTCTGATATTGAAGTGTAAAGTTTGTTTTCACCTTCTAAATCTGCTCTGGGCAGGTCTGGACTGGGAATCAAAATGGGCCCTGGCATTTCAGGTACACAGAGGCCCTAACAGCAAACACAGAGGCCCAAACAGTCCCCACCAGCCCAATAAATAGTGGCTGTCCATGGCAACTTACAGCAGCCCCTCTGGTATTTGCCAGAACCCACAGATTGCAAGTCCGGGCCTGGCTCTGGGGGGCGCCGACTCTTTAACTGCTATCAATGGATACATATGTTATCTTTGGCCCTACTGAGCAGAATCCCTGTGTTTCATTAAAGGTAGGTGTTTGATATTTGCTAATATGCCACAAATGCTGCTGAGAACAACTCGACTGGAAAATGTGTTTGGAAGATGAACAACAACTTAAATTTTGCACTCCATTTTTTCTATCCTAAATTTTTAAACTACATGATCAATAGGCCCCGAACATGCATGTATCTGACATGGTTCCATTTTTATCATGGTAAGCATTGGTACTGAATTTTTTTTTTATTATTATTTTCCTCATTTTGTGTTTTGCTTGGATCAATGTAATGCAGCAGCAGCTGATTTCAGCTGATTGAATAGCTTCAGCAAGGCAGTAGATATTTCCAGTGATAAAGCTTAGGGCAAATTTATCAAAATGTGAGATTAAAGCTCATCACAGGGAAATTCACCCGGCTGCTATTCTTCCTATGGGATTTTTAGAATATACATTGAACAGTGAGCTCACACTCTGCTAAGCGCGATTATAAAAATCCCATATGTATGAATGTAAAGTGGGTTAATTTCTCTGTACGGAGCTCTAATCTCACATGATAAATTTCTCCCTTACAGGAGAACTAAAACTTAAATAAAGTAGGCTAGAAATGTTACACATTAAGGGTTGCGCTTCTGTATCTTGCCTAAGGCAACCACAGCCCTTTAGCAGTGGCGGTCTGTGTCTACGATTATGCCAGAGTAGCTCCCCATCTTCTTTTCTGCTGATTCAATGCACATCTCTGTGCTGCTGTCACTTGCTGAGCTTAGGGACAAACTCAAAATATACAGTAAACAAAATATAAATGTCCCAATATAAGGCTGTTTAGTAATTAATGCAGATAATACTACATAATAGCACAGAAACCAGTACAACTAGCATCAGAATTTAATAGATCAGCCTTGTAGCATCAGCTTATATTACAGACAAACCGCATTTTCTGCCTGTTCATTATGCAACAACCCCTAAGCTTAGCTTCTCAACAGCTGCTGAGCGCCTACTGAGCATTTGAGTGTCGCAGACACTTCCAAGATGGTGGCCCCCTGTGACAAGTTTGAAGTCCTGAATCATTGCTGCTATTGACAACCTGGAGTAATAAGTGCAGAATCTAATATATGGCATTTTTAGCTATTCATTTTTAGGGTTTAGTTCTCCTTTAATGTAGTATTGGCACATTCTTAATGCAATACCTATACATTTTATCAATAATCACTATCCCACCAAATTCAGCATTAACAAAAGACTTGCCAATAGTGGTGCTGTGGGGTAAAGGTTGGATGGCCTAACCAAGTAAAGGTCGGATTGCTGCATGTACAATATTTTACATTTGACCAACCCTATTCTTCTGCATTAAATTTTTTTTTTTGGTGGGGCTCTGTCATCTGTGGGAGAGGCAAAATCCTACAGGTGACAAAGGGCTACATGTGCCATTGATTGTTGATTGCTGTTGGTGGCATAAGATTACCAATCCCCTTAACAATAATTGCTAGACCCATCTTTGGCTGCAATTACAGTTGAGCCAACCTGGTTTAGCAAGCGATGAGCTAATGAAAACAGCATAAAATATGACTGTACTTTTCCTTTTCAGGTGTGTCAAAGGTTATATTGGAAGCCGTTGCCAATATGTAGACCTGTTGAAAGTAATGGCATTAGACCCTCGCTCATTCACTGTAGCAGCTATAGCATATTAACTATGGGTTATCTCTCAATTCAGCTTTTAAAAGGACTGCAAACCTGGCCAACCTAACTTTGAATTTAGTGCCTCTTGTCTAAATTAGCAGTTTTTTGACAAGCATATGGGACTAGAAATTATTTGTTTATAGCTTGGTAATACATTAGTCTGGGATATCATGCCAGGTAATCTGATGCAGCCATCTCCTCATGGGACTACACATGGCCATCATGGAAATTGGGAATACAATATTGTATTGGACCAAATTGGCCAGCTGCTCATTTGACCAAATCTTGCAGATTGTCTTATTCAGGTTTACACGGAGTTTGTATGGATGCAGACATGCAGAACTGAAAGTTTCTATACATGCAGTTTATTCATTATACCTGAAGCAGCTATTGTAAAAAGTATAATTCTATGAGGAATGAAGAAATGGTACATGTAATGGTAAATGATCAGTCTGTGAATATACTTTAGTGGCCTTATTTTACCAGTCAGATGTCTTCCTCTTTGATACTTATTAGTGGTTTACACAGAGAGATTGCTATGGTGTCTTTGTCTCCTCAAAAGAGATGTACAATTCCAGTGGCGTAACTACTACAGATGTGCACCGCCCCCCCTCCAAAATCATAAGCCATACCCACTGCCATAATAAGCCTTGCCCACTAACACTTTTATTCAAACAGCTGCCATTAAATGGATCTCCTTTCTACATATCTGTCAGAACAATGCTATCAAATTACTAGAAAATGAAGGTGCAGTTCCACCGTCATCGCTATAAACACATGGCTGATTCAGTTAATGCCTTTAATAGAAACCCTGTGTGCATTCTAAATGATGAATGGTCTGTAACATCTCCACTCTTTCCTCATCCCATGATTAAAAGCCAGTTACCCACCAATATGTTTGGAGTGCCTGTAGCATGCCTATTGGGGATCCTCATGGGAACAAGGCCCAATTCCTTGGAGCTGGTAGGTATTTACCTTTACACTACAGGCTGCATACCTGAAAGTGTTTTTAAAATATAGGACATAACCATAGGCCTCATCTGCAAATGCACTAACCAGACCCCTTATCCATCTTCAAATATCAACTATTTTCTGGAAAGCTCTGGTTCTGGGTGCTCAGTTTAGAATTGTATCTAGATATAAACTGATAAGCTGACAGCTTTGTTAGCACATGTAACACAAGGTTTGTCATCTGCAAATATGCTAAAAATTTATGCTAAAAATGATCCTTATCTTTAAAAATTGCCAATTTATTGGAGCTCCCTATAGAGCTATGGTGGCTCTTCGATTGTCCTAACAATCCCTGCCAGAAGCACAGTAGATGTGAGATAGCCAATCACAGCCCTGATTGAATTGTACAGTAGTTTTAATGCCCTGCCTCCATTGCTTCCCAGTATGCTTACACTTATACTGTATTTATGAAAACCAAGAAATTGCCCATTTATTGGAGCTTCCTATAGAGCTATGGTGGCTCTTTGTATGTCAAATGGGGGTAAATGTGTCCTAACAATCCCTGCCAGAGGCACAGTAGATGTGAGATAGCCAATCACAGCCCTGATTGAATTGTACAGTAGTTTTAATGCCCTGCATCCATTGCTTCCCAGTATGCTTACACTTATACTGTATTTATGAAAACCAAGAAATGCCAACAGCAAGGTAAACGCAATTTCAAAAATACAGATCCTAACTGCTGCAGGGATTGGAGGTAGGGATGCACCGAATGCACTATTTTGGATTTGGCCAAACCCCCGAATGCTTTGCTAAAGATTCGGGCGAATACCGAACGGAATTCAACCCCTAATTTGCATATGCAAATAAGTGTTTGGAAGAGGAAAACATTCTTTACCTCCTTGTTTTCTGACAAAAAGTCACCCAATTTCCCTCCCGCCTCTAATTAGCATATGCAAATTAGGATTCCGATTCAGTAGACTGGGCAGAAGGATTCTGCCCAGTCCTGGATTCAGTGCATCCCTAATTGGAGGGGAGTGCTTTCATAGATGGCACTGCCAGATAAAAGACGAACATGAAAGAATAGGCAGGGTGAACATGAAAGACAAAACACAGAAGGTGATGATAGCAGAGAAAAAGGAAGAGGGAAAATATGTAGAAAAGAAAATGAAAGTGGAGTTGGAAAATCTAGAGAGAGAAGTAGAGAGCATAAGAAAAAAACAGAAGGGGGCACACCTGCTCTGCCATGTATCTTCCCCATAAGAAAAAAGGGGAGAAAATGGCAACACAAAGTAAACAAAGGAGAATGATGAGATTAAAGGGATGAGATTATCTGGGTGCATCTTGGGCACATCTGCTCTGCCATGTATCCTCCCCATTTCACCCCAGGTTCACCCCCATGCTAATTTAAGAATGCAATACCAAGTGCGAGAACTTGCAGTGGATGCAAATATGCCTATTATCGTATATGGGGAATCCTAAGCAACAGCCAAAAATAGCGAATAAGTCATTAGGCCACCTCTACATTGTCCATATCATTGTATTGGTTGTACTGTTTTCTCTGTGCTGCAGGTTGTATGTGAGTAGCTACAAGAGCTAGCTGCTAAATTGTCTCAGAAGAAGCTGTAATTGTTCCTAATTATGTGATTTAGCCTTGGCCACTATACAGATTTATGTTGTAACATTTAGAGATATCTATATTAAGGTGTCTCTATATTACACTTTGAGTGTATATTTATTTAAAGTTGTATTAACAATTTTGCCTCAATTCTTCTGCAAAGTTTTTGGGGTTTTGATATTGATATTTTTGCAGCCATTTAAGAAAAACACAGCAAAAACGTTTTAAATGTGAGGTTTATCATAATACCATTTTTAAACAAGATGCAAATAAAGAATGCAAAAAAAAAATACTCAAATCACCTAAAACCTGTGAAGATGCTTTAGAAGTCAGTGGGAAGTATCCTGCATCTTTAGTATTCAGTCAAATTTAGGTCCCAGTTTTTAATAGCCTCACTGAAAATAAATTGAATAAAGAAAAATTTAATTTGCGATTTAAGTTTTTTTTATGAACTTGATAGTTACATAGTTAAATCGGGTTGAAAAAAGACAAAGTCCATCAAGTTTAACCCCTCCAATTGAAAACCCAGCATCCATACACACACCCTCCATACTTTCACATACATTCTATATACCCATATCTATACTAACTATATTGTTTAGTATCACAATAGCCTTTGATATTATGACTGTCCAAGAAATCATCCAAGCCATTCTTAAAGGTATTCACTGAATCAGCATCACAACATCACCCGGCAGTGCATTCCACAACCTCACTGTCCTGACTGTGAAGAACCCCCTACGTTGCTTCAAATGAAAGTTCTTTTCTTCTAGTCTAAAGGGGTGGCCTCTGGTACGGTGATCCACTTTATGGGTAAAAAGGTCCCCTGCCATTTGTCTAGAATGTCCTCTAATGTACTTGTAAAGTTTAATCGTGTCCCCTCACAAGTGCCTTTTTGCAGAGAAAACAACCCCAACCTTGACTGTCTCCCCTCATAATTTAAGTCTTCCATCCCTCTAACCAGTTTAGTTGCACGTCTCTGCACTCTCTCCAGATTATTTATATCCCTCTTAAGGACTGGAGTCCAAAACTGCACTGCATTCTCCACATGAGGCCTTACTAGGGACCTAGGCATAATTATGTTTTCATCCCTTGAGTTAATGCCCTTTTTTATGCAAGACAGAACTTTATTTGCTTTAGTAGCCACAGAATGACACTGCCCAGTATTAGACAACGTGTTATCTACAAAAAACCCTAGATTCTTCTCATTTAAGGAAACTCCCAACACACTGTCATTTAGTATATAACTTGCATTTATATTATTTTTGCCAAAGTGCATAACCTTGCATTTATCAACATTGAACCTCATTTTCAGTTTGCTGCCCAGTTTCCCAATTTAGACAAATCACTCTGCAAAGTGGCAGCATCCTGCATGGAGTCTATAGTTTTGCAGAATTAAGTATCATCTGCAAAAATACAAACAGTACTTTCAATGCCCACCTCCTGGTCATTAATAAACAAGTTGAAAAGCAAGTCCACTAACAACTCTGAATAGCGAAGAAGCACACACTCCAAAAGCCGACCAGTGTAGTTAAAAGCCTTTATTCAGAAACAGCTAAAACAAACGATCCTTACGCGTTTCGTATCCGAGGATACTTACTCATAGGCATAATTAAAAACAGCCGTGAACAGAATTTAAACAAGTAAAAAGGATGTGATGTGCAAAGTCAATCATCCTAACATTCACCCTAAAATTTATATTATCTTACCTGAAGTGAAACAATTGCTTTTATTATTTCATTTAATACTGAAATGCTGATTAACAGTGGAATGCTGATAAATGCTACTGAATTAGATTAACAATGAAATTGTAAACTATATTAATTAACCTAGAAGTAGCCGTCAATAAACATCAATCTTTAGCATGCCGGAGCCCTCTAGTGACCAAACAGAGGTTCAACCATATATACTTAAATAATTCTCCAAAGGCATTCTTATAAGTAAAAGTAAAACATATAGTTTATTACACCAAAGTATTAAAAAACATTACAAAAACCCCTTAGAGCGACTAACGAGTTTCATACTTACCTAGCACTTAGTCATAGGCAAAATCTGACTAGTCTCTCCTTTTTTGTTCTTTAAATACCAGCTCTCATAGTCCCTCCCCTTAATAAAACCAATTACACTCTTAAACATGTGTTACAACTGCCATATATCATCCACAGGGCTAATGGCTTTGTTCAACTTTAAATGATCTATGTGTTAAATAATCCATGTTGCGGGGCATTTAAAAGTATAATTTACACAGTATAAAATAATATAAATATAATTAGATATAACAAGTGACATCAAAAGTATAATTAAGTCCGAGTGGTAACCTGGTTTGTAAATGAAAAATCCAATAAACCTCCCTTTTCTTTAATTTCATTAGAAGATCTACCCCTCTAATACCTGTCTTAATTTGTCGCCATCAGCATATAAAAAAACTCGCCATCAGCATATAGTATTGGCAAAAACTTTTTTTACTGTTTTGACTATTTTCTTATATTGCCTGCTATACCGCGTAATAAAAGAAATGTAATTCTTGCAAGCTTGTGCAGCGAACGCTATAAGGACTTAAATAATAGGATAGAGATTAAGCTAAAATATTACATAGCGGTGCCAATCTGAAGTACTTAGTTAATCTTTACTTGCTGCACAACGCATTGTAATACCCATTAACATCTAAAATGGATTCGTTGGCATTACCCAATACATGAGTTGATAAATTTAGCACTAGTGTTCAGAATATTTACAAATATTTGTACTAACAACACTGGTCCAATCAGAAAATGTTCCATTTACCAATCACTCTTTGTAGGCTGAAACAGGGTGAATAATTCCACCATCATCAGGTGCAGTGTCTCGCTAAGGATCACGCAAAGCAAACAGAAACAGCATCAACAAATCTAAAAACTCCACATTACTTCAAAACCAGGAACTGCTGGTAAGAATATTGGGCTTGAATTGAATATTTGTACTTGGATAGAGAAGTTGAGTATGCAGTGCTCCAGTCCTTAAGGATATTAATGAGCTGATAGAGTACAGATATGTGAAGAGTACAGATATGTGCAACTAAACTGGTAAAAACAAACAGGTTAGGAGTCAGCAGGTTTGGGACGGGCATGGATTCTTCCAGTTTGACCCATGCAGGACTCTACCACAGAGAATTCTTCTTCCATCCTAGCAGTAGGTGCATGTGCACATATATCAGCCAGGGGCCATTACCGAACATAGAAGCAGAAGAAGATGATAACTCTGGAACAGTGCAGTTTTCTGCAGGTAGGAGCACCAGCCCAGCATATTAGGTAAATGATTATAACCATTAGCCATGCATTAAATTTGGCACCTCCAGTGATTTAATCTGTCCTTCCTATCTGTAAGTCCTGTAATATCTGTAAATGAAGAAGGTATGATTCTTATGAAATATTAAAACAATAAATTGATTTATCTTTGTTTAAAAGTAACATAAAGATGATATCATTTTTATTATAATGGCCACTGTGTATCTGAGTGTATGAAAGATGCAACTCAGAGGATGTAATTGCAGGGCCAGATTACCCACTAGGCGCCCTAGACACATGACTAGTTTAAGGAGCCCAGGCTGCCCTGAGTCATGCTGCCATCCTCCCTTGTTCCCTCAGCCGTGCTGTCTTCCCCTCCTGGATGCTGGCCACACGTGCAGGGGAGGGGTGGCACTGCAATAAAAGACATGGGCACAATCAATGCTTCACGATATTTGCATGCTCCTACCATAGTATACAATTATATGGGTCCAAACTGGATCTAGGAGTGGGACTGGGAGGGGAGTGAGTCAGGCTGCAGCAGTGCATCAATGGGTACAACTGAATTGAACCAAACTGTCTCACTCTCTCTAGTATTTATCTCTAATTATCTCATCTTATCTGGCTGCAAAATACTTCTATGGGTCTGGGACTATCTGACTTGGTCTTTAAGGGAGTAAGGACAGCCCGCCAATAACTGTAATTGTAACTGTCTGTGTGACATTGAATATGTGGGAGTGGGAGCTGGCTGGGCCCACTTAGTGAACGTATGGGCAAGTCTGGGGTTAATGGAGTTCTCATGACCATTTCTGCAGTGATCTTACTGTCATGAAATGCATGAATGCTTTGGGCCACAATATGAAATGGTGGGGGCAACTGTGCTTGTCTTCTGGCCCATGAAGCCTTTCTATTGCCTAATGTACTTTATATATTATACTTTAGTGTGTGCACTGGCTTCAAAATGTGTGTGCACATGAGTGTACAGCTTAGAGGAAACACTGGTTTGGTGGTTTTTGCATAAGCAGTGCCACTATCAGGAATAACCAGGGCTGCAAAGGACTAAGTAGGGCCCTACCCAAAGTTATTAACCAATCGGTTACCCAGCCCCCTGATCCTCTCCAGACAAGCTTCATTAAAATGATCCACTTAAATAAAGCCTACTTTCCTACAAGTCATGAGCCCTCCAAGACCTTCAAATTGTTCTTTTCCATCTCTTGGGGTCAGGGCCAGATTTACATAGTGGGCGCCCCTAGGCCCACTACCGTTCGTCGCCCCTGTCCCCTCCAGGGGAACAGGAGAAATGGAGATTCGTGCACAGGACATTTAAAAAATGATTGTATCTCCAGTGCATCCCCAGTGTTTTTTAACCAATGTGGGTGTGGTTGGGCAGCATGCTGCCCCCTAAAATCCTGCTGCCCTAGGCCCGGGCCTAGGTGGCCTTTCCACAAATCCGGGCCTGCTTGGGGTCCTCTCTGCCACGGGGCTCCTAACTGCATTTACTTCCCTTTAAGGGTTATAAAGTATATTTCCTACATAACTAAAGACTAGTATCTGGTTCTAAAAACAAATGGTTTCTATATTATATTCTTGCTGTGTGTAACAAGGGCTCTTTTGTGTGCAATATGACAGTGGCTTAAACTGTCTACAATTGGGGGGGGGACTAAATTATCCTTTCATGCTGCAGAAATTATCTAGGGCATCAAAGGGTTAAGGAAGTCTTTGCAGTGAGGTGCATTTGCAACATAGTATTTTTGAAATTCTGAAACTAAGCATATCAAATTAGTTTAGCTAATGATTCATTTTTATGTCCTTAGTCAGCATGTTCTATGTCATGATCATATATTTACCAAAAACTGATGTTCCTAATGACAAATTGGTCACACTGACCTAGCTTTATCTTGTTCTGCCAACAGATATTATTTTGCAAACTGATTCTCTCACTGCTGTCCAACAATGGCTTCTGCCTGCTGAACAGAAAGGTGACTGCACGCTCATACATGTGTATTTTTATGTATTTTAATGCAAATTAGGATTCCAGAATGAAAACCACCTTACAAACTAACCAATTTGTGCATTTTAAGCAATTTGATAACAAAATGGACAGGGTCCTGTAATTTACTGTTATACCAAACTGCCAATTTATGAACCCTGAAAGTAGTGGAGCTTAGTAACATTCATATATCCACACTCCTAAATATTAATAATATACTTGCACACTATATAGTTTGTGCCAGTGCTCATTGTATATAATAAAATTATTGTGCAATAAGGCACACTGCCTTCAAGCAGGTTTTCAGGAAGCTTTATGTGTTATTAAAGGGGTGCTTAACTTTTAGTATGTTATAGAATGGCCAATTCTAAGCAACTTTTCAATTGGTCTTCATTATTAATTTTTCATATGTTTTTTTAATTATTTGCCTTATTCACCTGACTCTTTCCAGCCTTCAATTGGGGGTCACTGACTCCATCTAAAAACAAATGCTCTCTAAAGCTACAAATTGATTATATTTCTATTTTTTATTACTCGTCTTTCTATTCAGGCCCTCTCCTATTCACATTCCAGTCTCTTATTCAAATCAATGTATCGTTGCTAGGGTAATTTGAAATCTAGCTATAAACCACATTTAATAAAAAATGAAAAACAACAACAATTTATCTCAGAATATCTCACAATATCACTCTCTATATCATACAAAAAAAGTAACTCAAAGGGGAACTTAAAATTTGCTGTATAATAATAATATAATGAACAATTACATTGCAAATTGTGAATCTATGTTCTTGAATATACTGACTTTGTTTTCCACTTATGACCCGTGTTATATTCTGCATCGCCTAACTAATGTGTTGTGATCCTGTTTCATCTTATTTCACAGAGAAAGATCTAGTAATGGGCATGATTCAAACAGCAACCGCCAATATGCAGCCAGATTCACAGACATGTGGCAAATCTATGGGGGACCAGCTCCATTCCCAGGCAGGCATTGGATTACTGTCAAGAGATAAATACCACCAGATGAAAAATATGAACAGGTTCATGCCATGACTTTTACTTTCTATGTGGAGTGTGTGCGAACACTGCTTATACCCTATTGCTAATCAAGGCAAATTATTATAAGGGGTACAGGTTTGGGACCTGTTATCAGAATGCTCTGGACCTGGGGCTTTCTGGGTAATGGATCTTTCCATAATTTGGATCTTCATACCATCAGTCTACTATAAAATCATGTAAACATTAAATAACTCAAATAGGCTGGTTCTACTTTCAGTTAGGATTAATTATATCTTAGTTGGGATCAAGTAAAAGGTACCTTTTTATTATCACAGGGGAAAACGGAAATACGTTTTAAAAATTTACATTAATTGGATAAAAGGGGAGTCTAAGGAGACATTCTTTTCCATAATTCAGAACTTTCTGGATAATGGGTTTACGGATAACGGATCCCATGCCTGTTCGATCATCCCAAACCTCTTCTTTTTAGGTATTTCTGTTTCACTATTATACTTATAAGTGCTGAAAAGTTTTCTGAATTATCTGAATAGAACATCTAATTAGGTGTCAGATAATTAATTATTGATTAATAAACTGGAGTTGTTTCCTTTGATTTGCTAAGCTTTCTTAACTACTATGCTAGTTATGGAAAGATTATCTACCCGTTTAATCCTGTTAAAGGAGAAGGAAAGGTTAAAACTAAGTAAGCCTTATCAGAAAGGCCCATCTAAATATACCAGTAAACCCCCAAAGTAATGTTGCTCTGAGTCCCCTGCCAAAAGAAATACTGCATTTCTTTCCTTCTGTTGTGTACACATGGGCTTCTGTATCAGACTTCCTGCCTTCAGATTAAACCTCATTGCCCTGGGCAAGAGCATGCTCAGTTTGCTCCTCTCCCCCACCCCTCCCTTCTCTACTGTAATCTGAGCCCAGAGCAGGGAGAGACTCAGGCAGGAAGTGATGTCACACCACATTAATACTGCAGCTCCTATTCTAAACAAACAGAGAGTTTCAAGAGCTTTTTACTTAGGTATGGTAAAACATTCTACAGAATAAATATAGCATTCTAGCTTGTACTATTGCAGCTAATCTATTGGCAATAAAATGCCTCTGTAGCTTTCCTTCTCCTTTAAGTACTGAAACTCCAGCAGTAATGTTATCCAGTAGCTGACCAAATTTTCCCATGTGGTGGCTCAAACATACACTATACCAGAAGAGATTGAACATATTAAAAATGTGGTGTCATAGAAAGAATTCTATGGAGTTCAATCTGTGATTCTTAAAAATCCCTTGAATAGCTCAATGTGGCCCATAGGCCTTTAGTTGTACAGTAGTAATGTAACATTTTCAGAAATTATTTCTTTGCAATTTAGTTTAGTAATAATGTTAGAATTAGAGAGATTCTTTGCCATAAAGCATGCCAACTGGTGCTTTGAGAGAGACAGAGAGAGCAAAGAGAATAAAGCATGAAGTTTGTCTAGGTGCATACCAACCAATAAAAGGTTTGATTACCCTGTGCAAGCACATTTTCAAACTGTAAATAAATGATTCCCTCTGTAAACTACTTTATTTTACTAAACATCACATGTTACTTTCAAGCACAAATAAAATGAGCCTTTTGAGAGTGTCCCTTAAATATGTACAGTATACTTTTCTGAAGTATAAATGATCTAACTATTTAATGCATGTAGTACTTTCAGTGTATCCCCCTCCCACCTCTTACTATCCATAGCAAAATATTCTGTCACGCTTTTAAAGCCTTCAGTTACCGTTAAACTAAACTAAGCACAAAAACATACATTTACTGTGATTAAAACAACTGGCAAATCGTATGTTCAGGCCAAGATATATTCAGTGAACTTATTCTGAAAAGGGTATATTGTCCTTTACACTAGGCTTAAACCTGGCACGACACACAATATGTGTAAGAGTATTAGAATACACACACATTTTTGTGTGTGTGTTAATAATCATTTGAGTTATTTAGTTAGAAATTTAGATGTGAAAGAATTGGCTATGTTGATATTTCATATATTGTGTTATTAACAAAAATACAATTTGTGCATGATAGGTCCAGCAACAAAGAGAAACAAGAACCAATACCAGAAGAAGATAAACCAGGTAATAAATATTTGTGATAAAGAACATTTTATTTCTATATTCCATAGTTCTATAGATCCTAACACATACTGCATGCTCACAGAACCATTGGTCAATGTATAAGAATAACCCAGGTACATAATGACAACTAATATAGCTATGAAGATAGAACATGGAATGAATAAATCTTAATCAATTTAACCTTCAGAATCGCAATTCGCAAAACAAAATAAACCATAAACATCAAGTGATACCAAGATGGAATTAAAAGGAAAATATAACCCCCTGTTTGACATGAGCTCATTCAGCTAGGCTTTTGTGAAAAAGTAGTAAAAATAGAGCTAGGTGCGCTGGACAACAGTGTTATGATCTCCAAACCTATAAAGAAAAAGCAATCCCAATAGTATAGTATGCTTGTACCAGGACGTACTGTATTTGTAAGTGAAACTACTCACAAAGGCCTTGGTGTTATCGTGCCCGTAGATGTTTATAACTTTGTCAAGGCTTGCGTCTGGTTTTTACCTAAAGGGAAGAAACTACAATAGTGCAATAGAGTAGATATAGTAAGTAGACGGTAAAACGCAGTCCGCGCTTACCCCTCAGTAGTTCAGTGAATGCGGATCAGATGGTTGCCTGTCAGATGCCTCAGAGTGGTATTCTCATTCAGCGCCGTGTCTTCTCGAACGCACTGGAGCTCGAAGCAGCTCTTTCGATCATACGGCGTGCCTGTAGTGGAGTTGTTATCATACGGAAAGCATCCCAGTATTGCGGTTAGCGAGTCCGCCGATGCGTATTAGCGTGTCAGCATAACTCTGACCCATCTTTATTAACCTTTGCAGGAATTATTCATAAAAAAACTCACTGGAGAGGGAGCGATATAATTAAATCAATTTCCCAGGAATAAAAAGTCTGGATTCACAAACTAAAGACACTCGCACCTAGAGGGTTAAATATTGACATAGATCTTATATGCTTTTTAATTGATTAACATGTTGAATATGTATAGTTTTATATAACAATGAAATTTGTTGAAAACAATATTTTAGACTATAATCTGTTTTTATTAACCATGCTAATTGAGAGAACCACCCACCGACCAAATAAAAAAGCTACCAGAAAGTGGGAATTAACCTTTGCCCCTGAGGAAGTATTACTGAATACGAAACGCGCTGGGCTACATTAACCTTAAATAAAGCCAATTATTTAAATTTCAGTGTCTACTTCTCCTATTATCGCATAAGGATAAAACAGTGCAAATTTGTAGACTATTAGGGGGCCGATTCACGAAGGGTCGAATATCGAGGGTTAATTAAACCTCGATATTCGACTGGGAACTAAAATCGTTCGACTTCGAATATCGAAGTCGAACGATTTTGCGCAAATCCTGCGATCGATCGAACGATTAAATCCTTCGAATCGAACAATTCGAAGGATTTTATTCCAACGATCGAAGGAGAATCCTTCGATCAAAAAATCCCAGGCAACATTGACTTCGGTAGCTTTTAGCTGCCGAAGTAGGGGGTCGAAGTTTTTCTTAAAGGGACAGTACTTCGACTATCGAATGGTCGAATAGTCGAACGATTTTTAGTTTGAATCGTTCGATTCGAAGTCAAAGGTCGTAGTCGAAGGTCGAAGTAGCCCATTCGATGGTCGAAGTAGCCCAAAAAAACTTCGAAATTCGAATTTTTTTTTATTCGAACACTTCACTCGAATTTCGTGAATCGGCCCCTTAGTCTCTCTATACGAGACAATTACCCCTCTGGCTAGAAGCCACCTTTAAACTAAGACAGAACCGACCTCCTTCGCTCTTGCAAGAGTCCATTCCCAAGTCCAGCACACCTGAATCAAGCAGACCGCAGAGGAAGGCAGACTCAGAGAGACCGGATCTGAAGGCATCGGCGGACTTGCTAACTGCAATACTGGGATGCTTTCCGTATGATAACAACTCCACTGCAGGCACGCTGTAAGATCGAAAGAGCGGCTTCGAGCTCCAGCGCGCTCGAGAAGACACAGCGCTGAATGAGAATACCACTCTGAGGCATCTGACAGGCAACCATCTGATCCGCATTCATTGAACTACTGAGGGGTAAGCGCCGACGGCGTTTTACCGTCTACTTACTATATCTACTCTATTGCACTATTGTAGTTTCTTCCCTTTAGGTAAAAACCAGACGCAAGCCTTGACAAAGTTATAAACATCTACGGGCACGATAACACCAAGGCCTTTGTGAGTAGTTTCACTTACAAACACAGTACGTCCTGGTACAAGCATACCATACTATTGGGATTGCTTTTTCTTTATAGGTTTGGAGATCATAACACTGTTGTCCAGTGCACCTAGATCTATTTTTACAAATTTTACCATATATGTGGATCAGTGGACCCACACATCATAGGTGCTGCTCAAATATATTTTTTAGAAGCAAGGCGCTGTTACTTCGACCTCTCTACATAGACTTTTTGTGAAAAAGTGCATCAACAGACCTGTACCAATCATGATAAAGCCATGTTGTCTGTAAGTTTGCAGTGTAATGCATCTCCACCATCACTTTGTTCCATTGTGAAGGATTCTGGGACTTGATGACCCTCTGCATTCCAAAGAATATGTTCCCACTATGTAAAGCAGAGTAATGCCCACTTTATTTTTGAAGTTCAGATAGTATTTAGGCACCTTTTTTTAGTTATGCCCAACTGAATGTGCATGGGTCAAAAAGGGGTATATACTTTCTCTTTGACTGGGATGGAATTAAGAGATAACTTCTGGGTAGGTCAGGTTTTCTTTCCACTTGAAATATGATAAATTGGAAAACAAACAGGGCAAAGAAGAGAATAAAGATCAATTACCCATACCCATATGGGTATGCGAACCATTACCCGGAAACCAGTTATCCACTCCAAATTATGGGAAGGCCATCTCACGTAGACTCCATTTTTTTTACAATTATTGTATTTTTCTACAAATTAATTTCTATAATTAATCCTTATTGGAAGCAAACAAATCCTATTGGGTTTGATGAATGTTTATATTATTTTTTAGTAGACTAAAGGTATGGCAATCCAAAATATGGAAAGACCCCTTATCTGGAAACCCCCAGGTCCCATGCATTCTGAATAACAGGTCCCATACTGTACCTGTACTATGCACAACATATTTCACAATTGCAGTTTGTCTCAGCTATAAGCATTACATGTGTATTAGTTGGCAAACAATTATCATCTATAGACCCTAAAAAAATCATATCCCACAAATAAATGTTTTGGTAAATGTGATGTCCACTGCTGTGGAAACAATGCTTTTCTCTTTTTATTCTTCAGAGCATATGGGTGCTGCAGAGGTGCTCCAGATACACTCATCAGGCAATGAAAACCAGACTGGCTCAGCTGAATAATTTGCATTTCATATTGCATCAGGATAAACTATGCCCTACAAACCAAGCCAGACTAACCTGTTGGAACGTTTTTTGTGCTATCTTGTGATTCCTTTATGCCGCTGGCAACTCTCATGTGTCCCTGATGCTTTATTTTCACTCAGCAGTATCTCTAAGATGCATTAAATGACAGTTAATTCTAAGAAGAAATAACTCGTACACATTGAATTTTTAATAAAATATTTAATGCACAGTTTCTTCTTGTATATCTTTTATCTTATACTAATATATGATTTTGCTGTTAAACCAAGATTTCATTCAAACAAAAATGAAAAGACTCATTTATCAGGTTAAAGCCATAAAGACATAGTAACATAGTAACATAGTAAGTAAGGTTGAAAAAAGACACATGTCCATCGAGTTCAACCTTTTTTTTTTTTTTTTATTAACTACCTATCTGCCAGTTGATCCAGAGGAAGGCAAAAAAACCCATCTGAAGCCTCTCCAATTTGCCTTAGAGGGGGAAAAATTCCTTCCTGACTCCAAAATGGCAATCGGACTAGTCCCTGGATCAACTTGGACTATGAGCTATTTCCCATAACCCTGTATTCCCTTACTTGCTAAAAAGCCATCCAACCCCTTCTTAAAGCTATCTAATGTATCAGCCTGTACCACTGATTCAGGGAGAGAATTCCACATCTTCACAGCTCTCACTGTAAAAAACCCCTTCTGAATATTTAGGCGGAACCTCTTTTCTTCTAATCGGAATGGGTGACCTCGTGTCAGCTGGAAAGACCTACTGGTAAATAAAGCATTAGAGAGATTATTATATGATCCCCTTATATATTTATACATAGTCATCATATCACCCCTTAAGCGCCTCTTCTCCAGCGTGAACATCCCCAATTTGGCCAGTCTTTCCTCATAGCTAAGATTTTCAATACCTTTTACCAGCTTAGTTGCCCTTCTCTGTACCCTCTCTAATACAATAATGTCCTGTTTGAGTGATGGAGACCAAAACTGTACGGCATATTCTAGATGGGGCCTTACAAGTGCTCTATACAGTGGAAGAATGACCCCCTCCTCCCTTGACTCTATGCCCCTTTTAATACAGCTCAAGACCTTATTTGCCCTTGATGCTGCTGACTGGCATTGCTTGCTACAGCCAAGTTTATCATCTACAAGGACTCCAAGGTCCTTTTCCATAATGGATTTGCCTAGTGCAGTCCCATTAAGGGTATAAGTGGCTTGGATATTTTTACATCCCAGGTGCATGACTTTACATTTATCAACATTGAATCTCATTTGCCACTTAGCTGCCCAGATTGCCAGTTTGTCAAGATCATGTTGCAAGGATGCCACATCCTGGATGGAATTAATTGGGCTGGATAATTTTGTGTCATCTGCAAACACTGATACATTACTTACAACACCCTCCCCTAAGTCATTAATGAACAAGTTAAATAAAAGTGGACCCAATACTGAGCCCTGGGGGACCCCACTAAGAACCTTACTCCAAGTAGAGAATGTCCCATTAACAACTACCCTCTGTACCCGATCCTGTAGCCAGTTTCCTATCCATGTGCAAACGACTTCATTAAGCCCAACAGACCTTAGTTTAGAAAGCAGTCGTTTGTGGGGCACAGTATCAAACGCTTTGGCGAAATCCAAATAGATCACATCTACTGCCCCCCCACTATCCAGAATCTTACTTACCACATCATAAAATGCAATCAAATTCGTCTGACATGACCTATCCTTCATAAAGCCATGCTGATTGTTGCTCATAATGCCATTCATTAGGACAAAATTTTGAATGTGATCCCTTAACAAGCCTTCAAATAATTTGCCCACCACAGATGTCAAGCTTACTGGCCTATAATTGCCAGGCTGAGATCGTAATCCCTTTTTAAATATTGGAATAACATCAGCTTTTCTCCAATCCATAGGCACCATACCAGATGACAGTGAATCTGAGAAAATCAGAAATAAGGGCTGGTCTAAAACTGAACTAAGCTCTCTTAGAACCCGGGGGTGTATGCCATCAGGCCCTGGAGCCTTGTTTACATTAATTTGTATTAAAGCTTTTTGAATCATATCCTGAGTCAGCCACTGACTAGATTGAGCTGAACCATTCGTGCAGTTATTAAGTGAGCCTGTGAACCCAGACTCCTCTATTGTATACACTGAAGAAAAGAACTGATTTAACACATTTGCCTTATCTGTATCTGTTACAACCATACCGCTACCATTATTTAATGGAGCAACACTCTCAACCTGCATCTTTTTACTATTAATATATTTAAAAAACTTTTTAGGGTTAGTTTTCACCTCCACCGCAATTAACTCTTCATTTCTTTTCTTAGCCTTCCGGATTGCTGATTTACAACATTTATTACAGTGTTTATATTCATTAAATGCAGCTTCTGTCCCTACAGATTTGTAGTTTTTAAATGCCTTTCTCTTCTGTCCCATTAACTTCTTTACTTCTGTATTAAGCCACACAGGATGATTCTTACAGCTTCTACGTTTAGTCCTTAAGGGAATAAATTGAGAACAGTAATGATTTAACATCATTAATATCACAGTAGTTACATTAACAGATAAAACTGCTGATATCATCATAGACCTGGAAGCTGGGGAAGTGTAAGGAAGAAATTGATATGAGGAGGCAACTGCTCTACATTAAAGGACCAGAGACACCAAAAAAACCAGATCTTTCTATGAATTTGAATATGCCATATTGTTCACTGGCACCTGCTTTGCTTCTGAAACTCGTATATAGTTTGGTGCTGGTGGCATGACTAAAAATTAACAGCATATAAAAGTGGCCATACACGGCAGATTAAAGCTGCCAATATCGGTCCTTTAGACTGATTCGGCAGCTTTTCTGTTAGTGTATGGAGGCTTCCAATGGGTCTCCCTGATCGATGTCTGGACAAGATATCGATCAGGAGGTTTGATTTTTCTGGCAATTGAGGACTGCATTGGCTAGTTGATGTGGTTCCCATCCCGTCTGCGCCCATTCTCTTCTTTGTATCGGATTAACCCGATATTGCCCTGCCGTTGGTGAGCATATTGGGGAAAGATCCACTAGTTTGGCAACCTCACCAAGAAGCGGATCTTATCGTGTATGGCCACAGTAAGAAATGTTTTTCCTGAGTTTGATTCCAACCAGGGCAATATCTGCAAGGTTTCTATGTTTATATACATGTTTATATATGTATATATGTTTATATATATATTTTTTTTTTTCGTATTTCAAAGTTTTGATGTCTTTCTAGGACACTTTATGCTTAATATTTGTGCTGCCTTTTTACAGGCCCTTTACATCTTACTTAATGCCAATAATGCCCCCTTATAGAAGACTATAAGAGCTTATTAATATGCCTCTTAAGGTACTGAATGAAATATCTTCGAAGGGTTAACTTATAAAAGTTAAAGCCCCAAACAGATATACCCTCCAAGCTAAGTAATTGTAAGGCCTTGGTGTGCTCTGGGCAAAGATCCAATTGATAGTCTTCCCTCACCAATCACCTTCTACAGACAACAGAACCCCCTCCAACCCCCTACATTTTCAGCTATAAACCCACATACACTTTGTACATTGAGCAGAAAAGCATGCAAGATGCAGGTAGGTAAGGACTCAGAGACAGAATTGGCTACAGATTCAAAGCCTTCTTTTTTTGGGAAGCTAGTTAAAGCAATATTCTGCATTTTTTTTCCATAGTAAAAAGGCACACAAATGCATTCAATTAAAAGTAATGCAGTTACTTGATGCTACAGTTGCTATGTTTTCTGGCAAAAAAAATACCAGCCTTCCAATATTTGTATTTTCCTTCAGTATTAATAATAATATTGGCACCAAGCATGATTGTACAATAATGTATAATAATGCCTCAGAACAGCACATACATGCATAGGCAAATGCAGTGTAACGGTCGGCACCCAACACCAGAACACCAGGCACCCTGGTCTCGGCTCATGCTTCACCAGTAGTGTGACCGCCTTTGGGCCTCGTGAGGAGCCCTCGGCTTACTTGGATGCCACCTGGACTTAAACTAGAGGGTTCTGGATAGGCAGAGGGGCAAAGTCTTTGGACAGAACATCGTAGTACAAGGCGTAAGGCAAAAGAGTAGTCAGATCAGGCCAGGTCGGGGCAGGCAGAGAATAAATGTAGTCAGGCAGGCAAGGGTCAAACCAGGAAGTCAATCAGAGGGGTTAAGTTGGTAGTCAGGCAGGGGTCAGGATTTCAGAAGTCCGGATCGTCAAATAGCAAGGCAGGAGTCAAAACAGGAATCAGAATCAGAATAACTAGTAGCACAAAGCTCAGAAAGCACCAGGAACAATTCCTATAACGGGCAATGTGAAAAATCCAAACTGTGCCTTTAATACTTTCAATTTCGCACCACTGCGCGCTGACGTCACATGCGCGCTGACGTCACATAAAGAAGGAACGCGCCGCACGCGCCCTAACCATTCCCCTTTTGCGGCCCAGAGGAGCAGCATGGCAGGCATCCCCGCCGAGGGGTCTGCAGGCGTCCCTGCAGACCCCCTCCCGCTAGACCACCAGGTATAGTTGTTACATGCAGAAGTCATAACAGACAAATGGGCCAGACAAAATCTTGTCATGCAACAGCACAAATTTTTGTAGTATACTATAAAATCTGATCCACCTTACTGTAATGTTGGATCAGGTAAAATCAGGTGGTGTGTTTTGTTCATGCATCTACATCCAATGGTCTATGTCTTTCAATGAGAAAAAAAGTCTTTCAGGGGTAGGCAGTACGCACATGGCTAGAGTGCAAAGCTGGGTGGGGTGCCAGACACCTACCTTCTCTGCCTCCTTCCCCGAGTCTGGCTCCTTTCTCCTCTCTGCCCTGCTTCGCACTGTGAGTGCCAATACACTCGTGTGAATGTGCCTATTCTCACATGCTCGCCTTTTTGGAGCAGTGACCTAGGGAGTCTGGCTTGTCTGACCTGGCACTGCACGGGGGACTGGCATGCTGTTGTTACGCCACTGGTCAGATGGCAACATTTTAATATTGTTTACACATCAGATTTTTCTATCGGTCCCATTATATTCTGACTTACACATGTACATCCAACTTGTAGGCTGCATTCTGTCTATTTGGCACCATCCTACAAAATAGCCTGTGGAGTTTAGTTCTCAAGCATACATAGGAACTACGGTTGCCAACTTTTCTGGAAAAAAATACCGCCCTTCCTATATATTTATCTTTTTTCCATATTAATAACATTGCGATCAGCCATCATTTTTACCGGCCAGGCCGGTAAAATACTGGCCAGGTGGCAACCCTAATAGGAACCCACACGGACTCACACTTGAACCCATTCTGACTCAGTTCAGATACGCACATAAAGGCAACCAGAGACAAGTTCAGACCTCTCCTCTCTACTCCCCCCTGCACTAACCAGTTTCCAAACAGTATCTGTGTATCTTCCCTGACACAGTAAAGTCATATATAGTATAGTATAGTTCCCGCCCAGCCACCCTCCTGCTCCCTCCTCCCTTCACTGCTTCAGCAAGTCACTCATTCTAAGTTAAAAAAGTGCCTGTTCCTAGTGCTGACAGTTCTTACACTAGGGATTTTGAAATGTCCCACTGCTGGTTTGCCTTCATTAAAATCCACTCCTGAATTTAGTACTAGCTCGGCATCTACATAACTCCCCTTTACTCTGTAGTCACATCAATCAGGCAGGGTTAGAGTGTGTTATATTATTGGGGAATGTATGGGAAGTCAGTAGAGCCACAGGGCCCCTTTGCCCTTTAATTTAAGTGGCCCTGCCTCCAAGCAGCTCTTCCTGGCTCAGTCAGGGTGCTAGGTGGTTAGTCCTATCCAGAGCGAAGGTGCAGCTGCACCACAGCATCCATTCTACTCAAGACTTGGGAGGAGAACAGCAATCCCATTGCCACCAATCAGAAGAAGGAAAACTATGGGCGGGATTTAGTTGTCTGACTTAGTACTTCCCTGTGTGCATGGAGGGATCAATGATTAAACCGGGTCCTGAGAGAAAAGCAGAGATGGTTGCAGTTTGGAGCCTTTTCTGCAGCCTTGCCACTCCTAGCTACATGTGTCCTCACATTCCTGCTGCACCCTGACTAGTCACACAGACATCATCTCTACTAGGTCCCTAGGATGGCTCTGAAGGGTTAAGTAACTCCATATGTGCTAAGGAAAGGGTTATACCGTGGCCCTCGTACAGGAAACCTTAGACCTTAGTTTCACTTTTATAGCCCTTTCGACTAACCATGGCTATCAAGTCACATCTCGGCATTACCTATACACAAATAGTGCTTCTCCTCTTCTGCTGCTATGCACAGGGTAAGTAACAGTGAGGCACTTTTAATAACACAGGAACAAAATGAGCCTTTATGCCATTCTTTCCCATAGTGCAATGTTTAACTCATATCTGTCTGTGCCTTATTATTCTCTGCCCTGGTGCTTCTGACTTTTGAAACAGAAGCCAGATGTGTGTGTGCAAGGAACTGCAATTATACAGTATTTACAAATAATATTTGAATTATTGTTTTTTGTAAAATTGTAGAATTGTATTTTAATGGGAGACATATTTTTTGAGTTTACATACCCATTTTTTCTGGTTTTTGTATTCTATTTTTAATTTAAGACCTACTTCAATAGGTCCAATTTAAAGGCAAATTGTTAAAGTGAATGCTCTCATTAAAAGAAAAGAAAAGTATTACTGGAGACCCCAATATGTTAGACACCCCCACTAAATTTAAGAGCAACGTTTTTTCCCTTGCCACCTTCTTACCTTTCTAAGGTGTTCCTTAGAAGACTCATAGATTTGCAGTAGAGTAGAAGTTTTTATTTTACTGCACACGCAGTACAGGGACATCTGTGAAAAGTAAGTGAGCTAGCACTGTGCTTTCTTAATTTCCTTAAAAACAATGCAGAAAAAAACCTTGATTATGGTTTTCACTAGGGGGTGCATAACATATTGGCTCCCCTTCAGTCAGTAGGACTATTCTTGTCCTTTGAAAATGAAACACTGGGGGCCCATTTACTAAGGGTCGAAGTGAATTTTCGAATTCAAAAACTTCGAATTTCAAAGTAATTTTTGGGTACTTCGACCATCGAATAGGCCAAAATTCGATTTAAGTTGAAAATACTTCACAAATTCGACCATTCGGAAATCGAAGTACTGTCACTTTAAAAAAAACTTTGAATTCGACACTTCGCCACTTTAAACCTGCTGAATTGCTGTTTAACCCATGGGGGACCTCCTATAAACTTTCTTTGAGTAGTGTTTTTTGAGTAGTCAAAGCATCGATTGATCGAAAAGATCGAAGTATCAACTTCAATGGTCGAATTTCGAAGTTTTTTTACTTTGAAATTAGATCCTTAGTAAATGGGCCCCCTATTGAATTGTATATTGTACAAAAAACACAAAATATATTATTATATGCTGGAAAGTATAACTGATTTGGAAAGTTTCATGTCTTCCGAGTGCACCAATACCATTACCTGGTATTGGTGCACTCGGAAGACATGAAACTTTATTGTATTGATCAAAACCCCAAAGATGTTCACTACCAAATTTTCAAAGACTATTCAGGTGGCCACAGCTTGGGAATAGAGAGCTGATATTCAAGAACAACAGACACATAAGGGATCATTTACAATGCCTCTGCAAAATCATGTTTGAGTCTGATTCTTTAAGTTTCCTGCGTCAGTTAACACTGTCTGTGGACCTGTAGTAGAAATCCTGCCTCCTCTGTATCAGTAGGTACATTAATTGTGAGTCGCCAGAACAGACCAGTTCTTTGCCCTGAAAAGTTTGCACAATCACAACTGCTGTATTAATTTGTAAATGGCCCCATGCATTTGCATATCTAATGATAATATAAGTCTGATTTTTATATGCCTTTTAAATGAGACTAGTATCTGCATGTTCAGGTAGTTGGCAGTGGAGTAAAGAAAACTGTTTCAGTGCAGACATTACAGACATGTTTTTAGAAAATATCCTTCTCCTGTCCTCACTTTACATAGAAAACACTTTTATGTTTGCAATGAGTCCTAAATTGTGTAACACTTAGAGAATGCAGATCATATGAATTTGTAGAGCAAATATCACATGATTCAAAACCTAACTGTGCCCAGAGTATTTGTATTGAAGTCTATTAAAAAATGTTAGCACAGGAATTACAAAAATGTCAATAGATGGCAGATTAATTCATAAAAGAAATAGGTCTTAAAGGAGAGAGTAATAAAGGAGTTGGTTAGTTAGTGGTATGGTATTCAGTTTTATAATAGTTGCTCTTGGAGCAAGAGGCAGGCTGAGGGAAGGTAGTGAGCAGCTTGCACTCCAACGAGGCGATTAGGACCCTTGTGGTGTGTAAACCACTAGTGCAGGGACCAAGTAGGGTGCCAAGATACAGGACCCCAGGCTCAGGATTCCCTATGCACAGTATTCTGCCTTCAGGGAGGAACTGCCTCAAAAGAGTGGTAATTAATACCTATTGCTTGCTTCATCTCTCATAGAGATTTGTCAATCTTTGTAAACTTTGCATTGAAATAGGGACAGCCCATTTCATTTATTGGGCTGTTATACTGTTAATAAACAAGTTATTGCTGCAAAGAAATACTCATGGCTGGATCCCATTTTGCCAAGAGGAGCATCCAAGGTACTGGGAGTTGCACAGGTACAAGAGGGTCAGTGGCACAAACAGACATAGTCCTGGTCACACACTATAATACACACCAGGGCCGGAACTAGGGCTAGAGTAGGTGTCCGCCTAGGGCGCAATCATGGGGGGGTGCACTTTCATGGGGAATTATTTTCTTTTTTTAACCCTGTTTTTAATAGTTTTTCAATTTTATAAACCACCAGTTCCAACCCCCTCTTGCCCGTGATTCGTACTGCGGGCAGAAGCACTCCCCACTTCCGTCTTGGCAGTTGCTTGCACAGGTACATATTTGTGGGCAATATCTTGGCTCCTATTTGCCCAGGTAAACAGATGATTTGGGGCAATATAATGGAAATTTGGCTGCTGCTGGTACAGATGCATATTTGGGAGCAATATGATGGGGTTTTGGCTCCTGATGGCACAGGTACAGAGTGGGGGCAATATGAGGGATTAGCTGCTTCTGGCTCAGGTATATGGGGCTATATGGTGGCTGCTGGCACAGGTACACAGATGTTTGGGGCAATTTGATAGATTTTTGTCTCCTGCAGGCACAAGTACAAATTATGGGCAATAAGATGTATTTTTTGGGCTGCCGCTGGCATAGGTATAGATTGGGGGTAACAGTATGATGAATGTGTTGTCTTATGGTGGCACAGGTACAGATTGGGGGCTTGGGTCTATCTGAGTGACTGCCATTGGCACAGGTACAAATGGGGGCAATATGATAGGTGCTGGCACAGGTACAGGGGGTAATATGAATGGTAAGGTGGGAAATGGTAATGCAGGATGAGGTGGGGGGGCACTGACTGAAGCCTTTGCCTAGGGTGCCAAAATACCTTGGCCCGGCCCTGATACACACAGCTAAAATGCAAAAGGGTGTGCTACACTTCAGTTTAACTTAATAAATGGTTTGTTCACCTTCAAAACACTTTTTTCAGTTGTGTTGGTTTCAGATTGTTCACCATTACTTCTTTCAATTGCTTTCCATCTTTTATTTTTTACTGTTTCCAAAAATGTAAGTTTAAATTTTAATGTTCCTGTCTCTATTGCAGTGGTTTTCAACCTTCCTAATGCCGCGACCCTTTACATTTACATTTACAGTAACGTGGCAAGGTAAATAGTCACCACATACAGTTCCTCATGTTGCGGTGACCCCCAACCGCCTGTCATGTGGGTAAAACCTGTGGGTCCTGGGCTAGCCAGCACATCACTATGGCCAGGTGGCAGCCCTAGCACCAAGCCCTCTGAATATTTTCCTGGCTGGATGACGGCGCCCTCTTGTTACGCCCCTGACTGTGCCGCTTGGTGATGTCCTGAGGAAAAGTGTGTATTATAAACAATAATAATGTCCTCCATGTGGTAAATTATGAGGCTATTGGAAGTCCCCTCAGACAAAGAGCATTAATTGCATCACTACAAACAAATCCTTACTTATTACCAAGTACTCACCTCATAAAAAACTTGTGTGTGACATTACAGAAAACTAGTGAGGCAGTAATGACGTAATAACGGTGAGGGTGTGACGTGGCGGCAACACAGAGTTGGCAGCCCTAAAAATATTCACTAGTCCACTAGAATATTCTGCAGTACCATAAAGCATAAAGCTATTAATTCCTGCAGAACTGAACGTTCCCTTCCTAGTACCTGCCTTACAGGGCCGAGCCGCGGCGTGTAGACATGCGCGTGCGTGATGGAAGAGCAAGCAGCTAAGAATCGTCGGTTTTTGCAGACAGGCAAGGGCGTGGCTAGGAGTGCGTGTGGCCACTTCTTGAGTTCCATTGCCCCAGGCAAGTGGCGCTGCTGAGTGAGCAGTGTATGTGTAAGTGTGTTATTTTGCTGCTGCTGCTGGACCACAGATGGTCTTAGGCGACCCCTGTGAAAGGGTCGTTCGACCCCCAAAGGGGTCGCGACCCACAGGTTGAGAACCGCTGCAGTGTCTGGCAGCTCAGTGATCCAGGAGCATTGTGGACTGTTACAATTTGCTACATTAATTGATACAATTAGTTGCTACTTTTCTCAGCAGTATCTAGGATATTAGCAACAATTGTATCAATTCAGGCAACAGCTGCCTGGGATTCTGCTAAGCAGGGACAAAGATAAGATATCAGTTTAGAACAGTTAAGGGCAGAGACACACGCTCAAATTCAGGGAGATTTAGTCGCCCGGTGATAAATTGCCTCTTCTTCGGGGCAACTAATCTCCCCGAACTGCCTCCCGCAGGAGCGATTCGTTTTCCAAAGTCGCCGAAGTTTCCTTGTGAGGTAACTTCGGGCAACTTCGAAAAACGAAGTGCACTGATTGCCATCCCGTCTGCGATTTACATTCTAGCTGGAGGCAGTTCAGGGAGATTAGTCGCCCCGAAGAAGAGGAGAATTGTCGCTTGGTGACTAATATCCCTGAATCTGAGTGTGTGTCTTTGCCCTAAGGAGTTGTTACCCCCCCTTCCAGAGCTGCTTTAGAGGGTAAAAAAATTTAACTTTACACTTCAATATTAGAAAAACTATTACAAATAGAAAATAGAAAGTATTTGGAAAAAGTCTTTATTTCTGGTGATCTATCTGGAATCAACTTAACTGAAAAAAAGGTTTGAAGGTGAACAACACCTTTAACAGCTGCTCAGAGAAAATTGAGCATGAGCGTGTAGCTGACACTACTGACAAAATCCAAGATGGTGAGTCCCAGTGACAAGACCTGGATTATTATATGATAGAGATTTTGAACCTTTTGGCTGGGGCTATAAGCTCACTATATAGTTCAACTTTACTGAAAGAGTAAAAAACATATAATGACAGTGTAACAACTTACAGCAATACTAAATTTTTAATTGTTAATTGGTCATGACAGCCTTGGTGGCAGCAAAAGATGTGGCAGAATGCCTTGTACTTTATGTGCTATTTACCTTGCCAGGTTAGCGTAACATTCTGGATAGTTAGTCTGCTGATTCTAGATGGATGACACTCATTACCATGACACAATCATTAACTGCCATGTGAATTTTTTGGCTCCTTGCTCTATTTGTATAATGTGAATAGGAAATGTTTAATGAGAGCGCTTTGCATTAACTATGCAAAATCATACCGCCCATTATTTAGAAGTTAACCCAACTTTTTCACCCTTTTTGATTATTTAGATTTTTCTGAAGCCATATCATTCCAGCCAGGAATTTCCTACCAGTACCACTACATGCTTGATTTAAAGATAAAACATTTCTCCCAGTCATCTATGCCAGAAACAAATTTGAAGATTGATGCCAATGTCCAGACTTACCTTCTGTGGAGAAAGAAGAGTCAGCCAGAAGAGCAGCTGGTTCATGTACAGGTTAGTGCTTGTATCAGATGTTATCAATGATGTTAAATAAATACAATAGCGTCCAAAAATGTAAAATATATTTTTATACAATGTTTGGTTTCCTATTTAAAGGGGAAAAGGAAAATTTTTAATTGTAAATGTAAAAAATACATTAGGGGGCACATTTACTAAGCTCGAGTGAAGGATTAGAATAAAAAATACTTCGAATTTCAAAGTATTTTTTTGGCTACTTCGACCATCGAATTGGCTACTTCGATCTTCGACTACGACTTCGAATCGAACGATTTGAACTAAAAATCATTCGAATATTCGACCATTCGATAGTCAAAGTACTGTCTCTTTAAAAAAAACTCCGACCACCTTCTTCGCCACCTAAAACCTAGCGAGCACCAATGAACGAATTGCGATAAATCCTTCGACTTCAATATTCGAAGTCGAAGAATTTAACTTCGAGGTTCGAATATCGAGGGTTAATCAACCCTCGATATTCGACCAATAGTAAATGTGCCCATAAGGGGCACATTTACTTAGCTTGAGTGATGGATTAGAATGAAAAAAACTTTGAATTTCGAAGGGTTTTTTTTGGCTACTTCGACCATCAAATTTGCTACTTCGACCTTCAACTACGACTTCGAATCGAACGATTCGAACTAAAAATCTATTCGACCATTCGATAGTCGAAGTACTGTCTCTTTAAAAAAAACTTTGACTACCTACTTCGCCACCTAAAACCTACCGAGCACCAATGTTACCCTATGGGGACCTTCCCCATAGGCTTTCTAAGTAATTTCTGATCGAAGGAAAATCGTTTGATCGATGGATTAAAATCCTTTGAATCGTTTGAATTTGAAGGATGTAATCATTCGGTCGAACGATTTTTCCTTCGATCATTTGATCAAACTAAATGCGGTAAATCCTTCAACTTCGAATATCAAAGTCGAAGGATTTTACTTAGATGGTCGAATATCGAGGGTTAATTAACCCTCGATATTCGACCCATAGTAAATGTACCCCTAAGCATAATGAAAGAAAATTTACTGTAATGCTAAAGAACTTTCTACTGAAAGCAGTACCTGTCTGCCCTGTGCAGTTCTGACTTTTAAAACAATGTAACAAAAGCCAGCTGATACTGTGAAAATGCCTGTTTTAAATGAAGGAGATAATATTTGCAACACTATGGGGCCCATTCACTAAGTTCGAGTGAAGGAATAGAATAAAAAATAATTTGAATTTCGAAGTGTTTTTTTGGCTACTTCGACCACCGAATGGGCTATTTCGACCTTCGACTTAGAATCGAACTAGAAATCGTTCGACTTTTCGACCATTCGATAGTCGAAGTACTGTCTCTTTAAGAAGTCAAAGGATTAATTAACCCTCGATATTCGACCCTTAATACATCTGCCCCTGAAAAGTCCGGAACCAGGAGTTGTAAAAGAGATGGATAATGTTTAATTTGCAGATACATATATATATATATATATATATATATATATATATATATATATATATATATATATATATATATAGATATAGATATAGATATAGATATATATATTATGGATAATATCTACTTTCTTCTGTTTTTATAGATACAAGATTTTACAATTCACAGATGTAATAATAGTAATAAAGAGAACAATTCTGTTATCAAACACTTGACAGACACTGGCAACTTGGGCCGCCCTGTTCTATTTCATTGGATATCTGGGAAGGTAAATATTTGATTACTTGAAGACCATTAAGACTCCAAGAGTGCCCCCTGCAAAAATTTAAGGAAAAGTGACAATGAAAAAAATGCATGTGCGAGCAATGATGGGTGGACAAATGTAGTTGAAGAATTAAAAGGTCAATCATTAGGAATTGCAATACACAATAAAACTTTTCATCTGAAGCATAACAAAAGTAGTGTAAAGGTGATTTATTGGCTACCTAAGAAGCAATTTTAATTCCTTTTCTAAAACTGATTATCAGAAGTACAGACTGACATTTGAAGGTGTGAATAACACTGTTGTTATTATACAAAGATTTAAGGGAATATATTTATGCCTACTTTACATATTACAGTACTGCTACTACCCAGACTAGCAATATCAGCAATTGACAATCCACATGCTTATTAAAGTCATTTTCCTTAAAGGCATCCTACATGATGGAGTTTTTTTTCTAGTTTGATGTATAGTACTGTAAAAACTGGGACACTGTTACATTATCTGGTAATAGAATCCCTTCTCTCTAGCACTTACATGACACTATGTTCTTGTGGATCATAATTCTCCTTATGAAATAGCAGTGTGGTAGGAATGCAGTGCCACCCTGAACATACAAGTACTTTTTTTTTAATGCTTAGACCCTTTAGGACTGACATCATTTTAGGATGTTATAACAGAACATCCTATATACTGTGTCACTTCACATAGTATATAGTATGCTTAGATGTATAGAATTGTATAGAATTGTTGAGCTGTTAAAACATGAAAGTTTAATATTGAATCATAGGCTTCACGTGAAAATTAAAATCACTGCCAGATGCCAGTTGTACATTAGGTGACACAAATCATAGCAATAGAATAATAGAATAATGCATATTTAAAGAAAATAGATAAAGAAATGTTGTTGAAAGCTAAGTTATTTAGGACAATTATGATCAGGGCAGTGGTCCAAGTTATACAAATATGGTGGCTGAATGGGGTGCCGTTTGTCCCAAATACATTATGTATACAAAACTATCCCTAATACACAGAATGAATGTCTCTTATGTTATATAAGTATTTGTGACCATACACAGATAAAAAATAAATATACAAAAGACTTAT
Organism: Xenopus petersii; assembly: GCA_038501925.1. NCBI lineage: Eukaryota > Metazoa > Chordata > Amphibia > Anura > Pipidae > Xenopus > Xenopus petersii. The sequence goes on from CM076685.1 coordinate 37,912,659, forward strand.
TTCTATTAAAGAATGAAAACAAAATCTGGTTAGTGCACAAAAGGATATCATTATATCACAAACTCCATTCTGTACAGTTTAACAAGCAATCTGTCTCACAAATGTATAACCTCCATGTAACGGACGCACTTATGTGCAGAGTTACTTACAGAATGAATTATGTAAAAACAAATTTGGACATAATATATAATAGTGTAACTAACTAGTGCTTGTCAAGCTAGATTTGACTGACAAAATAGATATTTGTGACAGAAAGCAAGATTTTATAGTACAGTATTCATTCTTTCCACAAAATGACAGTTTTGTTTCACAAAACAGATAAAATAACCATTCTGTGAAGCGACATTGTCAGTCACATTCCTGAACCAATAAGAACAAAGCTTATTGCCATATACAAACAAGATGAGAAGTGGCCAGCTCTGCTCCACATGGCTAAGGCAAAGTATCTGACCTGCTATAGAGGGCGCCCTCTAATGTCCCCTGTGCTGCATAGTAATAAACATGAACAAACCTTTCCTAAAAGAGCTGATGTTAAACACTACAGGTTCATAAATGGGAGTTCTTACAAATGGCTGAGAAATATAATGCTGCACTTATAATGATTGTAGAAAAAGAAAAGTATGCAAAACATAAATATGATCATTTTAGGTGATATGGCTATTCTTATTGTAGAATGCCTGTGTGGCCATTTTGGTTAAGGGCATTCCTGCTGTTTTGCCATTATCTTATGACTCACTCATGTTCCTCTTCCTGTCTAAGCTGAGAGCAATAATGGGACAGACCACACCCACCCACAGTCTGGCTGCTTTGCCTGATTCTCAGAGACAGTTATATGTTTTGTTTATGATAGTTAGACCCCAATGTCTCCTCCTAGCTGTAATCTTGCACCAATTAGCTTTGTTCTTATTGGTTCAGGAATGTGACTGACAGTGTTGCTTCACAGAATGGTTATTTTATCTGTTTTGTGAAACAAAACTGTCATTTTGTGGAAAGAATGAATACTGTACTATAAAATCTTGCTTTCTGTCACAGATATCTATTTTGTCAGTCAAATCTAGCTTGACAAGCACTAGTTAGTTACACTATTATATATGATGTCCAACTTTATTTTTACATAATTCATTCTGTAAGTAACTCTGCACATAAGTGTGTCCGTTACATGGAGGTTATACATTTGTGAGACAGATTGCTTGTACGGAATGGAGTTTGTGATATAATGACATCCTTTTGTGCATTAACCAGATTTGTTTTCATACTTTAATAGAAATAAGTCTTTTGTATACAGTATTTTTTTATCTGTGTATGGTCACAAATACTTATATAACATGAGAGACATTCATTCTGTGTATTAGGGATAGTTTTGTATACAGAATGTATTTGGGACAAACGGCACCCCATATGGCTGTACAGTACTTTTTTCCGGTTTTGATTTTCCAGCCCAGAGGCAGATAAGCTGAATTGATCACTCAGGCTGCACAGAAGCATACATGAAGGGTCATTTAAATTGCAGGAAGCAATATGCAAAGTGAACTAAATGGCCACAGTTGCTCTTTTTTTTATGCACTTTGTACACTGCATTCTCTTGCCAAATTGCTCAATTGAGAACATTTGTATTAAAGGAACAATAACGGCAACAAACTAACGTATATTAAATTAATTAAAATATAATGCACTGCTGGTCTTCACTGGTAAAATTGGTGTGTATGCTTCAGGAACTCTACTATAATTTATATTAACACGCTGCTGGGTAGCTGTGGAGACAGCCATTCAAAGCTGAAAAAGGAGAAAAGGCACAGGTTACACAGCTGATAACAGATAAGCTCTGTATTATACAATTCAATTCTACATAGCTTATCTGTTATCTACTATTTGTCTTGTGTTTGAATGGCTGCCCCCTGGCTATACAGCAGCATGTTTATATAAACTAAAGTAGTGCACACACACCAGTTTTACCAGTGCAGGACAACACTACATTATTTATTCACTACTTTCATTTTTTTATGTAATTGTTCCTTTAATGCATTAAGCAGGGCTCTCTCCAAGAGGGGTGAATGGGGGAGGCATGTAGATGACCCACCCCTTATCTAAGTGCTGGGCTTCTGAGCTCTGCTCTCGACTATAGGTTATCCACTTGGAATGAGGAACACAGTGCAACTTTTCCCAGGGCACAAGTGCTCGTAAGAAGAGCACTAAGGGGCACATTATTGCACCCCGGGGATCTGTAAATTATTTTTGTGGTGATTTATTAAACCCTTATGCTGTTAAAAGTCTGGATAAAAAAGTACTCCAACTGAAACCTGCCGAGATCATGTAGAAATCAATGGAAGATGTTCAGTTTGTATTCAGAAGATAGCATGATCTGTGCAGGGTTTCATACAATAATCTGAATAATTTGTGTTTTTGTGCTATAATCCAAAAAAATCTGAGTTTTTTGGAGTCAAATCCAAAAAAACATATGGTTTGGATTTTTTCATTATTTTATAGAGTCTTTTCCTGCATCAGATTTTGTCGAGTAAATCTATTGATAAATATGGTAAAAATTTTGCAGGCGTTTGGTCAAAGTGGTTTTAAGAAAATAATGAGTTTCTGGATTTTATAAAATAACTCCCTTAATCTTTGGAAGATACCTTTGAGCTGGGACTTGGTGCAGAACTGTAACTAGGATCCATTAAAACAACATAGTGTGAGTGCCAGGAAGATATTTAAAACAAGAAAAAGTTAAACACATGTTTAATCTACTGGTGATTTTGCAGTTGTTTGAAAGTAAAACTGATCCATGTTTTTCAGCTCCTGGGTTTGTATGGCACTAGGGAAGACAACTCTCGAGTTCTGGACTTGAAAAGAGGACTCATCAGTCTTTTCCAGTTTCAAAATCTTTCTGGAATACATACAGAGGTAGACATTTCATTAACAGAGCTTGCAATGAGCTTACATCTTAAAGGAGAAACAAAGCCTTTACCAAAAAAAAACCCTACCCTCACCCCACGTAGAACAACCTCCCTCCTCCCACCCAGCCTAGCTGCCCCCCCCCCCGGGGAAATGCCCCTAACTTTTTACTTACCCCTTGGAGCAGAGTCACAGCATCAGAGTTCAAGCTGACAAGATGCAGAAAAGGAAAGCAATTCAAACTCCATTAAAAAATTATAAATAAAGACCAACTGCACAGGTGCTAAGAATAGGAAATTGTATAATACACAAAGGGGCCCATTCATTAAGTTCGAGTGAAGGAATAGAAGAAAAAATACTTCAAATTTCGAAGTGTTTCTTTGGCTACTTCGACCATCGAATGGGCTACTTCGACCTTCCACTACCACTTTGAATCGAAAGATTCGAACTAAAAATCGTTCGACCATTCGATAGTCGAAGTACTGTCTCTTTAACAAAAAACTTAGACCCCCTAGTTCGCCACCTAAAAGCTACCGAAGTCAATGTTAGCCTATGGGGAAGGTCCCCATAGGCTTGGCTAAATTTTTTTGTTCGAAGGATAATCCTTCGATCGTTGGATTAAAATCCTTTGAAACGTTTGATTCAAAGGATTTAATAGTTCGATCGAACGTTTATTCCTTCGATCGCTCGATTGAACTATTTGCGCAAAATCCTTCAACTTCGATATTCGAAGTCGAAGGATTTTATTTCAAAAGTCCAAAGATATATTCCAAGTCAATTCTCTCAAAGTTAAAAAATCACTCTTTATTTAGCATAAATATTAAAAAGTAGGCATGCCTATGAATAAGTGCCTGTGGGTGCGAAACGCGTGAGGCGGAGCATCAGTTGTTCTGTATGCCTACTTTTTAATATTTATGCTAAATAAAGAGTGATTTTTTAACTTTGAGAGAATTGACTTGGAATATATCTTTGGACTTTTGATTTGGGTGCCCTTTTGAGTTGGGGGCTATATTTCAGCATTTTTTGGCCCTTTTTTGACAGGCCTTTGTAGACTGCAGCAGCTGAGTAATAATTGTCTTTTTGGATTTTTCACGAAGGATTTTAATTCCCCAATCGAATATCAAGGGTTAATTAACCCTCGATATTCGACCCTTGATACATTTGCCCCTATATGTTACCTTAAAGGTGAAATACCCCTTTTATAAACCGTATAGCCCAACTTTTTTATTGCCTTGCCTGCTCTCTGCTGATAAACATTTGTTTTTGAAAATGAAGTAGACACGTAAATGTTACATGTTTATAAATCTTTTGCAGCTCCCAAAGTACCTTTAGATTAATGAGGAATAGGGAGATCTGCATTCTGCATTTTATCACCCCATTGATTTTATCGCTCCAAGGGAGGAGGACAAAACACTTAAAAAATCCTCTTCCTCATTACACCATATCAGCAAAACTGCAATGTTTTCTGTCAAATTTGTAGTGATTTGTATTGTTCTATTCTTTTCCCTCTGAGCCATAAAACAGTGGTGTGGCAATACATTGCAAATGTATTGCCATTTACCCTTAAGTAAATAATAATAATTAAACAATTTGGCTGCTTTCAACTACATTTTTAGGAAGATGTTTCAGGGGCATGTTCAGTTACTTACCAGATATCTGAAGGCTTCATCAAGAAGACAAAAGATCTGAGCAGCTGCACAGCAACACCCTTTGGCTTTCAGACTAATAACAGTGTAAGTACATTTGTTTATACCTTGTATACAGAATTACGGTAAGTACATCACCTCTAAAGTGTCTCTTTATCACCATATTTTATGACCCATGAGTGCATTGCTTTACATGATATACATGATATTCTATATACTTGTCTACTCTTTGTTTGGGGCACTTTTTTACAATAAAATGCATAGAAAAGGTGTTTCTCCCCCCAGATTATCCTTCAACCACTTTTCCATGTATAGTTCAGCATTTTTTCCCTCAGTTCCTTCTGGAAGACACAGAATCTGCAAATTTTTGTAATCTGACTTGCTATCGGATTAACTAGATCTTCCAAATCACTGATTCTTCTGTTTCATGCACTTTGCTTTTCAATGTATTTACATCTTGTCTTGTCAATGACACCTCTATATAAATCTGCTCAACCTCTGCTGTTAACGTACACGTAAGTTCACTATTTGCAAGATTTATATAACCCAGCAAATCTTCCTTTAGAGAGGTAATTGCATTTAGCATTCACAGTAAATTCATCCAGTTGTATCTTACTGCCCAGGGAAAGCATAGTAGTTGTTTTTGTCACTGTGTATCTTTCTGAGGCATTTAGCAGTAAAGGCACTCCTTGTTAGTGAGTTACATAGAATAGTGTCCTATTGATCCACCATGCTCAACAGTTCCTCTGTAACCTCTGTGGCCTTCTAAGGGCTCTTACAGACGAGCGTTTTTACCTGCGCTCCCCTGCGTTCTGTTTTCTGCGTTCAGCCGCAGGGGAGCGCAGGAGTAGACGCATTACATTTTTCCAATGGGGCTGTAATCACACAGGAACGCAGGAAAAATGCAGCATGTTGCGTCTCAACCTGCGTTCGGCACCTACACGCGCCTGTGTGAGTACAGCCCCATTGGAAAAAATGAAATGCGTCAATTCCTGCGCTCCCCTGCGGCTGAACGCAGAAAAACGGAACGCAGGGGAGCGCAGGTAAAAACGCTCGTCTGTAAGAGCCCTTACACTCTTCTTTTAAATCAGGTGAAGCATTAATTGAAGATTTATTCATAGCCATATCTGAGTGCACTTTAGACTTCCACACCAGATGCCTTTATCAATATCTTCACAAAAGCCATTGTTTTGGCCTTGCCCACAGATTTACTGGCCATACTGGCCATAGGAGGCATTGTGAAGGGGGTAAGAGAAGAAAAACAAAAACAAAAGCATGCAAAAATAGAAGAAAAAAAATCCTAAAGTGCAAAAAACTGATGAAAATGAAAAAACTAAAAACAATTACTGTATATAAAATCCAGGCATATACCAGTGTATTCAGAGTCTATCAGTCTCTGAATATGCAATATCTCAGAGTCACTGCAGGATCCCCGAGTTCTTACACTTTATAAATCTCAAACTTATTGAGTTTTAGAGAATAAAAAGATTTTACAAAAAATATACAATTTGTGAAAAAATAAAATAGAAATCCAAATATTAGTAAATCCGATGAGCCGCTTAATTTAATTTGGCGATGTATGAAGTCGGAGTTTTTTAAAGAGACAGGCTATACTGAATATAGCCTATTCGATGGTCGAAGTATCCAAAAATTGACTTTGAAATTTGAACCATCACTCGGGCTTAGTAAATCTGCCCCTAAGTGTAACATCTGAGTATAGTAATTATAATAATTTTATAATTGTGCTTTCTTTGTTGACCTGTCCTCTTCTGACACAAGTGATGACTGATGATAGCAGATTCTTATAAAATACGCTACATGGAGTAAAAGGGAACACGTTTTTTGAGCACTAGCAGGGTTATATGCAGCATAATGGCTTATACAGATCACCAGTGGCCAGATTAACAACAGGTGAAACAAGTCAAGCCTACTTGCAATTACATGGAAAGCAAAAGGAGTGAACCAGGACCTAAGCTGTCTGATCACATAGCAAAGCAGAAAGGCAAACACCAGGCACCTGGTTCAACTCCAAGCAGGTTGTTACAATGTTTGGCCATTTCACTTCTAGTCCTGGGGTGCACTGTCCAGTATCAAATCACTGATATGGGCATGGGACATGAAGTAACACAGCTAAATATGATGGTTGCCAACCCCACTGAACTTCATTTGGCCACCATGTAAGGGGGCATCTTAATTTCAATAATTATATTTGATATTCAATCACTACAGCGCAGTTGCACATTAAGAATCAGGCGCAGACATCAGTTGCACCCAGAACAACAAAATTTTCAAATATTTCTGTACAACTGCATCTAATTTGAATTTGAAGTGCATGCACTCTGCTATTTTAAAAAATTGGATGCAGCACCAATGTTGCTAGAATTCTGGAGGAAAAAACACTGCATTGTGTGAAAACAACATGGCAAGTGAATGTGTCCTTATATTTTCAGAAATCTACATTACCTTGCCATTGGCACCATACATAGTAATTTGCAAACACAGGTTTTTTTTCCCCACATGGCTTAAAAGAAGTCTCTGGTTAGAGGAATGCATGGGAGTAAAATTGAAATGTTAGAATTATTATTTGATTTTTTGTATTTTATTTTATACAGTAACAAAAGGGGTTACAATTAACGTAAAACACACAAAACAATATGCAGTCTCACGGCTATTGCCTCTGTCATATAACCAGCTATGCATCTTTGCATAATAGAGAAGAAGAGAACATCTGTTGTAACCTACTGTTCTATTTGTTATCATGACTGAGAACATATTTTTGTTCATGCAGCAAGCCAGTCAATGTGATCCTTCATTTTGGTAATTGCTCTACTTATATCATCTGGCTTGCAGAATGGGTTGAGATCGAGAATATAAGTATATGTAACTATTTCCCCACCACCACTGCAGTATTTAAAGTTAGACTATATTTTTCATTTGCTTGCTATTTAAATTTCCTTGGTTTCATCTGTAAGATCAGGGTGAGGAGACTGCTGAAATCTACCACTTGTGTCAGTCTTCACCTGTCAGAGATCACCTGACCAGAAATAATGCAACTCTAACAGTAATCAGAAAAAGTATGGAAGCAAAAGAGAGAATTTTATCCTAACATGTATGGTTTGTTTGTGCATTATGAATTGCAGGATTCCAGGGGGTGGCCCATATTTCTTAAAATGGCCATTTTCTATTGAGGATTACCCAATGGCACAAAAAGTATATTTTTATGAAATGGTTTATTTATATGAAGCAGGATTTCACATATGAGCTCTTTATGCAATATATTTTTATAGACTCCCAACATTGTTCAGAGGTATAGTTTACCTTTAAGGGCCATTGGCTTAAATATGAATCCTAGAAATATGAGTGCATATCCCACTTAAAAACAATACAAAAATGAAAAGTGAAAATAATCAGCATCTAACAAGCAACACAATAATTGTCTGTTTTAACCTCTTTGTTTAATCTCTTTGTTTGCAATTTTAAAATGTGTTATTGATTTAATTTTAATATGTTTACTAGACTGTGTACTGTCCATTTATCAAATCTTTACAGACAGATCAATGTCTTTTAGAGTGTGTGCATATTCTTCAAATCTTAAGAGCTCTTCCTGATTCATATAATAATATTGGGGGAAAAAAGGATGAACAAGCATAATTATTTCAAAAGTGAAAATAAAGTTCAATGCTGTTCACCTTAGGGAAAAAACACAGTTTCGTATGTACACTAAATACTCTCAAGTAGTTATGTTTTTTTTTGATCTAGTATTTCTTTTAAATATATCCACTATACAGTATATCCATTTTTTGACTGGTCTATAATATTGTTTTTTAGGGTCAGAGATGTCACCATCACATGATGATATTTTAAATTAGCTCAGTTTTTAACTAGGATCTGTCTTTAAATGAATTTTCTTCTTTTTAAGATTTTTGGAGTTTCTTTAAATTCCACCAGCAACAGTGAGTTGTCTCATATTGGAGGTATAATACAGACGGCAGTTTCAGAAGAAAGTCATATAGTCTATCTCCGTGTGACATCTTTGCTTGGTTCTGAGGTTGCTTCAAGGTGAATTTAACACTTGTTATGTCCCAGATTTTAAACAGAAACCATTTACCTTTGTATTTATTGTGATACAGATGTAAAGGTATGGGACCTGTTATCCAGAATGCTCGGGACCTGGGGTTTTCCGGATAACAGATCTTTCTACAGAGCTTATCTGCTGTGTAACTTGAGCCTTTTCTCCTTTGAATGGCTGCCCCCATTGCTACACAGCAGCTTATTTATAAAAACAAAAGTAGTGTTTCTGAAGCAAACATTCCAGTTTTACCAGTATAAGGCAACACTACAATATATTTTTATTACTTTAAAACACTTTAATTTTGTTACTGTTCCTTTAAGGTAACTAAGTTAATTTTTTATTAGTTATGTTATAGTATGGCTAATTCTCAGTAACTTTTCAATTGGCCTTCATTTGTTCTTTTTTTGAATTACTTGCCTTCTTCTTCCGACTCTTTCCCGCTTTCAAATGGGGGTCACTGACTCCATTTGACAACAAATTCTCTGTAAGGCTACAAATGTATTCTATTGCAACTTGTATTTTTCTATTCAGGCCTCTCCTATTTATATTCCAGACTCAATTATTATTTAAATCAATGCATGGTTGCTAGGGCAATTTGAACCCAAGCAACCAGATTGCTGAAATTATAAACTAGAGAGCTGCTGAATAAAAAGCTAAATAACTCAAACCATGAATAATAAAATAAATATCACTGTCTACTTTGTACTGAAAGTTAATTTAAAGGTAAACAACAAGAAAATGATATATCTGTGTTAAACTGATTATAATAGTTATTATGTTAGGCAGTAAGTTATTTCTGATTCAAACAGGCAGCACATGGAACTAACGTCTTCTAATCCTGGACCAGCTGAGATCCACGAGGACAGTGTTCAAAAGATACTAGAGTTACTGCCTGAAAAATATCAGAAAATAGAGATTGCTAGCCATCCTCAGAGACGAAATGAAGGGAGTCATTTGGTATGTTTGTAATATCTTTTCATCTTCATAGTCCCAAATTTGTATATTCACTATACATTTTTTCTTATCTGTTGATATCCCCCACCCTTTTAATGATTGTGTACATTTTACTGGTATAATCTTGTATCATTCTGTCATATAGGTTTAGTATCATAAAAATGAATACAATTTTGAGGATAAGGTCAAACCCCTTCCCAAGTTGCTCTATGTCCTGTAGCTTGCTCCACTGAAGAACAAGCTGTCTATACTGGTAGCAGTTACAATTTTCTGGACAAATGTTATATAGCAACATGATAGATGGCATTATTATTTTATATCAATAAGGATAATTGATGGACAATTAACCATGCTTAAAGAAGGCATGTTGGTTGTACAATATTAGTACAGAAGTTGTGCACTAGAATATAATCTAGCCACAAGCTATATACAGTAATATGAAACAATGAAGCTATCATGTGGAATTAATTTGCTTTGTTACAATATTAACTGTAAGGACTGTATATGTGCAGTAGCATAGTTGCCGGTATTCCCTAATTTGCAGGGATGGTCAGACATTTTAGCTACCTATACCAAGAGTGAGGGGACCCCCTGTTGTCACTCCTAGGTGTGGATTTTCTCCATCACTCTTTCCATAATGTTGACTCCAGTCCTGACCCCTGCTTTATACTTCTTACCCCTATAAATAGCCCCTCCCACTGTGATTCTAAACTAATACCAAACCCTTTGGCAAAAAGTAAAAGATTTTATCAGCTCAAGGTTGAAAATAAATTTAACTGTATCTCCAGTTTATGCCCTTTTAAATATTGGCCCCCCTACTTTTACATTGAGTAGACATTGTAAATCCGACCCTGTTTTGATTTCAAACTTAATTTCTGCTCTGGATTTCAGAGTCTACCCCTTCCCTAAAAGAAATTTCAGCATATCTAAACCAGTTATGCTGGCAAGAGGCCATAAAAATTAAATTTGAGGAACCACATATTAAAACTATATTTTCTGAAAATTGGTCACTTTACTTTGATCAAATAGACTCTAAACACAAAACTAAAATTCAGGAGCTGTTACAGATCTAACTATCCTAATGTCTGGGCAACAAAATTAACTCGGTATCTACATAATATTTAGGGGCAGATGTACAAAATTCGGGTGAAGGGTTCGAATAAAAAAAAATTTGAATTTCGAAGTATTTTTTGGCTACTTCGACCATTGAATTGGTTAAATTCGATCGAATTCGATCGAAATCGAACGATTCAAACGAATCGAATGAAAAATAGTTCGACTATTCGACCATTCGATAATCGAAGTACTGTCTCTTTAAAAAAAAATTTGCCACCTACTTCAGTAGATAAAACCTACCGAAGTCAATGTTAGCCTATGGGGAAGGTCCCCATAGGCTTGCTAAGTTTTTTTTGATCGAAGGATTTTCATTCGATCGTTTTATTAAAATCCTTCGAATCGTTCAATTTGAAGGATTTAATCGTTCGATCGAATAAAAATCGTTCGATCGAATCGAATAATAATTCGATCGATCGATTGAATTATTAGCGCTAAATCGTTCGATTTCGATATTCGAAATCGAACGATTTTAATTCCCAGTCGAATATCGAGGGTTAATTAACCCTCGATATTCGACCAATAGTGAATCAGCCCCTTAGTGTTATTATACTGTAACTCCACCATGCAAGGTTTAGATTTGTTCTAGTTGTATGTTGCTTTTGTTAGCTTATACAGTAGATCTAGTTACTAAAGTTTATTGTATGGGTCAAGGGACTCATTACACTAATATAAGTCATTTATTATTTTTATGTTTTCAAAATTTTATTATGCCTTTGTGTTGTAAACAGCATGATGTATGCATGCAGTTAAATAGCTTAATCGCACTCAATTTGCGCTATGATAAGTAAATCTTGCTTGTTTTTGGAAAACTCAATAAAAATGTTGAAAAGTTGAAAAGAAAAAAATACCAAACTCTAATTCACCTCTCCCCATTTACATCCTTCCACCTTTAACCCAACTCTCTTAACAGGCTTCTCCTAAACTACACCACTCATAATTCTTGTCTTAAACTTATCCAGTTCCCTACTTTCCAATGCTTTTAAGACCCTGTCGTTTCCCAGTTCCTGGCTCACTCCCAACAGACATTCTTTATTGTACCACCACAGATGCTGCCATTCAGCAAATAGAGCAATACACTCGAGACAGGCACCCCGGCAGCAATAACAACACAGGATTTTCCTTTATTTATTTTTTGAGGTAACCAACATACACAGAATTTCAACAGGCTGCTGCAGTTCCCACTTCAAGTTTTTTTACTAAATAATTGGAGATTGGAAACTACACACATGCTGTTCTATCTTTTTTTTGTGTGCCCTTTCTCTTTTGACTTGCTGCACTGAATATTTATATTAGCGTAATTATTGCATACCAATTAAATGAATCTAATTTTCTGCCTAATATTTTCTCTGCACAATAAATCAAGAATGTCCTCTTTAATAAAGGAAGGTTAGATAAGGAAACCTTCCATCAATGATAGCCTTGGTACATATTTGTCAGAAAATGAAATTATTGAGGTCAGTCAGGGATTCCTCTTGGAAAAATTTTTGCAGAAATGTATAATGAGATAGGATTTACCATTACGATTATTAACCAGAAACTATCAGGTAAAAATATAAAAATTATATATAAACAAAATAGGAATGTATAAAACTTTTCCAGAACTTATTCATAAACCTTAGATATATTGAACTGTTCTTGGCAATCTTCATGATTTCTTAGAAATTTGAGCTCTGTTAGAACATAAAGTGGTCTTATATGAGTAAATCCTGAATCTGTAGCTTTCACATTTAAGGCGTTTTAAATGGCTTTTATTTTGATATAATATACAACTCATATAACTGCACAACTGATATAACTAAATATGTTAAGACTATTTTACTATACAGGTATGGGATCCATTATCTGGAAACGCGTTATCCACAAAGCTCCCAATTATGGGAAGTCTGTCTTTCAGAATTAGCAATGAATGGATTTTGAATGATTTTTTTTCTCTATAGTAATTAAAATTAACCTTGTACTTGATCCCAACTAAGATATAATGAATCTTTTTCGGAGACAGAAAAAACTAATTTGGTTAAATTAACATTTAAACAATTTTCTAGTAGACTTGATGTATGGAGATCTAAATTACCGAAGGATCTCTTATCTGGAAAACCCGAGGTCCCAAGCATTCTGGATAATAGATCCCATATAACTATTGCTGTTTAGAGCTGTGCTGTCTCATCTTGTCTCTTCAGTTTATAATACAATACAGTTGTACATACAATATTCTTGGTAATTAAAGCCTATATTATTTGATTTTCTCTTGCAACCCTTATAGTATCAAAGGAGTGGTTCACTTTTAGGTTAACTTTTAGTATGTTCTAGAATGGCCAATTCTAAGCAACTCAATTGGTCTTCATTTTTTTTTTATTGTTTTTAAATTATTTGCCTTCTTTTTCTAAATCTTTCCAGCTTTCAAATGGGGGTCACTCACCATGCACTGATTTGAATAAGATACTGGAATATGAATACGAGAAGTTCTGAATAGAAAGATGAGTAATAAAAAGTAGCAATAACAATACATTTGTAGCTTTACAGAGCATTTGCTTTTTAGATTGGGTCAGTGACCCTGAAAGCTGGAAAAAATCAGAAGAAGAAAGCAAATAATTTAAAACAAACTTCCAATTGAAAAGTGGCTTAGAATTAAAGGACAAGGAAAGTCAAAAAAATAAAATCCCATTTTTACTTTCTTTAATGAAAAAGAAACCTATCTCCAATATACTTTAATTAATAAAATGTGTACCGTTTTTATAAGAAACCTGACTGTATGCAGTGAAATTATCCCTTCATTTACTGCTGTCGATAGGAATTGTCAGATGGGGGAGCCCCTGCCTTACTTACCAGCCATGCAGCTTTGTTTATGACGATCCCTAAGCAGCCCAGACGACACTGAGCATGTGCAGGGTCAGGGTCAGACAAAGATGTTAAACAAAGTTACAAGATGACAGCCCCCTGTGGCCAACTTTGAAAGCATAAATTATTTGTTTAATTAGGCTTTGTGATGCAGTAAGTTCATGCTTATGTTTCGTATACAAAATACAGCATTTCTTGCCTTATTCTATTTTAGACTTTCCTTGTCCTTTAACCTGTAACATAGTTCTATAATTCTAGTAGTTTTATAACATACTAAAAATGTACAAAAAAGTGCCCTTCAATGGCTTTGTGATCAGCATAATCCCACAAAACAAAAATACATCTATTGATTTACCCTTGCCTCTACAACTGAATTTCAAAAATCGGAATGCAAAGAGTTAGGTTTACCTCTATCCATGCAGGGCTCCATAGACTGCAACCATTCAAAACAAAGAAAGGAAAACCACTATTTATTAATTCATTAAAAATATAAGTGGCTTTGTGTTTGGCAAACTTGCAGAATAATCTATTCCAGGCTGCTGTTAAAACTAGCCATGTAATGTCAGATATTTGAGAAAACTGAAATTAATCTAAAGTCTATGTATACATTTATAATCTTGTCAATCAAACATTAAAGGGCATGTAAAGTCTAAAATAGAATAAGGCTAGAAATGCTGTATTTTGTATACTAAATATAAACATGAACTTACTGCACCACAAGCCTAATCAAACAAATAATTTATGCTTTCAAAGTTGTCTACAGGAGGTCACCATTTTGTAACTTTGCAAGACTAAGACTATGCACATGCTCAGTGTGGTCTGGGCTGCTTAGGGATCGTCATAAACAAAGCTGCTTGAGCTCTGCATGGCTGGGATGTAAGGCGGGGGCTCCCCCTGCTGCTCATAAGTATGATTGTTTCCCTGCTCAGCAGTTAGGGACCATCTGACAATTCCTATTCACAGCAGTAAATGAAGGGAGAATTTTGCTGCATACAGTCAGGTTTCTTATAAAAACATTACACATTTTTTAATTAAAGTACTGTATATTGGAAATTGGTTTCTTTTTCATTAAAGAAAGTAAAAATGGGATTTTATTTTTTTAATACCTCTGCATAAGCATGGGCATGAAATAATATTTAGTCAACACAAGGCTCTAGATTGTAATAACTATTAAGTATAATGTGAATTTTCAAACCTTCTCTCTATTTTACATACACTACGTAAACTTTCTGATAAAGGTCTCCGTGTCATAGTTCAGAGAAAAATTTTGAGCAACTTTTTTGTAATAAGCATGGTAATTGTTTGTGAATATGATAAATAGCACCACATTTAATTATTTATATAACCGAACCAGTCATTGGGCTTCATAGCTTCTTCTGTTGAATATCATTTAAAATTAATCCAGCCCACTAACGTAGTTTATGCGATAATATTCCACTATTTAAAAAACAAAAAAAAAATGTTAACCATCCATGGAAAGCCCTACATTTATTCAATTATCTTAGTAACATGTCATTGTCCTATGCTTATGTTTCAATGCTATGTTGCTTTGTATATTATCTTTTTTTTTCATTCTAGCTTAAAAACTATTTAAAAGACTCTCAAAAAAAGCAGACTAAACTGGACATTTCTAGAGTATCAACAACCAAACTCTTTAATGCTATGGTGAAGATGTTCCGTCATGCAAAAAAAAGGGACATTCTTCAACTCTTACAAAAGGCTTCTGGTGAATTGGTGTAAGTTAACTTTGGCTTCTGTTCTGTTCTTAGGTAAATTCCAATAACTGCCATGGTACTTCAGCGCTAGGGATTCTTCTCTTAAAATAAAAATTGCAAATGTTGCCAGATTTGCTCTTCTAGGTTACTTCGGGCTCTGAGTCACAAACACTGAAAGATGGAAGTACAGAGTGAATACAAGTACAGGATCCGTTATCCAGAAAGCTCCAAATTAGCATATGGATGTTTCCCATAGACTCCATTTTATAAATAATTCTAATTAAAAAAAAATTAATTCCTTTTTTTCTGTGATAATAAAACAGTATCTTGTACTTGATCCAAACTAAGATATAATTAATCCTTATTGGAAGCAAAACCAGAAAAAAAAGTGTATTCAATGTTTACATCATTTTCTAATAGACTTAGGGGGTTATTTATCAAAGTCCAAATTTATCTCAATATTTTCTGATACATAATCCGCTCTGGTTTTTTACGCTTATTTATTATTACATTTTCCCTAAAATTTTCTTTGCGGCAAAAAAATCAGATTTTCACAATTTTTTCAGATCTTTCATTTGATTTTCACATTTTTTTTTCAGATTTTTCACCCGAAACTCAGATGTTTGCCCAAATTGCACGAAACCCAGCGCAAAAATAAAAAAATCATTGGGACTTCTCCCATTGACTTATATACAACCTTGACATTCTGACTTTTCCATCCTCAGAGTTTATATAAATCCCGAAAAATGAGTGATTTTTTAAAATTCAGATTTTATAAAAAAAAAAAATCACAAATATTTCATGATTTTTACATTCGGAGCTTAGTAAATAACCCCCTTAAAGGATGAAGATCCAAATTACGGAAAGATCCATTATCTGGTAAACCCCAGGCTCTAAGCATTCTGGATGACAGGTCTAAGCATTCTGGGGGACATGGCCCATCTGGATCAGATATTGTTCATAGAAGAATTCACAACTTGTAGTTCACTGACCTATGAACAGCTAGGATGGCATTTAGAGAACTTCCAGCTGTGCGGGGCTTAATTATTTGGTGAGGTGTCCATAAAAAGGAGATTTTTTGACGAACTTACACATTGATCAAAGTGTTAAATGCTTTTAGAAATGTTTCAGTGCTTTAAACTCCTTCATGAGTGTGGACAGTGGACAGAAAAATACTAAACTGCTGGAAATCCCTTTTTATTCAGCAGTTTGATGTTTTGCCACTGTCAGCTTTGCAGTATCCAGACAGAATAGCTTTGTGTTTTACTTCCATCTATGAAATGAAATATGTATTTAATGTAATGCTCGTTTATCATTTTTTTTTTAGCCCTTTTTACATTGATGCTGCTGTGGGAGCACAATCATCCGCTTCTTTAGCAGCCCTTTCTGAGTTCTTGGATTTCAGTAAAAAGAAGCAGGTCAGCTTGCACGAGAAATTTCTCTATTCAGCAGCATTTGTACCTCATCCATCAAAAGAACTGCTCAACCTTGTTTTAGTGAGTACAATAATTCTATTGTGTAGGTGTTTTATTCTCTTTTTTAATGCAACTTTGTTAATAAATGCAGCACAAATCAGCATAAACCCGGTATGTACTGCAGTTCTGAAAAGGTTAAATGAGCCTTGATGGTTTTAAAGGAAAACTATACCCCCCAAATGAATACTTACGCAACAGATAGTTTATATCAAATTGAATGACATATTAAAGAATCTTACCAAACTGGAATATATATTTACATAAATATTGCCCTTTTACATCTCTTGCCTTGAGCCACCATTTCGTGACTCTTTCTGTGCTGCCTCAGAGATCACCTGACCAGAAATACTACAACACTAACTGTAACAGGAAGAAGTGAGGAAGCAAAAGGCAGAACTCTGTCTGTTAATTGGCTCATGTGACCTTACATGTGGTTTGTATGTGTGCACAGTGAATCTTACGATCTCAGGGGGCGGCCCTTATTTTTTAAAATGGCAATTTTCTATTTATGATTACCCAATGGCACATACTACTAAAAAAGTATATTATTATGATAATGGTTAATTTACATGAAGCAGGGTTTTACACATGAGCTGTTTTACTCAGTATCTTTTAATAGAGACCTACATTGTTTGGGGGTATAGTTTTCCTTTAATGTATAAATCTTTTTTGTTTTATCACTTTTTTGTTCAATAGTTCAGTTGCCAAGCTCAGAGATTGTGCATATAATATCTCAGCCCTCATACACAAAGGGGTTGCGTGTTTTCTATCTCCCTGCTACCATATGCCTGTTTTCTGTTGTCAAAATCTTTGATTAAGTAAGTAAGTATAATAAGTATAATTTACCAGTAATTCACCTTTAAGTTAAGTTTTTCTTTCCTTATTTGCCTTCCAGTTTTACATCTTTGCAGTTCCCAAATTTAAAATGCTATTTGGTTGTTGGGGTCACTGACCCAAGCAACCAAAAGTTATTCAATTAACTATTTGCTATGTATAATTGACCCCTAGTAACCAGATAACTGCTGAAAGTGGAGTGCTGCGGCACAAAGTGTTAAATAATTACAAAACATCAAAAAATAAAAGAGGAAGACAAGTCAATGAAAAACAAGTCAACAACAAGTCAAAAAAAATGTGTTGTATGCCAGACAATGGAGGTACTTGATCTTTCCCATGATTCCAAAAACAAACTCAGCTGATACATATTATTTCATGAGTAAACATTTAAAGATATACAATTGACATGTAGTCATTAAGTGTAATCCTTTTCATTTAATAATATCGAAAGTAAGAGGGAATAACTTTTTTTCTCACAGAAAATGCTCACCTTATACCCATACTGGTGTTTGCTTAATAGGGTTAATTTTGTGTTAAGCTTTACTGATTAATGCAGCAGTTAATACAAACTCTATGACTACTTTGACACATACTGTATATAGATCAAATATGGAGACAGCATATGCTTGCCACACAGCTAATACAAGCATTTTTCCTTTCAAATTGAATGTTATTGTTTTCTCTTTCATTTGTTTCCTTTATGTTTCTAGGAGAAACTAAAGGGTAAAGTTTCTGACCCAGTGATTATGGAAACTGGAATTGTAATCATCGGAGCTATCGTTGGCAAAATGTGCAAGATGAAGCTTTGTGAATTAAAGGTATGCTTTATTAGTATACATAAATGTGTAAAATGTGAACCTAGTGACCTTGGACCAACCATTTTTTACAAGTGTTTAAAGGAAAAATATGTGTTTAATTAGTTCTGGCCATTTGGTGCAGTTTAGCTGCATTTTCATTTTCTATCCCCGAAATACTATGGGGCATATTCACTAAAGGGCGAAGTGACTAACGATGGCGAAAATAGTTGAAATTTTTTCCAAGTCCCAAAAAACGCTGGCATCTTTTCCTTTTTTAAGGGTGATAGGCTGAAAAAAATCATAATTTTTTTTTGGGGGCACCTTCCTCCCCCCTTAAATTTCCTAACATATGGCACCTAAACTATACAATGGGCACATGTATAGGGCAAAACAACAACTCTATTTTATTCTATTAAGCTTTCCCAGGCTTGAGTAGTTGCCCGCCTTGTCTTTTATATTTGTTTTGTCATGAAAGTCTTGCCTGTCTTGTCAGTTCCCCATTATTAGCCACTGGTCCTTACAACTAGTTTGTGATCAACTTGGACATGTCAGGTGAGACACCTATATTTTACTTTTTCTATTATTCTCCCTTTGTTTTTTTTTTATTTTATTTAACAGAGTTATTCTGTTGGATAGAAGGTCAAACACGTCACCTTAATGGTGTCATTTACGTTTTAAAAATTTACATTTTCTATAGCATGTGGATAACAGTTTGGGTTAATCAAGGCAAAAACAGTGGCAGACAAAATACTGTTATTCTAGTAAATAACATCTAAAGCACATGTAGTGGTGACAGTCTTCTGTGTCTCTGTATAAATCAACTCAAAAGTATTGATGCCCTTTATAATAATCTTTCATAAAAGTTATGTCCATTCATTCCAGGATGTTGAAATTGCAAAAGCCACACTTGTAGAAGGTTTGCATGAGGCAGAGGAGGAATCGGAGATAAACATTTATCTTGTAGCTTTGAAAAATGCCCAGCTTCCAGAAACCATACCACTTTTACTTCAGTATACACAAGAAAATGGCGGAGCTGTGTCCAGGAAAGCATTAGCTGCTTTACAAAGCTTCCCAACAGAAATAATATCTACAAAGGTAAAATATATTGAGGATGGTGTATCTCCAACTTCTATAGGTTGTTCTGTTTTGGCCTGTAGGTTTGAGATTGTTACATGTTCACAGTATTGATTTTATTCTGATTGAACCAATTGGTGGCAAGTAAGCATGTCTTGAATGTTCAGCATACACAGATCCAGTACTTTTTTTAATCTGTTTACAGAGAATGAAGTCCCAGCCATGAAGATTTGTAGGCACTTCATGATACAGAGTTTGAGCTATTATCTGGTATCATAACTGTTAAGAAGGCATGTGCCATATTTTCCTATTTTCATTTCTCAAATATCTTTCCATATAAATAATATAAATAATTTCTGGATTAACTTTCTGTAAGATAATTAAAAAACATAGTTGAACAGGTTTACAGTGGCCAAAATGACAACCTTGAAAGTCATTATGGCATTGCTATTTATGATGTTTTTTCTTTCTACCCAAAAACACATGGGAGATAAAGTCCTGTAAAGTTGAGCTTTATAAGTTTTCCAAAAATACTCACTTTAGCAAAGATTTGTGGTTAAGTACTTTATAGTAAAAATACATACAGTACATTTAGAATTTTTCTGAATATGCACAGGTAGTTTCTAAAAAATGTATGGTTTTGTGAGGTTATCTTACTATTAGGGATGTTTAGAAACAAACCACACAACCTCAACCACACATTATCAGAATAATTTTGGTACCCTTTCACTATGTGATGTGATATTAGTTTACTAAGAAGTCTCCTTGCTTTTACATTCTGTAATTATATCTGCTGCAATGCAATATATTTGAATTCAGTATAATAACATACTGTATAATACTTTTACAAAATATAGTCTGTGGAGGCATATTTTACCATGTGTTTTGAATTTGCAATGTAACATATGCTTGCTTTTAAAGGGGTGGTTTAAAATGTTTAATATAAATAGGGTCACTGCTTCATTGACCACAGAAGATGTATATATTCTTGAAATTGTACTTTTTCTTCAGTCTGAAACCAGTGAATGTACTTCATCTATAATAACACTTCCGGGCCGCACATCACTACTCTACCCTTCAAAAAGAAAATGTATTTTAACAAAAAGTATTTTAATAATCACAATGTACTGGCGCTAAACACTAGTCAAGTTTCACTGTGGTTCTTAAGATTTTTCACTTCCCAAAACTGAAAGAATTTTAATTGTTATTGTAGGAGGTGAAGAGCACTTTAAAAAGGATTTTACATCAAACTTACCAGGAGTATGATAAGGCAAGTCGACTGATTGCAGCAGAGATATTGTTGGTAATGGACCATTCGCAGATGGACCTCATCAATATGATATTGGTTCTAGAAAATATGAATACTGAGGCTTCTAAGTTACTGCTTTCTAAAATACAGAGTGGACAACAAATAAAAAATAAATCACGGTAAATTGTGTGTGTATGCTAATACTAGGTTCTGTGTTTTTACTGTGTTTGTGAAGCCCTTGAGCTCTGTCAACCATATTAAGAATAGAACCAATGTAGTCGATAATTTGCTTAAGGAAAATCACTTTTTCTGATAGTGTATCTACATAAGATTGGTAACAGAACTGAGGCAGGGACTTAGAATCCTGCTCTGGACTGGAGTAAGCAGCTCCTTCTCCAGCAATCAAAAACTACCCATTATTTTAAAATGATGTGAAAGCAGAACATGAATATTGCTGGGAAGAGCAATTTTCATCCAGATATTCATTGAGTAGGCCCATTGGAGTGCCCCATACACATGCAGATAAGGTGAAGACTTAGTGGTAGATTTATCAAAGAGTGAAGTTAGAGAACACCACAGTCCGCAGAGTGAAATACCGTCTCTCTCCATTCACTTCTATGGGACTTTTAAAGGCGTATTTATCAAAGGGTGATAGTGAAAGTTCACCATTTGATAAACACGCCTTTAAAAAATCCCATAGA
Source organism: Xenopus petersii (assembly GCA_038501925.1). NCBI lineage: Eukaryota > Metazoa > Chordata > Amphibia > Anura > Pipidae > Xenopus > Xenopus petersii. The sequence goes on from CM076685.1 coordinate 37,934,013, forward strand.
AATGAATGGAGAGAGGCGGTATTTCACTCTGCGGACTGTGGAGTTCTCTAACATCACTCATAAGTAAATCTACCCCTCAGACTGAATCAGCAGCTAAAATCTGTCCACGTATGGCCACCTGTTGGACAGAGTCAGCAGATTATCTGTCCATTTATGGGGGATTCAGTAACCTGAATATTCCTGAGTATAGAAAGTGCATAAACAGTTAGGGTTATTGACACTATTGGTCTTCAAAAATTTCTTTAAGCCAAGCCTGATAATGGTAGTATTTCAGGGGCACTTAAAAATAAAAAAGTAAATTGCAAAAGTGCTCAGTGGGGAATTCTAAAAAAGCTTAGATCCCCTTTTTTGTATTCCTAATAATATGCACCATCATCATTTTTCTTTTAATTTCTTTTATAGCAATACAGAGAAGACACTGCTGAAAGACAAATATCTGTATAATTACAACAAATTAGCACAATCAAGGAGATCCACATTCTTTTCTGGACCATTAACAGGTAATGGAAAATGGGGATTGCTTTAACAATACTATTCAATGGGAAAGTACTTTCGGGCGTTTTGTTTCGTACCATGTTGGTACATAGTGTAGGTGTCTTGGTTCTAAAACTAGGATATACACAGGCTAATAACAGAGAAAGGTGGCTGCACAGCAGTGAAGGAGCAACTTCTGCTGGTTCCCAGAGTTATATAAATACATACTGATTAAATGACAGCAAAAATATGATACAACTCTAAACTCACCCTGCTATTTTACCATCAGATTCTCCATCCAACTCTCCTTCTTTCTCCCTGAGTCTGGAATAAGGTCTGCTCTCCTTATTGTTATGCCTCTCTTCAAGCTAGTGCATAGTTGTTAGAATTGAGTGGCATTTGTTAGAGAACCTTCATGTTGAATGCAGTAATGTGATGAAGAATTACAGGGAAAGTGCTACCATAATACATTCAAAGAAAGCTGTTTGGTGGGATATGGCATTTACAGGTACAAAATGCCCCCCACTCAATTTGGTTGTGAAATAGACAATAATTTTATTGTTCAAGATTTAACAAGGCTTTGCTTCTGAACTCCCTTGCATCAATGCACAGTTTACTTTAAATCCAGCTCAGTGTGCTTCTTGCAAGGATCAAGTGTGAATTGTATTTAATTGCATGTAGTTTTGCACTTGCAATGAAGAAATAATTGGTGAAGAGAAGGAGGTCATGTGCAGACCGAACGTTACATCTGGGGGTGTATTTTGGCGTGGCACTGGTGAATATTTTGTTGGTGAGAACAAGATTCTTTAATTGAATCCTGTGCATAAGAGGCAGCTAGTGTAGGGACTGGCAGTGAGGGGGAACATTTGTGAAGTGGGAGGAGTGATGTCCTAGACAAAATGTTAGCATTTGTGGTTTCAGTTTGAGATTGAGTTTTTTTTTTAAAAAAAAGTTTTTTGAAAAGTTTGTAGATCCATTGAAAATGATGAATAGAAAACAAATTGATTGAGTTTTTTGATATTAAGATATTTGAATACATTTTACAAAACATACAAGTTTTGTAAAATGTGGTTTATTTTGATTAGAAAAAAAATTAGAAAATTAAATAGTTTTTGTAGCATGGAAGGAAAATTAAGTACCAAGAAGAAATTCCATGCAGACACAAGTGGAATATACAAACTTTTTGCAGATACTTCATTATTTGTAATAGTTCATGTGGTATGTAGTTAATGTGGTCTGAGAGGAAAACAGTAAGAATTGTAGGAGTGGTTGCACTTATATATTACTATATATATATATACTGTATATTCATGGCAGTGCCACATGATGAAAATGTTAATTTTGATTCTTTAACTTTCTGAAACAGCAATTTAAGTTTCATTGGTATTTTAGCTACAAAAGATGTGTCATCCATCTATGGACTAGATCTTTTGTTCACTGAATCCGGGTTACTGAAGCAGAGCATTTCAGATATTACATTATTTGGCCACAACAACCATCTCAAGGCAATGCAGGTATGTTTTTCTTATATGTAACTATATTAAATACAAGGCACAGTTCAAAACAACATACAATAATGTCCATTCTAAACTGCTTCTTTCCCAGGCTGGTGGGTGTTTTCTTCAAAATAATAATCACAGGGTTTTAGTGATAGTAATAAGAATTTGGTACCCAATTTAAAATATATCAATTGCTTCTTTTACTGCTTACTGGAAATAAATAGCACAGTGCTCTATTATTGAATTTGAGGCATCCCAAAATCTTATAAGATGTTAACACTATTACTGTATAATGCTGGCTCTTTTTCATTCACAAGTTACACCACAGATTTTTTCAAAGCAATAACCTACTTAGAATACACACCATATAAGCAAATGGTAGTGGGAAATCTTAGACACCACCACTTGTTTATATATAGTGTAGTCACACAATGTTTTTACTTTGAGAAAGGCTGTTGTGTCAGCCTCCAAAAATCAACCTTCGATTTATCCATCAAAAGTCTGTTAGTGCGGATCATTTCTGACCTTATGTTTACTACTACACTTGGTGGACTCCACCCAGGCTTGGATCACCTTTTTATATGTGAGTGCCAGTATCTGAACTAGGGACTTGAAAAATTCAATTCTTGCATCCTGCATTTTAACTACTACGACTCTAGTAAATGAAAATAATTTGTTGTCATGCTTGCATTTATGTGCCATCTATTTAAAGGTTTCACTCGAAGCTGAAGGCCTGGAGTCTCTAATTGGGGATGGAGCCGAAGATAATGATGAAGACAAGGATGCAACAGTTGGGATGTCAGCTGTGTTGTTTGATGTGCAACTACGACCAGTAGTTTTTTTTCAAGGTTATATGGATTTGGTGTCCAAAGTATTTTCAAGCAGCGGAGAGCCAATGAGTGTGGTCAAAGGAAATGTTCTGCTTATTGACTATCTCCAGGTAAGGCCATCTCCACCTTTTCTATGTTGTAAATGTAAGGTTTCAGTTCATTAGTCCTGTTTAACAGAGAATTTTTCATCCAAATGTTATCTCTACTTATGTATTAAATTAGTCTTATTTGTACAGTGTCGGACTGGGACACCAGGGGCCCACCCTAAAACCTTAGAGCAGGGAGCCACCAAAGAACCATAGATCAGGCGCCCACTCTCAGTACTATTATTATTTTTCTCGTCACTCAACCTCTATTCTCCTAGTCTCTATTCTTTACATACTATAATCTATTATTCCTTATACGTAACCTCTTTGTTCTCAAAGAAATAGGAAATAGCCATGAAATAGGCCAAATCTTTAGCAGCTCAAGGGCCCCCTGACACCTGGGCCCACCAGGAGTTTTCCTGGTATCCCAGTGGGCCAGTCCGACACTGTATATGTAAATTGGACTGTATAGATCAGCTTCTGACCCTTACTGAAGCATTTCACACTACATTTGTCAAAGCAACTTGTCACAGCAATAAAACTACTTTTAAGTTGCAAACAGAAATCAAATTTCATTGAATTGCTATAGGCAACTGGACCGGTGCAGTTCAGCATCTATGTTAGTAAATTTCCCCATCTATATATGTCATAAGTCTGATATACTGATCAAGTACTGATATGGGATCGAGAAGCCCGGTACAGGCATGGGATCCTTTATCTGAAAACCTGTTATCCAGAAAGCTCTGAATTACATGGCAGCCATCTCCCATAGACAAATAATTCTGATTTGTAAATGTTTCCTTTTTCTCTATAATAAACAGTGCCTTGTACTTGATTCCAGCTAAGATATAATTAATCCTTACTGGAGGCAAAACAATATTATTGGGCTTATTTAATGGTTAAATGATTTTTAGCGAGAGTTGAAGATCCATATCATGGAAAGATCCCTTAGTCAGAAAACCCAAGGCCCTGAACATTCTGGTTAACAGGTCCCATACCTGTATTAAGAAAATCTCATTTACTGAAGCACACAATTTTCAATTTCTAAAAGATTTGTTTTTTCTCTCTAAAATAATAGAGTGCATTCTATGTAAAGGAACAGTTTAAGGGTAAAATAAAAAATAGGTAAATAAATTGGCTGTGCAAAATAAAAATATGTTTCTAATAAAGGTAACCAAAAATATAATCTATAAATGCTGGAGTGACTGGATGTCTACCATAACAGAATAGAACACATTTTCCTGCTTTCAGTTCTCTAAATCTTAGTTAATCATAATTGAAGGGGGGCCACATGGGACATAACTGTTCAGTGAGTTTGCAATTGATCCTTAGCATGAAGCACGGATTCAAAAGCAAACAGTTATAACCCATGTGCCCCCCTCAAGTCACTGATTGGTTACTGACTGGTAACCAATCAGAAGACACCAAGAGAGATGCAAAACAGGTAGTGTTCTGGCTATTATGTTAGATATCCAGTCACTCCAGCATTTCTACATTACATTTTTGCTCTATATTGAACTATATTGAAATAAACCCAGTATTTATTTTTACCCTGAACAATTCCTTGAATACTATCTAAATGAGAATACATACAAAACCATCCTAAGTATATTATTTTATGGCAGTGGTTGCAGACTTTTTCAGCTTAATGGAAAAGGAAAGGTAATTTACAATTGGGGTGCCAAAAATCAGGCACCCCCAAGTGATTATTTTTACTTACCTAACACCCTGGGCCGATGGTCTTAGCAGAAAACTGCACTGGGCCGGTTCTTCCAGCAAGTACTACGGAGTGATCCCCTTCCTGCTTCTTCTGTTTCCAAATTTCCCGGAGCAGCGCATGCGCAGTAGAATGAAATAAACAGCTTTTTGGTTAAAGTTGGGCTTTTTAATCTACTGCGCATGCACAATCGTGAGAAGACCGAAGAAGCAGGAAGAGGATCGCTCCATGGTGCTCACTGGAAGAACCCCAAGCCGGTGCAGTTTTCTGCTGATAGGAGCACAGGCTTAGCTTTTGGCGCACCAAAGTGTAAATTGCCTTTCCTTCTCCTTTATACCCTCTTTCAGTTAAAGGAATGCCCTTCTTGAGGGTATCCTTTAGCTTATAATAAGGTTACAGATATATGAAAACATTGGTTTATCAGTTATTTAGCCATGGTTGTAAGAATATTAAGATACCAAATAATTTTTCCCCCAAATATCATTTCTTTGGCCATCAGGCTGGAATTACAGGGGTATTTAGTATGAGCACCCTTAAAAGTGTTCCAGGTCCCACTCAGTGGGGCTAACCCTTCGGGAAACCACTGACTTGGGACATTCACAAGATTCGTTGTTGCACCAGCGTCCGCTTCGCTGCACTTCGCTGCACTTCGCTGCACTTCGCTGCACTTCGCCACACTTCTCCAGCGCTATGCAAATTCACTAAAATCCGAAGTTGCGCTCAGGGGAAGCGTAAGGTTGCGAAGTTGCGCTGGCGTTAATTCACCAAGCAAAGTGAAGTTATGCTAGCGATGCTTAATTTGCATACGGTGCCAAATTCAAGTTACAATTGAGGTATATGTAGCAGCACTACACAAGCCTGGGAAACCTTCAAAACAGCAAATAAAATTGTTATTTTGCCCTACACATGTGCCCACTGTATAGTTACGTTGCATTGAGTTAAGAAATGTAGGGGGGAAGGAGGGTAGCCCCAAAAAAAATTTAGACCCTTTTCAGCCTATCACCCATAAAAAATGAAAAAACGCCAGCGTTTTTTGGGACTTAGAAAAAATTTTAACTTTTTTTTGAAGCAATCCCAATCTACTCTATTGCACTTCGCCTGTTCTGAGGTGGTGAAGGAAGTCTTGGGTAAAAGGTAGCGTTCAGAATAATTTGCACGTTAGTGACTTTGCGTAGTTACGTCCGTTGCACAAATTCGCCAGGCGTAAGGGTGCGAAGTAACACTAGCGAATTTATGCCAGCGTCCGTCCGCGAATTAACGAAAATGCGCTACGCTGGCGTATTCACGCTAGCGTTAGGCACTTTGACGTTTAGTGAATTTGCCCCTTAAAGTATGGTCCTCCACATTATGGAAAAAACAATATCTGGTCCTCCACATTATGGAAAAACCCATATCTGAAAAATCACAAGTTTCAGGCATTCTTGGTAATAGACTCCTTATCTGTATCACAAAGCAACATTATGTTCTGAAAATATTGTTAAGAACATCAATCTTTTGTGAACATGAGTTCTTAAGTACTGGGTGGTTTAGTGCAAGATCATATTAAATTGAAGTGATTTTGAGGAATAAAAGCAGTTGATTTGTAAATGTATAACAAGGCAGCTCTTGTCCAGATAATTAATTCTGCTCCCAAAAAAATGTTATTAACCTTGTGTCAACATATAAGCTTTATAGCACAAATACTAATATAACAGCCTGTTGAAAAGGGGTTGAATTCCCCAACTAAATGATTCAATTCTCTACTTTTCAGAGGTTGCCAATGCAGTCTGGGCTGCAGGCCATTTTCGAATATCAGGGTGGGCTTGGCTTAGAGGTCTCAGCAAACATTGATGTCAGCATCTGGGAACAGGAATCCAAAACAAACATCAACACAAAGTATGATATAAACTGCTACTAATGTCTAGTAATTCAAGGTCAGAATTGTAGGGCAAAGACCATTCCAATGTCACTACAAATACTTGTACTTGCCTCTACCAGAGTATTTTCTACTAAAGCCTGAAATCTAAATCTTTCCTTCCTTTATGGAAACAACAAGCTAGGTTAAATGACAATATTAAATAGGAGAGCAATAGGTGAAAAGGGAATCACAAACATATAAGGAGTGTATATTGTAACTTTCAGGATATACAGTATTTCAGGTTATGCCATTTTTGGTCACCACAAGGGGGCGATGGTATTCTCATTAGTCAGGGAGTGCTGTCAATGAAACAGTGATCTGCTGTAAAAATTCATTTTAAAAAGCACTTCATTTTGACTGATTAAATCTAGTAGCTATCAGTACCATTACAATACTACAAATTTTTATATTTCCCAATTAAACACAAAAGGATGTTCTCCTACAGAAGCTGTTAATATATTTTCAGTACTACATACCTCCCAACAAAGAGGGATTAAAAGATTTGCCGCGCATGAGCACATCGACATATTTTTGACCATGCCCATTTTTATGGCCACACTCCTAATTACCATGTCCAGGTATTAAAGTTTGTGGTTTTTATGTGTTATTACAGTTTCGCTAATGAAGGTGAATTTACCTTTAAGCTGTAAATCAGTTTCCCCAAGAGACCTTCTTATCTAAAACTGTTACAAACGTATCTTAAGTATCTATTTTGGGCTCCTTGCCAAAAGCCAATTAAGTTAGAAACTTTGTATCTTTTCCTGGCTGTTCAGTGCAGGAGATAAAAGATAAAGTCAGGACATTTCAATATAAATGCAGGACTGCGGGTTGAGCTGTCAAAAGCGGGACTGTCCCACTCAAAACGGAACAGTTGGGAGGTATGGTACTAGAGATATGCAAAAAGGATTCTGAATATTTAGGAATTGATAGGAAACAATTCACTGCTCCCCAGGGCCAAATTTACATAGTGGGCGCCCCTAGGCCAACTGCCGTTCGTTGCCCCTGTCCCCTCCCCTTTATTCATGCAAATTTTAACATCAATGTGGATTGCCACATAGGAAATTTAGAAAATGATTGTATCTCCAGCGCATTCCCAGTGTTTTTGAACCAATGTGGGTGTGGTTGGGCAGCATGCTGCCCCCCTAAAATCCTGCCGCCCTAGGCCCGGGCCTAGGTGGCCTTTCCACAAATCCGGGCTTGCTGCTCCCAGTGTATTATAATATCCTAACTTAAGGTAGGCTAAGGGGGGAGGGGGACACTACAATGTTCAATAAATGCCCCATTTATTTTATGATGGCACCTTCCCTTTGTAAGCCATATTGTATCATGCATGTATGATATAATGCCAGTAAAGAAGACTTTTAAGGTTTGCTGCTTTTTATTCCCAGGGCTTCCCTTGTCTTTGAATTTACAACAGAGTTGGATACCTCTTTTTTCCAAGCTGATATCAAGTCTCAGGTTGATGCAGAGACTGCAGTTGACTTTGACTCTGTTATGAAATTTTCAGCTTTCCCTATGCTCATGTGCCTTGAGCTACGTCGGAACGACACACCTTACAGGTAATGGATAAAACAATTGAAACAGATTATCTTGCTTTCTGTATGCTTGCAAATGATGAAAGGATTAACATTAACTATTTTTCTCTGGTAATGAATGTTCAGTTTTGCATATACTCACTCACTCAATATGCAGTTCAATTCTTCCCTACTTATGACTAGGCTAACATGAGCAAGTCGAATAGAATTAGCCATGGTTTGTAGATTTTATGGTACAATTGAACAGTTGATGCTGGGAGGTCAGCGGGATACTAGGATCTATTGTACTGTGTGCATAGTATTTTAATATATATATATATATACAGTATGTGTATATATATATATATATATATATATATATATATATATATATATATATATATATATATATATATATATATATATATATATGATAGAGGATCCGCACTCTCATTTTCAAAGTATAACAACTTTTATTTATCACATTACAATCCAACGTTTCGGCCCTCCTGGGGACCTTCCTTTCTTAAAGGAAAACTATACCCCCCAAACAATGTAGGTCTCTATAGAAAGATATTGCATAAAACAGCTCATATGTAAAATCCTTCATGTAAATAAACCATTTTCATAATAATATACTTTTCTAGTAGTATGTGCCATTGGGTAATCATAAATAGAAAATTGCCATTTTAAAAAATAAGGGCCTCCCCCTGGGATCGTAGGATTCACTGTACTCACAAACATACCAACAAACCATACATGTTAGGTCACATGAGCCAATTAACAGACAGAATTGTGTCTTTTGCTTCCTCACTTCTTCCTGTTACAGTTAGAGTTGAAGTATTTCTGGTCAGGTGATCTCTGAGGCAGCACACAGACCATCACGAAATGGTGGCTCAAGGCAAGAGATGTAAAAGGGCAAGATTTACTTAAATATATATTCCAGTTTGTTAAGATTCTTTAATATGCCACTTAATATGATATGAACTATCTGTTGCTTAAGTGTTCATTTTGGGGGTATAGTTTTCCTTTAAGAGGGTAGTCTCTTTCTGGCAGTTTATTTTCACTTGCAGCAAAACAAGATAAACAGTTCAAAATAAATTCCTTGCCACTAAATGGGCTTCTAACTAATACAGGTTAGTTTTCCTAACTAACCAGGAGTAGTCCTACCGCTTGTCTCCCCAAACAAATGAAAAGGATGTACATTAAAAGTTCCAACCTTGTAGTGATTCAAATATCTCTCTCTCTCTGTGCTGACACAGGCAGCTTCCCTGTGTCTTTTCCCTCAGACTGAAGCTGAACACTCTGGCTTGAGCTGCCATTTTAATTATCCACCTGAGATGCCTCAGGACAACTCAAAACAACCGGGCTGAACTAGCAGTCCCGGAACCACTCTGTTTGGAACCTGGGAGATACTGTATATAAGCTCCGTCCTTGACTTTACTGGGTATCCTAGTAGTGACCTCACCAAAATATATATATATATATATATATATATGTGTGTGTGTGTGTGTGTGTGTATGGCCACTTACAGCAGTCTTAATACTTTATCAAAGAAGCAATTTAGCCCTTCTGACTAGTCTAATACAGTTTTCCCTTAGTGGGTAACACATTACATTAGTACAATTCCTGCTGCCTTTACAAATAACTGAAGCATTATCCCTCTGCTAACACTTACATTCTTCGTTTGGGATAAGGTCAAATCCCAAGAAGTAGTTTATTTCCCGCGCAGCCCATATAACAGGGAATCCTTTATTCCAACGATGTCACAACCTCAATGCCTTTTAGTAGTAGTCCGGCGTATATAACATTTTATGGCCTTATTGCTCTGAATCCTGTGGGAATATTTACAGAGAATGCAACCACCCACACTTAAATAGTTTAACAGCACCAACAAGCTCACTTTATTATACAGTCTCTAGGATTGCATCTTCATCATTCAAGGAAACAATTTGCTGTCAGATTATACCATGTATCTCAGCACATTAACCTTAAGTTATACCCAGAGACAGAGGACTAGGAACCAGAAAATGTTTACGTTAAAGAGATACTGACATCCGAAAATAACCTTTTTTATTATCATAACATTGTCTTATCCCCATGTTCCTGTGTGAGGGGGCTGCCATCAGGGGCGATCCTGCCCAATTTGCCGCCCGAGATGGCCTTTGTTTTTGGGTCGGGGGGTCCACGTTGCTAGTGCAGAAATTCGGCTCTTAGTTACCAGGAGCGGCATTTTTGCCGCCCCTGGCAACCAGGGGGGCGCTGCCGCCTGAGGCGAGTGCCTCAACTCGCCTCATTGGCGGAGCGCCCCTGGCTGCCATATTTGTGCAGCAGGAGTCCGTTAGCATTAGAAACTCTAACTGACAGGCTGAGAAAGGACAGTCAGGTTGGCAAAACATTGAGGTTTTAACTTCAAGTAACAATTACTTACAAAAGCAGAACTATTAGCGAAAAACATGACCTATAGGTAACTTTTAATGTAGATTAATATTTTCAGGGGGTACAGCTAAAATAACAGCTTGTAGCTTTATTGGTAGCAAAAATTCATTTGTTTCCAGTTTTTTATGGAAAAACTTTCTGTAATATTTTCACATGGATGGAACAATATTGCTGTCCTTTTAAGTGGGTTTGTTTTTGCCCTTCAGAGAGACCTACATTGTGTCAGAATCACTTCCAGAGAAGAGCATCACATACACAGTACGAAAAGGACGTAAAACTACATTCTGGGGGAGAGATTTTCCTTTTCACAACTCCAACTCAGAAATGTGTAGGAGCTTACTGACTGCTGATGAACAATAGCCCCATTATCAAAGTCCCTGGCACAAGGGTCACACAGCTATCTGCCCTTATTCTTACTTTTGTGCAGCCCATGTGTAACACCAGAGATGAACATTGTACATTCCTGCATATATTGATTTTGTCATTCAAAAATGTTCCCCCATGGAAAAGAGCAATAAAACAGATCCTTCTGTAAATCCATTGTCTTTTACTATTTCTCTTCCCAACACAGGAGCAGCAACACTGAAGACAACCCATATTTGTGGCAGGTTTTTTTTTTAATGTGCATCAATGTTGATGCTGCTTTTGACAAAAATAATAAAAATAACCAGTATTTTTTTTATGTATTTAGTTAATAGATTACTTAATAACTCAGAATACATTTATGTATCATTGCTAATCATGTCCCACTTTACTTTTATTTGCTTTTTTTTTAATAATCTATAATAATATTGTATTAAGTTTATATAAAATTTCATTGGGATCTATAGTATGGGCATAATATTACATATTGATTTTATCATAGACACTGGTATGCATAGTTCCTTTCAAATATGTCAGTCAAAGACACTCTTTATAATATGGCAAGTCTTCCTTTTACTTAAAGAGAAAGTATACACTCTTTTTGACATCAGTTCATTGTAGAAAAGGTGCATAAACAGTGTCTGAATGTCCAAATATAAATACAAATGTATTATTTTACACAAATATAGCTAATTCCACTGATTAATGGAAACCATTTAAACACCAAAGAGTTATTTCACAAGACTTCTTATGCTGACAATTTAAAGGAGAACAAAACCCTAAAAATTAATATGGTTGAAAATGCTATATTTTACGTACTGAGCTATTGTACCAGCTGAAAGTTTCAGCATTTCAATAGCAGCAATGATCCAGGACTTCAAACTTGTCACAGAGGGTCACCATCTTGGAAAGTGTTTGTGACACTCACATGTTCAGTGGGCTCTGAGCAGCTGTTGATAAACTTAGGAGTTGCTGCATATTTACAAGCAAAAAAATAGATTTGTCTGTAATATACCGTATATACTCGAGTATAAGCCGTCCCGAGTCTAAGCCGAGGTACTCAATTTTACCTCCAAAAACTGGGAAAGCTTATTGACTCGAGTCGAAATGCAGCAGCTTCTTGTTAGTTTCAATCTAGTTTTTGGATGACTATTCTTAGGCGCCGGCTACTATTCTAAGGCGCCGGCAAATATTCGTAGGCACCGGCTACTATTCTAAGGCGCCGGCGAATATTCATAGGCGCCAGTGAATATTCTAAGGCGCCGGCGAATATCCTTGCCAGCTACTATTCTAAGGCGCCGGTGAATATTCTTAGGTAGAGTTTTTCAGCATATTTTGGGGGCTGAAAAACTCGGCTTATACTCGAGTATATACGGTAATGAATATTTATATCAGTCATTAATTAGTATTAGTAATTACTTACTAATCAGTCGTATATTGCAACATTTCTATTCTGTCTATACAGTACATTTTGAGTTGGTCCCTAACTTCAGTAAGTGACAGTAGCACAGAGCATGTGCAGTGAATCAACAGAAAAGAAGATGGGGAACTACTGGGGCATCTTTGGAGACACAGATCTTCCCTACTAAAGGGTTGTGGTTGCCTTAGGCTGGTACAGAAACCCAAAACATAATGTATAACATTTCTAGCCTACTTCTTTAGTTAGGCTTTAGTTCTCCTTTAACATAACCCCCTCACCAAATTAATTTTTTTGGAATTGGACCAAATCCCAAATATTTTATGAAGTATTTGGATCATTTGAATATGCAAATAAGGGTAAATTGCACACAGAAAAAAATATTAGTGATTTCCTTGTTCTTGTGATAAAAAGTTGTGATTTTGGGGATTTTGTCAGGTTCTTAAACTTGGCTGAATCCTGTTGACAAAGGCTCAGATTCATCCAAATCCCTTAATGTATATGGGATTTATTGAATATCTAATGTATGCACCTTGTGTAGATAAGCCCAACTCATGTCAAATAGTGGGGTATATTTTCCCTTTAATATATAGCTGACGTTAAAGAAAAATACTTTGTAAAAAGAGCACATCCCTTCTTTCATTTACATTCCTTTTGTTTATGCATACAATGAGAAATGGTGACAGTATTACTGGACAAGTACAATTGTATTAATAATTATAATAATAATAGTTAACAGGTATGCCAACCTTCATGTCTTCAACATGTCCCAAATGGCAAAAAAAATATTTTGCTAATCAGGACTTTTTCATAAAAATCTCTATCTTATTCTAAATTTTATACCGACGGGGGCACTTATCAGATTCATGCAACAGCGGGGATCAGAGAGCGTGCTGTCACTCCCTCCTCACTCATTAGCATAACATGAATTGTATTGTCTGCCACTGCAATTCATGCTATACAAATGAGGATGGAAGGGACTGACATTTCCTCAGTTTAAACACTGACACTCGCTGATAATCAATATGCAATAAAGCCATCCAGGTCATGTTAGCTTTAACATTTTCAGCTGTATAGCAGATAAAACTTTCATGTTATGGGTCTTTTTAAGCGCCAATCTGGATTAGTAAATAAACACCTATGTAATTCAGTTGGATCACTTAGAGGACTGTGATTGGTACAGATGAGGGAAAACATCATTCTTACCATGGTTTTCCTGTCCTTGTCCGCTACACATGGGTAAGTACCTTCCCTTTGACCCATTGTGATAGAGCAGGGGTCCCCAACCTTTTTTACCCATGAGCCACACTCAAATGTAAAAATAGTTGGGGAGCAACACAAGCATGAAACAGTCCATTGGGGTGCCAAATAAGGATTGTGATTGGCCATTTGGTAGCCCCTATGTTGACTGGCAGCCTACAAGAGGCTCTACTTGACACTATGCTTAGTTTTTATGCAATTAAAATGTGCTTCCAATCCTGGATCTCAAAAATAAGCACCTGCTTTGAGGACACTGAAAGTGACATCCAAGGGGTTGGAGAGCAACATGTTGCTCATGAGCTACTGATTGAGGATCACTGTGATAGAGAATAAGATGGGAAAAAACTTACTGACATGGAGAAAAGCCATATCAAATAAAATCACATGTATACCTACTACAGAGGCAATTGAGACTGTAAGAAATCGACTACAACAACACCCTCAGCAGCAGAACAAAGCTCAGTCCCAACCAAGTATGTCTGTTGCTAGATTTGTGTCTGAACACCACATACTTCATGTACAAGAAACTTTTTTATAGACAGAAACATGGCTGTGCAATGGTTTCTCCAGTCTCTCCTATTGTAGCAAACTTGTACATGGAGGAAGTGGAAAGGAGGGCCTTACTTACTTTCCAGGGAACTACACCAAGTCACTGGTTCAGGTTTGTGGATGACACTTGGGTTAAAATCAGATCCAATGAAGTGGCTGCCTTTACAGAACACATTAACTCAGTGGACAATAACATCAAGTTCACAAGGGAAGATGTCCACGAGAACAAACTTGCCTTTTTGGGCTGTTTGATATGCATCCAAGAGGGGGGTAACTTGAAGACGGAAGTATACAGGAAACCCACTCATACAGATCAATATCTGTTGTTTTTATAGTTTCTTTTAATTACTGTGCAGCTCACATTTATCCTGTGTGTATGTATAAACACATCTTATAGACAACACAGCTATGCCTGCCTGGTTCCAGCAAATGTGGCCTTTTCAGCATCACATACCACATAATCACCTTGTGCACATACTGTAATAGTATCACTCAATAAGGAATGTGTGAATTCATCAGGACTTGCCAGTTTTACTCTGTGCTGGAAAAAAATCTCACAGCTCTCCTATATACATAGTACAGTGCAGCCAGAACACTTCTTCTTTTAAAATAGCTTTTTCTGGTGCCAGTTCTTCTCTATGTGGTAACCTATTCCAGCCCAGGATGAAAAAATAATCATTACCTTGTGAAAATAATAAGCCATAGTATGCGTATACTTTATTGTATGTATATTCATATCTTATGATAGACAAGTGTAGTCACTGTTATTAGAATGGACAAGGTTTATCTTTAAGTTAATGTTTAACATGTTTTGGAATGGGCAATTCTAAACAAAACTTTTCAGCTGGTCATCATTATTTTTTTTTTTTTTATAGTTTTGTTTTATTATTTCCCTTCTTCTTCTGACTCCAACTTCAACTTCCTAATAGGGGTCACTGATAGTCATGGGCGAATTTGTCCTGTTTTGCCGAAAAATTAGCAAATTTGCAAAACGTATTGAAGCCAATGGGCGTCAAATTTATTTTGACATGCGTCAATTTAGATGCCCGTGACAATTTATATAAGCGGGCCTATTTTGTCCAAATGCCTTAAAGTTAATGTTTTTGATGTGTCAGATTTTTTGCTGTCAAATTTTCACTGCAGATTCAAATTTATTCGCCAACAGCAAAATGTGGAAATTCACAGCAAATTCGCGCCTGCCGAATTTATTCGCCCATCACTAGTCAAATGCTTATATAGTTATACTGTATATATAAGTATTTTTGTTTAAAGGGTAAGGCATTTTTCAGTAGCAGTATGCACAAAATGTCTCTGTCTTAAATATATTGATAATAGGTTGAGTGCAGAGGACTCTTGTATTTGTCTATATATATACAGTATATACACACATATATATATATATATATATATATATATATATACATACTATATATATATATATATATATATATATATATATATATATATATATATATATATATATATATACTGTATGATTGTAGTATGCTTCTGCCATGGGATTAAATAATCAATTTTAATAATTAAGGCAGATATATTTTGGTGAGGATACTCCTTTAAATGCCATAACTATAGAATATATGATGTATGCCTAAAAATACCATAGTGCTGGAGTTGCAGATTCTAAATTTCAAGTCATTTCTTTTATATACGTCACATTTGTTTACATGGCAATGTACAGTACAGATTAACCATAGCAATGGTTAAGCAAGCAGACTGGACTACAGGTGCTAAAGCCGATATCTGAGCCAAAGGAAGGGAATAAAGAATTTGAGGAAGTGAATAAACTAAGGGAAATATTAGATCAGGGAAAGAGAACACATTAACCCTTTAAGTGCCACAGAACGTAGAATCTACGTTCTGTGGAAAAGTAACTTGAAATGCCACAGAACGTAGATTCTACGTTCTGCAGCACTTCCGGGTTCAGGAGCGGAGGAGCGGCTGTTAGAGCCGCTCGCTCCGTTCCTGCTCGATCCCCTGCCCCTAGGCAACGAGCAGAGCAGGGGATCGAGTGGCCCCTGGGGCGCGATCGCCCAGGGGCCCAAAAACAGCAGCAGGCACGTGTTACTTACGTGTCCTGCTGCTGCAGACTGCACCACGCTGGAGATCTCCGCCCCCACAGCACAGGAACACAGAGGACGTCGAAGATTTCTTCCAGGGAGTCTTCCTGATCGTGTGCAACAGTCTCCAGCGACTTTTTCAGGTTAGTGCAACAATTACACATACTAACACACCAACACACACTTATTACAGTAATACACACTTAGATTCACACTTACACACACTTACACATACATTTTTGGGGATTGGGGGGGTCACTTACACTCACTGCACTTACACACACGTGCACACGCACACACGCGCACATAACATGTAATTTACCATTTGTACACACGCACACGCACATACATGGCATTGTGGCTTTTTTTTTTTTTTTTCTTATCGCATCGTCTCTTTTTTTGGCTGAAAAAAATGTTTTATTGCCATTACGAATAGCGTATTCGCTAACCGTACTGTGCAATATCTTTTTTATGTTATTTCGGTGATTATATTGCAATTTTGGGTATTTTGGTGCATTTTTAGCCATTTTATTGAATTTTTAGCCATTTTATTGCATTTTCAGCTTTGCGTATGTTGTGTTCACTTGTTTCTAGCCGTATAACCTGTTTGGCCCAGCTAAAATATTCAAACTGTGATTCTGACGGCCGATAACGCTAGTCTGGAAAAAAAACATTGATTTTTGTGGTTTTATTGGATTTTTTTGCATTTCACTCTTTACTGCCTTATTTTGTTTTGCCTTGTAAATTTTATCTACTATATATCCATTTGGGGGTCTCTGTGCGCCACATAGTTTGGTATATCTATGCATATTGGGCATCAAAGTGTTCATATTTAGGATGTTTTATGCTGATACGTTACGAAATGTGGGGCATATAATGCGGTAGAATTCAAGCTTTGTGACGATTTTCAGAAATTTGATAAAAACCGTTATGTTCAGCATTGCTTTGCAGTTTGGCAGTTTGCAGTAGAAACACTTATTTACCCATATTGGATTCGTCAGAATGTGTACTTTCTGAAAATATATGGTTTTCTGGGGTCTCTGTACTGTTAGGGGGGTCTAATGTCACATAATACACACTCCAGGTGCTCATATTGCAGCAGCCAGAGCGTCAGTCCTTGAAAATGTATATACACTATTGTCATTTGGGGGTCTCTGTGCGCCACATAGTTTGGTATATCTATGCATACTGGGCATCAAAGTGTTCAGTAGACCCCTGGCGTTCATATTTAGGATGTTTTATGCTGATACGTTACGAAATGTGTGGCATATAATGGGGTAGAATTCAAGCTTTGTGACGATTTTCAGAAATTTGATAAAAACCGTTATGTTCAGCATTGCTTTGCAGTTTGGCAGTTTGCAGTAGAAACACTTATTTACCCATATTGGATTCGTCAGAATGTGTACTTTCTGAAAATATATGGTTTTCTGGGGTCTCTGTACTGTTAGGGGGGTCTAATGTCGCATAATACACACTCCAGGTGCTCATATTGCAGCAGCCAGAGCGTCAGTCCTTGAAAATGTATATACACTATTGTCATTTGGGGGTCTCTGTGCGCCACATAGTTTGGTATATCTATGCATATTGGGCATCAAAGTGTTCAGTAGACCCCTGGCATTCATATTTAGGATGTTTTATGCTGATAAGTTATGAAATGTGGGGCATATAATGGGGTAAAATTCAAGCTTTGTGACGATTTTCAGAAATTTGATAAAAACCGTTATGTTCAGCATTGCTTTGCAGTTTGGCAGTTTGCAGTAGAAACACTTATTTACCCATATTGGATTCGTCAGAATGTGTACTTTCTGAAAATATATGGTTTTCTGGGGTCTCTGTACTGTTAGGGGGGTCTAATGTCGCATAATACACACTCCAGGTGCTCATATTGCAGCAGCCAGAGCGTCAGCCGTGAAAATGTCTATACATATTGTCATTTGGGGGTCTCTGTGCGCCACATAGTTTGGTATATCTATGCACATTGGGCATCAAACTGTTTAGTAGACCCATATGTTTATATTTAGGATGCTTTATGCTGGTAATGATACATGGACAATACGATGCTGGAAAGTTGAAGCTTTGAGGCAATTTCCAGATATTTCACCAAAACCGCCAAATTTGGCAAAGCCTTGCGACTCAGTAGTTTGGAGCAGAAAGGCATGGGTACCCATTTTAGATTCTGTAGAATGTGTACTTTCCAAAAATATATGGGTTTGGGGGGTAAACATATATTTCTGTGTTTTTACCCCACAAAAATGCAGTCAATGTGTTGATTTTTCATTAGCTGAAGTTACCCACGGGACTGTTTGTATGCGCTAACTTCATTTTGGGGCCTCTTAATGCCAGATACTTTGGTAAACCTATGAACAATGGCCACCAAACTGTTCGGAGGAACCCTGGCAATCATATTTAGGGTGCTTTTTGTTGGTGCGTAACGATACATGGGTGATATGGTGCTGGGAAGTTGAAGCTTTGAGGCAATTTTCAGATATTTCACCAAAACCGACAATTGTGGGAAAGCCTTGCGACTCAGTAGTTTGGAGCAGAAAGGCATGGGTACCCATTTTAGATTCGGTAGAATGTGTACTTTCCAAAAATATATGGGTTTTGGGGGGTAAACATATATTTCTGTGTTTTTACCCCACAAAAATGCAGTCAATGTGTTGATCTTTCATTAGCTGAAGTTACCCACGGGACTGTTTGTATGCGCTAACTTCATTTTGGGGCCTCTAAATGCCAGATACTTTGGTAAACTTATGAACAATGACCACCAAAATGTTCAGAGGAACCCTGGCAATCATATTTAGGGTGCTTTTTCTTAGTACATAATGATACATGGGTGATATGGTGCTGGGAAGTTGAAGGTTTGAGGAAATTTTCAGATATTTCACCAAAACCGACAATTTTGGGAAAGCCTTGCGACTCAGTAGTTTGGAGCAGAAAGGCATGGGTACCCATTTTAGATTCAGTAGAATGTGTACTTTCCAAAAATATATGGGTTTGGGGGGTAAACATATATTTCTGTGTTTTTACCCCACAAAAATGCAGTCAATGTGTTGATTTTTCATTAGCTGATATATTATTCAAATTGCAGGTGAGTGATTGCTCACCAAAGTTAATCACATCTCAAAGGAGATAATTAACTGATTAAAATACAACTGTCACTTAAATTAAAGTGCACTTAAATATGGAGTGTGAGAATTGTCTGAACAGAAACCAGGTCTGGGGATACTGAGCAAAGTACCCCATCTATTGCCCACTGGTCAGCAAATTCTTTCAACCGACCAGTAAACACTGCTTGGGTGTACTCCGCTCGGATTCGGGAACGCACCAGCACTCGGAACAAGACCTCTGCTGGCAGAGGATTCCCACCTTCCAAACATTGTTTTCTAGATTTATGGATGACTAATTTAGCTAAAGCCAGGAGCAAGTTGGAGAGAAGGTCTTTCTCTTTATTGTCCCGGGATACTGGGCGTCCAAAAATATAAACATGAGGGGAAAAGTGTAACCAGAACTGCAGGTAAAGCTTCCTCAAAAGAGCCAATAGAGGTTGCAGTCTGGCACACGTAAAATAAGCATGAAACACAGACTCTCCTTTGCCACAGAATGGACAAGCAGCTGGGGAGTCTGTAAAACGAGCTAAATACTCTCCCGTGCTCAATGCACCATGCAGCACTTTCCAACTCAAGTCTCCAGTTGGTCTAGGCACCAAACTGGAATAAAGAGCTCGCCACTGAGGTCTTTCACCCTCATTAAGCACACGTCTCCAGATGGTATCCTATCGGGAGATGAGGGCAAGGAAGTGTACAGTGTGAAGCATTAGAGAGTACAACAACTTTCTTGTTATATCATGAAAGCGTGTCAATGGAAAATTCTCCAACTGGCTCAAGTTGGGAGAAGGAGGTGCTTGGGGGGATTGACGGATTTTAGGTGCTATTATTATGTCTGGAGGTGAGGAGTTCCAAGGTGGACGTGGCTCTCCAGCATGTAAAACCCCATCAATGAAGGTGTGAGAATCAGGAGAGATTGTGTCCTTGATTTCCTTGAGAAGACGGTGTGGAACCCTAGTGGTGAGGAATCCCATGTGTTGC
Organism: Xenopus petersii; assembly: GCA_038501925.1. Lineage (NCBI taxonomy): Eukaryota > Metazoa > Chordata > Amphibia > Anura > Pipidae > Xenopus > Xenopus petersii. The sequence goes on from CM076685.1 coordinate 37,954,224, forward strand.
ATAACTGCTTGAGAGTCCACCCAATCTGATTTCTCAAAATCCAGGAGATCTCCAACTCTGGTTAACCGAGCCTGGCAAAGGCGACGTCGGATGCTGATGGATTCTAACATCCTAGTCTTAAAAGATGGATTGTAAAGTAGGGGCTCATTTAGAATGTCTTCCCCTTCAATGGCTCCTTGCCTTAACACGGATACCATGCTCCAGGTCTTTAGCGTGTCTTGGTAGTAAGCCGGCAGGGTTGAAAGGTTTCTTAGGAAACCCTCAGGTTCAATTATAAACAATTGCCGGTCATATCCCATATTTCGTACCTGGCGATAAAAACTCGATGCTAGAGTACACCACTGTGGAGAAGGATCTGCATACAAGTATCTCTGTATTTGCTGGAGACGGAAGGTGTGCACTTGAGAACGTATACACACGACTCCCTGCCCTCCCTCTTTCAACGGGAGGCTTGAGACACCTGCAGAAACCCAATGCTTTCCTATCCAGAGAAAGTCCAGTAACCTTCTCTGGATCTTAGCAATGAATTCTTGGGTTGGGCTAAGACATATCAGCCGGTACCAGATCTGAGAGGCCACCAGCTGATTAATCACCAAAGCTCTCCCCCTCATAGAAAGTACTTTAGCAAAACCCTTCCACTTTCCAAGGCGCGTTAGAACACACTCCTCAAGTTCAATGAAATTCTGTGAGACAGGATACTCCTCAGCTGATAGGTAGACGCCTAAATATTTAATGATTTTACTCTCCCACGAGATGTCACGGAAAGCAGGAGGCAGGAAATCTACCTTTAGAGAACCCTCCAGAAGGCCTGAGCTCTTGGACCAGTTGATACGGGCAGATGAGGCAGCAGCATAGACTTCTTGACACTCTTGTGCCCGCTCAAGATCAACTAGGTCCTGGGCCACAAGAATTACATCATCAGCGTAGGCTGAGAGAACCACCCTCATGTCAGGTTCTTTGAGCACCAGTCCCGTGAGCCTTTTCCTTAAGAGACACAGGAAGGGCTCAATGGCCAGCGAGTACAGTTGTCCCGACAAGGGGCATCCTTGCCGAACTCCTCGTCCAAAGGCCAGAGGTGCAGTCAGAGACCAGTTGATTTTAACTAAACACTCTGCAGAGGCATACATTGTTTTCAGGTAGCCCACAAACTGTGGGCCAAAGCTATAGGCTTGCAGAGTGCCTATAAGATATTGGTGATCCACCCTGTCAAATGCCTTCTCTTGATCCAGAGAGAGAAAAGCAAGAGATAGACCAGTCCTTCTTGCAAAATGTAGTAAGTCTCGGATTAAAAAGATATTATCAAAAATTGTCCGACCGGGGACTGTATAGGACTGGTCAGGATGAATCACCTCTGCCAGCACTGATTTGAGCCTAAGTGAGATAGCTTTGGCCACGATCTTATAGTCTGTGCTAAGCAGTGAGACTGGTCTCCAGTTCTTAATAAGACGGAGATCCCCCTTCTTAGGAAGTAGTAATAAAACTGCTCGACGACACAAAAGTGGCAACTCACCTTTCTTGAAGGCCTCAGTTAGGACCCTATGGAAATCAGGGCCCAGAGTATCCCAAAAGAACTGGAAGAACTCTATGGTCAGTCCGTCAAGCCCAGGAGATTTATTGTGGGGCATTAAACGGAGTGCTTGAGAGAGTTCATCTAGAGTGATTGGTGTTTCCAACCTCTCTTTTCTCCTCTCACTGACCACTGGAAGCCCATCCCATAGCTCCTCACAGGCATCTGAAGAGATGGGATCTGGAGAAAAAAGGTTTTGATAGAAGGACCGGGCTCTGTCCCGGATAGCCTCCGGATCCTCAAGGGGGGTTCCATTCTCCGCAAAAAGGCATGTGATTTGTTTTCGGTTCCCCTTCTTCTTCTCCAGAGCATAGAAGAATCGGGAACCACGGTCCATATCACAAAGTAACTGCATCCGGCTTCGCACAAAGGCACCACGAGCCTGTCGTTGTTCCATGTTACGCAGCGCTTCTTTCCTTTCTAGATATTCACACTGAAGGGCTTGGTCTTCAAAGCCTGATAGCCTTTGCTCAAGATCAAGCTCCTCCCCATTCAGTGCCTCAATCTCTGCATTGCGCTGCCCGCTCACACTTTTGGTATACTCTTGACACAAGAGCTTTAGGTGAACCTTGCCTACATCCCACCACTGGTTCAATGTGGCAAATTCATCCTGAAAGGCCCTCCAGCCTCTCCATGTATCCCGGACTGACTTTGCAAAACCCTCATCTTCTAATAAACTGTTGTTAAAGTGCCAGTAAGCAGCTTTAGGCAGAGATGGTGCGATTGACATTCTCAGGGATACACAATTGTGGTCTGAGAATGGTGCCAATCTAATGGTGCTCGACTGGGCTCGTGACATGAGATGGCTCGATATATATATCCTATCAATCCGGGATTGAGAAACATGACCATCTCTCACCCTGACATAGGTAAAGGCAACCGTCTCTGGGTTCTGTTCTCTCCAGACATCAACCAAGGAGAAATGAGCAATTAGTTCTCACAAAATGGACTCAGACGAGTCTCTTTTCTTGGGTACATTGCGATCTCGAGCATCAAGGGTGTAATTAAAATCACCCCCTATAATCAAGGCTTCATCAGAGTCAATTGTCTCCATGTAGGCTGACAAACTTTCAAAGAACCGTGCCCTCTCTGGTCCGGTAGTAGGAGCATACACATTCATTAGATTATATGTTCTACCTGACTCCCAGACCCGAAGATGCAATAGACGGCCAGGGATGACAGAGGTAGCACTCAGGACCTCTGGCTGGAAGGATTCTGAGAAAAGGGTCACCACCCCGCATGATGTCCAGGTGAGGTGATTAAAAAAGACCCTTCCCTTCCACTCCAGATTCCAGCTTGCTTCAAGCTCTGGAGTGGTGTGGGTCTCTTGGAGGAAACTCACAGAGTACCCTCCTTGACGAAGAAAGGAGAGTACCTGAAACATTCGGAAAGGATTCCGACAGCCATTAGTATTAAGTGTGCTTATACTCAAGGCCATTACTGAGTCTTAGGAAGTGCTTTAACCTTCATCAAGGTCTGATGAGACAAACATTTTTTGTGAAACTTCATTATACGGAGATATTCCGCTGTTCCATAGTTCTTGGCCTCTTTTATGACCTTAATGTACTGTCTCACAGAATTGATAACTAAAGGCAAATCATGCCACTTCTCCAGAGCCATGTGCATCTTCTTCTCTAATTTAACACCAAGGGTGCTCTCAAGAAACTTTTTGAGTTCCTCAGCAGGGATGATTGGGGTAGAAGGATTTGCCACTCCTATGTCAACCTCCTCTTCGATGTTCCCCTCATCCATGAGCTCTTCCTGGCTAAGGGATTGATAATCTCCCCTCTCCACTAGAGCTTTGAGAATCTCTCCACAAGTTGTTACAGGAAAAGTATCAGAATCACTTTTCTGGAGACCCTGCAATGGCTCAGGTGTTCCCTCAACTTCACCTGAAACACATTTGGAAGTGTTTGACACAGGAGCAACAGAACTAATTAGCTCCCCAGCAACAGGTAGAGCTTTGGAGGCTCGATGGTTAGCCTCTGCCCTCTCTACTACCTCCTGTGCTTTCTGGATGGCAATAATATTTGGGTCAGTTGAAGACAAGGGAGGAGAGATTTTAGCATAAACAGTAGAGGTTGTCTGGCTACCCTCTTCCGTATTTACAACTCCACCCTCACCATCCTTCCCAGCAGTTTTATCTGCAGGGTCCTGTATGGGGGTTAGCCCAATATTGTCCCCCTCCTGGAGTGAAATACCCTGAGGCACTAAAAACTGAGGCTGGTTGCAGTTGCCAAATCTCAGCACTTCAGGAACACTGACTGCCCACTCTGCAGGAGTCTCATTAGGTGTCTCTTTACACTCCAAGGGAAGATCTTCCAAATGATTTTGAGGCAGATACTGCACCCCTGACTCTGTGGGGAAACCAACACTGCCATGTTCAAGGCCATGCAGACTATTAACCTCATTATTCCCCACCTGGTCTGGAGGCAAGAGTGCATGGTCTGACACCGGTTGATCGTGACCAACAGTTGGGTCAGACAATGTCACCACATGAGGAGCAGAAGTTTTGCTGCCCTTTTTACCCTTGGATGGGGGTGCCCCATCATTAACCACTGATGCCCATTCCTCATGTACCAGCCAGTTTGATTTAAATTTCCTCTTTTTCTTGGCATCTGAAGAGGAAAGGCCACTATCTGCCCCAACCCCAACAGGTGTTGCAATCATGGGTACCCCCACACCTTCAGGGGTGCCCATAACAGGGGTACACCCTTTTGTGGTAGGAACAACAGTGACCCTGGGGGAAGCTTTGACATGTTTTCCCCCCTTCTCTTTTGCCGTAATTGTAAGACATGCTGCAGCCTTAGATGTCTTCAGTGAAGAAGGAGGAGGTTTGGATGTTGTAGAGGTGGATTGTGTAACAGCCACCTTGAGGTTCTTTAGTGAAGGAGATATCCCCTTTGAGGACCCTGCTGAAATAGTCCCAGCAGGATAAGATGTTTTATTTGAGGCACTGGGAGCAGGAACAGGGGCTGTAGTCTTAATTTGCCCTTTGGGGCAACTCTGGCGAGTGTGCCCCAGGTTCTTGCAAAGGAAGCACCTCACTTCCTCTGTGCTGTAAAAAATTTTATACAGCACCCCTTCAAATGGAACCCCAAAAGACCCCTCAATAGTGTCTTGCCCCCGAGGTAAAAGTAGTTGCACCTGCCTTTTAAAGGAAAGGACATGCCTCAGTCTGCTCTCCTTACATCCCAGGGGAATTCTAGACATATTTGATTTTAACTCCCCAAGGGCTTGCAGGTGGGGGTACAATAAGTGGTCTTGCAGGAAGGGGGGCACATTAGATAAAACCACCCTTGTGCCCAATCCTTCTAGGGGTTCTACAGGGACATAACTCCCTCCCACTGTGATACCCCTCTGTACCAGAGTATGCACTGCAGTTAGAGTACGGGCAAAGATTATGGCTTTCCCATACATTTTACTTGCTGCCACTACTGCAGAGTGGCCCACCACTTCAGCTGCAGCCTTTATATAAGCCTCTATGCCATGAGTGCTTGACATTAGGCATCTGACCCCATGCTTCCTTGTAAGCTTCTCTACCCCAGCAGTGACTTGGCTAGGGTTGCTGTCAGTAGCTACCGCCTGTGCAAATGTTTTAGCAGGGGTCACATTGGCTGCAGCAGCAGAAGTAGAGGCAATGGGGCTTTTTGACATGGGCTCTGACTGGTGTTTCCTTGCAGAGCTACAGCTGGGTTTTTCAGGTCCTTTTGCTTTAGAACCAAGAGATGTTTTTTTATAACTTTCCTTTTTATTCCCTCCCATTATTTTACACAACACCACACAAAAAGAAAGCTTTATACTATTGATTAACAAAAAAAAAAAAAAATAAGTTTTAAGTTGAGAAGCTGTGGCAGGGAGAGGGTTAATGTGAGCAGGTGCCTGGGAGCTGCACTGCTGCTGCTGGAAAAGATTTTATATTTATACTTATATTAAATCCTTCTCCCTTTAGCTTTCTCTCCTCACAGAACTGAGTGCAAAATCAAAATATCCACTCAATCTGTACAAAAATTAAACAATTTGTGCTGAAACAAGAGAAAAATGCAAATGAAACTGACACCCAGGTGCGGGGGAGGGGTAGGGGATCTAACAGTGAGTTTGTAGCCCAGAGCAAGTGAAGGGAACTGGGCTAGGAATCACTCACCTTCAGGGTCAAAAGAAAAATCGATTTTTAGTAAAGAAAATCAACTCAAAACTTCCCAAATTTCACCCACCAAGTGGACAACACATTCACACACCAAGTGATAACAAAAAATCCTGTCTCAAACAGGAATTTCAATGCTTAATTCAGCACTAAACAGAGAGCTTTCTCCTGTGTGTTGATCTTTCATTAGCTGAAGTTACCCACGGGACTGTTTGTATGCGCTAACTTCATTTTGGGGCCTCTAAATGCCAGATACTTTGGTAAACCTATGAACAATGGCCACCAAACTGTTTGGAGGAACCCTGGCAATCATATTTAGGGTGCTTTTTCTTAGTACGTAATGACACATGGGTGATATGGTGCTGGGAAGTTGAAGCTTTGAGGCAATTTTCAGATATTTCACCAAAACCGACAACTTTGGGAAAGCCTTGCGACTCAGTAGTTTGGAGCAATAAGGCATGGGTACCCATTTTAGATTCGGTAGAATGTGTACTTTCCAAAAATGTATGGGTTTGGGGGGTAAACATATATTTCTGTGTTTTTACCCCACAAAAATGCAGTCAATGTGTTGATTTTTCATTAGCTGAAGTTACCCACGGGACTGTTTGTATGCGCTAACTTCATTTTGGGGCCTCTTAATGCCAGATACTTTGGTAAACCTATGAACAATGGCCACCAAACTGTTCGGAGGAACCCTGGCAATCATATTTAGGGTGCTTTTTCTTAGTACGTAATGACACATGGGTGATATGGTGCTGGGAAGTTGAAGCTTTGAGGCAATTTTCAGATATTTCACCAAAACCGACAACTTTGGGAAAGCCTTGCGACTCAGTAGTTTGGAGCAATAAGGCATGGGTACCCATTTTAGATTCGGTAGAATGTGTACTTTCCAAAAATGTATGGGTTTGGGGGGTAAACATATATTTCTGTGTTTTTACCCCACAAAAATGCAGTCAATGTGTTGATTTTTCATTAGCTGAAGTTACCCACGGGACTGTTTGTATGCGCTAACTTCATTTTGGGGCCTCTTAATGCCAGATACTTTGGTAAACCTATGAACAATGGCCACCAAACTGTTTGGAGGAACCCTGGCAATCATATTTAGGGTGCTTTTTGTTGGTGCGTAACGATACATGGGTGATATGGTGCTGGGAAGTTGAAGCTTTGAGGCAATTTTCAGATATTTCACCAAAACCGACAATTGTGGGAAAGCCTTGCGACTCAGTAGTTTGGAGCAGAAAGGCATGGGTACCCATTTTAGATTCGGTAGAATGTGTACTTTCCAAAAATATATGGGTTTTGGGGGGTAAACATATATTTCTGTGTTTTTACCCCACAAAAATGCAGTCAATGTGTTGATCTTTCATTAGCTGAAGTTACCCACGGGACTGTTTGTATGCGCTAACTTCATTTTGGGGCCTCTAAATGCCAGATACTTTGGTAAACTTATGAACAATGACCACCAAAATGTTCAGAGGAACCCTGGCAATCATATTTAGGGTGCTTTTTCTTAGTACATAATGATACATGGGTGATATGGTGCTGGGAAGTTGAAGGTTTGAGGAAATTTTCAGATATTTCACCAAAACCGACAATTTTGGGAAAGCCTTGCGACTCAGTAGTTTGGAGCAGAAAGGCATGGGTACCCATTTTAGATTCAGTAGAATGTGTACTTTCCAAAAATATATGGGTTTGGGGGGTAAACATATATTTCTGTGTTTTTACCCCACAAAAAATGCAGTCAATGTGTTGATTTCTCAGTAGCTGAAGTAAAGTCCTGAACAATTTGGATGTGCTAACTACATATTGGTGTCTCTAAATGCCAGATACTTTGGTAAACCTATGCATAATGGGTATCAAATTGTTCAGTGGACCCCTGGCAATCATATTTCAGGTGCTTTTTCTTGGTACCTAATATAGTTTGGGATATGCGGAGCAGCAAAATAAAACCTTTGAAATGATTTTTCAGAATTTTGAATTTTTTGTTGAAAAACCGCTATGTTCAGACAAGCTTTTATGTTTGGTAGTTGGGAGTAGAGAGACATAGTTACCCATTTTGTAATCGGCAGAATGTGTACTTTTCAAAAATGTATGGTTTTCTGGGGTAAACCTACGGTTTCAGGATTTTTTGCCTTGGAATCTAAAGCATGCCGTTTTCTGCCTTAGTGCTTTCAAAATTTGGTAATATACTGCCGGGAGTTTTTACTGTACAGAAATCCTAAATCTCCCTAAAACTATACATATCTGGTATTGGCACGTTCGAGAGACATAAGGCTTTCCAAATCAGTTGGATTTTCATCCGTAAAATGAAATATTTTTCTGGTATAAATTGATATACGATGAAAAATGGTAATTTTTCATTTTTTTTGGTATTTAGCACTATAAATTTTTTTGCACAGGTGTAAATACATGAAAACTCAGGCAGATTTAGAAAGCTCAGTTTCTACCGAAAAAAACAATGTATAGTTTTCCTAGGTAAACTATAGGTTTCCCCTCAGAAAATGCCCCTAAAGTGAGAGAGCACAAAATGTTTCAAAAACGGCTGGCATTTCGCGTAACCAAAATGTGAAATTCTGCTGGCACTTAAAGGGTTAAAGAGAGGGCAGAACAAACTCAGGGGTAGGATATAGCTGGGGGTAGGATACAGCAGTCAGTAAATGGTAGATAGAGTTAGGCAACAAAGTCAGTAGAGTGAAACACTGAGAGCAATGGCAAGTGTGGAGCACATATAATTGACTTTTACATCTATGTTGCCTTCCACATTGTTACATAATACACAGGGGGCAGATATATCCAAATGTGAGATTAGAATTTATCACAGAAATATTGTATTTCGTTTGTATTAATGTGTATTAGCGTTTACCATTTGAAAAATATGCTTCTAAAAATCCTAAAAGGATGAATAGAAAGCGGTGAGTTTTTCTGTGGTAAATTCACATTTTGATAAATATGCCGCAGTGTTAGAATAAAAGATAGAATAAATACCTGGGTAATGTGTAGACAGTACCAGCATTGCTAACACAATTGAAGTGGAACACAATTACATTCTGACTATCTCTTTGTGGAGAAATAGTGATGCTGATTGAACTGTAACTTTACCCATGTAAACTATATGTGGGGATTCTATGGCAGTGGATATTTTGAAAAATACGTATTTCCCGTGTACAGCAAATAAAAAGACAAACATTAGAATAAGTGGTATAGCAAAGGTTGAGCAAGTTATAGAGGATTATGCACCACTTTTACCCATAGGAGACAGGGATTGTGTACTCTCACTATAAACACACCTCATGGATGAGAAATAGGCAAGTGTCATCGGAATGTATTAACTCTGCACTTCGGGGGGGGGTTGGAATTAACCCTAACCCCTACAACTGCAAGAGAACCTTTTTCAGTCTTGAGAGAAAATTAATCTTTCAGCAGACAATGATACCAAACGCAGTTCCAAAGAAAAGACCTATAACTGCCCAGTCAATGCCTTGCTCTTAATCCAACGCATAATCTGTGACACTATTTGAAAACTGACTAACCTGAACTGAACCACTTGTAGGAATAAGACAAAATGATCTTGAACTGTGTGCTGTTACAAACTTATCCTAAGAGATTTAAAGCTTGCTGCAAAAGGCGTTTCTATAAAATATAAAAATATGGGAGTTGAAGTAGGGTTGTCATCTTTGAATCTTGGAGGCTTCGGACAGGGGGCCAGAGATGATGACATTGCTGACAGGCTGGTGATAGCGATGGGATTATGGTTCAACAGCTTGTGATTATCTGAAATGCAGACCGACCAGGGCACTGTCCTGTTCATGTGAAAACGAGGACTGTCCGAATCAAAGTGGAAAGATGGCCTTTAGCTGACACCATTTTTTTGTGCTTTATTTTTTTCTCAGTATTTTGTAAAATAGAAACATCTGTTTGACTCATTTTGCATTTTAGAGTGGTCTGAATACTTTAAGAGACACTGTACTTTACATTCACTCACAGGGAACCTGCATAGTATGCAGAGCAGATCAGAATGAACAAAGTACAAGATCATAGTCTGTGACAGGCTAGAAGTCAGAACAGGCAGCAAATAACAAGGTTACAAGACAGGCAGGAATAAAAAAACAGGAAATCACAGTAGAACGGTAAGTTATACCCAAAAGGGGAATAAACACCAAATAATGATGCAACAGCTTTGAGATGTGCATGCCACTATGCATTGATGACAAGGGACATGCCTACTCAAAAGCAAACAGGAATCAGCATGCCAAGAGTCCATTTGATCCAGTCTCCTTAGCACATACACAGGCAGATCAGAAAATGAAGCAGGTTCATAGTAGGACTGGTTAACAAATCTAATAAAAAGAGCTAGAGTAAAAAATGAAAATTAATTTACTGCTATCATAACAGGTCCCCTCTTTAATGCACTAGATTAAGCACAGATATTTGTAAAGGCAAATTATTTACCAGCCAAGAACTTGCACACACTTATTGCAATGCTGATTTATACCCACCAAGTTTTATTCAGTCCGTTTACACCTTATACTCTTTAAACTAGATGATATTCAGTTTTATGGTATCATCACATTCAAAAAAGTTTTTAAGTTAGTTTTCCATTCCACAGATTTAGTAGTATATTTGAAATAATTAGTATAATGCAAACTTTTTTTTATAGTGCAATATATATAGCAGGTGGGCAAGGAAGATAAGATTATGGGGCAGATTTACTAAGGGTCGAATTTTGAGGGTTAAAAAACCCTCGAATTCGACCCTCGAAGTAATATCGCTCGAATTCGTATATCGAATTCGAACGATTTACCGCAAATACTTCGATTGAACGATCGAATAAAAATCGTTCGATTGAACGATAAAATCCTTCAAATCGAACGTTTTTAAGTGATCGATCAAAGGATTTTTATTTGACCACAAAAAACTCAGAAAAGTGCTGGGGAAGGTCCCCAAAGGCTAACATTGAACCTCGGTAGGTTTAAAGTGGCAAAGTATGTAGTCTAAGTATTTTTTAAAGAGACAGTACTTCTACTATCGAATGGTCGAATAGTCAAACGATTTTTACTTCGAAACGTTTGAATCATTCGATTCGATCAAATTCGATCGAACTTGACCCATTCGATGGTCGAAGTGCCCAAAAAAATACTTCGAAAATCAAATTTTTTTTCCTTCGAATACTTCACTCGAGCTTAGTAAATCTGCCCCTATATGTAGACAGTAGTACATTGTTAGAATGAAACAATCATTTATGTAAAAAATGTTCCACCTATAAACTTGTAGAGAAGTGTTGTTATAATGTATCTAATACAAGTAATTAAAAAAAATAGCTTTAAGCAAATGGAGCTAATGGTGTCATGGTCACAAGGGATGTTTTCATCTTAACAGGGGTATCCCATGCGTCTAAAGATAGCCATCTAGCCTGTATAATCTCTTTCACGCAGTCCCATTTGTTTCTGGTCTGTTTGATCTTAAACAGACAAAACACAATACTGGTTCTGATGTTGCCACCATTTCTTAGTTTAATTATGGATTTGATATGTTCCTGAGTGCTGTGTTTAATATTTTTTATTTCCCCAACCTCCTAATGCTAATATTTTGCATGTCTGTGCTGCATTATCCAGTGTTACAAACACCTTTTTTCTCTGGAACACGTGGAGTTATTATCTGGAATTTTTCTAGACTGTGACTAGGAATAAGATGTATTTCCTTAATGCGGATGAAGGATTTCCAGATAATAGATCCCATTACTACATTGCATGTTTATGAACCAAAATTATGTTTTTTTAAAGGCCTAATGTGTACCCTTTTCATTATGCTGGAAATCAATCAGCTGTACAGATTATACAGCCTTTATCCTCCTTGCATGTTACCTGTTAGACCTCTGCCTATGACCTTGACAAACACTGTCAGTGCTTGATTTCACTTGTGTTTAGTTTTGCTACTTACTGCCTGTGCAGACCTTGAACTGCTTCAGTGCAGTGCTTCTGCTTTGTCCCATGTGTTACAAGGGGTAACTGTCATGGCTATAGCATAAGGAACAATATGGGATCTGGTATCCACAAAGGGAGCATTTTAACATTGTCTAATATCAGTTTAATCTAAACAACAGGAACCAGAGCAGACTGAAGTAGCCTATCACCTGAGGGGGAAGGTTAGTGCTGTAGGGCTGGCTAGTGGTTAGTAGGGCCTTAGACGAGGGACCCCCTGACAGCTAGAGACACTCCTGCCAGTGTATCACATAGGACACGGGCCCTGGAGGCTGCAGTGGGGAGAACGCTGTGGTGTATGCGAGTAACTGATTTTGCATGAGGAATGGCATTGGCAAGCAAAAGCAAATCAATCCAGGGCAGATTTACAATATGTATTTTTGCAATGAGTATAAAAAATAATTAGGCGTTCCTTATGACATTTACTTGCACTACTCCAAGACTGGAATGGAGTGGGGGCAAATTTCTAATAACCCGCCAGCTTTGGTGTTGTAAACTATTTACGTTTACAAAATATTTCTATTGTAAATAAATTTCTGAATTTAAAAAAAAATGTGGCCAATCAATATTAATTTGTATTAAAGATCCATTTTTTTGTAGCCATGTGTGCAAAGAATAGCGTTACAGATACTGTATAAAGAGGTTAAATGAGCTTAACAACCCTGAAGTTACTGCAGCTGGGCAAACGTTGTGCTTTTTATTACACATAGATATTATGGTGCAAGATAATTTCACCCTGTGTGTTTTTATAGCTATAGTAATATTTTAATCATATCCATATAAAGATGTATACAGTACGCTTTGAGGTTTTAAAATATACAGCCGGCATGTATTGCTTTGTCATTTCCCCTAGATACAGAGTAATGACGGTGATATTTATTGCAAAAGTAAACAGTAAGCTGTCATTTCATGCAGCAATACTGACATAATTCATTTTTTTGGAATGAAAAAGGGATGGATAGAGCTTTACTGTGACTTATTTACTATGACAGCACAGCTCAGAAATATGCCTGTATAAAACAGATTAAGAACTGAGATTTACCTTTATATATACCAGTTTTGTGCTAAATGATTATGTGATGATATTAGAATAGCTTTGGAGAGGGGTATTGTTTGAGCTTTGATTGTTGTACCAGAGCATTGTTTTATGTAGAAGGAGTACTATTTTTACATTTGAATGTGACTCATGGTTAAAAAAAAAAGGTTGGGCATCCCCAGGTTAAATCAATGAGTCAGAGTCTAATGTAAAAGGAGTTGGGGAGCAACACAAGCATGACAAATGTGCCTGGGGGTACAAAATAAGGGCTGTGATTGATTATTTTGTATGTCTACATGAGGTACTATTTGGTAGTATACCTGGGTTTTATGCAACCAAAACTTGCCTCCAAGCCAGGAATTAAAAAAATAAGCAACTGCTTTGTGGCCACTGGGAGAAACAGCCAAGGGGTTGGAGAGCAACATGTTGCTGGTTGGGGATCACTAATCTAACCAATGTAAAGATAAGTAGATTGTCTTCTAGATATTGCAAGAATGTACCAAATGGGGAGACAGATCCTGCAACTACTGGGGGCCACGAGGCTTATAATTTTAAAACATCCTTCTAATGTTTTGAGGAGAGCCTAAAAAAGGATTTTCTTTTGGAAGCAAAACTCCTAATTAGACAATGGATTAAAAATAGGCTGCAGCCCAATACAGCAGCTAGATAATTGATATATTTATGGTTAGAAAAAAAGATGCCATTGATTCAAATCTAGAATCCTACTGGGACAAGAACTGAACTTAAATAGTGATCTTGTGAACCGAAATGCAAAAGAATAAATAATCAAATAACTGAAATGAATAAAATTTCAATTTAGATATGTCCAATATAATAGTTCACCAGTATCCATGGTATTGCAAATATAAATAATACTAATAATTAACCTAGGTAGAGTTCTGGTGGACACTGTTAGCATTGAATTGATATACCAGTGGATGGGAGCATAGTATTTTAGTTGACCTTTAAGTGGGGCACAAGCTTATTTAGTGATACTAATTGTTATAACTCTGCATACTTATGATATGACATTACAGCAGAAATAACTGACAACAATAGACATTCATACAACATTTAATTTCTGGGAATTAACTTATGACAGCTTCCAATCTACATTCTATGCCTACTGACTTATCACTAATGTGCAGGTATGGAACCTGTTATCCAGAAATCTGTTATTCAGAATACCTCAAATTACAGAGGCCAAACTAAAATATAATTAATCCTTATTGGAAGCAAAACCGGCCTATTGGGTATGTTGACATGCTTTTCTTGTATGAGAAAGGTATGATGATCCAAATTATCCATTGTCCGGAACTTATTGCACCATCCAAAAAGTTCTGTTCTTTATATTATTTCTTAAACCTCAGAATGATGAATATTTTTCTAAGACCTTGTGAATAATAAATTGTAATCAATAAACTGTCTATATGAACTTTTTTCCTAGATGATTGAAAAAAAAAAAAAAAAATATATATATATATATATATATATATATATATATATATATATATATATATATATATAGCCAATGTCCGCACACGCTATATGAGTACTAATCAATGTCGGATGCTGTGCTGTGGTTGAACAATGCACAGGAACAAAAGATAGCACGCACACTTGATTCTCCTTTTCTCTAAAAGATTTATTTAGGTACAAAAAGATACATCTGGTTTACATCGATGTTTCAGTTGTGTTCTGCAACCTTTTTCAAGATGTGTTACCAAGTCGGTAACACATCTTTGGGACACAAAGTTTGGGACAGTCACACTGTGAAGTATGGGGAGGTATACTGCCACTCACAACAAAAGAAAATTCACAAATGTGGCTGGCCAGTCTGTGTTGACCTCATCTGCTGATTGGTCACATCCCTACATGGAAGCATATTCTTATCCTGTTCTGTGTCTGCTCCATAATATATGTCAGCTGGGCTTTGAAAAAATGATACATTTGCATGCATCTGTGCACGCTCACGTACATGTACGTGGCATTTTATTGTATTCTCAACAATTTTATGCCGTATAATTCCCAGCAGTTTTTTTTTCTGACATATAGAGGCTAAAATTGAACTATGTGAACTTATGAACTTTTTCATTTATCACTTTCTGTTTCTATATTGTACCAATTTGTTTACTCCCTGCCCCAATGACCATCTACTATGATGAACATATCTATATAAACATATTTATTCCCCTGCCATATTATTTCTCACCCATTACAGATATGTTTTCCTTGTATTGCCATATTGCCTGTTGTAACCAAGCTTTCTGCTTCAGCTTTATTATATTTGCTTTAGCTTTAATTAGCTTATTTGGTTCTTAATAGCTAGAGGGAGCTTTATGTTAAGCTGTAATCATTGTTCAACACATTTAATTAAAATAATATTTTGTACGTATTTTAGTATCATTAGCATAATCCATAGTGAACTGTTATGTTAGGGGTGTGTAACAAAAACTTACCCTGGTGGTCTTGTGGGCCGGCGGGGATGCCCGCCGGTTGTGTTGCTTCCCTGATGGTTGCGTAACAAATGCCTTAGGCAAATGCCTTAGGCGCGCACTTCCGCCTCTTCCCTGTGCACTGACGCTGGCGTAATTACGTCAACATGCAATGGCGCAAAATTTGAATGTATTTAAAGGGACGTTGGCAATGAGTTGCACGTTATAGGTTCATTTTCTGTAAAGTTCCTGGTGCTATTGCTAACTATTCTGATTATCTGATTCCTGTTTCTGACTACTCTACCTTATGTGATCCTGACCCTTGCTTGTTATCCGACTATTCTGAACTCTGTTATCTGACTCGTGCCTGTCTGACCATTCTGATTGATTCTCCGGTTTGACCCTTGCCTGCTTGACTTCTCTTGAATTCTGCCTGCACCGACCCGGCCTGTTTGACTACGCTTGCGTCTGCTCCTTAAACTGTGATCTTCTGCCCAAAAGAGTTTGTTTTACGTTCGTGCCCCTCTGCTCGTCCAGAAACTTCGCTTGGCTCCTCTCTCAAGACCTGGTGCCATCCGATTAGCCGAGGGCTCCTCCTGAGGTGAAAGGCGGCTGTTAAAGGCGGAAGAAAGAGCCGAGGACAGGGAGCCTAGCATTGGTTCTGGATTCTGGGTGCCAATCATGACAGGATGGCTATTAAATTAAGCAGAGCTTGTCATTTTAGTAAAGTAGAATGCAAGGCCACTTAATCATTAAATCCATTATCCTTACCTTGTTTAGCAACTGTGCTTAAAAGATAAAACTATATTAGATACATATCCAGCCCCAGACTAAAGGGACCTACAGACAGTTGAATCCACCTTACATTATAACATAGGGGCATATTTATTATGCTATGTAAAAAACAGTGGGATAATACCCCACACATCACCAGGTTTCGCATGTAAAAACAGGGTAAAATGTTTTACTCACATAGCAAAATAACAGCATCAAATCCAGCATTCTAACGGCGTAAAATTACAGACACCTTGATTACCATTCATTTTACACAGGTTTTTACAAAGTTTTTTTTTTTCAGCAAATTTTGTTTTACACAGCATAATACATTTGCCCCTTTATGTATATGTTATAGGCCTTGTGTCTGCCTGTTTTGTAATATTATTCTGTGTAATGCTTCTGTTTCAGATGTGGTTTCCACTGCTTGGTGTACCATTCAAATAGTGACTATTAAATGGAGTGAAAAGACGCTGTGATGCAGCAGTGGATTCTTGCTGTTAGATGAATGCATTCTTTATTGATCATTTTTATATAAATCTTCAAAGGAGAAGGAAAGGCATATTTACTTGGGGGTGCCAAAATTTAAGGCACCCCCCAAGTGATTGTATTACTTTCCTCACACCCCTGGCCGGTGCTCCTATCAGGAGAAAACTGCACCGGCCCTGGGTTATACCAGCGAGCACCACTGATCGATCGGCTTCCTTTTTCTTTCTTCAAATTTCCCGGGCAGACGCAAGCACAGTAGAACTAAATAGCGCCTTTTTCGTTAATGTTTGGCTTTTTTCACTACTGTGCACGTGCACCCATGGGACGAAAGAAGAAGGAAGCTGATCGCTCTGTGGTGCTCACTGGAAGAACCCCGGACCAGGGCAGTTTTCTACTGATAGGAACACCATACCTGGGGCGTCAGGTAAGTATATACAATCACTTTGGGGTGCCTAACTTTTGGCACAGACAACACTGACTTTCCTTCTCCTTTATGTATTGCAGGCCCATTTATCAACATTCTGATTTTAGTGGTCCTAGAAACCACGAAAAAATTAATTTTCTCTAAAACCACAAGGGCAAGTAATTTATTAAAATAGCCCAATAGACTAATACAAAAAGCACAAACAAATAAAAATGTGGAACTAATCCAAATACTAATAGGAAATTGAAAACCTTTGAAATCCTTTTATATAATTTTTCATGCAAATACAAATGAAAAAACAAGAAAACCTCTTAAAACTTAAAGAAAGATTTTACAATTGGAAAAGGGCAAATCTCATTGACAGCTATATGACATTGACAGCTTTTAGAAGTTTTTAATTAGTGCTTTTCATGTTTTTTTTTTTACTTTTTTATTTGATAAACAACAAATTTTATGTAGTTTAGTGTGATTAAAACAATCCAGGAAATTGTGGTGCTAATAATTACAATTCATTATTATTTTTTAAAAAATAATTTAATAAATATGCCCATTAGACTTTAATAGTCTAATATATTAATGGTGGACATAGTCAAAAAGACAAGGGCCCTGCAATGCTGTATTTACATAAAAATTACATATGTGTATCCCACATTTTGGATACAACATGCTAAAAATAATCACCAATTTTTCCTATCCCCCCCACAGCCCTTTCACATGCCACTGGCTCAGAGTATGTGAGGTAGTCACAGCTGAAGACGTCAACATAAGCTGGGGGAACCCTGGAACTTCTGTCTGGTCAGGAGGTGGTGATAGCTCCAGGGTTCTCCTGTGTCAGTAGGCACAGCAGATCCATATTCAGAGCAGAAGGGAGGAACAACTGAGCAACACAAAGGGCAACTATATGGACATGTTTGGAGTGCATTTTGATGAAAGTGGTTTTAAGTGCAACTCACCTAAAAGAGCAAGCTTGAGCTTGAGGACTTAAATAAGCCCTATTATATTTTTATTATAATATGTATTTATTATATCTAAAGTATAATGTTACAATAAAAAAACTTATTAATATATTCAAAAAATTAATAATTAATTCAAAATTCACATTACATTAAACCAGTGAATCTGGTTATTATTAGCCCTGTAGTATCAGTCTGCATGACAGACAAACCACATTTTCTTTTTGATAGTTTTGAATAAACCTTAAAGCTGGCCATAGACGCAAAGATCAGATCGTACGAATCGTGGATTTGTACGATTTTCAGACCATGTGTGGAGAGTCCCGACATTTTTCGTCCGTCGGAGATCGGTCGTTTGGTCGATCGGACAGGTTAGAAAATTACTGTCGCCTGCCGATAATATCTCTGCGTGTATTGCCGATCGTACGATTTTCAGAGGGAGACTGTCACTAGTGTTGTCAGACATAAGTATCGTACGATTGCTGTCAGGGGCAGAACATTGGCTGATCTGTTCTTATTTGATCGGAATGGTAAAGACTTTGATCTGAATGGTTAGTGGAGGGTCGGGAGATGGGAAAGTCCGATCGTACGTTGATTCGTACGATCGGATCTTTGCGTCTATGGCCAGCTTTAGCTTAGCTTCTCAACAGCTGTCCAGTGCACACTGAGTATGTGCAGTGTCATTGACACTAATCTACCTGATCTAACATGATGCAATATGGCAAACTTAAAGGCATGGGTCATTTCTGTTATAGGGTTGCTGAACCTCTAGGCTTGTACAGTATATAATATAGCATTTCTAACCATATTCTTTGTAGGAGTTGATTCTTCTTTAAGGAAAGACCAGTTATCCATAAACATCAGATTAAGGTTCCACTTCTCCCCACCTGCGTTTTGAGAGAAGTGGCTCTATAATAGATCTTTTGTGATGCACTGAGCACAATAATGGGATGCTGGCCAGAAAAAAAAATCAAGCATTAAATATAATAGTTACATATCTCCCCTTTTGTTTGCATTTAAAACAATAACAGTCACATTAGGTTTATTTCATTTTAATACAAATTCACAAATGCAGATTCTAAAACTGAAGCTGTTCCAAATGTTAATCAACA
The DNA here is from genome assembly GCA_038501925.1 of Xenopus petersii. Classification (NCBI taxonomy): domain Eukaryota; kingdom Metazoa; phylum Chordata; class Amphibia; order Anura; family Pipidae; genus Xenopus; species Xenopus petersii. Next base: position 37,973,136 of record CM076685.1, read on the forward strand.
TTGCTTCATAAATTAATGTATTGGTAGGTTGACATTCTTTTCCATATTGATGAGCATAAAATACTAAGCAATGAAAACTAAACTAATGGCATGTATAATATGCAAATAATGACAGAGCTATTCTCTAGCTACAATATGTTGTCTCAAACTGATAAATGTGAATTTGCTTAAAAATATACAGCAGTAAAAGTTCAGTCATTAAACAGAGATAAAGGTTCGGTAACAAGCAAAACAATTCCAATTGCTATTCTACAAATTCTCACCACTTAAAACAATCATTGTTGACAAACAAGAACAAAAAAAAGTTTGTGTGTGTTTGTTGTTGCTACGCACATCCAAACAAGCACAGTATGGAATCTGGGGACCTTTGAGTGACACCATAATCAGAACACAGTTTTACTATGTGCCTAAAATAATTTGTGAAGCTTCAAATCAGACTGACCTACCAGGATAATCCCCAGTGGGTCCTGGTCAGGGTGGCCCTGTCCCCTTTTTTTGAAGCACAAAAAATTTAATTTTTATCATGTTCTGCTCTTGTGTTGGGGTCAGGGAAAAGAAAGATGAAAAATGTATTGACCAGAGATAAGCAGGAGGATTGAGAGAAGCCATTATCTATATAGGGCTGACAGCATGATTTTCTTAGAATTTGCAGGTAAACAGGAGAGACTGGTGATTGACAAAACTTCACTTTTGTTGAGAATAAACTTGATGCTTTTAATTAGAAATGCTTCTTGTATCTTCTAGTATATATTCCAGTTACATAATCATGCCAGTTGGACAAACACAGGAAATCAAGTCATGTAAATCCATCTTTAGTTCTAATCTATTTCCATTTTTATTGTACCAATCTGTGGATGACTAAATCATCAAGGGGACTGCATCAGGCTAAGCCAAACATTATATTAATATAATGTTATTTTGAACAAGGAGACAGAGATTTTTGTGACATTTATGGAGCACACAATGTGATGGCTATATGGCTAACAAGTGGGGTCATCTTTATTTATCATAATAACAGTGCTTGGGAGTAGAAAAATGGCTGTGGCCTGTCTGTGGGACACCCTGACTTTCTCTTACATACACATTACAGCCTGGAAGGTGTCTGCACAGGAGACATGAGAAATGTAAATATAAGCATAGCAAGTAAAATATTGTTTTGATACATAATTTTATGAACCATCTCATATACTTTGTACAGCACTGTTTAAATATTTTAATAAACAGGATTATTAAAAAACAGTACAGCGTTTGCCTTGTTCTTGTTATTTTTAGGGGGGATTTGAAAAAATATTTTTTATTGTTTTATTTACAATTGGGGCTCTTTTATTACTGAATATTAAATAAAACATAAGATAACAAGTTTACCCATTTTTCAATATTTACATTTTTTTTAAAATCTCAAGCCTTAACATTGTTTCCTTGTTTTTACCATCTTTGTATGGTACCTCACCATTATGCCAGGGGATCCCACAAGATACACATCTATAAGGTATAGAGACCCCTTTTCTAGCCCAGATATGGTCTCAGTGGTCACTGCTTTCTGAAGGTTGATGTTGTTGAAATATTTACATGAAACTTTCTCTGATTTTGGTCTTGAATAAGGTCCTAAGCATCTGTCATGAATGGACATTTCTTTCCATACTTGGTCTTCTTGAATTTTTTTCTTGTACAGACAATATAAACTTCTCTCCTGGGTACCAAGCCAAGCTATTGTAATGGAGTTGCAGGTTCTGAGCTTGTTAAAAGATCTTATTTTTAAACTATCTGGGAAGAAGGGAAACAGAGGTTTGTGGATTTGTGAAGATGCTTGAACCATCACAGAAGAATTTGTGTTTTGTTCTGCTGATGCTATTACCACATATTTTTCTAATATTTTACCAGTAAGAGTTATATGTCTTAAACCTTGTATTGATTCAGAAAATAATGTTTTTCCATTTTTCAATATTTCGGCTCGTACGTGACCTTTACATGATTGGAATGTAAACTGAACTTTTTTATGCATAGATTGATATTGAAATGTATAGCTTTTTTGAGTGTTTCCATTAAGGTTAATTTGGACAATTTTTCCATCTTTTAGTTGCGAGTACTTGGGTGTGGGCTCCATTAAAGTCTTTGCAAATGTCCCTGTATAGGCAGCACTGCCATTAGTGAGCAGATTGACTACAAACACATCAAAGTAATACTGAGTGTTAGGGGTCAAATTAGACACTGTGTACACATTTTTATTACCAATACATATTTGTCTAACCTCCATATTGTTGGTTTTGCGAATAATGTTTAATTCCCTGTTTGATAAATGCATGACTCCTGGAAGGTCCTCTATATGTTGTGAGACAGGAAGATTGGTGAACATTGTCCGTTGCCCACTAACTGATCTTACAGCATCATCAGCAGCACACAAGCTTTTATAATTGTGTTTTTCATTTACAAGTATGCAGTATTCATTGTGTTCCTTCATTTTCAAGCCAGTTGGGCTTGGTTTCCAGACAAGGCTAACAGAATTGTGGTTCAATGTGGTGACATCAATACGTGGATCTCCAGGAAGTTCAGGAAATAGAGTTCCATATGCTAGGTCAGTTGTTAAGTACACTGAAATGTGAGTATCTCTCTCAGTAGATAAAAATTCCAACAAGAAAAGGGATGAAGAATATGATGGTACTCCCACATAGTTTTCTACAGAGTTTCCTTTATAATGGAAAAGTGCAGATACTGTTTTATATAATTGTCTTGATTTTAGATCACCCAAAGTTCTAAAATGATCTAAAATAAAAAGACAAATAAAAGTATTCATAATTTGGTTAATTTTTATACATATTTTTACAAAACATAGAGTAGTATTTATTCAACACAATCAAAGCATGCCCATCAATGACCCATGCACCAAAATCTATGGAAGCCCACCAGCTTGGCAAAAAATAAAAATCATCTTGTGTACACTGCAGACTAATAACTAAAAGCTAGCATGTAAGCAAGTGTAAAGGAGCTCTATGTGCTTTGTGTCGTATCTAACACACATTTTCAGGAAGAGAGACCCTGTGGTTTGTTATGAAGACTCATAATCTAAAAATATGTTAGCACCATCTAAGATATGGGGCAAGAGGGTGGTGGGTCCCACACATGCATAACTGTTGTTGTACTTCTTCTAGCTGTGACGACAGGGATGCACCAGGTGGGCACAACATATTTTGGGGCATGCACATGATGACACTGCATGGCATGTAAGATGCTAGTGGAAGTTACCATGTCTGCAGCATCTCCAGCATGTATCCATTTGGGGCCTATTATGGGTAAAACTGACCATGGTGGAAGTTCATATTACTCCTGAGTAAGTGTGGTGGATACTACACAAATGTGTACAGCTTTTTTACACATGCTTACATGTTTTTACTGTGTTATAAGAAGTAGCCAGCATTTTTTTTTTAAATAAACTATACACTTATACTGTACTATATGCAATTCATTTGTCCTTATTAAATCTGTACTAAGCTGAGAATTTTAATGTTTTCACTTCAGTATAAGTTAATGTTTGAGCTTTGTCTTCAGATGGACTAGTGAGTTAGGCTAACTTTTCGGCTACTTGGAAAGTTGTCACAACTGTACTTTCCATGGGGTTGTTACAACACAAATGTGATTGTGTTTGGTGCATCTGCAGTTGCATCACTCATATATTGTGATATATTCTACACTATAGAATTTTTATGCAATTCTTTCATGGTTTTGTTTATCTCTTATACCCATTAGAGGGGAGAATTTATAAGGATTTTCAATCCTTAAAAACTTCAAATATGTCATGTCACTTATTAGAAAACACAATAAGCACTGATTACTATATTGTACCAAAATCTATGGACTTATTAAACATTGATATTTATTAGCAGGATTGTGCAATAATCTATCTAATGATCCAGTATAATGTAGGACAGATTTGTACAGCCGTCCTGGTCTTTGTCTTTTGCACATCATTATTTTTAATAATTTCCTGCAAATACTCTCTAAACATACAGCTGTACTATTATTCAAGTCGTATAATTTTATAATATCACAAATTACACCAATATAGCAGTTTTTATTACTGGTTTATTATTCAGGAGCCACAATACGGGTGCTTTTATTTGTTAATTTTCAATGGAGCTTTAGGATTATCATGATAATTGTGCTTTCAATTTAGCGAACCCACTTAACCTATCATATGCCATATTATGTTTCTGTTTGATGAATTGCATTGTATTCTGGGAATTCATTCTTACTCTTTAGTTACAAATACTATTATAAAATGTTCCTTTCACTGGATCACCCAGATGTCCTTATGGAAAGATTTCTGATTTAGAGATACAAAAGTATTAAAAATGCACTGGTGCTCAAACTGATGTACCACCATGCAGATGGCAACGAATACGTTATAAACTAAAAGAAAGAACATTTGCAAAAGAAAAACAAATTACATTCTATGTTGTGGTCTTCTACAAAAAAAACATTGTACATAAATATTATGCTTTGTAGCATTATAACTGAAAGGGAAATTCATTTCCCTAGTCTGGGATATAAGGGCATATTTACAAGGCCCCACACAGTGTTCAAAGTGCAAAACTGCACTGTGAATGGAGAACTGTCTCCATTAAGTTGGAGAAAGTGGTCAATTCAAGAGGGATGGGGAGAGGCACAAGGCGTGCTCCCTCCCACCCCACCTGCCCCGTAACTTGCATGTTGTTCAAACGGTCAGCTCTAGCTGTGCCTCCTGATACTGTGGTCGTCACCGAGCCTGGATTATTTATCAATTACTCAGTGCAAAATGCAGCACACTGGGGTGGGTAGAAGTGCTTCAGGAATAGGCAGTAAAGGGTCAAGAATGATCCCCATAATCTGTGAGGAATCACTAACATCATTTTATAACTCACTCTTCTTACCTGATGTGGTTCCTTGAGAAATATGTGACATTTTGTACTGTAAAATACTCCATTCGATAGGTACATCACAGGGAGTCACTGTTATTGAGAAGTGATGTGTACTGTTTTCTTCCAAAGGAAAGTAATACCTAGGAAGGATATTAGGTTAGGCAGCTTGCAGAAAATAACCACAGACTACATAGATTAGATACTGTTGACATATATTGGAGCTTCTCTAAATCAATCAGAAAAAAAAAACACATCAGCATTTTTGTCCACAATCTAATGCGGTAAATGAATGCGGTGTATTTTGATCATGGTTATTGATCAAACTGGTTTTTAAAACTAGACGAAAAATCTACCTACCTTATTTATATGGTCTAAAAGTAACACCCTACTCTCTGGTACGCCTCGGTTCTCCCACTGCTGTCTCAATAGTAAAGTCAGACAAATGTTTTTGGGCACTGGACCAATCTAGCATGCTATATGCATTGGGAATCGGGATTTGAATGGGTGTACAGTGCTGCTGAGCTGTGCAGTATAATATTAATCCATAGGAAACCGATGAAGTTACACCTTTTTCCAACTGATCAATACATTTAACTTCCCTGATAGAGTGGAACGTTCTAAGTGGAAGCAATCATAGTTGGTGAAAGGTCCCTATTTAGCAGAGAGTTATTAGCAAATTAAAGAATGTCATATTATGAACAACAAACCTGCTAAAAATGGCTGATACCCAAATGACCAGAAGTGTAGCCACTTTTTACACTACTATTCATCTACAGTTGAACTTCCACACCAGGAAGTGGGTTCAGGCGTTGATGCAGAGGAATTCCATGATATAGAGGAATATTGAGGAAATACAAACTAGCTCATCTTTGACAACTGTGAGGGTAAGTTTGATTTATATGTTATGATGCAGATAATGAGTCTTAAGTCTAGTTTCATCAGAAATCAGAGATCTACTACCAGAATGCTTTTCCAAACCTATTATGTTTAAGTAAGAAGGACTCCTTGAGGGCTATTTTCATTTGTCAATTGAAGTTTGGGTGAAGTATAGGAATCCTTGCTTCTTCATGCAGTCAGAAGCACAATGTTACTATTTGGTAACCATTGGTCTGACATTTGTGGTGCGTATGCACAAAGAGCAGACAATAACTCACACCACTCAGTCTATCTAAATGGGACTAATTGTCCATGTAATCAAAACACTAAATTAAGTGCTGCTTCTGTATATTATCTGGTATTGAGCTTGTGAGGTACTACAAAGCTACAGTATGATTATTTTACCCACAAGTAACACTGGGTTACAAGAAGATCATATTCAAAAGTATGTGCATTCAAACATTAATCATTTCACCCCCAAGCTTACCTTTTTGTTACATCTTTTAATAAGTAGATGCTCGTTTCTTTCCCTTCTGGCAAAATAACTGAGTGGTAATAGTTTAAGAGATTCTTTTTTATATTTGCAGATGCTGTGATGTCAGACAAGCATAAGGATCCAATCGGTAGTCCGATAAAATAGAGGGACAATGCAAAGGTATATTTCTTTGTTCCTATTGGATCATAGAACAACAATAAGAAAGGTTTCAAGCATTGTATTTCAGTCATTGCAATGTTGAAGAAGCTGAAAAATTATTTAATCAAGTTCATCTTTATGCCGACAGCATCTATCATGATTCAGGCGAGTGCGATAAAAGGGGAACTATCGTGAAAATGAAAATTTTATATAATCTTCAACATACTGAAATAAGAAACTTTGTAAATACAATCAATTGAAAAATTGGTACCGTTTATATAAATAATCAAGTTTATCTTCACTATCACTCTCTCACAGGGGCAATTCTGGGGCTGCTGCGCCCCCCCCCCCCCCCGCTCCGCGCTTAAAAATCAGCGTTAAAAATCTTAAAGGTTAAAATCTGGAAATTCAACTCTTAAAGTTACAAGAGTTAGCTTTTTGCTGCCGCTTGTAACTGGCTGGAGCGACCCTACTCTCTCAGCATTTGTTTCTCTTCATTCTCTCTTCATGCAGGAGTTGGGTGTCAAATAATCTTTGACAGTTAGATCCAATATATCTTATAGGGAGGCTCCTTTTGCCTAGATGTATTAGAGCTCACGCTATTAAAATCACCAGAAATTCTGTCTCTCTACATGCAGAATTTGTGCACAAAGCTGTTATTTTACTCTAATACTTCTGCTAGTAAAGGAAGTCCCCCTATAAGATATATTGAATCTAACTGTCAATGATTCATCATCATCTGACACCCAACTGCTGCATGAAGACAGAATGAAGAGAAACTGAGAGAGTCATAGTGAACATAAACTTGATTATTTCAGAAACAATACAGAATATTTAATTGATTGCATTTACAAAGTTATTTCAGTATGCTAAAGCTTATATTAATTGCTTATTTTCGCAATAGTTCCCCTTTAATAACCCACTGGTACAGGACCAACTTATCTTCAAGTTCAAAGCAATGTAGACCTCAAAAAAATATTTTTTTATATTTCATATTGCTACAGGCTATATACTGTAGTAGTTTACTATCATTATATAAGGCAGAAGTTTATTCAAGAATAACCTAATTACTGTCTGTTGAAAAAGCCTAGGCCCTGAATTTGAAAATAAAAGACACACAGGGGTATATTTATCAAAGAGTGAAGTTAATAGTGAACTAGAGTGAAATTCTGCCACTCCCCATTCATTTCCATGGGATTTTTAAAGGCGTATTTAACAAAGGGTGAACTTTCACTTTCACCCATTGATAAATAGGCCTTTCAAAATCCCATAGAAATGAATTGAGAGCTGCGGAATATCACTCTTTGATAAATTTACCCCACAATGTTTTCATTCTGTCCATGGGTGTGCATCATGTTCTAATTTAATGTAATACAATGTAGTATTTCACCACTGGTTCCTTAAAATATATTCCAATATTCATTAAAGTTTAAGGTACGTTATTTAAAAATGTGTTTTACACGATTGTTTTTATCTTTTCATAATAACCCGCCAACCTTGTTTGCCAATATCACATTCAGAATCCATTTCACACTGATTCCCTGTCCATGATCCAGGTTCATAATTCTGGTATTTGGAATAACAATTAATTGAAAACAGGATATATCTGAAAATGTGACCAATATCACCATTTGTGGCCAGACACTAAAGGGCCTATTTAAATCTGAATTTGAGAATTTTAGAGGGATTTTTGTCTAGGACATCTCCCATTGACTTCTACATAAACTCGCAAGATGCTGAACTTTTACATTTGAGTTTTTTAAACTCTAATTTGAATTTGAGTGCAAAGTTCAATAAAAATTCGAATTTGATTGTTGAAAAATCATCCCCTAACAGTGAACTTTTATGTGGTTTGTGACAGCAAGCCTCAAAAATCACAGTGTAACAGAATGGCTGCATAAAATGTTATTCATTATTGGTATGAGCTGCTTCTAACAGTATCCTATCAAGTAAACAAGGCAAATTACCTTAGCAAAAAGCTTTTAGGCAGAAAAAAAAATCTAATGTCTGTTTGTTCTCACTCTAACTAACTTATATTTAATCTTTATTGGAGGCAAAACAGTCTTTTTGGGTCTAATTAATTTCTAAATGATTTTTTTTAGACGATTTAAAGTTATGGAGATCCAAATTACAGAAAGACCCCTTGCCGGAAAACCCCAGGTTCCGAGCATTCTGGATAACATGCCCCATACCTGTTATTTATTTGACCTCAGCCAGTAGCAGTTTAGAAACTGCAGCTCCACAAGACACGTTCTTCTGCAAACAAAACATTTATCTATTTCTTCAATCTCCGATACAATTTTCTGTTGATTTTGGTCAAGTAATATAAAGTTCATTATTTTGTTATTGCAGCTCCATCAACAAGAGTTTTTTGCAGGTTTGATTAAATGGCTGTTATTGACCAGCTTGTTTTGTCCTGTGAAACATCAGAGTCTGTGTTATTTTTAATCAGGGGGCCGATTCACGAAGGGTCGAATATCGAGGGTTAATTAACCCTCGATATTCGACTGGGAACTAAAATCGTTCGACTTCGAATATCGAAGTCGAACGATTTTGCGCAAATCCTGCGATCGATCGATCAAAGGATTTTTCGTTCGATCGAACGATTAAATCCTTCGAAACGAACGATTCGAAGGATTTTAATCCAATGATCGAACGAAAATCCTTCGATCAAAAAATCACAGGCAAGCCTATGGGGACCTTCCCCATAGGCTAACATTGACTTCGGTAGCTTTTAGCTGCCGAAGTAGGGGGTCGAAGTTTTTCTTAAAGGGACAGTACTTTGACTATCGAATGGTCGAATAGTCGAACGATTTTTACTTCTAATCGTTCGAATCGTTCGAATTCGATCGAATTCAATCAAATTTAACCAATTCGATGGTCGAAGTACCCAAAAAATAGTTCGAAATTCGAATTTTTTTTTATTCGAACCCTTCACCCGAAATTCGTGAATCGGCCCCTAGGTGTTTTCAAGATGACCTTCAGATTGTTAATAGAAATGTGTCATTGTTAAGTGTTTCATATACTCTTGGGGGAAATACTGTAGTTTGCCCTAAGAAATATCTGTTAACTGAGAGAAAACAAAATCATTATGTTTAGGCACTGAAACAAGATTTTAGGCACCTCTGAATGTTTAGTACAGTTAATATAAAATTCCAGATGTTACAGCTAAAATTAAAAAGTGAAAAAAATGTATTCTAAATGTCAAGCTGTAACTTTGCCACTTGGAATAAGTCTCTGTTAAAATAATTTTTATTACTGGATCTAGATTCTCATCTGTATTAGAAAAGTTTAACACATGGTGCATGTATGTGAAGCCATATAACTAATAAACTCATAACGACACATAAACAACAATGATAGCACTACATGCTTGACATGAAAAGGACCATTTATGATTGCAGATCAGTGTGCAAAGTGCAAGTTTCACATTTAACCCACAATGCAGTGTTTATTTCCAGAGTGTATTAGTGTGTCAAAATGAACAAAGTTGCACATGTGGGTGTTCACAAATCGATGCAAGTTGTCGATAACATATTCAGATTGGGGATTGCACCACTTCTGGCATCTGCGTTAGCCTGTTCAGGGTTGTGGTAGCTCCAGGGTTCCCCATCACCAATAGGTGCATTTGCACACAATTCAATAGATGAAGAAGGATGGACACAAAAGTAAAACTATAACAGCAGTGCAAAGAGCAAGTTTGGACTTGTGGTCATAAAAGATCAAAGGTTGCGCAGTTACATGGGGAGACACATTTAACAAAGGTTGAATTTCGAATTCATTCGAGTTTATTTTAAACTCCTTTAAATTCGAATATACTCAAACTTTTATTGATATCGAGTTATTTAAGAAAAAATTGAATATCTTAAACTCGCACAAATTTCTCTCGTATGATGAACTGGAGTAGGGGTCCCCAAATAAAATTATCACTCACCACCTATAGGAAGTGGCCCAGGTGCTCTGCCCTGAGCCCTCAGCACGGGGAGTGGGCAAACCGAAAAATTCAATGAAGCAGGCATTTAGAATAAGGCAATATTCCACCAGGTTGTTCAAACACAGTAGAAAAAAGGTTTATTGTGTCCACAGTCTTGCGAGTTTCATGTTTACAAGCACATAGGCCTATTTTTCTACCCTGTTTGAACAACCTGGTAAAAGATTGCCTTATTCTGAGTGCTTGCTCCATTGAATTTTTCGGTTTGCCCGCTCCCCGTGCAGAGGGCTCAGGGCGGAGCACCTGGGCCACTTCCTATAGGTGGTGAGTGATAATTTTATTTGGGGACCCCTACTCCAGTTCATCATACGAGAGAAATCCAATTCGAACTGAATTCTACCAAACTCGATTCGAGTTTTTTCTTCCAAAAAAAAAACTTCAATGTCAGAAAGGCTACTAACATGTACATCATGTATTGACTTATACATGAACACGGCACGTGTTACGTGGCAAATAGTCAAATTTTAGTTCTTAAAGGGCCAGAGTATGATAAATCTCGAAATTCAAATTCTAATTAAGAATCAAATCAAGTTTGGATAATTCACAATTTGAATTCGAGTTTTGACCATAAAAAATTAGAACATTTTAATTCAAATTTTCAATTTGACCCTTAATAAATCTGCCTCAAAATGTGTGTCTATAAAAGTTTAACAAGGTTTCTCTACAGTTCTTTCTTTTTCCCAGAGTGAAGTTGAGGTGGAGCAAGAGATTAACTTTGTGCTTTGCTTGTTGCTTTGACATTATTCTACTAAAGTACATTGTAAAATAGATGGTGGAAATAATTTGCACCATAAATAACTCCATGTATACTAGACTGTTTACTGACACCACAATTATCACCTAGTCATTACTTTTTCCTCAATTTTTATTGCCACCCAGAGAGTGTCATATGAGAGTGTACAATGATTGATAAGCAGCAAACATTACTCAATCTTGTTGAGAAAGAAATGTATAGTGTGTATACACAGTTGTGTTCAGAATAATAAAAGTGTGTTTAAAAGAGAAGGAAGTAATTGTAGTTACTTACCTTAAACCCTGGGCCGGTGCTCCTATCAGCAGAAAACTGCACCGACCCTTATATTCTATTCCAAATCAAAAAATGAAGAAAACTGTATATAATTTGTGTTATTCCTTTACAGAAAGTGAAGAAAAGATAATAATACAGTAGTAGTTTCTGCATTCTTCTTTACAAACTCAAGCAGTCACTGTATAAACTGAAAAATGTTTCAAGATTTTGCTTTTCTTTGAATCACCGAATTAATATATTAGTTGTATAACCGCTGTTTCTGTGAACTGCTGCATTTCTGCGATACATGGAATCGATCAACTTCTGGCACCTGTTACATTGCACAATGACATGACCTCTTCAAGTATTTTGATGTATTGAAGCTCATCCATTGTCCCTGATATGTGATAAATAGGCCCAACACCATAGTATGAGAAACATCCCCATATCATGATGCCTGTGTCACCATGCTTCACTGTCTTCACAATGTACTGTGGCATGAACTCAGTGTTTGGGGGTTGTCTGAAAAACTGCCTGTGACCCCTAGACCCAAAAAGAACAATCTTGCTGTCATCAGTCCACAAAATGTTGCTCCATTTCTTTTTAGTCCAGTCAATGTGTTCTTTGGCAAATTGTAACCTCTCCAGTATGTCTTATGTTCCACAATGGGACTTTGCAGGGGCTTTGTGATGATAGCTTGGCTTCACATAGGTGTCTTCTAATTGTAACTGTATTCACCGGTAACTTTAGACCTTCTCTGAGCTTCCTGGAGCTGTTCATTGGCTGAGCCATTTTGGCTATTCTTCTATCCATTTTAATGGCTATTTTCAGTTTTCTTCCACATCTTTTGGGTTTTGGTTGCCATTTTGAAGCATTTGGGACAATTTTAGCAGAGCTGCCTGTAATTTTCTGCACTTCTTTACATGTTTTCCCCTCTCCAATCAATTTTTTTATGAAAGTACGCTGTTCTTCTGAACAATGTCTGGAACGACCCGCTTTTCAGAGAGAAATGCACTATATTTGCAATAGGCTACAGTTATTATTTTAAACAAGCCTCAATTCATGGTTGGACTGGGCCAATGTGAAAAAACCCGGGTGAGCCCCAGGCTCTTGAGGGCCCCACCAGCCCAGATCCGCATCCTGCACTTGTTTTTACTGCCGCAACCTCCTTTGTTTGGGCCAGTGGCGGCAAAAACAGTGGGGGTGGGGGGTGGAGGAGAGGGGGGGCCTGCGACAGCAGCCCTGGGCCACCAAGCCACAGTGCTACGTAATATGTTGCCGCTATATAAATACATGTTAATAATAATAATAAAGTCTGACCCTGCCTCAATTAATGTTTCAATTATTCAATCAGCAGAATGCATGTCATGACTGTTGGGTCTGATCAAAAGAGAAACTCAATATTGGGCAGAAGTAAAACTGAAATGTTCTGTTATGCTTTCCTAAATAACGCAACCTATCACAAGACAAATATGTTGCATTGTGCTTCAGTAGTTTTGGCAAAAAAATGTGTAGCGTTATTGGTAGATTAATTATAGTTGCCGGTAACAGACTTTGGTAAATGGGCACCATAGTGAGGAAACAAAATTGAACCCACATGATCAGTAAATATACCAGTGAAGCTTAATGCAGTCATGGTTTGACTGCAATGCCTTTTTTATCTACATTTGATCAGTTCACAGCAGAGGCCTCAACGCAATTGTACTGATATGTCTGCTCTTTGCCTACTAGGTTTTTATGGATTATCAAGATGCAAAGGTAGCCACAAATAGCAAAATATTGCCAAGCAGCTAATATAGGCTTTGCAGCACCTTTGGAGCTTTGGGGTGGAGAGGCATCTCAACAGAGCAGACATGCAATCCTGTCAACTGTAAATGACCATTCTGTGAATTTATGGTATATTTGCAGCTACTAAAGGGTGATGGATGTTGGCAATCCACTGAACATTCTTCTTATTGGCTATATTGTACGGTTTCCAAATATTTGGTCTGAAGGGAACTCACACAGTTCCATCATGGCCATAGGAGCCTAGTATTGTCAACAAGTAGTGCATAAGAGAAAGCTTTCACTCTGACACTATAGTAAACACAGGGAAAAGCAGGCAGCCAACCTACACAGCTACCCACTACACCCTTCCCAACCACATCAACCTGAGCCGGAATGTTAATCATACTTCCTGGAGACATGCATAGCTGTACAACAGCTAGCAGACACTATATTTCCTGGAGTTATATGTGGTCCCAGTCTCCATCTTGCTGATTGCTGACCTGAAAGCCAGGACTCTGCTGACCTGGAAGCCAGGACTCTGCTGACCTGGAAGCCAGGACTCTGCTTCGTAGATTTAAATTTCACCATCAGATATGGGGCAACACTTCATTTTTGCATTGATACAGTAGTAAAGGGGCTATTATGCAGGGGGCATCACTTAGAAACCAACACTGGAGTTGTTTACTTTCCCTTTATATGTTCTGGTCTAGAGCCAGAGTACCAAAAGTTTGTGTTTATTTTAAATAGGATGATTATTTGTGCAGCCAAGGGGTGATTAGGAATTCTATTATGCCAAGCCAGTTTAACTTTTATACCTTTTTCACATGTAAAGGTTTTATGCAAAATTCTGATCATATAGTGTCATCACATATTCCTTCCGTAAAAGTCATCATTCACATTATAACTGAACATGATTACATAAATAGCCAGTTGAAGACTGTTCTGTTGTTCTAGTTTATTAAATTAAACACATAAGTAATAAATAAACCATTTAAACTGCCTGGAGTATCTTGCAATGTTTTTAAGCAAACGATTAAAGAGCTGGGTTATAATGTTGCTATATAACACATATTTGATGCCCAACTATTTCAGAAAAGTCACTGTTTTTATTATTTATTATTTTATTATTTATATGCATAGAGAACATTGGACTTTAGAGAGGTCAATAAAAACAGAAAAGAGGTAGGTATGACATTTGGTGTGTCCAAAATAATAAAATCATCCAACCAGTGGAATCAAGTTAGCTTCTTGGCAGTTCAATACTATTTAGTAACTGAAAGAGCCACTACACAGATCCAAGTATTTGGATCAGATTAGGTGGCTTGATTTGGATTGCACGATATTACTAAATGGGGTTGACAAATGTTTTTTTAAAAAGGGAAACAGCATCCCAATATACTATAAATAATAAAATACTACATGCACCCTAAATTGTGCTTGGTTTTGTAGATGACAACTTTTTGTTTGCATGGATGCAATATGCAATAGCCATAGGCTGTAATGGAGCTGTCAATAAAAATCAGCTGTGGGGATATAAATTGGAGCATCCTCAGCTATGGTTTGGGCTGGAAAATCAAAATTACCTCTCAAAAATTTGCACAAACTTTAGGTTAAAATCTCAACCCATCAATGCACAAAAGCTACCCAAATGACACAGTAATTAGCTGGAACTGGGTTGCCTTTACATTTTAAACTGTTCTATAACATTGTACTGCAGATTTTAGCTGAAATAGACATATACAACTTTCATATTCACTTGTCAAAACAAAAAGAAATGTTTTCTCAAAGTTATATGTTTATAATGGTAAAAAGCATTCAAATTCTAAGCTCTATAGAAGTGACAGATAAACTTAAAGGACATTTCCCCAAAATCATGTGCCTCAATGTGTAATCTATGGTATACATAGGACAGGCTGTGTCAAACAAATAATATGAATAACACTTACCTCCCATAGTAGAATGAATATCTAAACTTGTCTTTTGGCGTCAAATAAAATTAACTCGGAAAGTTAAAAACATAAGGTAACATCCAGGATGTCTGATGTCTTCATAACTATTTCCTAAGATGACTTCAAAAAACAAAATGTAAATATTTAATTTTGTTCATAAAAAAATAAAACAGAAAAAACAAAGGAAAAAAGTGAGAAAGAAAAAGAAATGTGGCTTTCCCCAGAGCAGTATTCCTGGTTAGTCTAATACTAGCAATCACTCTCCTCCCTACTATACTCTGAGTTGGTATGATCTGCAGAGGGATAACAGCTTGAATTAGACAGAAAACAGGACACCCACTTAACTATTTATGGTCTGCTGCATGTAAATCTACAGAGCATGGCTGAACCATGTAAATAATCTGATGTTATTGTGAAATCAATGTCCCAATCCAACAATTTAAGATTTGGAGAAATTTCAGAAAAGAACATCCTAATAGGAAATGATAAACACACAATTAACTTTATTTATTTTATTAACCAAAGTGTTTTATAGAAGCTGTTAATGGTTAAATAATGACAAAAAGTGGTAGGACGTTAATGGGATACAGTATATAATAATGTGTTGTATTTATTGTGGGTATAGAGAGGCAGTTTTACATTGCACTACTTAAAGCTCCTGGGCACAACAGGTTTAAGCTTCCTCTGACGTAAATAAGTAAGTAAGTACTCACCACATGTAACAAGGAATATGTTATAGGGCAATAATGCTAAATTAATTGTTGTTAATTGGAGGTAGTGTATACTAGGGCAAGAAACTTGCACATTAAAAGAAAGAAAATAGTTGCCAATGGTTCAGTCTTTTGCAGCTCCTATCACTGCTAATTTGAAAGGTTTCTTTTTTAACTGAAACCATAGAACTTGCCAAGTGTATTTCCTAGAATAGTAGCAGCAAAAATGCATTTAGGGGTTTATGGAGGTGGTCACTGCAGGTTTTAGGATTAAAATTCATCGCCATTTATTTAGATGCAAACTAATTATTTTTTTGGAACAGTTACACATTTTTCTTAAAATGTTTCCATGTTCATGCAAACTCAAATAGGACTTGGTGCTCTGATAGGGTAAGCACTCATAATGACTCCCCTTACAAATGACAGTTTAACTCATTAGAGCAGGTCTATATATAACTGAACTCCTAATTAGCAAATGTACATGATTTTACACAATGGTTGTTTCTATGAGATAAAGACAAAGAGTGACCAAATCTCTAGCCTTTTGTCTTACTGGTAATAGAAAGCTTCCCAAGACAGATGTTCCGAACAAGACCTTTTTCCCCTGAGAACAGGAAAATGGTACATACATGGAAAACAGAACCAGTTATGGGCTGTTGCATTTCAAAAAACAGGTAAAGGTTTTTGCCCAGCAAGTATGACCCATTTAGCAGACTGGCTGATAAAAAATGATTTGAAATCACTTGCACCCAAAAGAGCATTAATGGGGTGCAGTTATGTTTCACTGTTTACATTTTAATGTATTGTAATTGAATGAAATGTAGCAAATCATTATAAATGTAATATGCAAAGTTTCTTTGGTGCTATACTGAGTTGAGGGTGCTGCTGCCATGATATGTGTTAGCATTTCTGTTTGTGCCAAGTTATTCTTGGTTTGAAGGCACATTTTAGAGGTTTATATGGAGCTTTTATTGCATAGTTGTTTTGATGATGGATTAATGCTTGATGAGCTCTTTCTCTCTTTGGCTTCTTCTTGGGCAGGGAATTATGGTCAGCGATGATGATATCCTTAATATTTTGTTTGGTGTTTTTTAGTGTCTAAACCAATTACCCAGTTAGTAACACTGTCATGTCATAACTCCAGGTTTTAAAGCCCTTAATATTACTTTTACACTTCTATCTTGTAGTCACAGTTGTATAACAAAAAGAATGACTTAAAAAGTGTATGTTTCTCAGTCCCCTTGTCTCTAAACACATTGACATTCCCCCTTGACATTCCCATCTGTTACAAGGGATGTTGTTAAAGCTCTGATAAATCTCTTGGGATATGTACACAACCCTTGTGATCTAACAGTGATAAGGAGATTGTTGATTACATATGGGAAAAAAGCCTAAAATGATTGGAAAGTTAATCCTACTCTGAAGCATTGAGGTTATGTATTTGTACAGGGAAGCCATGCTCTGTGATTTTACCTATAAGCTACTAAGGAAGGCTTTGCAAATATATATACAGTATATATATAGTGTGTATATATATATATATATATATATATATATATATATATACAGTATATAAGTGTTTAGTGTACTACTGGTTAAGAGTGCTTAGCACTAATACTCTGTAGAAAAGCAATTTTGGGGTATGATAAATGTGTTAAATATTAAAACAGATCTAAATAGAAACTTTTTTGTGGATTCTTCAGTCCAATATTTCATACATCTGATGCTTAATATTTCTTAAGATATGAATCTATAAAGAGCTAGTCATAGTTGATTTTTGTTGCTCTTTCTCTGGGGTAAATGTGGATGTTAAAATACATTTGTATTCACTGTATTCATAGAGCGCAAAATAAAACTTTAGGCATTTCCACTGCATGGCGGCAGCTAGACATCTTAATAATTTATAAATGGAAGAGCAGTGGAATAGTGATCATTATTATTACGTTATAAATAATAAAAAAGGATAGGGAAATTATGAACAGGACATTAAGAAGTATCATTAGACGATACTCATGCAATAGGATGATATATACAAATTTATGTGTATGTACAGTTAAGCACATACATCATTTTGTATGCTTTGACCTACACAGTCTTGAGTATCTGACCCCAGCAAATGTGAATTTACCTCTACTCGCTTTCTGAGCTTCTAATATGACATTTCTATGACCTCAATTTATTTCTCTCATTCTTATATGAATAAAATAGTATTTGGCAGGAGATGGCCTTTCTTGATGAATTATATTATATATGTGGGGATGGCATCATTCAATCTTGTGATGTAAATTAATTATGCATATGCAAGCTATGTTGATAATGATGGCAGAAATACACATTTAAAGCTGTTGCATCTGCCGACCTACAGAAACCGTATCATAAGGTGAACTAAACCATTTATTCCACTGTAAAATATTAATAGCTTTTCAGTTTTTTTAACAAGTATTATTTTGAACTAGAAACTAAGGAGAAAATCCATCTGCATTATATAATTCCCCAGATATGTGCAGAATAAGAGTTTAATAACCCCCATTACACAGCAGAATTACTAAATAGAGAGGCAGCAAGTTTTATAGGCTACTCATTTTAGCATTCCTGGCAAAAGTAATAGTTCTTTGGGTTTGGAAAATATATACATAAAAACATCCCCCCTCTTTGTTTCTGGAAAGATTAATTTTCCCAGAAGGAAAATCATATCAATTCCAAAGACTGTAATTGAAGATGAATGTCTGGTTCATGCTAGAAAATTATAGGCATCAGTTTATTCAAACAGACGCTATTAAATGTAGCAGGAGCATTCTATGGGATACTTATATACGCCATATATGTACTGTGTTTGCTGGTACCAAATAGAGCAATCCCTCCAAAAATAAAAATATAAACATAATTAAACATGAAGAAAATGTAAATGCATGCCATTCTTCCATAAATATAAATATGTATGTTATTATTTAGATTATCTTTCAAACACAATAAAGGGGTGGTTCACCTTTAGGTTAACTTTTTAGTATGGCTGGTATTAAGAAACCTCTCACTTGGTCTATATTATTTATTTAGATTTTTTTTTAGTTTTTTGAATTATTTGTCGTCTTTTTCTGATTCTTCAATGGGGGTCACTGACCCCATCTAAATAACAAATGCTCTAGAAGGCTACATGTTGTATTGATTCATCTTTCTTTTCAGGCATCTTCTATTCATATTCCAGTCTCTGGGCATGCAAGAATGTAAAAATCTGAATCTGTCTGAATAATAATAAAAAAAATCTGTCTAAAAAATAAAAATAAATCTGTTTTTCTGCCTACAGTGGATACTAAATCAGAATTTATTATTCTTTACCCAATTACATGTTTAATCAATTTCAGTAGATGTCTGAGCCCCATTGATCAGGAAGCTACTGTTGGTCTCATAGTACCAAGAAACTTCCAATCCAAACCCATTTTAGCTACACTAGTCATGTCAGGCGGTGGCTTAAATAATTAGTCAATTGCTTTTCTAGTTTGGCCATCCACATTGATTTTTTTTGTGTGTATGTAGGTGTGTCAGTGGTGGAAAAATGTCTTTTAATTGCAGTTTTTGTAACAACTACAGCTATTTGAAAATTAAAATATGTATGAGCGTAAAGGCAGTAGGGAGACATATTCTAAGGATGCAGTTTATAAAAGTAAGAGAAAGTTGGCAGGCTGTGCAGAGATGTATAATGCAGGGGATACAATTTCAACTGGGGGCAGATTTATCAAGGGTCGAATTTCGAAGTTTTTTCCACTGGATTTTTTTTCCATTGGATTACTTCGCTTTCGAATGTCAAAGTCGAAGTTTTTTTTATCGATTTTGGCCGTTTTCAGTCTAAGTCAAATCGTTCAGCAAACCAGGTACACTGTAGCACACCAAACTTGAAGATCAGTGCATCAAATTTTCTTTATTGGCCCCAAAAAGTAGATACATGCAAATCATTCGATCATACAATGAAATCCATTGAATCGAACGATTAGAATGATTTCATCAAACAATATTCATTCGACTTCTAAAAACTTAGCCAAATGTTGGCTGTAGGTTCTAGAAGGTCCCCGTAGGCTAACATTGCAATTCTGCAGGTTTAGGGCTCTTACACATGACCGTTCCGACCTGCGCTCCCCTGCATTCCGTTTTTTGGCGTTCAGCCGCAGGGGAGCGCAGGAATAGACGCAAGTAATTATTTGAAATGGGGCTGTACTCACTCAGGCGCGTGTAGGCACCGAACGCAGGTTCAGACGCAACATTCTGCATTTTTCCTGCGTTCGGCGCCTACACGCGCCTGAGTGAGTACAGCCCCATTTCAAATAATTACTTGCGTCTATTCCTGCGCTCCCCTGCGGCTGAACGCCAAAAAACGGAACGCAGGGGAGCGCAGGTCGGAACGGTCATGTGTAAGAGCCCTGAAGGTGGCGAAGTGTCAAACTTTTTTAAAGAGACAGTACTTCGATTTCCGAACTCAAACTTTTTTACTTTGAGTCAAAGTCGAATTTAGGCCTATTTGATGGTCGAAGTACCCCAAAATTAGTTTGAAGTTTTTACAAAATTCACTTCGACCCTTTGTAAATCTGCCCCCTAATGTTTGTGAACTGCAGAAAGGGCAGCAATCATAGTTTTATATAAAATAACATATTGACTACACAAAACAGCAACACAAACACCAACACATTTCTATTGAACCTTTTCTGTAATAAGGGGTAGGTTTACTCATTTCTACTTTGCTCATCTGTACTATATGCAATAGAGTTTTACTATAAGTCAGCCAGAGTGTGCCTTGAGATGCATAATAGACCCTGGGAACAAAGGCTTGAGGGGGTTGGGGTTGTTCGGAGAAAAAAGTCTCATTATGGAGTGTCAGATAGGTTACTAGTTGATAATATTTCTCAATGAGGCAAGTTATAATTTTGTGGGGCTGGTGGGCTGATGACGCATAGCACACATTCTTAAAGAAAGTCCTGTAGCCTGAAAATAGCAAAGGAATACTGATGAACAATTGGAGTAAGCGTGTCCCAGAGTGCATCTTACATCAAACTGTTAGCACTAGAAAAGATTGAAAGCCTAAAACCACTGCCATGGGCACATTGAGAAAGAATTTTTTTGTAACATATTAAAATGAGCCATGACTTGCTAAAGCACATTACTTCACAGAAACATTTTGCTCTGATAACTAGATAGAATGATAAAATTCTTTTATGTTCTTCTGAACTCCAAGGCTACATATTCTGCCCAGTGGCAATTTTAAATGAACTCATTTTAGCTCTAACTCTTTCTCAGAATGAAAAAGTAGGAAATGTTCAATGACTCACAACATTCCACTGGTATTCTGGCTATTTGCGAAAAAGAGGCAATAAAATATAGTAACCACGCAGCTTCGCTTTAGCTGGAATATGGGAAATAAGTATAAAACTTTTAATGTTTGAGAAATATCATGACAAAATAGGTGTTATGTTTGTACACACTGTATCTTTGTAAAAATCCAATTTGTTTTGAAAATGCATGGCTATATTTTTGTGTACTTTAAATCCTATTGATTTTTGAGTTATGAGGAATAAACTGAGCTGAAACTACCACTTACAGGCAAACATTTTCATGATACCGGTAAAATAAGTAAGTAGGTTTAATGCAAAGGTAAAAAGAGCATTGCATCTAATTTAGTTCCATTTAAAGCATGAAATATATAATTCCATAATGAATAGTAGCTGAAAATGGCTCAGAGGGTACAAAAACTGGTGGAACGCACCAGGAAGGCAAAATATGATATTAGGGAGAAGCTATCACTTAGACTCTACTGTATCTCCCATCCAAAACTAAATCAAACTGCTGTAAAATCTTTATACTGACACTGGATGCAAATTTGCTGAATCTTTTCAGAGTTAGGATTGCGGTATTTCCAGTGTTGGGCATCAAAATGACATCTGCACATGATTCTTTAAACAAAAGAATGGTGAACTTATTGATGTTGGGTATTGTGAGTTCTCCAGTAGGTGTCCTTGAGAATGGTCACAGCAGCTTCTGAACTATACAGAAGTAGAAAAAGTGGCCTCTGGCACAAGTTACTTATGGAGGCACATATATCAAAGGTCAAATTTCAAATTCATGTGAGTTTTTAAAAACTCCCCTAAATTCAAAATTTATTAAAATAATCAAATTTTTTAAAACTCAGATGAACTTGAAAACTCTTATCGAATTTGATTTGAGTTTTAAAAACTCAATTTGAGTTTTTTTTTATGTTAGGAAGGCTGCAAACAACTCAAAATCGATCCCTGAATCTCTCCCATTGATTTCAACAGCAATTCGGCAGGTTTTAGTTGGCGAATAGTCAAATTTGAGTTCTTAAAAGGCCAGATAAATCATTTAAATGATAAATCTCGAAAATCAAATTCAAATCGAATTTGAATAACTCCTTAGTCGAATTTGACCATCAATTAAATGCTAATTCTTGATAAATCTGCCTCTTTATGAATGGTGTCAACTCATATAATAAATTAGTTTCTTATGTGACACTGAAAACCATTCTATTCCAAATATACAAGACTAGATTGTTGCAATCTTATGCGTATTCTTCTAATCCTAGTTATCTTTGCTTGACCTTTTTTTCTTTTCTCTTCTCAGCAGCCCTGACAAACTCAGATTTACCCTTACACAAATGTATTCAGATAATCCTTCTTTATTTATAAAATGGGCAACAGGAACGGATACAGATCTGGATTTAGAAAATCAGTGCACATTGCACAGATGATGCAGAATTAAATTGGAAAATGTGCCAGTGTTACTTAGTTTAATGAGAACAGAATCCTTTTACATGCTGCCAATATAGAGAAAATGGAAGCTATTTCCAGCTTTTCCATCTGAAATATTAGGAGATTAGGGCTCAATGTTGTACAGCAGACTGTAATAACCTCTCAGCTATACAGATTTCATTAGGATGGCTCTGTGTCTGAGATTATCTCCCTGAAGAGCAAACATTCATGGGCTGATCTGCCTTTGTGCACTTTCAAACATTCAACGTTAAGAAAGCTAAAATTATGATTTGAAGGATATATTTAAAAGCCCTGATATGAAAGCACTGTAATAAACATTATTAGTACGAGAATTGAGCGAAACTGGACTATTTCTTTCTCTGAAAAATTTGCAAAAGTGTGGAAAAATTTGTGAAACAGCAACATTTTGCCAAATGCATTGGAGTCATTGGGAAGGTAAAATTAAATTGCAGTTAGGGCATTCTTAGCTCTCCAATAACATAAGCAGTGGCCTATCTTGTTAGAGAAGCTTATTTCCTCTATGCTACAACTATTCTTCATAGAAAAAATAAGGTTCCCTTGCTGCCAATTTCTTCCAAACATGGCACTCAGATAGCTTCTTAGATAGACAGGTGGAGGGATCTGATTGGCTGATGTGGAAGGCAAGGGGCACATAATAATGTCTTGGAGAGATTCTCGTGTGAAATATTCACCACTGATAGATAAACTGTGGGACTACCTGCCCTGTCCAAAGGCTAGCAAGAGCAACATCTAAAATGAATACTCATTTTCTGTGATGATACTATAGCACAGTATACTATATATTTTACACCATTTATTTATACCACTGTCATGTTCTAAGCAGGGTTCAGACCATGATGCAAATTTACTAAAGGGCAAAGAGGCCGTTGCTAGCGAAAATTCGCCAAGATGACACTTCGCTGGTGCATTGCCAATTTACTAAAAGGTGTAGAGGACAATTTGCTAGCAAAAGAGCTCAGCGCTAATGAATTTCGCTACATCCTCACCAATCTTATGTCGGTGTAGGTCGAAAAGTCATAAAAAAGACAAAACGCTGGTGTTTTTTCATTTTTTAAAGTGGGATTGGGTTTAAAAGTTGAATATATTTTTTTAAAAAAATGTTTTTAACTATTTGAAGCTCATGCCACATTTGTTTTAGGGTGGGCTCATTTCTTGGAAAATAAATCTTTTTTTCTTTATTTTGCTTCCTTGAACAATTTTAATATGTGGCCACTTCAAGCTATTTCACCAACATCTCTACTGAAGGTGTATATAAGACCTATATGTACCCTCACTATTTACTGTGTTAACAAAGTTTCGCTAGAAGAAAGTAACGCTAGTGAAAGTTTGCATAGAAATTCTCACAGTGACAAATTGTCTCTGGCGAAATGTTGCCAGCGTTCGTCTGCTGAGACATAATTTTGCATTTTGATGAATAAGCGTATGCGCTTTGAATTAATGTCTGACAAAGTTGCGAAAAGTGTGGCAAAGCCTTCCGATGAGAAAATTCAGTTTTGGTAAACCCCCCCCCCCCCAAATGGTAAACCACATGTATGGGGAGAGAATGGTTAGACACTGGCCTAGATCACATGGCCAGTTAGAAGATACAGCCCCTACACTCATATAAGCTTCTTGATGTGCCTGCACCCGGAGCCTCAGCCCAGATACATAAATATGGAGCAGATATATCTGTGGGCCAAGGATCCACCGTGTGTGGCACTGGCCTAAAGTGATATTGATACTAAAAAACTACTCTTCAGAATATTAATGTACCGTATATATTCAGGTATAAGCTGAGTTTTTCAGCATCCAAAATGTGCTGAAAAAGTCTACCTTAGCTTATACTCGGGTCAGCGGGCAGTAGCTGAGATTGCAGTCACTTTTAATCATTCCTATACCAACAGTTCACTTGGGGAGAGACTGCAATATCACACAGCGCCCTCTGTTGGTTATATGAAAGAATAGCAGTGCTCCCTCTGTTGGTTGTATGAAAGAATAACAGTGACTGCAATATCACACAGCGCCCTCTGTTGGTTATATCAAAGAATAACAGTGACTGCAATATCACACAGCACCCTCTGTTGGTTATATGAAGGATTAACAGTGATGGCAATATCACACAGCACCCTCTGTTGGTTATATGAAAGATTAACACCCTCTGCACATGGTAGTGGGACAGTGGGACAATGCACACAGTAATCTGTTTGGCAATTCTCTGTCACCATCAACTTTGCAAAGAAGTCCAGTTGATCGCTGGGGGGGTTGCTTTGGCGGAATGTGTGCTGCTGGGAGACAGGGCTGTAGTTGTGTCTAGGCTTATACTAGAGTCAATAAGTTTTCCCAGTTTTCGTAGGTAAAATTAGGTACCTCGGCTTCTACTCGGGTCGGCTTATACTCGAGTATATACAGTACCTATAGTTCATTTTGATTGTTTTGAAGTTCCTAAACCTGACTGTTTTGCCAACTCAACTTTCCCTTTTTTAAAATGCCAGTTGGAATGTCTAACACTAATGGACTACTGCAGCACAAATACAGTATGTCATTCCCTCATTGAGGAACATGGGCTAGGTAATGTAAAATTACCAAGGCTACTTTTATGGAAAAATTAAGTTAAAGTGCATGCAAAGACAATGTTATGATATAGATCAGTGCTGTCCAATTTATATGGTACAGAGGGCCCGAATGTTTCGAATAGACATGATGGAGGGCCGATAATGGAAGCCAGTGTTAGCCACTCCCTGTTTTAGACCACACCCACTTTAAACCACACCCATGTTACCGCAAGACCATGTCCACATTAATAGATTGGGGGAAATATGATGGCTGCTGGAGGGCTGTATGATGGATGGCTGCTGAGCTTGCTGGTACAGGTATGGGGGGGCAGTTTAATGGATGGCTACTGGTACAGGTATGGGGGCAGTATGATGGATGGCTGCTGGGCTTGCTGGTACAGGTACAGGAGGCAGTAATATAAATGAATAAGTGTTGTACTTTTTCTTGCTTTCTTTATTTATAAACCATCATGGTAAGTAGGGATATGGTAGTGCAGGACAGGGGGGGTGCTGATTGAAGTGCTTGCCTAGGGTGCCAAACTACCTTGGCCCGGCACTGGCAGGGATGCCACTCATATGTGAAAAAAATTAAGTCATATTAAGACATACCCTTAAATCCATATACCTCCTCCTCCCCTGTGTATACTACAGTACCCCAGCATATGATTAAACACCTTAGGGACCCCTAACAATACTTTTCAAATGCTAACAAACCCCCAGAACAAATACCAGGCTTATGTTCCATAGGGATCATAGGTCAGGCAGAGTATGGCAAACACAGGGTGCAAAGAGCAGGCAAAGTATGACACACACACAGGGATTACAGTCTGAATTTGAGGTTTAAACAATGCAGGGGCCAGTTACTCTCTGTAGTGATACATTTTAAATCTTACAAATGGTAAGCAGACACAGCAGGCAGACTTTGATGTGGAGGGCCACATATGGGGGGGGGTCGCGGGCCACCAGTTGGACAGCCCTGATATAGATGGAAAACAGTTTAATTTCTGGTGTCAGTATCTCTTTAAGCCTTATACTTGTAATACTTTGACCAATTGTGTGCCATAGTTCTCTCTGAACTCTTAATTTTCATTATTGGTGTGGTGTGTACAATGTCAAAAGTAAACCAACCGATCCAGACAAAATTTCATAAGTAAACGTTTAAAATAAGTGGATGTAAAATTGGTGAGAGTACTATTCTAAGCATTTTTGCAAATAACATCCCTTATTTTTTTTCAATTTCAGGATATTAAAGGATACATGTACTGTTAATATGAACGAATTTTGTTACAACCACAAAACCTGCTGGTCAGTTTCTGACCAAGATTTAGTCGAGACAGTTGTCAGGAGAAAGAAACAGGGCTGGTCTGATGTTTAGAAACAGTACATGTATGCCTTAATATCTTGTAATTTAAAAATACAAATATAAATGAAAAACTGCAGAGTAATTAGAATAGAATTTCATCAGTTTTACATTCACTTATTTTAAAAGGTTACTTATCCTTTAAATGCTATATAAATGGAAAACTCGAAAATGAGATGTTCTTAGTAAAAGTGAGGATTGTTTTGTTCAGAATTTGCTCTAAAAATTGTTTGTTCAGAAAACAAAAACCCTGAAAGAAAACATTTTGTGGTATAGCAGCTCTCTACGTACTCTCATTGTTAGTCATGCAGCAGGAGCCTGTTATCCAGAATGCTCGGGATCTAGGGTTTTTCAGATAATGGATCTTTTTATAATTTAGATCTTCATACCTTTAAGTCTACTAAAAAATCATGTAAACATGAAATAAACCCAATAGGCTGGCGTTGCTTCCAATAAGGAATAATTATATCTTAGGTGGGATCAAGTACAAGCTACTGTTTTATTATTACAGAGATGAAAGAAATCATTTTTAAAAATTTGGATTATTTGAATAAAATGGAGTCTATGGGAGATGGCCATTCTGTGACTTGGAGCTTCCTGGATAACACGTTTCCGGATATCGGATCCCATACAGTACCTGTATTAAAGTTTATGTGGCTCAGGACTCTTGTCAGTGTTCTGAATATACTGTATATGTGTGTGTATATATATATATATATATATATATATATATATATATATATATACATATATATATATATATATATATATATATATATATACATATATATATATATACATATATATATATATATATATATATATATATATATATATGGTGGTTTTGTGTACATATTTTAACAGCCAATATACATTTACACAAAATATATTCCACTGCATTCATGAAAAATTTTAATGTAATTTGCTTATGTAAAAAATGTATTTGTTTCTTTAATTTTTTTAGGGGAAGGAACAACTCCTAAAAAAGTTAATGGTTATCCAAAGTACAAACAAAATTATAGTAATAAAGTAAACTTGCTCAATGTGCATTTCTGGGCACTTTTGCAATTTGCATTCTAAACATTTTTTAAAGCCTTTTAACGTTATTAGCAGTCCATACCTGTGTCAATAAAAGCATTGAGTCCATGTTTTTTAAATTTTTTTGCCAGTGGGGAGATGGGCAAAAGTGTGCTGAAGAAAGGAGAAAACCTGGTGGACCCACGGGCCCTGCCGACACAGGCCTGCTCCCCCAGGCGGGCTGCTAGCCATGCCCCCGCCACACAGCTTGGGCAGCACTTCCTATTTGCAGCCGGGACCTCCCCACTCCCCCGCGGCTGCAAATAGGAAGTGCTGCCCAAGCTGTGTGGCGGGGGCATGGCTGGCAGTTACAATATGGAGTAGCTGCAGCTGGCAGCTGTCCTGGGTTGACACACCAAAGGTGTTAGCCCAGGACACCACAATCTAATACTGCACAGAAGTACAATCTGAGAAATTAGTGTTATGATTACTTGTAAGTGGAAGTTGCCCTATACAGAAACATGCAGAGAAAAGATCCTTAAAAAAAGAACTGCATTTAAAGTAAAATGAAAGCCCTTTCTGCATATTTCATTCAAAAGACTAAAATATTTGTGAATAAGAAAAGTAAGATTTTGACTAGGGGCAATCACAGAAAACAATGCATTGTGTAATTATACCATGATTCTGCACCCCACATAAGGCAGTTAAAATATTCAACTTGATAAAACCTAACTATTTGAATGGTCGAATCCTTGCCTTCTTCTGACCGATTTGTCCTTTTCATGTACATGACTGCAGCAGATGGTAATCACAGATGGGCTGTTTGATTTGATCACAGTACTGAGGTTCCATTTCTTTAGAAGGAATCATGGCAGTGACTATAAGTGCACTTAACTATACGGCACTCTTTAACATACAGCACTTTCCATTTTAATTAGCAAAATTATTCTTTTGTCTTTGCTTTCAGTTACTGATTTACTCCATAAATATCTCTCAACGGGGCAGATTTACTAAAGGGCAAAGTGGCAAACTCTGGCGAGAATTTACTTAGTAAATTAGCGTTGCCCCAGCGAATTTTTATCTGGGGAAGTGTTGGGTGCGATGGGTGCGAAGCCGTCGCTGACTAATTTTTGCCACTTAGTAAATTTACCCCCAAGTCTTTAAATGCCTTGTTAGATGGCTGTGATATGTGGCTATATATATCTATATATAACTTGAATCAGACGCTTGCACTCTGAACCATTCTTCCATAAGCGTGGGTGCAGGGTCAAAGCATTTATGTATAGTTCAAGAGGACCCACACTCCTTGGTTAGTGAACCAAAAAATATTTTTCAAACTTGTGCATCTAACATTTCGACCCACATTAGGGCCTTGATAAACGTTGGATGCACAAGTTTGAAAAATAAAAATATTTTTTGGTTCACCAACCAAGGAGTGCGGGTCCTCTTGAACTATATAGCTGGTGATATCTGCTTTATAAACCCATATGGCAGACAGTCTCATTATGGATGTACTGAGCAAATGAATACACAATACATTATTTATTTAGTGCTATGTATAATGAGTAACTATTTTTTACCCAAGCATATCCCATCAGTATAATACAGAGTAAGATGCTTTTATTAAAGCTAATATTGTATGTCAGGGGACATATTTTTCCTATACATCGACCTCTCATTGAACTGCACACTTCATGGTGATTAGACAATGTATTTTCTCATGAAAGCAAAGAGAAAAATGAAAATGGAAGTTCACTTATTAAAGGGTCACGGAGAGTGCAACTTGCACAGGGTCCTGTATAGGGCAGTTGTTAAGCCCAGGGTCTCTGGTGTGGATAGGGGCAGCTGACATCTTGCCTTATAAATAAAAGGCTAAATAAATGTAAAACTATACAACCAATTACAGAAATACACTGGCACTCACGGCAGGTTCAAGCAGGGAGATCCCCTTGCTTGTTTATTTGCAGAAATGCAAAGTTTCAGGGCTATAATACCCCTTTGTCAAGCAGGGGTATAGCCCCGAAACGTTGTAATTGATTGCTTGGGAGGGTGCCGATCCCTCCAACACCATGAATTTTTAATCGTTTTAGAGTAATACAGAAAACTTGATTTACATGATATGTATTATTTTAGTTTTTACTGGTTTAGTAGAACATTGTCCTATATGACCAACTACCATCAAATGTACATTGTAGAAGACCTAAAAGATCATACTGGCTCAATTATAGCCTTTATTAAGTTAGCGACATATTGGCATGTCCCTGGGTCTGTGGACAATATGGCCCACCATCTGTCAAAAAAGTCTCCATGCCATCAATAAAAGCCATAAGACCTGCATGTAACCAACTGTGGTGAACATCACCAGCTAAGCTGTTCCAATTCTTTGTTAAAAACAAACATGAACAGCCTTAGTATTAGGTAAAACAGTTGTCCTTTTATTCAACTTGTACTGATTTTCATGCAATATACTTTGTTTTTTCTATTTAAAAAAAAAAAGTCTAAAGGAAAATAAAATCCAATAAAATCAGACTAGTAAATCATAAAATGCTGCTGCACTTGGTTTCCTAGCAAAATCATTTTTTGTCAACAAATGTGTTTTTCTAACTGAATTGTAATTTCTATCCTTATTCCTGCCAGTGGTTACATCCATGCTTTACAACATGCAGGTCATTAACTGCATAGCCACAATCAAGATGCTTGTTGAATTATCTGGGCAAAACCATGGCAAAGACTTTCTTCTCTGCAGAAGGTGAGAGCACAAAGAAAGAAAATTAAAATATGAAGTCATTTATTATTTCTCTAAAAAGAATGAGGTGTTGAATGATTCTCTTTGGCTGATTTTATTTTGATTCTTTTCTAGGGCATCTGTTTTTTTGCTTCAAAAAAAAAATATTTTATAGAAAATGTGTGATAAAATATTAGTCTGTTAATGCAATCAATACATGCACATGCATATCTTCAATTATTCAAATACATTTTAGTCTCTACATAATAAATTATAGTTTCTACTTTCAAATGACCCTGGAGAACACTTGAATACAAAGTTAGCAATACTACAAAATGACTGCTGGTAAAGGCAGAGTTCTGGTCAATAAGAAGTGGCTTCAGCTGTTTGGTTGAACAGTATAAAGAAATAAAAACTAGCGCTACTAACCTACTTAGGTAGGTAGAAAGGCTGTTTCGCGATGAATCCAGATTTGTAGCATAAAAAGTCATGAAAACAGAAATGAAGGCCAAAGATGGTGAGTGTTCATTAATTAAAGGAGAAAGAACAGCCCAATGAAGGGAGGTTTACCCGAAGAGAAATAGGCAGTTACCAAGGTAAATAACCTGGTTATACTTGTGAACCTGTGAGTTTTAAAACAACAAGTACTATTGATGCCAGACATACATAATGAATCTGTTCAAGCATTTGAACATATTGTTCTCATTGAAATGAGGAAACTGTGGGATACAAATAGTGGGACTCGCATTAATAACTGAAATAAAAGCGAGTTTAATGATATTCACTCTCTACAGAATAATAACCATATCATCATCCGCAAACCTGATAAAGGTGGCAGTGTAGTAGTTCTTGATAGACAAGATTATATTACTAAAGCCCTCAGCCCAGGGCATTATACAGTGATCGTTTATGATCCCACTACTACCATAAAAAAACAAATTGATTTAATAGTGGAAGAAGCATGGAGAATCTGATAATAGATGACGCTGAAAGAGACTATTAATGTAATCATAGAATATTTTACCTAAAGTACATAACACAATCATTAAGCCTGCAGGACGCCATATTGTCTCAGGAGTAGGGTCAGTACTTGAACCCTTGTCAACTTACCTTGATTATTTTTTACAGAATGAGGTATAGAAGATTAAAGAGGTTGTTCAGCTTTCAATTAAGTTTTAGTATGATGTAGAGAGTTATTTTCTGAGACAATATGCAATTTGTTTTCAGTTTTTTATTATTTTTGGTTTTTTAGTTATTTTGCTTTTTATTCAGCAGCTCTCCAATTTGCAATTTCTGCAATTTGGTTGCTAGGGCCCAAATTACTCTAGCAACCATGCTGATGTGAATCAGAGATTGGAATATGAATAGGAGAGGGCCTGAATAGAAAGATTGTAACATAGCAACATACTGTATATTTTTTAGATGGTGTCAGTAACTCAATTTAAGTGCTAGAAAGAGTCCAAGAAGAAGGCAAATAATTCAAAAATTATAATAAAAAGAAAAAATGAAGACCAGCTGAAAGATTGCTTAAAATTAGCCATTCTATAAATGTTAGCTTAAAGATGAACCACCCCTTTAAAGTATGTCTCTGGAACACAACAAATGTATTATGTAAAATGAATGAGATTGATACTCTCCTATCTGACCTAATGTCATATGGAATAGATATACAGAGTCTCTACACACTATCCCCACACTGAGGGTATGTTATACACAGAAGTGTTTTCTTGATACTAGTTTACCTAATCAAAAAATATTTTTTCTGCTTGAGTGCCTAAATATGTCATACCATCCTACTAAAGGTAGGTGAAAGTGAGCTAACATTTATGCTACACATATTTATTTGCTTAAATGCCTGTGTGGCCTTGCTTATGTTGGTCAGACAACAATGAAGATGAAGACACAGATACAAGGCAAAAGGGCAATATAAGACATTTTAAAAATACACTGACAGATACAGAGGTATCAAGACATTTTATTGAGTTTAAACATAATCCAATGCAATTAATGTGGTATGTTTTAGATGAAGCAACAGTGCACTGAAGGGGTGATGATGGGTAAAATGATTCATGGAGTCTTAAGCCATTGAACTATGATACTGTACTAAATTATGTTTTTGATCATTGCAGGTCCTGGTATTAATAAAGAACATACTGGCACTTTAGACAAGATAAAGATAAGAGTATAGAATATATAGCAAATATGCAAGATATTGAACCCCTGGGTAATATCAACCATAATGTGATCTCATTTAATGTTTGGTGCAAAAAGCAAATATACAACGACAAAAAAAACCCTGAAATTCAGAAAAGCAAATTATAGCGCCTTAAGGGCTGCCCTTCGGAGCATAGATTGTGTTTTCTGCTAAAAGCACACAACAGAAATGGTTGTCATTTAATATGATATTAAATCATTACTGTTCTCTGTTTATATCCTTAAGAAGTAAATGTAGACACACTTAAAACAACCCTACATGGCTTAATACAGAGGTAAAGAGGTTAATAGTAATGGTGAGAAAGGCAATTAAAAAATGATAAGTCTTTGTGGACAGGAGTCGGAGATCACAGACCCACCTCATAACTAGTCAGTGGCTGACTTAGGATATGGTACATAAAATATTAATGTGAACAAGGTGCCAGGGCCGGATGGAATACACCCTCAGGTACTAAGAGAGCTTAGCTCAGTTTAAGACTGGCATCTATTTCTGATTTTCTAAGACTCACTTTCATCTGGTATGGTACATATGGATTACAGGAAAGCCGATGCAATTCCTATATATAAAAAGCGACTATGATTTCAGCCTGGTAATTATAGGTCAGTAAGCTTGAGATTGGTGGTGGGAAAATTATTTGAAGGCTTGTTAAGGGATAACATTTCAATTTTTTTGTCCTGGTGAATGTCATTATGAGCAGTAATCAGCATGGCTTTATGAAGAATAGGTCATGTCAGATAAATTTGATTGCTTTTTATGATGAGGTAAGTAAGATGCTGGACAGCTGGAGGAGGGGGGGCATTAGATGTCATTTATTAGGATTTTGCAAAAGCATTTGATACAGTGCCCCATAAATGGCTTTCTAAACTAAGGGCTGTTGGGCTTAATAAGGATGTTTGCATATAGAGAGAAAACTGGCTACAAGATCGGCTAATGAGGGTGGTTGTTAAAGGAGAAGGAAAGGTTGAAACTAAGTAAGCTTCATCAGAAAGGTCTACATGAATACACTAGTAAACCCTCAAAGTAATGCTGCTCAGAGTCCTCTGTCAAAAGAAACACCACATTTCTTTCCTTCTATTGTGTACACATGGGCTTCTGTATCAGACTTCCTGTTTTTAGCTTAAACCTCAAGGGCTTGGGCTTGAGCATGCTCAATTTGCTCCTCTCTCCTCCCTTCCCTGCTGTAATCTGAGCTCAGAGCTATGAGCGAGCAGGGAGAGAATGAAGCAGGAAGTGATGTCACAGCAAGCTAATATGGCAGCTGCTATCATAAACAAAGACAGTGCCTAGAGCTGATTACTCAGGTATGGAAAAGCATTCTAAAGAATAAAAATGGTGTTCTAGCTTGCACTGTTGTGGCTAACCTATTGGCAATAAACTGCCTTGGTAGCTTTACTTCTCCTTTAATAGTACATTCTCTACTTGGAGTAAGGTTCTTAGTGGGGTGCCTCAGGGTTCTGTTTTGGGTCGACTATTATTTCAGTTGTTCATTAATGACTTGGGGAAGGTATTGTAAGTAATGTATCAGTGTTTGCAGATGACACAAAACTATGCAGCCTAATTAATTCCATCCAGGATGTGGCATCCTTGTGACAGGATCTTGACAAACTGGCAATCTGGGCAGCTAAGTGGCAGATGAGATTCAATGTTGATAAATGTAATGTCATGCACCTGGGATGTAAAAATATGCAAGCCACGTATACCCTTAATGAGACCGCACTAGGCAAATCCATAATGGAAAAGGACCTTGGAGTCCTTGTAGATAATAAACTTGGCTGTAGAAAGCAATGCCAGTCAACAGCTTCAAGGGAAAATAAGGTTTTGAACTGTATTAAAAGGGTATTGATTTACAGCAGGAAGGGCGATAACAAAGCTGGTAAAAGGTATGGAAAATCTAAGCTATGAGGAAAGACTGACTAAATTGTGGTTGTTCACACTGGAGAAGAGGTGCTTAAGGTGGGATATTATAACTATGTATAAATAAATATGGGGATTTTAAAATAATCTCTCTAATCTTTTATTTACCAGTAGGTCTTTCCAGCTGACATAAGGTCACCCATTCCCATTAAAAAAAAAAGGAGGTTCTGGCTAAATATTCGGAAGGGCTTTTTTTACAGAGAGAGGTGAAGATGCTGAATTCTCTCACTGAACCAGTTGTACAGGCTGATACATTAGATAGCTTTAAGAAGGGTTTGGATGGCTTTTTAGCAAGGGAGGGAATACAGGGTTATGGAAGATAGGTCATAGTACAAGTTGACTAGTCCGTTTGCCATCTTGGAGTCAGGAAGGATTTTTTTTCATCCTCTGTGGAAAATTGGAGAGGTTTCAAATTTTTTTGTTTTGTTTTTGCCTTTGTTATGTCTTCCAATGGATCAATTAACAGTTAGGCCTATGGTAAAACTGGTGTGTTTGATTCAGAAACACAACTATAGTTTATATAAACAAGCAGTTGTGTAGCCATGGAGTCAGCCATTCAAGCCCAAGATACACAGTATCACAGTATACACATTTAATTTTAGACCGCCATTTGGCAGAAATGATTGTGCGGAGAATTAGTTACCTATTTTGATTGGCAAATTGAAAAGTGCCAGGTTGTAAGTAGGCACTATGGCTATATGAGGTGTTGGTGGAATTACTTTTCACCTGTGAGGATACCAACTTTTAACACTGGTCCCTACACAGTGCATGGAGTTTTTACCATTTTTAACTTAATCCCAATTTAAAGGGCAACTAAACCTACATGTATTGAACATGTTAGAGTAATAATTGACGCTGGGTGCAGAATGTACTGCACTCTATGCCCCTACTCTTTCTGTTTTGATGTTTATTTCTTCATTAGCCTTATGACGCTGATCATATTTGTATTTGAATAGGGAATCAGGCTTAGATTATTCCCCCTGGTCCA
This sequence comes from Xenopus petersii, assembly GCA_038501925.1. Lineage (NCBI taxonomy): Eukaryota > Metazoa > Chordata > Amphibia > Anura > Pipidae > Xenopus > Xenopus petersii. The sequence goes on from CM076685.1 coordinate 38,008,499, forward strand.
TTTCTGCTGTATGGGATCTGGGCCACATGGGGCTCTGAAACCCTTGGGATAACCCTTACAATTCCCTATAACTGTCTCCAAATAGTGCCACATCATGTTACTCTGTTTTTGTCTTCAAGAATCTCCTTATGTCCCTATTTTATTTGTAAGCACAATAGCCTAAGTAAGCTGAAGTTCTACTACACCTTGCCTTCATACCTTCCACATAGTGAAGGCCCATTTCTTTGTGTTAGAATCCAGTGTAATCCATGAAATCAATCTTATTCCAACAGAGATCTTCATCTCATTCTATTATATCATGTACCTCTTATATAGCATTACATTTCACAGTATGTTTTTTTCTAAATGAAAATCAACTTCTTTGGTAACCCTGCACAATGATAAGAGGAGTTTCATTTCCTATTTAAAAAAACAGACTCAGAGTTAGTCTAGCTCTTGTGTGAATCACAATGGATTGTTTATTTGCAATGTCAGGCGTGGAAAGGGATTTATTTACCTGCAATCAATTTTCTAGGCTCAACAATGTCTTATAATTCTGAAGCTCTTACATCAGTCAATAATCATAATAATAAATTGGGCTTGGAACAGCATGGTCTCTTAGTATCAGACAGAATTATATTCCATTCTTTTAAAACAAATGGAAAATAGCTGTAGCCCTGACTTTATACCATATTGCAGGACACATGTTAAAAGCAAAGAAGAACCAGATTTTTCCTCCCAATCACTGGTTTCTGTCGATTACATGTATCAAGAACTAATTTGTTAAACATAAACCTTACAAAATGAATCATTTTTAGTTATAGCAATTAAATCTGCTCAAAGGAATATTTCCTATAGTTTCAAATATTCACCATGTGGTTGAGAATATAGATGTCTATGAGGAGCTTGTGCAAGTTTTTTTATGAGATTATCATTTTTTTTCTGTATGTGTTATATATACAGGTATGGGACCTATTATCCAAACTGCTTGGGTTTTATGGATAATTCTATAATTAAGATCTTCATACCTTACTTAAATCTACTACAAAATCATGAAAACAATAAATAAATAAATAAATTGCTTCCAATAAGTTTTAATTATTTTGGATCAAGTAAAAGCGACTTTTTTATTATTGCAGAGAAAAAGTAACTAATTTTTAAAAATTTAGATTATTTGATTATAATGGAGTCTTTGGGAGTAGGCCTTTTGGTAATTCAGAGCTTTCTTGATAAGGGGTTTAAAGATAACAGATCCTATACCTGTATATATTTATAATAAAGGCAGATATCTATACAGTAGATACAGTATATATATGGAGAGAGAGAAATGTGCATGGTGATAAAGTAAGAAAACAGACTATGCTATAAAGTTATGTCAAGAATTCAAAAAGTCTTGCTGCTACTTTTTGGAAAAGGTCGCCTTAATGCTTGGTAACAAAAATAAAGTAATCTTTCTATGGAAAGAAAATGAAAAGTAACAGACAGGTCATTAGTAATATCATACCCATATGATATAAATTATGTGGGCCTACTTAGATATTTAAAACCCTAAATAAATGCATATCAAGCACGAAACATATTGGGCCAGATTCAGTTGCATGAGAAAATGTTTTGTTATGTCTTATCTCATAAAAACTTATAGGCGAGATTCAATTTGAGTGCAAAATTCCAGTATTCCAGTATGGCTCCATATCAAAAATGCTTGTTTAGCTGAAAGAAGCACAACATGATATTACAAGTCACAAGGGGATTGTACGATAATTGGCTTGCCCAAATAATACATTTTAACTTGTGTTCTTCTTTAAAAAGTTGTCTTCTGCTACTATTTTCAGTAGTCAGAAATATCAGTGGGAATAGTAAGGGGCAGATAGATATTGCTTTCTGTATATTTGAAAGTCACAAAGCACTGAGCTCCACATTACTGAAAGACCCCAAAATATTGTGAAAAACAAATAGAGGTTAAGGCATAAGAAGATACTCCGTTGTAGAAGACTCTGAGCAATCTAGATTATAAGAAAACCAGGATGACGGTGGTACAAAGAAGGTAGAAGCAGAAGATGAACAATTATGTCAAAAGCTGTAAAGAGATATTGAATTACAGGGAGTTGTTGCTTTTTATGTTGGAGCTTTTTTTTGTGGAATTTTGTGGCCAAGAGCCAGATTCTAGTAAGTCAAGCAAGCAATTATCAGAGAAAGAAAATGTCAGTTACAATTGTTCAGTTATAAGGGAAAGATTGAAAAATATATTTTCCTTTTATCCATTAGAGGGCACTATAATGTCAGCTAACAACTAATGCAGGGGAAGAAAAAAACATTTTCGTTCAAGCAGTTCCTGGAACTGGGATGAAATGATCTGATTTTATAATAAAGAAGTGTAATATTTGCAATAACCTGAGAATCTTTCAAGATATTTCAGTCGATTGTATCTCATCAAAAAGCTGCACAGAAATAACGGATTTACAGAAGACAATGGAAAATGTCTTTAACCATTTCTTTTTTTTATCAAATAATCCCAAAGAATATGCTTAATTGTCAAATCAGTTGTCCATAGATAATCATGTTACACAATTTCATTAAAGAAAGTGTTAAAATACATTTTATTTTATTATACTGTATTATACTTAAACTACAAACATTTGTCAACATTTCAGTCCAGGGATCTATCTATCTATCTATCTATCTATCTATCTATCTATCTATCTATCTATCTATCTATCTATCTATCTATCTATCTATCTATCTATCTGAGCTGATCTTATTAGACTGCTTTTAATCAATTCTGACTTTTAGAGGTTTTCAATTTTTTTTACACTAGGTTTTTGGCATATTGGTATTTTTAGTGTATTGTTCATCACTTTATTTTTCTTTGCCACTTTTTATATTCTAATATTTTAATAAATTCCATGACATTTTTGGTCTTAGAGTTTGTGAGTTAATTCATAGTTTTAAAAACCTAAAATCCAACCTTTAATAAATAAGCCTATTTGCCTCACCCTCAAAAGCACGTCCATAACTTCAGTGGCAATGAAAGAAAGTATCTGGAATCCACCCTATGTAAGTAATAAATGATTTTGCAACCATTTTAAAGTGATACGGATATGTTCCTTTAAAAAACCTTGAAAACTAAATAATGAGCAAAAAAAAGTTATTAGGTCCATTGTTTGCTCTCCTAAATACTTAATAGATGCCTTGCTTGAGGATCAATTTGAGTAAGATTTAGAGCTAAACACTTTCATGTTGCCCTAGATATTCTTGGAACTATGAATGAATTGCTAATACACCAATAAGGAGTCCTGGCCTAATGTTCATCCATAAAGGTTGGTTCAACACAGATACAGTATATAGGCTTCTGAAGAAACTGACGGAATGCTTGAGATCCAGTGTGTAGGCTGAAAGTCAATACAGAAATTGAAGTATATGCTATCACTGAATTATTGTGTACATATCAGTCAGATCACAATGCAGAAAGAAGTAATGTATTGATCCAGTGTGTAGGCTGAAAGTCAATACAGAAATTGAAGTACCGTTTAGGCTATCACTGAATTACTATGTACATAGTCAGATCACAATGCAGAAAGAAGTAATATATTGCTCTAATGCAACAGGAAAGGTGCTTTTAGCGTTCTGTCAACTGATAATGTCATATATTTATTTTGAAATGTCATTCAGTATCATAAAGTAAATACCTACACTTCTAGTGCATGAAAAGCATGTACAATTATTAAAAATATAAATATTTCACTTCTTTGGCAGAACGTTATCTTATGTACATATCTATGCTATTGTCCCATAGAGTTACAGTATTTACCACTTCCTGTCAAACTTTAATATAGTGATTGAACAGGGGTGGTTATTTCTTTTTGGCCACCATCTTCAGACCCAGTTGAATGTGTCTGGGAAACTTGGTGTCTACAAGGCCCACTAAAGAGCTCTGAGGGACAACCCTTCAAAAGACCAGGACCACATGAATGAGGCTTAGTCAGTTATAGGGCTAGCATTTGTCAGGAGTATGTTCCAGGAATGTAAAACACTCCAGCTACATATGGAATTTCTATAGTTAGGTCCATAAATATCTGGACAGAAACTTTTTTTTTTCTAATTTTGATTTTGTACATTACCACAATGTATTTTAAATGAAACAACTCAGTGCTAAAAAAAGGCTATAGTTCCTCACATTTTTATGCAATTTTTTTGTTCAACCCACCAATTACAGCTGAAAGTCTGCAGTTCAACTGCATCTGAGTTGTTTCATTTAAAATTCATTGTGGTAATGTACGGAACCAAAATTAGAAAAAAGTGGTTTCTGTCCAAAAATGTATGGACCTAACTGTATGTTACGCCTACTATGTGTCTTTGGGCGGTTATTTTTATTGGTGTTCCTGTTAGGCTTGGTTGCTGTTGTTTTGACACATGCCCAGTCTGGTAGCCACATACTTTCAAAGCTCCTCTGAGATGTTTATACTTCAATGATTACTCAGCAAGTCCAGTTGTTTAAGAATTACTTATACTAGATATACCAGGACCTGGATGAATAAAAATCATCATAGTCAAAACTCTGTTTTATTTGCAAGAACCTCTGGCATGCCATTTTTTTGTATACAACCTTCTCCTTTTCTCTTCTACTTAAAGAGGGGCTATCTGGGTAAGAAAGTCCAGCGTGACCCATTTTCTACCATAACTAGCTGATAGGGTTACAGGTGCAAAAACCTTTAGAGGCTGCTGTTAACTTTCTCTTAGTGCCAGTGCCAACAATAAAATTCACACTTTTGTGTCAAGAAGGTGTTGTTCCCCTACCTTGTTACACCTACACATGCAACTTACATGCAAAAAATCTAGGTATTTGGTGAAACATTACAGTTCCACTGCAAACACAGTTTGTAAAGTCATTTAGACATAGTTTGAACATTTCTTCTTTTGTGGGACATACACCAGTCTAGCTTACCTCGACATGTTCTTACCAGCATTTATACTCGCTAACCTGGTAAATATTAATACTTCCTGCAGTACTTCCACAGAATCACAACCATCACTGGTTTCCCTGTTCTTTTACAATATAATGCTTCCAACCCACTCTAGAGTTTCTTTTACAACATAATGATTCCAACCCATTCTAGAGTTTACCAGTTGTTTTTCCTGTTTTTTCTCCCTCTAGCGGCAAAACTTGATGGCAATTGTGGGCATTTATTTCAAGGACATTGAACACATTTTTGTCTGTTCCAATTATTGACCTTTCAAACAAATACAATGACAACTCAGTTCCTTCTCTATCATTTGGTTTTAATAACTTTGACTGTGTTAATCCAAAGCATTTATAGAATATATTTATTTCACTGTAGCTCTATAACTTAATTTGAGTCTAGAAGTTGAGCACTGATGAGAAAATGCCTTGTGTTAAGTACATTCTACAATCAATATGGTTGAGTTCATTCTGGGATACTTGGCAGAAGTAGGTTCTGCTATGGTGTGGCATAATAACCTACATGAATAAACATTCAAAATCAAAATAAAGACAATGCAAAAGTAGGACAAACTGAAAGGGTTACTTGTCACAAAGGGACATGAATTAACTCAATAATATAGCTCATATTTTATGAATTGTACCGTGGTTTCTTTTGTACTTTAAAAATCACAATATCAGAAGAATATCTCAAAATTTTTACCCTTGATAAAGAAAGGAAATAGATTGGTGGGAGATACGAATTGGCTACTTCGAAGGTCAAAGTAGCCAATTCGATGGTTGAAGTAGCCAAAAAAATACTTCGAAATTCGAAGTATTTTTTATTCTATTCCTTCACTCGAGCTAAGTAAATGTGCCCCTTGGTGTTCAGATATTTGTTTATGTTGTAAATAAATCTTGCAGAATATCAGGATTTTATGTAGAATCATGGTCTGTAAAGCATTCCTACATACCTGTTAATTGTAAAATCAGCTTTCCAACTTATACAATTGTATTACCAGTTTGGGTCTCTCAATAGATCAAGTGAGACAGTGTTTTAACTCTCTCTCATTTTTGTTTCAAACCGGCTGTCCTTTTTTTCTTGGCAATTTCAGTTGCTTATAAAAAGCTGATTACAATATTGTACAGATTTTATCAAGAGAAGAAAACTTGTCTTACTAGAGACCTCCATAGAGAAGAAAGGTTAATGGGTGTATTTGAAGGACACTGTACCTTTAAATAACTGAGAAACATACAGCCTGCCAGCCAGGAAGAACTTACCAAAATAATGCAGATAATGTTATTTCGGAGCTATTGAAAGGGAAACACCACTTATGTGGCAGTTTCTTCAGAGTCCTCAGAAGGAATCCCTTTGGCTTTCCATGCACTGAGAAGAGCATGCTTTGCTCTTCAGGGCCCTGACAAGAACCTCCTTTACTTCAGCACTTTTCTGTCCCTACTGACTTTTAACACACAGTAATACCTGGGATTTTGCAGCACCTTGCTTTCACTCTACTGCTTCTCTCTACCAGGACTTCCCCTCCAGTCCTTCCTTCCAGACAGGTTCCAGGACCCAGGAGGTGACTCTTATTCCTTAAAATGGCAATTTTCTATTTAGAATTACCCAAAGTCACATCTATTTACAGTCTTTGCAACGTTAGAACTGCAATAATTCCATCCTTTCTGCACCCTATGGGAACTGAGTAAAATGCCAATACAGTTCTTCTCATGACTGGCAACCAACAAAACATATTCTGTGTGATATTAGTCTTATATATCCATGAGTTCAGTATATTTCCAGAATCAACAGATTGATTTAGTTTGTTAGTGATAAGAATTTGACATTGATGAATGTGTGCATGATTGTACATCTGGACAAAGTAGGCTTAAGGCTGAAGTTGTGGGAAGGTCTAGACATTTTATTACACTTCTAGCATTTTTTGTGAAAATTTAGTTCCGTTGTCAGAACACTGTCTGACTTTCCTGCTACCATCAATTTAATTATAGATCCTTGGCAATGTTGTGATTCACAAGGTCTTGTTACTATCAGCCCTTGGTGGCCTGATGCTATTCCCTACTGATTGACTCATCTGTCCATGCAACATTTCTTTAAAGACACAGGCCATAATAAGCAAATGTAAGACTTGGTCACAGTTCAATTTATGAGTAAAATATCTACTAGGAGAAATGGTAATGCAGGTATGGGACCTGTTATCCAGAATGGTCGGGACCTTGGGTTTTCCGGATAAGGGACCTTTCCATAATTTGGATCTCCATACCTTAAGTCTGCTAAAAATAATTTAAACGTTAAATAAACTCAATAGGATTGTTTGCCTTCAATAAGGATTGATTATATCTTAGTTTGGATCAAGTACAAGGTACTGTTTTATTATCACAGAGAAAAAGGTATACGTTATAAAATTTTAAACTATTTAATTAAAATTTAATTAAAATGGAGTCTATGGGAGACAACCTTCCCATAATTAGGCGCTTTCTGGATAATGGGTTTCTGGATAATGGATCCTATCCTATATATATGTATATCACTAGAAAAAAGTTTTACCTCATTGAGGGGTTATTATTTAAAATAGTTCAGTGCCTCAGAGAAAGGGCATTCTGATGAAAATAGTTTATCTCCTAATTCAATTTTAGGGTGAAGACACACAGAGGTACTAGTAGCAGCTACTCGTCAGGGCTACAAAATAGACAATAGCGATAACTGCTTTTACTAAGACACGGGGAGGCACATTTATTAAAGGTCAAATTTCGAATTCATGTGAGCTTTTAAAACTCTATTAAATTTGAATATACTTAAAATTCGACTGGGGGTTATTTATGAAAATAATCGAATATCTAAAACTCGGACAAATCAAATTCGACATAACTTGAGTTTTTTCTCTGAAATTGTCCTCTGGACCTCCCCCATTGACTTAAACATGGTAAGTTTTAGGTGGTGTCGAATTCGAGTTCTTAAAGGGCCAGAGTGTGACAAATCTCGAAATTCGAATTTGCATTAAAACTTGAGTTTAGATAATTCACAATTCGAATTTGAAAGATTTGACCATAAAAATTTTTTGAAAATTCAAATTACAATTTTCCTTTCAACCCTTAATAAATCTGCCCCTATGCTTGACAAAGGGGTACTGCCCCGAAACGTTGCTTTTCTGCAAATAAAGACACAAGGGATTTCCCTGTTTGAATTGCCGTGTGTGCCAGTGTATTTCTACTATTGACCTTGGGGAGGGTGCCGATCCCTCCAACATTGAGCACCTGGCTACTCTGACTGAAGGCCTGGGTGTGCGAGCCGACATCTCTAACTGGCCTACATGTGTTTTAGCAGAGGCAAATCTCAGTATTATCAATGGCAGGGTATTTTTGGCATTACTACTAGTAGCTCTGTTTGTCTTCACCCTTAGACTGTCACATAGAGCCAGATGCAATTTAATGTACAAAAATAGGGCCAAAATTAAAAAAATATTTCAGTGTACGTTATTACATTTTTTTAACTGTTTATAAAGTTATTCATGAATAAAGTTGTTCGTTCATGTAATTGCATTACATTGCAATGTTTTATCTGCATTCCTGGCTATGACTCTTGAAACAATGTAGCAGAAGCCAGTGATTAACAGACCTGGAGGAGACAACTGCAGTGTTAAACTGGCTTGCCAAGATACTAAGAGAAATCCAGTTAGGTCTAGCCCTAGTGGCTCTGTCGCCACAATTGACACCTCAGGTCTTCCAATGAATCCAAGAGCCCCCAGTCTGACACTAGACATCTGCAACATTATTTCAAGATCACATCCAATTGTCAACCAATGTGTTACAATTTAAATTACATTACTGGAAACCATTTATTTTCTAATGGTCCTAGAATTATCTATTGCAAATTTTTCTTAAAAGACCAGTAACATAATTTTTTAAAAAAGATAACATGAAAAAAAACCACCAACACTTTTAACTTAAAATTCGCAAAGTCTTTATTAAGAAATTACTTACCGATTCTCTGCATGCGCTCCTCTTCAGAAACGGCGGCAGGGAGACGATCCACTGCGTGGTGCTCGATTTCTCCTCCCTGCCTTCTATCAGAGAAATCGAACGATGCACGATGGATCATCGCCCTGTCGCCGTTTCTGAAGAGGAGCGCATGCAGAGAATCGGTAAGTAATTTTTTAATAACAGCTTTGCGATTTAAAAGTTAAAACTGTCTTGGTGTTTTTATTTTGTTAAAAATAAACAATTTTTTTTAAAAAAAAATTATGTTACTGGTCCTTTAAATACCACTGTCATAATAATTTTAAGTTGAACGTTCTCTAAAATATAAGGAAATATAAACCCCCGCAATGCTCTATAATGCTCTAGTCTGCTAGGTAAGTCTAAAAAAAGCTAATATTGCAACTCTTTTTGCACGTAATAAGGTGACTTTCTTGGCTCTCCTCAGTAAACTAAGCATGTGATATACCGTAATCTGTATTCTAGGATACCCCTCCCAGGCCTTATCCTTCCCTTCACAAAATCTATGCCTTGAAGCATCAGAAAAGAACTCAGAGGAAACATATTTGGAATTCCACTGATTAGTGTGACAGCTGCTGCATTTCCGCTCTGACTGTTTACAATCTGACTCTCTCAGGCGCCTTATACGTTACATTGAATCAATTGTATTATTTTGAATTTTAATCTGTATGTTCACAGAAAACAATTTATCTAGCATCTTTCACTCCTCTCAAGCCCATGGCAATTTGAGCACAGTGCAATTCTAACTGGTATTCCAGGGATCCATTGCAGTGCTCAAGGTCCTTTTCAAATTATACTATACTAGGCATGGGCCAGTGGTGCAAACCCTGCAAACCCCAAAGTTTGAATTGTGTATGCATCGCAGGTCATCTGCAGTTCTGTGTGTGTGCGGGGGATCACATTTTCATGAGGCCTGGACCCTTAAAATAACTGTCCTAGCAAGAGTTGATTTCCAATGCTGCAGCATTGGCTGTGGAAGTATCAAGGGATCTTTAGATCTTGGTACTATGCTCATAGCAAAAATACCCTGGGCCAGAACATTTTTTGTGCACTAGCTTGGGGCAAAAAGAAAGCCATTTGAGGGAGCCTAATATATCAGAACCCCTTGTTCAATAAATCAGATGATTTAAAGCATAACTTGTATACATAAACTCTTGGGGACAAATTCACTATGCGCCGAAGTGCCTAACGCTAGCGTCAATTCGCTAGAGTTGGTCATTTTCGTTACTTCGCAAATTCACTAACGAATGCTGGCATAAATTCGCTAGTGTTATTTCGCACCCTTACGCCTGGCGAATTTGCACAACAGACGTAACTATGCAAATTCACTAACGGGCACATTGTACTGAATGCTACCTTTTATGCTAGACTTGCTTTGCCACCTCAGACCAGGCGAAGCGCAATAGAGTAGATAGGGATTGTTTCAAAAAAAGTTCAAATTTTTTCTAAGTCCCAAAAAATGCTGGCGTTTTTTCTGTATTATGGGTGATAGGCTGAAAAAGATCGAAATTTTTTTTGGGGCTCCCCTCCTTCCCCCCTACATTTCCTAACTCATAACAACTTAACTATACAGTGGGCATATGTGTAGGGCAAAAAAAAAATTTATTTGATGTTTTGAAGGTTTCCCAGGCATTTGTAGTGATTGTACGTATTCCTCCATTGAAATTTGAATTTGGCGCAAATTAAACCATTGCTAGCGTAACTTCGCATCGCTTAGCGAATCAACGCTACCGCAACTTCGCAACCTTACGCTACCCCTGAGCGCAACTTTGGATTTTAGTGAATTTTCGGAGCGCTGGCGAAACTACACCTGGCGAAGTGCGGCAAAGTTACGCCTGGCGCAACTACGAATCTTAGTGAATTTGCCCCATGATCTGACACATTTTCTGCCACTTTCAATTCTGGTAATATACTGCAAGAAATCCCGACCAGAATATAGGTCTGCTAAAACGGTTAATATTCTTGGTGAGGCATAGGGAATTTTTCACAAAGATAATTCTTGTGATGATGCAAAAACCAAAGATTTTTTTATTTAACAGGCCTCCATGAAGAGCAAAGACTTTTGCTTGACACACTTCAAGATTTGCAAAGCAGACTTTGTTACAAAAGATAAAAACTGATATTCACAATATACAGCAGCTCTTCTTAGAACCAGCACACCACTCCAGCCTTTCACTGGAGTCAGATCTCCCAGAATGCACTACATTCTCTTTAAATGCCTGCTGGATCACAGGCACGATGGTAATAATTTTAAGTTTAACATTGCACTTGTAATTTAGCTGTATTTTAAAAGCCTGCACAGCAATACAACTAACACACGAGCAGGGCTGCGTCAGGGCATGTGGTCATCCGAACCCCTGTTGTCAAACCACGTCTCCCATTTCCCAGTCAATCCCAAGAAAGCACACACCACAGTCCAGGATGGTTATGAAAAGCCAAAGCTTTATTAACATAGTAAAAATAGTCAACTATAAATTACAAACAATGATATAAAATTTAAATTCTAAATGATCACTTCCCTAATGTTTTAAAGTAATGGAATTATAATGTACTGTTGTGCTGCACTGGTACATTATCATTTCTTTATGCCACTTTCTTTTTTGGTGTTAATGTTCCTTTCAGCAGGACAGGCTTCAACAAAAACCTCAATAAGGTCCCTCTTAACTCCACCCTGGAGTGCAGACTGGTAAATATAATTTGTCAACCCGTTTAGGGGCACTGCATCTTTCCTAAAGTAGCCCTGCACAAGCTCTAAGTATCTGTGATGAATAACACCCCCCCCCCCCAAATCTCCAGATTAAATTGGCTACCTGCTTATTCACTGCCTCTCCAAGACCTTTAGCTGGTGATCAGTATATCTCAAGACACTGTCAACAATCACCCTCCTGTTTCATGCTTTTCATTCAGATATTCATTATGTTAAGATTACATAAGAAAATGTTTAAAATTGACAATATGCATTTTCTCATAAATCAATTGAAGTAATATTTAATGCAAACAATGCTTTTATGGATGTAGATCATAATGGTACAACATCACTAAAGTAGACATCGTGTTAGTAAAGTATGGGATAGATTTATCAAAGAGTGAAGTTAGAGATCTTTACAGTCCACAGAGTGAAATACCGCCTCTCTCCATTCATTTCTATGGGATTTTTAAAGGCGTATTTATCAAAGGGTGATAGTGAAAGTTCACCATTTGATAGAAATGAATGTAGAGAGGCTGTATTTCACTCTGCAGACTGTGGAAATTTCTAACTTCACTCTTTGATAAATCTACCCAATAGAGTCCCATTTATACAGTACCTTCCTGTATACTGGTCAGGTTCCCAGGCCAATGCACAGGACACTAGTGACCCACAAATACCCCCATGGTCCACCAACGTTTCGGGGGGATAAACCTCCTGATGAAGGGAGGTTTATCCCCCCGAAACGTTGATCACAAGGTGATATAATAAAGAGGGGTGTCCCCCCAACTGCTGATCATAGCGTGTGTGCGGATCCGTTTCTTGTTTGCTGTTCCCCCGGTAGTTATGCCACTGCATTTACTTTAGCTACATACACATATATACACATTTTATTTCTTTATGTAACCAAGTGTGTACAAAAATATATACTCTGTATATCAAATATATATACCAATTTTCATGAAAACTATATGGCAAGTAGTGATGTGCCGATGTTCGCACCGACCCTCCCTCCACCCACACCCAGCTTTTGGGTTCCTTTTATAGTCCCGCGCCGACCCGCGGGTATTGAGCCAGGCCGCACTTCACAATGGCGAGCAACATATTGACAACTACAAGAGGTCCTCTGCACTCAACCCATTATCAATATATTTAAGACAGCAACATTTTGTGCATACTGCTACTAAAAAATGCCTTACCCTTTAAACAACACAGGGATTGTTTGTCCATATAATGCAATATATTTAAGCTGGCCAACTACGTCAAAGTCATCCCATATCTGGCCAGTCCTACGCTTAATTTTCATGTGATTCATTAAGAATTCAATTGCTTCATTATACATTTTACAAAGGGACTAGGTTTTACCTGAACTTACTAGCTGCTTTCAAAGTAAACCTCCATACTTGGCTGCCCTTTTATTAGACACCAGTGGGATCACCTGACTATAGCTGGGAAGGGTGGGAGCTACAACATGGAGCTGGTCACTGCTCCTGTATAACTATAACAAACAAGGGAAAGTTGTGCTCACCCCTATTTTTTAAAACCATTAGGCAGGGGTGCAAGGGAGGGGGGCCAGTGAGCAGGGGATAGGCAGGGAGGGGGCCAGCGGAGGGGGGCCAGTGAGGACGTATCACAGTGGAGGTTGAATTCTCCCTTAAAGGCAGCAAACAGTTCAGAATGCTCCTGGATCACTGAGCTGCCACACTGAAACCAAAGAGACAGGAACAATACATTTCAGTTCAAGATGGAAAGCAATTGGAAAAAGTCTTTGTTTATGGTGAACAATCTGAAAAGAACTAAACTGGAAAAAGTGTTTGGAAGGTTAACAATACCTTTAAATACTGAAAAATATAAAGGCGCCCTGGGTGACAAATGACTACTGTATGTCTGTCATTGCTCTAAATCATCATCAAAAATAAGCCTAATATCCCCCTAATCAACATCTGACAAACTCTATTGCATCATAGTTCAAACAATGCAATTCAGTCACTCCAGAGACTGATGCAGTAGGTGCAGACAAAATGTTTCATTTTTGCGGCGGTGTTTTGGGAAGGGAGAGGGGGAATGTGATTCCCATTACTTGCCCTGCATTTACCTCTTTCATATCAGAGCAAAGGGAGGGCTGCAACACAGAATGGAAATTTATCTCCTAAAGTTAATAGAAATTAAATTTTGACACTCTGGTGTCAATGGAGAATGGCCAGAGTGGCTATAAATTTACTTCCACAAGCACAGTTGCGGTCATGCAAATTTTCCTACAGTTGTTGTTCAAAAAGTTACATTCATTAAAGGCACTTGCTTCAAAAGCCAGTCCTTGTAATGCCTTGCAATTGACATTGGGACCAAATGGTCCTTTCTTTTTATGAATTTTGCAGAGTGTGCCTACTGACGCATGAAACCATAAAGCTATCACCACCTCAATGGCCTGTGTCAATCGCTTTTGTGCTGTAGAGCCTAAAGTATAATATATGTCACTTTCATGGAGAATGCCAGAAATAATGGCAACCATGTGTCTGATTGTAATTGTGTCTGATATGTGTCAAAGCACATGCACTGTATGCAAATTTTAGTTAATTGGCCACAGTTGCATAAACTGGCGTAACTACAGAGGAACCAGACCCTGCGGGGTCTGAAATCCCCCTATCCGCCGTTTTTTTTCTTTAAATTGGAGGTGGATGCATGCAGGAGTGCCTCTGCGGGGGGCCCAGCATGCTGTTGTTATGCCCCTGGTTGCATAAGGTGCATCTTGTCCTGGTGACTGCAATGGAGTGGAAATTATGGAAGAAAAAAAGGATTTTTACAAGATATTCTCTTGAAGCCAGACTGTGTTACTGAATTCCATCCACCAATGGGTTGATATTTAAATTTACAAATTGGAGTTTATTATTTCCTTTTGTGCATAAACTTGATTGTGTTCTCATTGTTCTGAGAAGTATGTCTTTTGTTCATATGTTCCCATTGTATATGATGAGCCATAATTACAACACTTCCCTATGAGAAATTAATTTTGGGTACTGGGTATACTGCACTTGTATACTGAATGTATTTGTGTAGATAAAATGTACTTAGAATTGCACTGGTTTACTGGAAATCTAAAAATCTAGGAAACTTCGTCTCAGCCTCTTTTAGTGCAATTCCAACTTAAAAAGTTAAATATTTCAGCTTTATGCTTATTACTTTTCATTTCTGCTCTCTTAAACTGTACCACTTAATTTCCCACTTTCTACTCCCCAGTCACAGAGCTCACTCTCCACTCCCGTTTTCTTTAGGTGATGACTAATCTATACCAACACCTGTTGATCTACATTTCCAGCCTTAGAGAAGTTCTTGTTCTATAAAACATTCTGGGATATATACTGTATATATTTATTTTAGAATCTTTCCAGTTATTGTGCCACCAGTGTCAGATTTGGGTGTCCAAGGTCCAAAAGAGCTGCTACCCAAAGGGCTCACCACCCCAACACATGGTCGTGAACCATGTATTGTTTGCCTTTCTCTTCCTGAAGTCTTAGTATACAAAATGATAGTATAGTATACAAAATAAGATCAAGCACCCATTTTGTGAATTGGATCAGATTGTGGCTATACAGCTGAAAGCTGGTCAGATATACTATTCTGTGTAAATCTTTAAAAATTGTGGGATTTAGTTATTATCATTTATAGTTGGATCTTATAATTCTTTGTTAATGGGCTTGTAGAACACTGTTCATCATGCTGTGTCACACACGAACCAATATAAAGTTGAAAAATAACATTTATGAAAATATATTTGTGCATTCCCCTGAATCAATGCATCCATTAAAGACAATGAGGCTGATTGACTAGAATGGTTACTGTATTATAGTACAGAGCCCATTCAGATATTTGCTTTTATTTTTTAACTGGTAGGCAAATGTTCAAAAGCAATTGTTGAATGGTTGCTATGGGCAGCTGAACTTGTTGCTATTTAGCGCCATTGAGCATTAATATGCTATATACTGTACATTAATTATGATATTCATGATGAAAGAGGTGAAAGATCTTGCCCTCTAGATCTAAAACGTCATCAATATTTCATATTATCTGTGTGTTACATCTGGGGAAATATATTGACTTACCAAAGAATAATGCAGTAAACAAATCATATTTTTCCAGAATGAGCCTGCTTATAACTTATTTCTGTTTTTGATTATAATAATGCATCTGTTATATTTTAAGTTTCCAAGGCAAGGCAAAGAGTTTTTAGTGTCAGCAAAACCTTCAAGCTCAAGTAAACAATGCAAATGTGTAAACTGCCAGCCAGAACCATACAAATGCCTGAGGTCTTAGATGTACTACTTCAAACACGCTTAGTTAATTAAATATGTAACACATCACATGATTTTGTTTATACACCCGAATGAAATAAAAGCCTAATGAAGAATATTACATAGAGACAGGCACATTTTTATGTGCAAGGTTTTGCTCTTTGTGAATTTTATTACATTTCCCACTAAGAGAATAGAAAATAGTCAATGCAATAGCCCCTGCAGTGTACTTTAAAACCCCCCCAGAAATTCTAGGTCATTGTAGCAGGCTGTTACTTTCCTTGCTGACAATGTAAAATCTACATTGTTGGAAGGGTTAATGGGGTATGCAGTTCAAAAAATTCGCCAGTGTGACGTCATTCAGGCACTTTGTTGATTTACGGATGCAGGCGTAACTTCGCTAGCGAAAGAGACAGACGCTAGCGATCATTCACACTCTATCGCCAGGCAAATTTAAAAATATTTAAATCATTAGACCCCTAGCAACAACTAGCAACACTTACGTGTGAACTGTGTGGTTCGCTTTAATAACAAAACTCATCAATTAATTTCTGAGCACACATCGCGAATTTTACTAATTTACACCCAATACCTAAAATCCTCGGTTTCAGAGAAAACAGACCCACAAAATGCTACTCCTCTACATTGAAATCTGCTCAGGCTGGCTCTTTCAGATGTGAACATTGACACTATTCCCTCTTCTTCAGTGCTACTAATGTCATTCAATTGGGTACAGTCTGCTTCAAGTGCTTAGTGTGCATGCTCAGTAATGTCTTACTAAGGGCGGCAGATTCAGGGTGGATGCTGAAAGTGGGAAGGGTGAGAAAGCAGTTTCTAATCAAGCCTACTGATTACTGACTTACAGACTACTCATGGGGAAAGGAGAGCAGCCGAACAAGCCATATACTGGGCAATAAATTGTTTTTAAATTGGTTTATTTTTCAATAAGTTCGGTAGTGAGCTGAGTAAAGTTTTATAAAATATATTATCATGATATAATTAATTGTATGTCAAAGGTGAACCACCCCTTTAAATGAGCATTTTCATTCAGTGATCTCCCAGCAATAGTATGCATTTTGTACAACTGAGTGGTAGAACCACATTCACTTGCCCTTTGCTCAGAAATCCTAGTGTGATCAGCAAGGAAGCTTTAAAGTCCCAACAAATTAATCAAGATGCATCTGTGATCGAATCTTTTCCTATAGTCTAAGTGACAGCTAGAAGCAAAATTTGGCTACAATATATACACAACAGAGAAATATTGTGAGTGCTTGGTCTAAGCCACATTATAGCGTTTACCAATTACTAATTTTTACAGCACTCAGATTAACCTACATTCTGTAGTTGAATGTAGGATAAATGTAGGCTTCAGTAGAAGATTTAGGGATCACAATGCAAATACACAGCTTTATAAATACTCCATATACATTTTACATCACTTTTTTCATCAAGTTTCCAGTTGTAGAATTAAGTCTCTTAGGGGCAGATTTATCAAGGGTCTAAGTGAAAATTCGAAGCAAAAAAAAAAAAAAAAAAATCGAATTTCGAGCTATTTTTGTGTAGTTCGACTAGGGAATAGTCTAAATTTGATTTGAATTTGAAAATTTTTTGAAAATTCTAAATTTATCATGTACTGTCTTTAAAACTTCGACTTTGACCATTCGACATCTAAAACCTGCAGAATTGCTGTTTTAGCCTATGGGGGACCGCCTAGAACCAATATGGAGTCAATTGGTGGACTTTGAAAAATCAACGTTTTTTTTTAAATACTTTGAATCAAATTCAATCTTACTTCGATTCAAACGATTGAATACAGCCTATCTACCCGCAAAAAAAAATTTTTTTAATAGATTTCGGTTGGTTTTTTTATTCGAATTTCAAAGTTATGGGAGTTTTTTACCTATGCAATTTAGTATACTGCAGGCAAGTAGTGTTCACACTCTGTTTATGTCACTTGGGGCTCAACTCCAGCTGTTTCCAGTACATAAATATACTTTACTCCCAAAATGAAATTATGGTGCAGGTTAGTGCATGTAGATGCAATATCAAAAAAAAAAGGCAGGTGTTAATTCCATGGATCCCTTCCATCCACCCTTTACTTTGCACTTTAATCAAAAAGTGAATACAACCAGCATAAATCATCTTTAAAAGATAATTATCATTTTTATTTCATAAAACAAAATAGTTACATTAATGATTTCTTTTTTTTTCCAGCAATGTGGCCAATTTGACCAAACTGTCAATATCTCCCTCTGTGTCAGGATTCAGCTTAATCTTATCTGACATGTAGGTAAATCAATTTGTCTATTGATTGCATCAGTAAACAAATGCCTGATTTGAGCTTGTACTGCCTAATTTATTTGACTGTGTACAAATTAAACAATTTAGGCTATCATAGCCATTTATAGGTACGGTATACCTCCTGATCATCATGAGCACAGTGAACAGGGCTTGTGTTAACCATTTTTTTTCTTATTGTTTATATTACAAAAATCTATGGATTTTATTTTTAAGAGCTAAACAGGGCAAACAAGGAAAGTTTGTTGGGTCCTTGTGATGTAGAAAATGAGTTTACCAGTACACAACACACAGGGCTGTATTTTTGTCCGTAAAGGCAAATTGACATAAGAGGATCTGTGGGCAGGGGATATAGCACTTGTGAACTCCACTGCAAAACTCTGCAGGTCCACACACAGTTAAACTTTTGAATAGAATAAATATTTTGGGGATGGAGGTTGGAGGGGCAAAATGGAGGGGGGGGTTGAAAATAGAGGTGTTTAGTTCTCCTTGCAGGCCCCTTTCCAGCTAAAGTCCTTATCATGGCTTCCCATAATACAAAGAATAACTTACAAACTTACTACATCTCATCTCTTGTCTCTCTATGTTCCTTCTGTCTTGCTAATCCTTATATTTGGAATGCCATTCCTGAATTTGTCTCCTCAACTCCTCTCTCAATGTCTTCCGAACTAAACTCAAAGACTACCTCTTGGAGCACTTGCATAACACCTGAACTGGGAACTGGCACTTATATGGCAGTGTCATCCACTGTAACTTACAGCACTTAATATCCCCCGATTTGTGTTTGTATATTACCTTCCCATTTAGACTGTAAGCTCTACGGGGCAAGGAGCTCCGTCCTTTTGTCTCCTTGACACTAAGCACTTAATCTGCATTGTAACTATACTTTATATTAATGTGTATTATATTTTTGTACTTGTATTTATATTGTTTATTGCATTGACCACCTGTTTGTTCAACTAATTTATTGTTCTGCTGTACAGTGCTTTGCCCTCAAGGAGCACTATACAAATAAAAATATACAAACATACATTTAAATTTTAAGACAATCATGTCAAATTCATAAATAGCTTTTATGTATAAGGAGGTGCTTAGACATATGCCTTCAATTCCAGCCTCATAAATACTAGTCAGCATGATTGTAAAAACACATCAAATTGTAATAAATATATTTTGAGACAATGAACAAAGCCCTATATTTAAGGGGCAGATTTATCAAAAAAGTGAAAACTTGAATTTTCGAGTTTTTTCATGGCCAAAATTGTGAAATTCGACTAGGAAATTATTAAAATTCTGTTTGTTTTTTTTTTTAATTTGATTTTCAAGATTTAACATACACTTGCCCTTTAGAAACTCACATTCTACTATTCCCACCTTAAACCTGGTGAATTGCTGTTTTAGCCTATGAAAGATGTCCTGGGATCAATTTGGAGTGGTTTGAAGTCTTCTTATTTGATTTGAATTTGATTCAAATTTGTTTAAAATTTTCGGGTTAATCCTATTCACCCGGGTTTGCCAAATTCTATAAATTGCAATTGGTCAAATTTCGAGTTCGTGGGAGTGAATAGGAAATTCGGCCCTTGATAAATCTGCCCCTTAATGTATGTTATGTATAACTGAACAGATTCATTTAGAAGAGAAAATCGTACTCTTCTTATTCTTTTCCAGATTGTCCCACAGATTCACGTGCAATTCAATGAGAAAAACTTAAATCTCACTGTTTATCACTTGAAAATGTTATTGAAGTCTACAATAAAAACGGGAACTGAAAAGCCTTTTGAAAGGTTTCTTAAACTGAATCTCGCCCATAAGTTTTCAAGTTTTCTCATGGAATTTAATCTGGCCTATTGTGCTGAGTTATTAATTACTATTTTGCCCTCAAATAAGTGCTATGTTCTGCTTTTGTCTTCAGTATTGTTACTAATACAGATTGCTGCGGTTTCAGTAATATGAAAAGACAGGAAACCACTTGCTGCTTGAAGGAGAGGAGTGAAGGGAAATGAGTCAGACTACTGCATAAATGGGAAGTAAGACTGTTTTGCCTATATGTATCTTAGAAGAATATCAAAACATGAAACAGCTACAATGAATAAAACATGTTGCATGAGGATTCATGCTCCTGAATCCTTTCATTATGATTGCAGTTAGGACAAAAAAAAAAAGGCATACAGCTGCCATTTGGCTGTAAAACTGTCCCTCTTGGCAGTATGGATTGTTTCAGTTTTGTTATTTATGAGACAGCACAAGCAAAGATTGGAGAGAAAAAGGGCCCATTTAACCCTAAGTTAAATTAAGGACCTAAGGACTGGCACAGTAAATGAAGACAACTACAGTATACTGTAAGCATGGTGCAAAAAAAAAAAAAAAAAAAAAAAAAAAAAATATATATATATATATATATATATATATATATATATATATATATATATATACATATATATATATATAACATATGATGTATCAAAGTAGTTTTGTCATTTCAAAACAAACCCTGACTGTGATCAGAATGTAACTGGGAGTCTGATGCTATTTAAGCTGCTTATCTGACTAAAATACATTGCCCTCATACATAAGAGCCATTTGTAACATGCACATATACAGATGCAAAAGCTGATATATGGTTTTACAGTTGCCTGGAAAAACAACAACAAAGTATGAGTGAATGATAAGCTTTACATATGAGATTGTGTTGGTTGTGTTATTTCACAAGGAGCAAAACCAATCATTTTACTGTTGAACTTTAAAAAATGTTGGCTGCATCTGAAGCTATATAAGGCCTATACAATGTTTTTAAATATGCAACTTAAAGATTGCCATGTGTCCCATATGCCTAATGTATGTCGGATGCGGCTAACATTTGACACTGCGACATCCTGTGCTTGCCATTAAAATTTGATTTGTATGTGATTTTTCTTGGGCACATGTTGGTTGTGCATATTGATGCAGTCGACTCTAGGAACCCTGGAATCACCACAAGATTCAGGATTGTGGTAGCGCCTTATGTCTTTTCGCTGACACTGAAACATCCGGAGCATGCACAATTGAAGATGATCTCAGACTAGCACATGCTCCAGCAGGCTCTTTGTGGGCAAAGAGACATGAAGAGGAGCATAAATGACAGAAGATGGAATCTGTGAACTACTCTGCATTTTTATTTCAGACTTCTAAATAAAAGCAATTTATTGAGTAATATAGTCTGCATTGAGGGGGATTAGAGAGGGCTTTTGTGTATGGAGGGGTTTCTTCTTTATGGATAGCATCAACACATTCAACAATTAGGTCAATTTTAGAACAACTAAACTTGTAAATTTCCCTTACAGAATTAATGAACTTAAGCATATATTTATTTTAGGGAAACTATTATTGCCCTTACATTCATTTTCCTGTTTTAGTTCCCAGACTGCTTGTTACAGACCAGCAGCATTATTTTAAAAAAAATATTAAAACTTGCATTGGTTATTGGCCACTTACTCTACTCTTAACTATATTCAGAGAGTCCATAAAGCACTCTATGGGCAGAAAGTAGCTAAAGGGGCCTTTAAAGATATAACAATGAGACTAGTTCATCCTAATGAGTGCAAAAATAGACACAAATCACCATGTTTTTAATAACAAAGCAACATTTTTCCAGTGTAATTGACCTAATATGTACTGTATATCCATTAGCAAAATGTATTCCCTTTCCTAAGTTAGGTTTAAATTGCATTTTTTGCCACATAATAACCTCCGAGGATGCAGTTTTAAAAGAATGGCAGAAAAACTGTGGTCACTGAAGAAAAAAAAGCTTGATTTCAAAATTAATAAAACAGACCATGTAGTTATTTTGCTAAAGCAAAATAGGTATCTTTTTCTAATATGTATTATAATAAACCAATATGTGTTAGTGTCAGTGTCACAATTTTATCATTGCAGCTCAGTATCAGTGATTTTGGGGTACTAGTTCATCCACCTCTATCTTGTCTTTGGGTCTCTGCATATTGCATGTATGACTGGTTAGCAGCTCAAATGCAGTTTCCCAGGACTCAATAATGAATTGGCATGCATATTTAGTTAATTTTATATAAAATAAAGAGATTGTCATCAGTGTAGAATAATATCATAGAAATAGACAGGAAGTGATAGGGTGGTGCCATCCTTGGTTCATATCTGACTCATATTAAATATAGTTAACAATAGTTGGTTTGGCAACATTAGCAACTATTATTTGATTTACTGTAACATTGTTTTGTTTTCACATAAGCACCTTTTTCAGTTTTTTAAAGGGTTGGTATATACTCAAACTATCAAAGCATGTCAGGGCAATGTCTGCTTGGCAACAGCTCAGCATTTATTTAATTAATACTAATGCTTACTCCTTCCTTAATAATTAAAAAAAATGTACAATTGCCTTCAGATACTTTGTTTGAACATTATTGCCATGAGGTGGGTGGGGTGCTAAATCTTATGAATGTTGTGTACCTTCTAAGCTACACAGACAATTAGAAATGCATTGGCAGTGCAAGCAGAGGATCCCAACCCTCATGTTATTTTCTCTACAATAAAATGGTATTGTAGACAAAAAAGATCCTGTAAATAAACTACTCCTAGCTGTAGTCAGAAGGCTTTATTGAAGGAAATTATGAATAGGGACATTCTGCCTCATTCGCTATTGTACTGCTTTAGAAAGGCATTCTAGACACTGATAATAAAAGATATTAAAAGCAATAATTGGGTACCAGGGATACTGTCATGGGAATTTTTTTTTTTTTCAAAATGAATCCGTTAATAGAATTCTGCACTGAAATCCATTTTGCAAAAGAGCTAACAGATTTTGTTATATTCAATTTTGAAATCTGACATGAGGCTAGACATTTTGTCAATTTCCCAGCTGCCCCTGGTCATGTGACTTGTGCCTGCACTTTAGGAGAGAAATGCTTTCTGGCAGGCTGCTGATTTTCCTTCTCAATGTAACAGAATGTGTAACAGTGGGACAAGGGATACTCCCATGACAGTATCCCTTTAAGGAAGAACATAGTTTTATGGACATTCCAAGCTACCAAATTTCAAAGCACCACTCTAGGAAAAACAGCATACTTTTGCAAGTCCACTATTTTGTTTACTTGTTGGTATCTTCACTACATAAGTACTTAAGAACCTTGGGTAGTATGACTCTTGCAATGCCTATAAGAAACTAAGTGCTATAAGGTAGTAGAAATTTAGCAATAAGCAATGGCAAGTATTTACATAATTGGGTGGGATAAGTACACTGGTCCCACAAATGATATGATCCCATACCTGTAATAAAACTACACTTCCTGGATCATCACTTCCTCAGGCCTTCAGACCACCCATTAGGCAGATTCAGAGAAACATGAAAATATTACTTAAACATAAACAGGAGAAAAACAGTACTTTAGACATTCTCATTAACATTATCTTTCCCATGATGTTTGGGGTGGTGATATAAACCATGATATTAATGGAAATATGATGGTGACCCTCCTGCTGCTGAGGTCATAAACTGACTTCCTTTCTTTTTCTTTTATAATAAACCACATACAACTTGGAATGATCTGATTTTCCTGTTATAAAAACAAACCAAGTAACAAATGATGGTTAGATAGTCACTTGGGAGAGCTTCTCTGGCTAGGGAGTACAGAAGGGAAAGTTCCACATAAACAAAATGGATTCTGAAAGCTCTTTGGCATAAAATCAGTTAAACCACAGAATTTAAATATCATTATTCCTTCAGCCCTATGTGGCGTGACTGTAGAGAGGATGATATAATCCAATGACTGTGTCAAGTTTGGTTACAGAAGGGATGAGACATACAGGGCATGGTATCTATCTGATGCTTGTGACGTGTTTGGTGCTGCTGCAGCAGAAAGCCAATAGGCCTGAGGATGTAATTGCAAAAGCTTGCTAAGGTTTGGCCTGTGTACTGCATTAACTATTTATTGTAGGTGATGATGCTGCTATTGTATCCTGGACTTGGAAAAAGATATTTAATGAACATCAGGTTGTTAAGTTTTGAAAGCTGCAATGAAGTGGAGGGCATTGAATCCAACCACAAAACTAGCTGAAAGGTAATATTTTTTATGAATATATTTTGTAAAATTATTTTGCTTTTTCATGACATTTTATTTGCTTGTGAAGGACATTACCTGCTTTAAAATGTCATAGGCCCAGTGCAGTGTGTATTCTATTGCTGCTTTTCTATAATAGCAGAGAGAATTGGTATTCTGTGTGTCATGATATTGTTCACTCTTTTGTAAACTGATCATAATTCACTCTCTAATCTTGCAGTAATTACAAATGAACTTTGTGTTCTACGCATTTCTCTTTGAGCTGTTTATCATGTTACATCTTCTTCATTATCAGTGCTTTCTGACAAGGATGTTTAGGGAACAAAATTATAGAAATCAGTTTATTCTTTCTAGGCAATGCAATGTTTGCCATGGTTTCTATCCAAAGGTGTGTCTCTATAGAGTCAACCCTTGTTCAGTAAACCTTGTCAGTCATCGAGCATGGGTTAGATGAAACAGCAGTATAGCTATGTAGCAATATAAATGATGCACATGTTGATTTTAACAACGTGTCCTGTGATAGCTGTCATAAAATATTGCTTCTTTCTTGTTGCTATCATTTTAAATATGTAGTGTACATGAAGCATTCATTTTAAGGTAACTGCCTCTTCCCTCATTATGAATAGCCATTGTACATGGGAGATGAAGCTTAATGCTGCCTCCAGCTGCAAGTAGTATAACATATTTTTAAGCTTTTAAGGTTCCTGGGTAGCATAGATTTAACCCTATGGAAATTCTTGGACAAATAACACCATTCTTTACATTTATTTAATTTGTTTTAGAAAGCAACCCCACCCATTTATGTCTACATAATTACAGAAAATATAATTTTAAGGAGCTCCAATATGCACTAATTACAAAGGTGGATATTAAAGTTATTTTAAAGAAATGTAGAAGAAGTCAGTCCTCCTCCAGGTCTGTTAATTATCTTATTTTGCTACATTGTCTCATTTTTCAAATTAATTTACATTATAAAGTTGCTTGCAATGACTTTTGATCTTTTGTTATACAAAACACAGTTTTTGGGTGGAGTTCCCTTTAAGGAATAGAGTACTGTAACGACATTGACAACAAGTTTAAGTTTCATCTTATATAACCCCTCTAGGCACCATGGCAAGCTGACCACTCTTTCTAACCCATATAACATCTTGTGCTAGAGCAGAATATATTCTCAGTTTGCCAAGTTGCTGCCACAGGGCAGTGAATTATTAAGCACATTGTGCAGTGGAAAAGAGGTGCTGAGCCACATTATAAAAACCAGAGATTATAGCAGTAAATCATGGGGCTTTATTTTAAACTGTAAACTATATGCCACATGCCTTAATACAAGTAAAGCAAACCTGTGTTGTTTTATGTCTGTGTGGTTTAAATGTCCTTTTTGAATATCCCTTGATTTTCCCAGAAGGTCACCATCAGGTTAAGTGGGATAACAGACAGGTGTTTGCTGATAACAGGTGGGTTTGGGTGGGTTGGAGTGTGTCTGAGAGGAAAGCTGACAAGGCATCCAAATAAGTAGTGTTGGGCCGAGTACATTATCGTGGCAGCTTCCATTCAATGCCAATCTTGTTCAGCCATATCTGCCCTCCTCCTCTCCTGCATCACATGGGAAGCACATGTACAGTGTGTACAGTCAGGCTGTAGGTTTCAATGGAATAATGCTTCTAAAGGTGAGGCAGGTTTACTTTATAGTTAATGAGGGTTATTATTTCAGGCTTTATAAATAAATAAGGTTAGTTATAACAAGGAGAGTGAGCTTGGCAAATTCAACTAAGGTCCCCTATACACAGGTGTTTATTTATTATACAATAAACAAAACAGGGCTCATTTCAAAGGGGTAGTTCACATTCCTATATTTTATCTTTTTGTTTGTTTTCAAAATGTACACCAGAAATTATTTTTTAAAGGTGCTTCTATATTTCATAGATTTTAACATTTTTGAAGATTTAAATTTAAACTTTTAGTTTCCATCCTCTTGTGCTTCCCAAAAGCAGCTAATTAAGGGGGGGTTTGATGACCCCTTTGATACATTTATTGATGCATTTAAGAGAGGCAACTGCATCCCCTACTGAGTATGTTACCTGTGCATTACTGAAATGGACTTTCATAGCTAATACAATAAAACTGAGATGCCCCTGGTAACATTAAGGGGGTGATTTTCCATGGTTCAAATTAGATTTTTTGACACAATTCAAACTTTTTGCCATGAAAACTCACAAATTTGAATTATATTTTCAAAATCTTTAATGTCTGGTATTTTTTAAGCAAAAATTTAAAAACTTGAAATCAGCATCTAAAAGATGGCAAAGTGATATAGAATTAGTTGTCCTAGGCAAAATTCAAGCAATTTTGTTATTTCGAGATTTTCAAGTTTATGAACAGGTTCTCCAGACAACTCATTAAAAATGAAAGCATCCTTTGTCATGAATAATTTATCATCTTTCTTTTCAGAACTAAGTTTTAAACATACACAACAACGTGCTTATGTGTGTACCACCAGTAAATTGCATACATGTTTACTGTTAATGAGCTTTAAAAATAAAAGACATACATAAAACAAAACAAATACACTGTAGGATTGGTTGAGAATTGTTTTCTGCAATTCAGCAGTAGTAGAGAAAAACACTATTTGAATAATAAACAGGGTGACACGAATAGAAAAAATTATTTTATTTATTGTTGGCATAAAACACAGGGTAACCAGATTCCAATGTACTTCAGTAGAAAGCCAAAACATTATAATATCAATGCCCAGCAAGTGAGAAAATATAAACACTCCTAGCAAGTGAGAACTACCTTGACATTTTGGCATAAGCCTTTATCATGGGGAGTCCTAGTGTTTTATTTAAACAGTATGCAGTTATTCTATTTGTCATCAAATTTCTATAGACTGCATTGAAAATGTTCAAGAGCATTTGAGTATAATTTCTTTGATCAAATTCAATAGAAATTAATAAATTTGAGATATGGCTTAAATCTGAAATACAAGATAGAAGGAAATTTGAGAGTAGCCTATCAATTAGCACAATTAATTAATCTTTACTAATTCATATTAGTTAAGGTTATATGAGGCAATTAAATGCAACCTTTTTTTTTATAAATATGTCTCAAGGAAGGGATACTGAAATGTTTTTATTGATTCAATCATAAGACTGTAGTATCTAAGTGAGTAAAGCACGGGTAGCTGTTGTTTACAGACCCCCTTCTGCCAAATCTCTTCCTACATTTCTCTCTGACTTTGAATCCTGACTCTCTTCTTTCCTATGCGCCGACAGCCCTGCAATTATTCTGGCTGACTTCAGTTGTCACATTGATGAGCCTTCCCAGTCGTGGCCATCACAATTTCTCCATCTGACCACCTCCTTTGATATCCAGCAGTGGACAAATACACCATCCCATAAGAATGGTCATTCCTAGATCTGGTCTTTACAAAAAACTAAATCTTTCTACATTTAAGTGATCTCTTTCCTCTTTCAGATCACCATCTTATCTCATTTCTATTTTGCACTCTCTCCACAATGACCCACAATCGAAATTCTGGTCCGTAACACTGCTCTGTTGATATAACTGCTCTATCATAATCATATTAATACTACTACCAAAACCTGACGGTTCTTCCTCCGAAATATAACCAAGATATGTCCCTTTCTTTCAGAAGCAATAGCCAAAACACTAATCCATGTCATTATCCTATCCAGTTTGGACAATATCAATCTCCTACTAACCAATCTTCCTGAGTCTCTCCTCCAATCATTCTTAAACCCTGCTACCAGGATCCTCCTGTTCTCTCCTAAGAGGGAGCCTGTTCAACCCCCAACTAAAATCCTTAGCATGGCTGTCTTTTAAGCAGAGGATAGCATAAAAAATCCTTCTGGTAACATTTAGAACCTTTACTCCTCTGCTTCTCGCTACAGTTCTTCACTTGTCTCACTGTATGTTGCTGGTCCTCTTCACCGTTCCTCTCAGAGCCACCTTCTTTTCACACCATCTACAGTCACCTCTTGTCTCGAACCTTTCTATTTTGCTACTCCATACATCTTGAATTCCATCCATGAATTTCTCCGTAAGGAGTGCTCTCTCAAATGTTCTCTCTGAAAATTAGTCTAGTCCTGGTACCTATTGGACATTGCCTTGACCACGTGCACTTTTCCTCTCTAATTTGTGCTTGTATGTTAGCCACCCACCCACTTAGACTGTAAGCTCTAAGGGCAGAGATCTCACTGTCTCTTACCACATAGCAATTAAGCTCTCTGTCCTTATATGAGCTCTGTGTACTGTGCAAATTTATTGTATTTATTGCGTGACTTGACCTCCCTCTGTATACTTTTATATTTTACTTCATGCATTGTACGGCACTGTGGCTCCTTAACAGCACTTTAAAATTAAGTTATACATGCATTCATACCATGATGAGGAATGAATGCATGGTCTTTTACACTGTATGGGGCAGAATACCACTTTTTCAACACACGTTCAAAAAATGGGTCTTGTGCTACACCTATTTTTGCCTATTGTTTTAATCATTAAAAATCAGTGGGTTTTGTTGTTTTTTGTGATAAACAGGACAAACAGGAAAACTGAAGCTACTCCATGTTTGGGCCTTACAAGTTAAAAATTGTATTACAAGAGCACATATAATTTCACTGCATAATGGAGTTCTATTTATCTAATTATATATCCCATAAAAACCAAACATGGAGTAGCTTTAGTTTCCTTGTTTAGGTCAAGAAATAACAAACCCGTATATTTTTTTTAATTAAAATAATAGTCAAAAAGTATGTTCAGCACAAGCCATATTCCTATTAATCATGCTTCAATTTAAGCATACTGCCTCTTTAAATTAATGTAAGACACATGAAGCTTAGGGAGTTATGTATAACAGGTGGCATGTTATTGACAGCTTATGACAAACAAGCTTCTGAGGGAGAGTAAGTTATAAGCATGGATGTATTACATTTCTTTTCATTGAAAAGGTAGCATGTGAAACTATGCCAATCTAAACACACTTTCGATAGATTTCAAGGAGATCCGGTGTAACCCTTATGACAAAAAATAAGCATCTGTTCATGAGCAAATCAGTCACAGTATGAGTCAGTGCAAGGGCACACCTGTCTGAGCAGCGTACCTTTGTGACATGTTCACCGAAAAACATGTTCATATGGTTATGCACAGACATATCGAAAGTCAGCTGTGTAGCTCATAGCAACTTACCACAGTTGCTTTTGCTAAACTAAACTAACCTAACTCAAAGTTACCTCATTAGAAAACTTTGGAAAAACAAAGTGATGCATAGTTTCACCACCACTGGGGAAGCATTTAAAGGACAGTAGTAGCCTACAGAGGAGATTTATCGTGGACAACTAATCTCCTTTTGTACCGTTGCCCTCAACTAATTTAAAGAAAACGTAGTGAGTCGTGTATCTCTTTTGTGTTTTCTTGATGATTTTTTAAGGTCTTATGAAGCGAGAATTTTAAAAATGAAAAAAAAAAAACCCAGAAAACAAGAATTTGTTAGCCTACATTTTTACATAATTTCAGCTAGACTCAACAAAGGACCCTTAATTAATATACACTCTCCCCTGTGACAGAAGGCAATTAAAATAATGAATATATTGTGGTTTGGAGCAACTGGATTAAACTCTTAAAGGGCACCTGTTGGGTAAAAATGTTATCCCAAACCAAAGGTGCGGGCTAATAGGGCTCTTACGCAGGAGTTTTTTCCTGCAGTTTTTATGTGTTTGGTGTGCAATAAAATGCATTTGCTGATTGATTTCCTTACATTCTTCCATGAGTGTTCTTAGTTGTGCTTTACTCCATTTGAAGAATGGAGTGGAGAACTATCATGAAACTATACCTAGAAACTGAAGTGTTTTGTACATAATACCATTCAGCAGCATGTCAGGATGTATATTTCTACCAGGCCTGAAGTTGGAGAAATATTTTGAATGACATTGCATTCACTGGCACATGCTCCCAAACAATCTTGCATTGCTTCACCCACTGAGAATGCCTTTATAAGCTCATAACAGTGTGCGCCCTTTGCATTGCAAAAAGCATGTGTCAGCACAGATTTTGTGTTATTGCTAATTAACAGACATTCTTTTTTATTTGCAGAGTGACACAACCAACATGTTTACATTTGGAAAATTCCACAGTACACTGTATAAATGCTGATATAAATTTCTGTGACCACGTTCTTTCAGTACTGTTTTAGTATAAGGAGTGTGGACACCTACAAAAAGAACAAACAGAAAGTAGTCAGCACAACAGCACTTCAATGTTTCACGTGGTGAAGTTTCCCTAATGGCCACTTTCCACCGGTATGTACATAGAATTTGAACATGGAACAGCACCACTTGTCCTTGGAATAGTAGAAAAGCCTTTATTGCATAATTTTATAGGGGATTACAGCAACGTTTGGGGCCACACTTGACCCTTTATCAAGCCGTTTGATAAAAATCCAAATGTGCCTGAAACGTTGTTGTAATGCCCTACAACATTATGCAATAAAGGCTTTTCTACTATTCCAAGGACAAGTGGTGATGTTCTATGTTCAAATTCCATCTGGAAAAGTCTAGAAGTCATGTGTTGGTCTGCATTGAATGAAGGCAGACGATTGGCCATGATTTGAGGGTGCACACTAAAGGGCATGCACTTAGAGCTCTTGGGCATCACATTGTGACATGACAACTTACTGTGCCATGGAGAGTTTTGTCCATGGCTTGTTGTTAGTCTGAGGAGCAGTTCTAAAACAGCCAGCAACAGAATTCTCTTACTGAAAAAAAAAAAGATTTTTGTAACAGAATTATATTTAGTAATATATTTTTTTCAGTGCTTTTGATCAAACATTAATATTGTGTCAATAGTTTACCTATAACAAATAAGTGTAAACAAACATTTACATGCATTGTGGCATGTAAATGGATTAATCACATTTTAATCTTTTAGATTTGTGTCCCATCAAAAATAGACATACAGTACACATGCATTCTTTCAGGAATGGAATCTAACTAAAAAAAAGAATTGGTGAATAGATTCATGTTGACAATTCTATGCATATTACTGCAAGAATCACAGCTGCAGCTGTGAGATTTCTGAAGGACAAAGGTTCATTCTTGTTTCCAAAGACTATTTAGACACTTATTAACACTGTCTAGTATCTTGGCAACTTTAATGGGGACAGAAACAAAAAACTGTTTATCTCACATATGTAATTAAACTATAAAATATGGGTAAGGAAAGAAAAATCACAACTGGCTAACCATCTGGATATGTGGCATGTCAGCTGATATTTTACATACTCAATAGACCCACAGATACCGCAACTAAAAAATGCAATTAAATTTGTAAGAGCCTACTGGTAAGTATCCCTAAGCTACATAAATTATTACTATCATGTATTTATAAAGCACCAGCATATTCTGTGGTTCTGTATGATAGAAGGGGATAAGCTTCAAACATACAGTAAATTACATATTGATACTGACAAATACAAGAGGTAAAGAGGGTCCTGCTTTTTAAAGCTAAAAATCTAGAAATGTACTGAACTGTGAACACTCATGGGTAGAATATAATGGAATCAATTAGCTGATGCATTAGATGCATTCAAACCTGCGACTCACACATAAAAAAACTTGTGTGTAAGAAGATTTAGTGAACTATTTTGAATCTTTCTTAATGATTACATTAATACAATTAATGGTAGTATTAGCAAATGTGTACATAAATATATTTGTCAGATGTCAGATTGGAATTACTGCAAATTAGGAAGGCAAAATATCATGAGACACTTAGGGACATCCGTCAACAGTACACCCCCAGACACGGCGTCTACTGGCCCTGTAGTTTGTAAAGAAGGCATGACACACTTGGGGGCCCATTTACTTAGTTCGAGTGAAGGAATAGAATTTTTTTTGGCTACTTCGACCATCGAATTGGCTACTTCGACTACGAATCCAACGATTCAAACTAAAAATCGTTCGACTATTCGATAGTCGAAGTACTGTCTCTTTAAAAAAAACTTCGACCCCCTACTTCGCCACCTAAAACCTACCGAGCACCCATAGGCTTCCTAACAATCTTTTGGTCGAACAAAAATTGATGGATTAAAATCCTTTGAATTAAACGATTCGAAGGATTTAATCAGTCGATCGTACTATTTGCGGTAAATCCTTCGACTTCGATATTCGAAGTCGAAGGATTTACATTCGGCAGTCGAATATCGAGGGTTAAGTAACCCTCGATATTCGACCCTATGTAAATCTGCCCCTATATGTGATGAACCAAGGCAGACTTTTATTGAGCAGCTTCTCACAGGTTCAAAGGAGCAAAAAAGAGCCACATTGACCAGAAACTTAGAATTAATAAGTTATTCACAAAAGGATCTCAAATGATCCCCTCTAATCCTCACTTACACAAAGCAGTTCTGAAGCCTCCAGGACCACTGTCATGTGAAAATGCACTGGCAGAGAACTGATAGCTGTTGAAGGGGGCCCCCTCTCCTAATAAACTGTCCCTCACCTCTCTGTAGTGTCTTGTATACAGTGGCTTAACTTTTAACCAAGCTGTCTCAGGTCCATAAGTATCATTAATCAAGTCCTGAAGTGCTCACTTCACTAACTAGCTCACAATCACCCCTGGGTTCTACCCCAAATACTCACTCCTCATCAGGACTCAGGATGTCCTTGCTAGCTACCCTAACTGCCTGTCACTATTAAAGCAAACTAATAACAATCCAGAACCTATATATCTATTCCTAACAAGGATCTGCTAATGATGTTAGGCCATAGAGGAAGTGCACAGCTTGTAGAGGGAAATCTCCTACAGGCCAACATTATGGGTTGGTGCCTTCTGTTGGCTGCTCTAAATATTGCCAAATATTTTAACTTTGAGAAATAAAATGTAATTTTCACCTATTTACACACACTTGTGCATTTATATAGACTAATTAAGGCTTAAGAGCTACCCAATGAAAGAATATGTTATGGCAGATTTTAGTTGGTAGCTTCTAAGACATCTATATCTGCAGAAAAAAAGCTGTTACCAGTAAAAACAAACAAAAAGTATAGTTCCAACACCCAGACATTCCTTCAAATTTGTTTATAAATGTGACTTGAAAAAAATAATCATCATATTATGTAATTATTTCCTATAGATGCATGTGCAAACTTTCCAGGTTCACTGTGACATTGCAGATCTTCTCAAGCGTGTATTTCAGGGCATTTAACTTCTTTACATGATTATGAGGGAAACAATAATGTTGCTCATGTGAGAACAGAAAGTCCTATTCCAAAATATGCACCAGCTCTTAAATAGGTCACAGGTTTCTGCTAATTTGAAAGTCTGGGAATAGAAAGAGTTTGTATAAATGTATATAGTCATTTTAATGCTAGCCACTATTTTCTAAACTGGTGTTTTATCAAATTAGATTTCTGCCTTAAATAGCTTTAATTACTTTGCACAGAACTAACCACTAATTTCACATTTTGAAAGTGAAAACTGGGAACACAAGGAGATGATTTAATAAATGAGCAAAAGGGGAATTCACTGTGTTTTCTCTCACTTTTAATTTGCCTGCTGTCAGTCCTGCACATATCAGTCTCTTACATGTGTCTCCCTGCCAGCGTCTCCAACTCCTTCCTCTTCCCCCTCATCCTTGTCAAGAAA
This sequence comes from Xenopus petersii, assembly GCA_038501925.1. NCBI lineage: Eukaryota > Metazoa > Chordata > Amphibia > Anura > Pipidae > Xenopus > Xenopus petersii. The sequence continues at coordinate 38,042,423 of CM076685.1, forward strand.
CTCCACGTCAAGGTATGTTAGCCCACTTCACACATAGATTTTTCACACCGGATTTTGTATCCCAGTGGACCAAACCACCCATGCTCCCTCAAAAAAGCCAGCCAGTTCATTCACCCGCCACCACCACCACAAGCCACAAGAACACTGCAAGCAAACTGCTCAGCCACCTTCCTGCAGCTTTTTCATGTTTCCTTGAAAGATTGAAACAGAACTAAAGATGGTATGCATTCAATTTTAGGTTAATTTGATCATTACCCATTTTCTGAAGTGATATTAATGGCATGTCTTGGGCTAATTTGCTCATATTACCCTTTTTCTGCATTGATTTTAGTGGCGTGTGTGGTGTTATCGTGCACATTACACATTTTTTTGCAGTAAATTAAGTGGTTAATTTACATTTAGCAGTGAGCTTAGTAGCATCTGTGTAATTATAGCCAAAAGGAATGGCAAAGGGCCTGAAAATATGGGCATCATACTTTCTGTGTGTAACTGCAATGTTAGAAGTGATGGTGTTTGGAGGACGCGACATTTGGCCATGGCTCATCAAGGACTTAAAATGGTCCTGACCAAGCTGTTGTTTATATATATTGTCAGTCACTAGTCAGAATAAATAATCACAAGGGCTACACTTGCTCTAGCAATTAAAGTAAAGACTCCTGGTGTATGCGGCTGCATGGTGAGGCTGTAATGTAATCCTTAAATGCAGGTGTTTTTGTATTCAACATTGAATAATAAAGGCTAAGAATATGACCTCTCTGTTCTACCAACCACAGCCCAAAACGTTCTTAAATCATTCCTTAATCAGTTTGTCATGTCGGCCGCCTCAAATATAGTCAAACCTGCTACCTCCAATTCAACTACTCAAACTAAAGCCCCAAAGCAACCAGCTCAGCAGTTTCCCCCAGTACATCCTTGTCATTCTGCTTTTATTGCATCACTTTGGGTGAGTGTGTGAGTTTATTCACATGACACCACATCGGGGTAGGCGTGTAACAATATCACATCAGCATCGCGCTATCACTTTCTGCCACTACCCAATCTCAGCAATCGCCACAGACCAGGGAAACTGGTGCGCGTGAGAGCGCAGTGACATCATGTTCGGGAGCGCGCGGACGGCATACACATGCGCAGAAGCAAACAATATGGCGGCGCCGGTTTTCATGAGATGTAACCTAGGGAGGTAATCTTTTTTTTCCCGGGGACAGCTTTTTTTGATTCTGGAAATTGCTGAACTGAGGAGTGTGTATCCATTGGAACGTCCAGTCTCCAATACTCAAAGGCAGGAAGAGGTGAGAGAATAAGAGGCTCCCAGCTTCCCTGAAAAGCGCTCGTAATGCTGAGAAACTTGTATGTAAAGCCTATGGTGTAATCGTAGCTTGCAAGTTGTATGCAGTTCACGCCTAATTGCAAAGCTCACTCTAAATCGTGTTGGTTTTGAAGCCACGCACGTATCTGCCAGAATTGCTAACAGGGCAAAAGTGCCAACATCTGCGTGAGGCTAGTGGAGATTGCATAAGAGATACGTGTTACTGTATTTCCCTAGTGGAAGCGAGTGATTTGTGCGTGATAGATTTGATCAAATCAGAAGGTGATATTATTCACGGTGCTGAGAAAAGTAAAAGGAGGAGGAACCTTAAAATGGGCGTTTATGAGAGGCAGTTCATATTTGCACTAACTTTTAGGGTGAAGACACACAGAGCTACTACAGCAGCTACTTGTCACAACTACAGAATAGACAGAATAGTGTTAAGGTGGCTTTGCTGAGATGCTGTGTGTGTTTTAGCTGAGGCAATTCAAAGTATTGTCTAGAGCAGGGTATATTTTGGGAATGTTGTAGCTGCAGCTAGTAATCTCTGTTTTCACCCAAGGGGCAGATTCACGAAAGGGCGAAGTGGCTAACGATAGCGACTATTCGCCAGCTACATCGACAATTCACAGGTGCAGGTGACAATTCGCTAGCGAATGATTGTGTTGCTAGCATTTGTTCGCACTCTTATCGCCAGAGTGGTCGTTACTCAAATTCAGTAAAGTGCAGATTTTACTGAACGTTGCCTCTTTCGCCAGAGTTGACTTCAGCCACCTCAGCCAAGGCGAAGTGCTAAAAAGAATCTAGATCTTCCTCAATCTTCTCTCACTTCCATCACTTCCATCATATCCTGTGTGCCGAAAATGCATTAAAGGGGTTGTTCACCTTTGAGTTTTAGTATGATGTAAGAGGGACATTCTGAGACAATTTGCAATTGGCTTTCATGTTTTATTATTTGTGTTTTTTGAGCTATTTAGCTTTTTATTCAGCAGCTCTGCTATGGCAGAAGAGGGATTGCTAGGGCCCAAATTACCCTAGCACCCATGCCTTGATTTGAATGAGAATACGGAATATGAATAGGGGAGGGTATGACTAGAAAGATGAGTAATAAAAAGTAGCAATAACGATAAATGTGTAACCTTGCAGAGCATTTGTTTTTAGACAGGGTCAGTGACCCCCCATTTGAGAGCCAAAAAGAATCAGAAGAAGAAGGCAAATCATTCAAAAACTATTCAAAATAAATAATGAAGACCAATTGAAAAGTTGCTTAGAATTGGCCATTCTAAAACATACTAAAAGTTAACTTGAAGGTGAACCATCCCTTTAAAGTTCCAAAAACACTGGCAATTTTTCTTTTTTGAAGTGGAATTGCCTGCAAGTCCAAACTAAACTTTTTTTGGGTAACCGGTTTTCTCCAGACATTTATGAACATATGGAACATTCATTTTACAATGGTCTCATGTGTATTATATTCACTCTCTTGGCTTTATTAAGGTTCCCTGGACATTTGTAAGAAAAAGTGGTAACTTCAAGCATTTGCACCCACATTTATAATAAAGCCCTCTATACAACTATAATTTACCCGCCATATGCAAATTGACCTAATGGCAAGGTTACTAGCAAATTTTCACTAGGCACAAACAAGCACTAGTGCATCTTCATTATGAAATGCTCACACTGCTGAGGTAACGCTAGCGAAAAGTTGCCAGCGTACGGCGCCCAGGGCGCAACTTCGCATATTAGTGAATTAGCACAGTGGTAGTGAATTTGCGCCTGGTGAAGTGGTGTGAAGCGGTCGCTGGCGGCAATTCACCCGTTCGTAAATCTGCCTCTTAGTATGAGGCATACAGGGGTGTATTGAACCAATTTGTAATTGATCTCCAATTATAATATATATATATATATATATATATATATATATATATATATATATATTTTAATTTGCTTTTTGATCAACAGCTGTCAAGTTTTGTAATTCCAGTAGTGATCTGGTTACTAGGGTCAAATTTACCCTAGCAACTAGGTATTGGTATCACTGACAGACTGGAAGATTGGCATCAGAGGTCAGCACAATTTTAAAGGTGCGAACTGAACAGTATCTAATGTGCAAACATATAGGTCAGGATCACCCACTCAACATATGTTTATCAAGAAAAAGTAATGCATTATTTTGGGATATATTTAAAACCAGTTTTACATACTCTAGAGAAAAGAGAGGGCTTCAAAAATAGTGTTGTTTATTTTATTATTGCCTGCTTTAGTAATGTAGTCATGTGAAATGTCACATAGATAACTGAAGGCAACAACTTTTTATTCACAACTGATGCCACTTTTTTTTTTATTTTTCTTCAATTTAAAGTTTAGATTAGCGTTAAGGTTTGTTGGAATCCTATACTTCTGCATTTGGTTCAAGTTCCATTCCTTTTACGAAACTTGAGATAAACAGTACTGAATCCGCTTTATATTTTGGCAAATTGGATTGTTAGTCCACCTGCTCGTCATACAGCTGAAATCTGCACTGGCAGATGGCTCACATAGTGGGGTCTAAGGGCTCTTACACATGACCGTTCCGACCTGCGCTCCCCTGCGTTCCGTTTTTTGGCGTTCAGCCGCAGGGGAGCGCAGGAATAGACGCAAGTAATTATTTGAAATGGGGCTGTACTCACTCAGGCGCGTGTAGGCGCCGAACGCAGGAAAAATGCAGCATGTTGCGTCTGAACCTGCGTTCGGCGCCTACACGCGCCTGAGTGAGTACAGCCCCATTTCAAATAATTACTTGCGTCTATTCCTGCGCTCCCCTGCGGCTGAACGCCAAAAAACGGAACGCAGGGGAGCGCAGGTCGGAACGGTCATGTGTAAGAGCCCTAATATGTTCCATTTAATGGCTTTTGTATAATGTGCCAAACTGCAAAAAACTTGTGCATGTTTTGCATTTTTGATTTGCTTATTGCATGTTTCCTTTAGCTTGTTTAACTGTTTCTACCACCCCCAAAAATTGCTTCCTTCTCCTTAGGTGTGGCCCAAAAGAGTTTGCTGTCTAATTAAAAGTGACAATACTTACTCTGTCTTTTGTCTGGAATTGCTGGCAGGCATGATTCTCTTCTAGGTGGAGCCATATGTTGGTATGTGCGTGCCAATTTGGGGCCTGTAAATATCCCACTATTTTCCCCAAATTTGCATGTACAAACAAATGTAAATAAACCTGCTTATCTTGTTCTAGTACGTGTGCCATCATCATGTTGTATTTGGTGTATGGGTAATAATGTAGACTAGCACATCAGCATTTGGGTGCCCAGCTAAACATGTTATGTGTTTGTGTGTGCCAGGATTTCCTGATGCCCAGTTTCTCTTAATGATTTGTACTTAAAGGAGAAGGAAAGGTTAAAACTAAGTAATCCTTATCAGAAAGGTCCATCTAAAAATACCAGTAAACCCCCAAAGTAGTGCTTCTCTGAGTCCCCTGTCAAAAGAAACACTGCATTTCTTTCCTTCTATTGTGTACACATGGGCTTCTGTATCAGACTTCCTGTTTTCAGCTTAAACGTCATTGCCCTGGGCAAGATCATGCTCAGTTCGCTCTTCTTCCCCACCCCCCTCCCTTCTCTACTGTAATCTGAGCCCAGAGCAGGGAGAGACTCAGTCAGGAAGTGATGTCACACCATGCTAATACTGCAGCTCCTATCCTAAACACACAGAGAGCTTTTAGAGCTGTTTACTCAGGTATGGTGAAACATTCTACAGAATATAGCATTCTAGCTTGCACTATTGCAGCTAATCTATTGGCAATAAAATGCCTCCATAGCTTTCCTTCTCCTTTAACGGCATGGCTTAGATTTCCATCTATTTCACGAACATGACAAAATGATGAGGATGATGAGCCATACATCTATGCATTAGTGAAGTCATATGTTCCTGTACATTTTACTTTTATTAAATTTAGCTGGAATTTAACATTCTCTTATGTTACTATAAGAAATTCCCACATGCAGCCCTCATTCCATCAAGTTTTTAGTATATTCAGGAGTGGGGAAAATGTCTGGTTGCTCTGATACAGATCTCTGTAACTGAGCCTTTGTACTGAGAATTACCTTACTTGCCTGACTACACTTAGCTCCTCCTTGCAGCAACATCACTGCTCCTGTTACCATGTTGCCTGTCAGACGGCACCCTGAGAAGCTATTTTGGTGAGTGCCCGTGTATCTATTTGCCTGGGAGATTGTTTTGTATATTTATAGGTAGTGACTACACTAATCCTCCAGGGGCTACTTGTACAGAGTCACTTTGCCATGTGGATATAACAGCAGGAATCCTAAGCCACTTAGTCTTCATAGGCTAATTGTGCTTTATATTGTCAAGGGAATAACTTATTCTAGCCAATATTCCACAGATACAACCATTAGCATTTGCTGACCCCACTGCACAGTATGACTTTGTACGATGGGAGATACAGGGTTCACTAGAGATTAGAAGCTGGAGCATTCAGACACTCCAGCAGCATGGTCTTTCTGCATATCATTAGCATCTGTTTTTGTTATACATTTTGACACCATCACTGGCTAATGCTGTCATTATTCATGTTATTTAACCTGCGAAAGCAAAATGGAAAGTTTCTGTGATTCACAATTAGGGCAAATACTTTGTTCATTAGTTTATTTTAGAGATTTTCTTTGTTCTGTGGCACTTTCTTAATTGTAGTGTTTTGCAGTATATTCATGAGAAGTAACATACTGTTCACTTCATAAGTCTCTCTCTTATGAGAGAGGTTGTTCACATTTAAATAAACTATTTTAAATGCATTAATTAGTTATGTAGAGAGTGATATTCTGAGACAATCTGAAATCGTTTTTTATTATTGGGGTTTTTGAATTATTTAGCATTTTATTCAGCCCCTCTCCAGTTAGCAATTTCAGCAATTTACCCTAGCAACCAAGCTGAAAAGAGTCAGAAGTCGGCAAATAATTAAAAAATTATTAAAAAGAAAAAAATGAAAAAATTTATAAAATTCTATAACATAATAAACTAACTTAAATTAGAACTATAGCTTAGTTCGTTAGGAATGTTGTACATTATGTTTTGGGCTTTTGTACCAGCCCAAGGCAACCACAGACCTTTAGCAGGGAAAATCTGTGCATTAGAAGATGCCCCAGTAGCTCCCCATCTTCTTTTATCTGATTCACTGCACATGCTCTGTGGTGCGGTCACATACTGAGCTTAGGGACCAACTTACTGTATAATACTGTATATACAGAATAGAAATGTCACAACATAAGGCTGATTAATACTTATAGATAATTAATATATGGCAGCACAGATACCAGTGCAACTAGCATCAGAATTTAATAATCATACCTGTAGCGTCAGCTTATTTTAAAGACCAATCTTATTTTCTGCTTGTACATTTGTGACAACCCTGTAAGTTTAGCTTCTCAACAGCTGTTCAGAGCCCACTGAGCATGTGAGTGTTGAAGACACTTTCCAAGATGGTGACCGCCTGTGACAAGTTTAAAGTCCTGGATCACTGCTGCTATTGAGAAACTGAAACTGTAGGCTGGTGCAATAAGTTCAATATATAAAATACAAAACTGAAACTGTGGACGTCGTGCAGTAGATACTTTCTTCTCTTCTTGTTAACTCTGAAAAGGAAAAAGGGGTGTTAAGATCCGTGCTTTGTCTTGCCCATTCCATGCAAAAAGAGAGAGCTTTGTTGCAAGTTATTTTAGTTTTTTATCATGATTTTTATCATTATTAAACACCTGTATGAAGTAACAACACTGATGTCCTTTTGAGTTGTCACAGTCCAAAATATATATGAATATGTAATTATGTATATTAGGGATGCACCGAATCCAGGATTCGGTCCGGGATTCGGCGGAATCCTTCTGCCCAGCCGAACCAAATCCTAATTTGCATATGTAAATTAGGGGTGGGGTGGGAAATCGCATGGCTTTTTTGTCACAAAACAAGGAATTAAAAATATTTCACCCTTCCCACCCCTAATATGCAAATTACTTATTACTTCCTTGTTTCCGGATTCGGTTCGGTATTTGGCCGAATCTTTCACAAAGGATTTGGGGGTTCTTCCGAATCCAAAATAATGGATTCGGTGCATCCCTAATGTATATACTGTATTTAGGTGCTCACCGCATAAAAGTCGTATAGAATATCATATAAAGCAAGGCACTCACAGGTCTTAAAAATATGGTGAAAAAGATAGAAAATTTATTTATTCCAACGTTTCCTTGAGACCATGATATAATCGGCACTCACAAATAGTACGGTATGAGGTGCCTGGGTGCAGTTCATGGGCATTTGTACAGAAGTCATCAGGTAGAAGCCGCACTCGCAGGTCTTGTGGAGAAAGGCCCCCAGGAGGGACCGAAACGTCGGATTGTGATGTGATGAAAATGAGAGTGCAGATCCTCTATTGCCTATACCTTAAAGTTTAACATTGATCAAGCACCTCCAACCAACTACCGTCAGAGGTGCGGGCACTCCAGAAAAGTATGTATATATATATATATATATATATATATATATATATATATATATATATATATATATATATATATATATATATATATATATATATATATATATATATATATATATATATATATATATATATATATATACTTTCTGCAGTTGGAAGGAAGGAAGTTACTAGTTTTTTGTGGTGCGTACGCCTCAATATACATTTTTAGCTGTTTAATTGTTATATGGAACTTTTACGGCAAACACAAGCATAGCTATTTTTGCCTGCAAGAGAATTAATGCGACAAAGCATTGGCATAGAAAGCAACTTTGTGCCACTATGCGATTCATTTATTTTTACAATGCATATTTACCCTAAACTCTATTCAGTGGTATTTCAGGCCCCTTCGAGAAATCTCCGTGTGTGTGTAATCTCCATGTGTGTCTTAATTTAGATAACTGCCCAGAGGAGTTTTTTTCTAGAAACATTCTGAATGCCGAGTTTTGAATGCTTGCAGATTCCAGATTCTATACTACAATTAATGAGCCTGTATCCAGAATGCTTGGGACCTGAGGTTTTCTGGATAAATGCTCTTTTTGTAATTTGGATTTCCATACCATAAGTCTGCTAAAAATTAAATAAACCTTATAGACCTGTTTAAATATGAATTCATTGTATCTTAGTTGGGATCAAGTACAATGTACTTTTTTATTATTAGAGATAGAGAGAAAATAAATTAATTTAAAATGTGAATTATTTAATTATAATTCAGTCTATGGGAGATGGCCTTCCCGTAATTCAGAGCTTTCTTAATGTCTGGTTTCTTGATAACGGATTGCATACCTTACATACTTTAAAAATCCGTTGAGTCTTCATTTTGCTGTATTCATGTTTAATAGATTTTACTTCTGGTGAGCAGGAGTAAACACATCTTTACATTGCACATAGTAGATTTAAAGGGAATCTATAGTCTAAAGAAATCCTTTGTTTATTTACTATGTTGCTAAACAAATTGCTATGCAATATACATTTCATTGCTGTTTTACACAAAGTTAAAAACCCTTTGTTTTACCTAAATCACCCCAAGAAGAATGTAAAATTATAGGGCCGTACAGGTATGTCTAATACAGAATGTTCGGGACCTGGGACTTTCCGGATAATGGATCTTTCAATAATTTGCATCCTTGTACCTAGGATCAGCTACTAGAAAATCATGTGAATGTTAAATAAACCCAACAGGCTGGTTCTGCTTCCAATAAGGATTATTTATATCTTAGTTTGAATCATGTACAAGGTAATGTTTTATAAAAAGAAATCATTTAGAAAAATTTGGATTATTTGGTTAAAATTTAATCAATGAATGACAGCCTTTCTTTAATTCTGAGCTTTCTGGATAACGGGTTCCCTGATAACGGATCCCATACCTTCACTATCCAGCTGCAGGCTATATGAAAGCTTCTTATGGCCTGTGGTCTACTACACAGCTTTACCTAATGAACTTAATGGGATTTAGTTCAGATTTTTCTCACCCTCCGTTAATCTACACAGTATGCTTTCTTGTATATTAATATAATAGGGGAAACTAGTGGATGAGCATTGGCTTTTAAGGCTTTTCATGGGAAAACTAAAGAACATATGGGTTTCTACCTTGGACTTCTGCTGTGTTCTCTTACCTTTGTAGCTAAAGTAACCAACACAACCCAAAATACTGCCATCCTTTTTTTCTCTCTTGAAAATTCTACAATTCTAATGGAATATTGTTGTCTTTTATGTTTTATATAAACACTTATTGCCTTAATGCATTCTCATTATTACAAAAATGTTGTCAGTTCATTTTATTTTGAGTCATTTGAAATCATGTTATAACCCAGAAAGGCCTGTTGCTTTATAAAATGGAAAATGCTATGTGCTCCTGACATCCTGAAAAATGTTTGCCGTTAAAGGAGAACGAAAGGCAAAAATGAAATAGCCTGCTAAAGAAAGTCTGGTGTAGATAGAAATGACTGACCATTTCTCGTGGTTTCTCTGTGGTCTCATGTTGAAGCAGCTACGATCTCTCAGCACTACAGTGTGTGACTCGGGTGACGTCACTCTTTTCTCCAGCTCTTCCTGCCTGCTGCCCGAGGCAGCCTTGAGGCGCATTGGGTAGGATCCGTTAGTTATGCTCATGCAAATAACTATGTAGCATGTCATCATTGACCCTTATAGCCACGCCCCCCAACCAATCCAAATGGAAGCATCTGGGAGTGGGAGTCACACGCCAACTTTTTTTAAATTATACTTTGGACACCTAAGAGGCAGCATCAATCGCTTGCGGTGTGCAGCGATTGGGGCATACATTTATATACTGCAGGCTAAGGTGAGGATGCCTTGTCATTGATAATATACTGATAGTTTTATACACAGGATATATTATTACTGTTAGACGCTGGATTCGGGAATTGTAGTACAGCACTGATGAATTATTGTATGATAATCAAAGACAAATATAGAGAGAGAATGACCCTTGTCATTGCACCACCCCACAATGTGTGCCAGAAGTTCCCACTATGTGAACATACTAAAACTTAACGTTTATTGAAATATAGTAAAAATATGCCCAGGAATTGATAACATAAAAACAAGATCAGGAGGGACTTAGGGTCATCAGTTCAGGGAAGGAATGCAGAGGATTAGTTTTATGGATACGTGACTTCACCTCAGTCAATGATCCCACTTCCTCTGATGAATGGTGCTTGGTTAACACAGTGGTAGTCGTGAAAACATATGCTGATATGCAAGGACCGCAGTCTTAAAGCATGTACTTGGTGTGGGAATAGAGTGTAAATCACCTGGCTCTAAAAACTGACAGTAAAGCCTCTGCAAGCATTCGAAGAGCCAGCCCGTAATTCACCACGCATACACACACAGATAGCGCTCCCTTGATGAGCGTGCCTGCTACAGTGATTACTACGATCTAGCACACAAAGCGCTACATTGAGGAGCGTGACTGTTACTGTGATTGCTTTTAACAAAACGTTGTTTCCTGCCTACCACTGCTCCAGCCAAAATAGCATCGGCAGGATTAAGGAATTATCAGTAGTGATGTGCTCCAAAGGTCAGCGATTTTTTTTTCTTCGCGCATGCACAGTAAGCATAATGAAGAAATGGAAGTCTACTCTACTTCACCAAGATGGCTCCTGCGTGAATGAATATGCGAGCCAAAACGGAAGATGGATTCTTCATTATAGGAATAGGAAATGTGAGTTCAAAACAAAGAGTTTTAGTAGGTCTTGGGGAGTAGATTAAAAGGAGCTAGGTAATAATTTTTGCCTCTCCTTTAACCCAGACCCCACTAGCTGCGGAGAGCACTCTGCCAGGCATTGTACATTTCTTATTGATATAAATATAACGTGTACATGTGAAAGTCGGCGGCACTGTGTAACTTTTTTTTACACCTGCAATGGGGAAGTGATGGCACGTCATGCCATGCACATTTTTTTTTTTCAAGTAACCGCAATGCAAGCACAATGTGCACTATGACTGTCCGTGTGCTAAGAGTTAAAAAATGTTGACTTTTTATTCTTCCTTTAACCTACATGAAGGGAAAATAAATATCTTGTGGATGTGGTAAACAACTGGAACTTTTACGTTTCACTTTTAGCTTTGTATATTTAAGCTGCTTTGCATTCTTAATGCTTATAAATTGTATTAATAGTCATTTGGTAGATAAAAGGGTAATTATGCTCATTGATGCACACATTTTTTAAATTGGAATCCTATTTATTTCCATTTAAATATAGTTATTAATCTATCATCGTTGTTTCTTTTTTCTCATAAGGTTCATGCAGCAACAGATAACTGATGCACAAGTTTTCTCATGGAAGAAAAAATCCAGGATCAATCGTCTCTAGCTACTAAGCTACCAAAATTTGGTGCACCAAAGCCTTTGGGAAATTTTCTGCATAGGACAGCACAGAGCTCACATACAGGTCTACTTGCAAAATCAAATCACACTGCTGTAGAGAATAAGCACAGTGACCTTGATCGGACATCTGGATTTTCTTTAAATTGGAGGAAATTAAAGTGTCAGCAAAATGAACATATTGCAAAGAAACCTTCTTATATTAACACTGAAAAAGTGCATGATAAAAGATTTTCTCAGGCACATTTAGCAACAGAGAATGATGGATTCAGATTTGGAGTAACAGGCAAAAACCTGAAGCAAAGTAATATGTTGGTCCCACAAAAGCAAGATCTAAATGAAAACCTCCTACCTGGACCTCCAAACTCTGGTAGGCTAACAAAAAATTCCCAGTTTGGAAGGACTTTCTTTTCCAGCCTTAATGGTGTAAAATCACAAGTCAATGGTTATTACAGCCATAAGCCCCCAATTGGTTTAATGAGGCCCCGGGCAAATTCTGCTACAACTAGAAATTTTTCTAAAATAGTTGAACAACCAGCTGACAACAAGAAGCCTTGCTCAAGTGTGAGAAGATCACAAAGCTTTTCAGATTCAGTTCCAAATTCTTTGATTCCATCCACACACATGACAAGGTCTCATTCTTTTAGCAGGGAAGTAGATACGTCAGGCCAATTTAAAACACATCAAGTACCCATAAGAACATCTGTTAAACCAGCCTTACTGTCAAGGACTGCAAGGCATTATGAACTGCCTAATGCCCGTGAGTCCCAGATAAAGTGTGGTTTTACAAGGACATACTCCTCAGGTTTAAGGAAAACTAACTTCTCTAATGGATCTGACCAAATTGTTCCTTCAGGATACAAAATAACTCGTCCTTCTCTTCTAAAACCAAACAGAAGCCAATTGCCAGTGGATCTATTAGCTGTTAAAAAAATACCTTCTAATGTTTCATCAGTAACCGAGAACACAGAAACAGTGCCAAGCAGAACTGGAGGATCATCAGATGAACAAAACAAACTGAAAGCAAGAGATTTTGTTATTGATAATTATGTTCTTTGTGATAGCCTAGAAAAACCAGACTGTGAAGGCAGTCATTTTGGTGAAGACATAGACGAACTCTCCATATCATCTTTGTCCTCCTCTGAAAAGAATGATCTGACTGAAGATTTCAGTGATGAATTCCTAGATTTAGAAGAGGGAAATAAAACATTACCTGTTGAATCAGAAAAAGATCTGTCTGAAAAATCATCTGCTGAATTTATGGTAAAGTTGCCAGAAAAGAAAGAGTCTAACGTCAGAAATACAGATGATTGGATTGGAATGAACAGAGGTAAAATCAATTGATGGTTATAAATTAGCAGCCAGTTCGCTGGTGATATAGAGCATGGCATTTTAAGAGATTTTATTGTCCACCTGTTAATATAATTCTATTATGTCTATTTTCTGCCAGTCCATGAAATCGTAGCCTGTTACTTTGGTTTGGGAGGATAAAAGAAATCATTCATATTCTAGGGACATTTTAGCTTTGCCCTTTGCAGTAGTTACCTAAACATTATTAGTTTATATAGTACAACATTTTTAACAGAAAAAAAAATGTATTGCAGGGATAAAATGAGAATCAAAAACACTGCAATGGCAACATGACCATAGGGTCCCCCCAACAATGAATCCAATGCAGTGCATTCTAAAATTTGGTTATGGAGTTGCGCTCAAAAGAACTTTCTCTAGTTGTGCTTGAAAGAAACTATTCTTATGCAATACCTGAAATAAATAGCTATGGAGGCATTCTCATAAAAGCTTACTTTAAGGCATATAATCTGTCACAAAACAAGTTTAGGTGGCTGCAGATATAATATAGTAATTATGATGTTCTTCTTTGGCACAAAGCAAATGCTGAAGCGTCATTTCATGATAGCATAGAGTAGGCTTTGGCACCTTCTGCAAGCCTATAATTTATCGAGCTATAATTCACAGAATCCCACAAAAAGGGTTCCGAAAGTTATATGCTAGTAACACCTGGAAGGATGTAGGATGTAGTTACTTGCTTATAATTTGAACATGTCTAGTGAAACAAAATGAAGGCAATGCCAGCCTGCCTGTTTACAAGAGCTTTGCAACAAAAAAATCTGATCAAAACCTCCCATGTAGTTTAGCCCTTCAGAAAGAACACCAAACTTTTTTTTTCTTTAAATCTGAATGTGCTTATTGCAATTTATGAAGGATTATACTTTATTTAGTGAATAATAACTTTAATAATTGCAAGGCCCAGTGTTATCTTTTAGACGTTGTGTAACTGTATTGTGTAGTGGTTACAGATTATCTGTATCTCTTAATATTTCTTGCAAACTTGGACTCTGCCCTACTTTATATGTTGTATTATTGATAATTGCGGGCCACATCTCTAAAAGTTTATTGCCTAATCTGTGTAAACTTTACGGAAAGATCTGGAACCTTCCGTTATCTGAAAAACCCCAGGTCTCGAGCATTCTGGATAACAGGTACCATACCTGTACTAAATTATTTCAATTTATTTCAATATGAGGTAGTGCAGACGGATACATGTTTTAGTTACATTGCAAATTGATGCGTAATATGCAAACTGCTGCAACTAGTATTTTAATAAGTTCCAAGATTAGCATTACAGTACATTTTGATAACATTAAAATTATATGTGAAATGTTTGTGTCATGTTTATAACTGAGAGACCTATTTATCAATATAATTATATCCATAGTAAGAATTCTTCTATGTATTTTTTTTTTTTTTTTTTGCAAAATGCAGTTAGTCCTTACAAAGAGAAGAGCATTTCACCAGATATGGGGTATAGAGATCCATCTTCTCTGGAATTGTCCCCTTCTGATAGCTCTGATGGCACATACATGTGGGATGAAGAAGGAATGGAGCCCATTGGAAATGTTCATCCATGCAGAAGTTATGAATCTTCAGAGATGAATAGTCTGGTATGTTTCATGAATGCTAACTTTAATGTCCATATTAGCAGTAGTAAGCTGGTTGTTGGTTGGAAGACGTAAGTTTACTCCTTCTACACATGGCTTTTTATTTTCCTTTGGCCAAAGTTCCAAGTCTCTTGTTCTGCCCAGCTCAGTGAATTAATAACAAAAGTAAGTCCGTGGCTTAAATAAACTATTCAACTTTGGGGTTGGACATAGTGATCTTAAATGGCAGATGTGAGGCCATACTCTATGGATTTACTTGTTGCAGTACAAAGATGTTTGAAATTACAAAATTAATCTGGACAAGTCTAAACACTAGCGACATGACTTGAGGGTGTGACGTTTTAATAGTTTATCTTGACATTACTGATTTTATTTTTACTTAATTGCCTATTCTGCCTCACTTCAGTCCTGTCTCACCTTTTCATCTATGACACAGTATGTCAGACTTTGAGAGATTTTACAATGCACTTGGTGTTTGAAATAGTACATTGCAGTAATAGGCAGTGTGCTGCAGAGCGCTGTTGCAAAACTGTCTCTTATTTACACATTTATTAAACAAAACCCAACAAAACTCATTTCAAATGCAATAAAATACACTTACTAGCTAATCTAGCTAGTAAGTGTATGTCTATTGAGAGCTTCTTTAGGATTTGGCAAAGCACAATGCATTATGTTTGCCATGTAAATGATAGCAAATTGTGTCATGTTATTATGTTAAAATTGTGAAGCATCAGATATTACTTTGAAAGAACTCCTGCTTGAATTGTAAAAATGCTTTACAGCCATTTAAAAAAAAAAAAAAAAAAAAATGTACATTTATAGTGACTATATTGATCATTTCTACACATTATTACCAGTATGCTCTATCCCTTGACACTTAAAAGGACATTAAAGAGGATAACACATGAGCATGTATGACTGTTGATATTGTGCATCTACAGATGTGCAGGTGTAGGTCCATGCATTTTATAGGCAGCCAATTCACTTGTATACTCAACTGTAATAAAAGCTGCCACATTGAGAATGCTGGTCAGATTCACCAAGGTAGGAAATGCATCAGTGTGCTGTGCAACATACAGATATACCTAGCAATTATAAGTTATGCAACCACCTGCCTGAAATTCACAGCAATGACTTCTCACTCGCAGGACTTAAAATGGAAAAAAAAAATCCTTTTATTTTGCAAAATCAACATTTTAGTCACATATTGAGACCTTTATATATAATATTCAGTAGGGACTGAATGTGTAAGTTTCTATTAGCCTTAAGTTATTTTGCAAAATACAGGAAACGACAACATGGATATATAGTAGAGCGAACTGGTTTTATATCTCTCAAGTACTATATTAATTGGAGAAAAGTAACAATAGAAATGCTTGGAATATTTAGAGACAAATGAGGCAAGCTACACTGATGTGTCACATTGTGATATACATTTCGTACAGCCTATTTATTTTTGTTTCTGGACAATAATGTTAGTCTCATAATGACTGAAATATATGCATCTTCTTTTAATTTTTTGGCTTGCTAGGGACATCTTGTGGACTTTGGTTGTAATAGTTATTCATGAAATTTCCTGCTACATCTACAATAATACAAGCAAGTGAAACTTAAAAGGGGTTGTTTACCTTTGAATTAACTGTTTAATACAAATTAATTGTAGCGTTATGTTCTGAGACCATTTGCAATTGGTTTTAATATTTTAGGTTTGTTTTTTAGCTTTTTACTCATCTTTCCAGTTAGCAATGTCAACAATCTGGTTACTATGGTCCAAATTACCTTTGTTACCATTACCTTTGTAACTATGCATTGATCTGAATAAGAGACTGGAAAAGGAGATGCTTAAATAGAAAGATGAATCATAAAAAGTAGCAATAACAATACCATTGTAGCCTTACTAGAGCAGTTGTTTTTTTAGATGGCGTCCGTGACTCCCATTTGAAAGATGGAAAGCGTCCGAAGAAGAACGTAATTAATTCAAAAACTAAAAAATGAAGGCCAATTGAAAAGTTGCTTAGAATTAACCATTCTATAACATAAAGCTAAATAAAGTTAACGTAAAGGTGAACCACCCTTTAATGAGTTATGCGTGACTGGGTGCATTTTTATAGCAGTAAAAATAAAGGTAACCCGTAGGGACAGATTTATTATTCTGATGTATTACTTTCCATTTCATCTAACTTACTATTTAATAACACTTTCCTGACTGTCCGCAAAGTGTTACGTGTGACCTATAAATCAATGCAGATACATAACTCATTGTTATGTGCTTCACTACTTTGCGCAAAAGAACACATTCTTTTCAGTGGATGTCAGTACTAAACTCTGAATAGCAGCAACATTGAACACCACCTTTTGAATAATAACATGCCATGTCTCCATCTTACTTTAGACTTCACATGTGCAGTTGAGTAACATTTTACTGGTAACTGGTGCATTTTTTTTTCTAAAGGAAGCAAGGGCCAGGGGAAAACTTGATTAACATATACATTCCTTGTCCTTTAATATCAATAACTTCATTATTATTATTATTATAATTAATGGATCTGATGAGCCATTTCGTTGCTTATGATTTGGTCTTAGAAATCACCAGCACTTTTGATGTTAATAAATATTAAGATATTTTTTTAAAATGTACATTTGCAGTAGTAAAGGAAATTTACAAAAGACAGTAGACAGCTGTGACTATTTATAAAAAAAAAAAAAAAATTTGGGTTACTGCATGGAAGGCTTCCTTTTTTTCTCTTTATGTTGACAAAACTGTCCTTTGCTTTTGACTGTATTGAGCTTTTCACAACTCTAATATGTTTGTCTAGCAGCTGAAGAAGTGTCTGCCATCTCATTCATAAATCCTGTGAGAGACACAATAAAAGAAGGATCAGTTGCAAGTGGTTGCATTTGGGGATTTGTGTCTAGCTATCAAGTGACCTAATTTAAGTGCTCTGACTACATTCTTAGTCAATAGCATTTAAGTAGCATGCAACATATGTGAAAAGAGATACACCCATACTCCTATTTTACTGGCCCATTTAATGTCACATGGCAAATGTAATCAAATTGTATCTCATCATAGTTTGAGGGACATCTATTGTTTGCACTTGCATGTGTGGCTTTAATGACACGCTAAAGTACTTATGTGACGCTTAGGGAAGCATATCTGTTAATAATTCTAACCCTGCAGTGGACTGAAAGAATATTAAAGTGGAAGAAGGTAAGATGGTAACCATGCATGTTGTTATCCTGCAATTTTCACTGCCTTTGGCTGGTTCTTCTTGAAAGCTGCTTTAGATGTTAATGGGGTTTTAAGTATGTGATCAGTTTGCTTTATACAATACGTGTGTTCATCTAGAAAGGTGATTTCAATTTTGATGTACTATTAAAACATCATTTATTTGCAGTTTACATGTCTAAAATAGGCAGGACTGTGTTGTTGCATTGTCTGTGAAGCCGAGAAGCCTGGTCTTCCATTGATCACATTTACTAATAGAAGTGTTTATTGGTCATTTTAGAATGGTCAATTATTTTCAAATTTTGTCCAACCATTAGCTCCCACAGGCACATAATGGAGCGCAGAGACCTGTACTTTCTGGAATTAGAATGCAGCTATGCACAGTATACTGCCTGAATGTACCCTAAGGGGCACAACTTTTCTCCCCTTTGTGCTCTTAAATTTACATCCCGGGCATCACATCTGGTAATCGTAACAGGCCTGGACTTTTACGTCATTTCTAACAAACAAAATACCTTTGGCCTATATATTTCTTGAAGTATTTTGGAGGCTGATTTTTATCATTTAAATGTTGCATGAAGTTGTTTACAGCAATGGCCTGAAATCCTGTTCTGGAAAAAAAATCTACGTACTTGACAACCCTTCTGTAAATCCTTCCATTTATTTAATGTTTAAATTATTTTTTAGTAGGCTTCAGGTGTTAAAATTCAAATTACGGAAAGATCCCTCATCCGGACCGACAGGTTAAATACATTGTGTATGTATTCCCTTTACCTAGACAATGTATTCAATATTGTTGTGGCTTATTTATCAACACTGGGTAAATCTGCACCTGGACTGTAACCCCCAGCAATTATTCAGTAATTTTATTTTATTCGGCTAGCTGCAGGTAGGCCAGTGAAAGTAAAAAAAAAAATATTGATTTCCTTGGGCTATTGCCCATGTATAAATTTGCACTGTGTTTAAAAAAGGGGCCCCGATCTTTCAATATAACTGTGTCTTAAAGCCTGCATGTAGAGACGGATTGCTGAGAGGAGAAGACTGAAAATGAGGACCCTGTCATCTGAAAACATGTTTTTTTTTTTTTTTTTTTTCCTCAAAACGCATCTGTTAATAGTGCTACTGCAGCAGAATTCTGCACTGAAATCCATTTCTCAAAGAGCAAACAGATTTTTTTATATTCAATTTTGAAATCTGACATGGGGCTAGACATTTTGTCAAATTCCCAGCTGCCCCTGGTCATGTGACTTGTGCCTGCACTTTAGGAGAGAAATGCTTTCTGGCAGGCTGCTGTTTTTCCTTCTCAATGTAACTGAATGTGTCTCAATGGGACCTGGATTTTACTATTGAGTGCTGTTCTTAGATCTAGCAGGCAGCTGTTATCTGGTTACCTTCCCATTGTTCTTTTGTTTGGCTGCTGGGGGGGGAGGGAGGGGGTGATATCACTCCAATTTGCAGTACAGCAGTAAAGAGTGATTGAAGTTTATCAGAGCACAAGTCACATGACTTGAGGCAGCTGAGAAATTGACAATATGTCAGATTTCAAAATTGAATATAAAAAAATCTGTTTGCTCTTTTGAGAAATGGATTTCAGTGCAGCATTCTGCTGGAGCAGCACTATTAACTGATTCATTTTGAAAAATTGTTTTTTCCCATGACAGGATCCCTTTAATTATTTTAGAAATTTTGCTGAAAATGTTTTTTCAATGACGTTGTAGTTTTCAAAATAGTTATGCTTTATTATTAGCTATCTCGATCAACCCCCTGTATTAGGAAGGATATACCTGTGCCATTGTTAGTTTATAGAACGACAGAATGGAAATATTGACTGTAGTAGTGAAACTGGATTCATATTGGAACACTTTAGTGCATAACAGCAACTTTTCATACCTTGATTGGCCCTTTATTAAGCTAGATCAGAGGTCCCCAACCTTTTTTTACCCGTGAGCCACACCCGGAAGAACACAAGTAGAAAAAAAAGATCCTGGGAATGCCAAATATGGGCTTTGATTGGCTATTGGTAGCCCCTATGTGGACTCAGCAAGTTTTTATACAGCTAAAACTTGCCTTCAATCCAGGGATTCAAAGAGAAGCACCAGATTTGAGGTCACTGGGAGCAACATGAAGGGGTCGGAGAGCCACATATTGCTTGCAAAGCCACTGGTTAGGGATCACTGAGCTAGATGGTGCTGTTCCAGTGGCCAATGGGGAACTTCCACTGCAGTGAAATTTGGATGTAGTGTTGTGCTGACTACTACTTGTGCTTTCCCCTGTGGTGAAATGCAATAAAAATGAACACAGGGGAATGCAGGAAAAAAAAACTTGTAAATAAGCGCTTTTACTGAGATACGATAACAGTACTTAAGGTGGCCATACATGGGCACATAAAGCTGCCAATATCTCATTTAGACCAATTTGACAGCTTATCTGCCCGTGTATGCTTGTTTCCGACGGGTCTTCCCGACTGATATCTGGCCACGATATCTATCAGGAAGGTTTGATTTTTACCCGACCGACCCGTCGGAGCCCATTGGTGTATCATAATTCGATCGTTCGACCAAACGTTAGAATTACCCCTGATATAGCCATGCTGTTAATGGCATATCGCCGAAAGATCTGCGCGTTTGGCGATGTCACCGAACGATCGGATGTTTGAGTCTATGGCCAACTTCAAGATTAATGAGCTAGGGGTGGAATTAAAGCTTCAGTGAGAAAATGCTGTTGAAGAGGTTTCATTGTTTGACATCAATTATGCAGTGAGTACATAATGCTTTTAAATATATATTTTTATTTTATTATCCTTTAATTACTTTAGTTTATTTTAGCAATGAATGGCAAGTATCAAAAGATTGAGCAGGTGTTTCTATGCAGTAAAGTCTAACCAAACACGATGAGCATGGTCACAAACATTAAAACTCATGACTATGATGACTTAGTTTGGCTCTTCATCTGAGGCTGCCCCGAGCAACACAATCCTCTGTCTGTAACACAATACAGGTTTACCCAGGGATATAGGTTTCAGCACATTCTTTAAATTCTATATGCTGCAATACTGTGAACAGTTTATAAAAATTGGTATTTCTCTTCACAGAATTTGTTTTTGTTTGTTTTGTGTCTGCTGTCCATGTCACACCTTTTGTTTTGGTAAACATTAACCAGCCACAGACTTGTTCCTCTGATAGAAGGTAGCACTTGAATGCAAAGGACACAACACAAACATTTAACATTTATATAACTCATCCAGACACAAGTAACATATATGTACTGCGTCTGACTCCATTTGCTAGTGCATAGTGTATACCATGACCTGGATGAATGAAAACCTTCATAGACACTCCATTTGTCTGTCTCATATTACATTAGTATATCTCTGTTAAGCAGATGTTTTTTTCTAAACTTCGTAATCCTCTGTAAATGCCTGATCCTTTCACATGATTGATTTGGCCAAAATAAAAAAAGGTGGGTCAGCTGGTGATTCCGTGGAGCATATATGTTTCTTGCTGGCAGACCTTTAAATTTGTGGGGCACACTCCCCAAGCCCTTAGTTTTCTGATGATCCAACAGGGAGAGTCCTTGCATATAGGTTTATGTGTGCAGCCATACTGCACCAATTAATATTGAAATAGACTGATTTTCTGTCTGACTTTATGCAAACGGAACATTACTTCAATGACGTGACCTGGTTCAAGTAGAAGAGATATTACATTAAAATGTTTGCAATTTAGATGATAATGTTTCTTGATGTATTTGTTAAAGTTGTTGAAATTCTTGGGTATATTTCCTATTTAATTCTCTGTTTTATGAAGGTTTCCTGCTGCATGTTTTAATAGTATGAATGTAGATGTTGTTTATATGGTTATATGGACCCATGTGGTTTAATTCTGCTTCTTTCCATGCCCCTCCTTTATCCCTGATGCTGGGGTATTTTATTACAGCATTGCTCATCTGTTATTTAGCAGTAACAGCTGGTTCAAATTGACTGTCTGCCTGGAGAATCGGTTATTGTTTTAAGTTAAAAAGTGCATTTGCTCACTAACCTCTAACAAAATATATGACCTTATAGGTTTTATTGCCACTTATGAAAATGTAATTTTACATCAAAACAGAACTTTCAGGTTTTTCATTTGGATGGCAAAGGGCTAACTGAAATGCCCCTGGGAAGTTACTGATGACATCCTTATCAGACTAATTATGATTGACTGACCGTAGTTCTTAAGCTTCCATATCCATTTTTTGGTATTGTGTTTATTGCACATTGACATTAGGATAATAATTTCATACTAAGATGTTCGGTAGCAGTATGCTTGTAGCTGCTTATATTTTGTTAAATCGTAGCCATAGAGGACAGGTTGAAAGACTTGCTATGGGCCGTATGTTATGAGCTTTGTTTACAGGTTTTGTTGAATCATTTTTTGGGCTTGCTAACGGTTGAGTCTTTTGGCATAATGGTTTGTGCATATGATTCCTGTTTGTGGTGAATCTATGATCACTCCAGCAAACCCTCTCCTCCTAGAGCAGCATGCACAGTTGCATTCTTGAGGCTACTTTATTTACTCATTCTATATTCTAAAATACAATATGCAGAGAAAACATGCAAAGATAAATCACTGTTCCCATTAGGTTGCATTGTTTAGCAGTTTGTAGTTAGTATGCTAAGGAATGTTTTTTTCCTGTTGTTTATGCCCTTTAACAATTTTGCCAGAAGAACCAATGTAATTTTTCAACAATTTGTATAGCTGTTGTATTGGTGAATTTAAGCAAGCATAAAAGTGAATGATCAGAGACAATTTTATTGTCCTTACTAATTAAATTCTAAAATTACCATATTTATTTGAAAAATTGCTTGTCTGAAATAAAAACATACTTGCTAGTGTTAGGGAATAATCCAAAGACCGGAGATCACCGAGGTAAAAGGAATAATCCAAGTTTATTATTTATATAATAAACATACACGAGCTCTGTGGGTTCTGATACACAAGTAGGTCAGAACTGAGAAACAAAAGATTGACCACACATTATATACCCTTCAGGAGAGGAACTTAAATGGGAAAAGGCCTCTCTAGGGAGAAAAGGGAGTATTGCCAAGTATCTATCATAGTGTCTCAGTGTACAATTATCTAGTGTTAGCTAGCTATGTGAACGAGAAGGGAGTAACATAGTGGGAGAGCTTCAAGGCCAGGGCACCTTGTTACTGAGAACAAAAACATAACAGTAATACGAACCTTCTCACCGATGTTACACATAACCTTGAACAGTTTCTAGAAGGGCTTCATGGGCACTTAGAAACTGTTCACTCCATTAAGGGGGGCTAAGCAAGGCCTGCAAGACTTTTCCTTCCACAATCCCCCGTTTTGTCAGTTCTTCTGACAACCATAATACAAAACAAACAAGTAAACATAGCATACCTTATAAATGCAATGCATACAACCTATATGAGAATACATCTGGTATATAATGTTCATACACTGTGGTGGTTCCTGGAAGTCAATTTTAGACTTTTAGTGTTCTTAGGATAGACCAGAACAGGTTTAGAAGAACTTGCCTTTAGAAAAGAGTGAGACAATAAGGAGGCACAGCAAGAACAACAGCAACAAATGATGTTAGGTAGACAATAGATGACTAGAAGGATGACACCAACACAAACGAGGACATACAGAATGGTATGGAAAATCTTAGAACCATGGGGATGGGTCCAACCAGGGGAAGATGGATTGTTCCTAGTGATTGGTTAAAAGGTGTCCTTCCTCTGCTAAACCTTTACCAGGTGCTTGTCATCAATGTAATTACAACTGTACCTAACCCTCCTTGACTAGCTGGAAGATAATCTAACACTAAACAATGCGGCAGAACTTCCTTCTTCAATTGTTGGAGTTCATGACTTACTATCTTCAAACTGTTGTCATATTCATTAATAATGTTATCAAGCAACAACATACTAGACATAAGGCTAAAGGCTTTCTTAATGCAACATCTATTTACCTCAGGGGAAGTTAAAGAGAGCTCTTGCCTTACCTTTAAAGATGCACGCTTCATTAGGAAGTGTGCTGGAATCTGAGCTATCTTAATATCTTTAGCTTCCATATACCAGGTGGGATGAAGCAATTTAGCAATCATACATACACCATGGGAGCCTTTTGGTAGCCACAGATGGGCACATTTACCACAAACAAAGTAATAAGGGGAAGGTAAAGTGTAAGGAGGTATAGATGATTAGCGGAACTGTTGATACAAAGGCCATCAGAACATAAGTGTACCAACTTACCAATATCCTTGGGCGACACCGTTTTATGAAACTGGAGAAGTGTCAAATTACCTCAAGGCCTGTTAACTATATCCTGACAGGATAGAGATTCTGCTACGTATGTCATACTGTGAGCTGACAGGATACTGTATACATATCCATCAATCAGTAATAGTGTGGATGCTGCTATAACATACATTTTAACAAAAGCATTATCATTAGGCTCAAACAGTTATGCATATAAGTCTCTTTTTGACAACCTTAACCTGATCGGTTGTCGACACATTTGCCTCAGAAGTTGGTGAGGCTGCTGTTGTGTTGCCTTGTGAGTTGTCGTTGCCTGCAGGCTTTATGAGTGCTATCGTCA
Organism: Xenopus petersii; assembly: GCA_038501925.1. Taxonomy (NCBI): domain Eukaryota; kingdom Metazoa; phylum Chordata; class Amphibia; order Anura; family Pipidae; genus Xenopus; species Xenopus petersii. Next base: position 38,066,899 of record CM076685.1, read on the forward strand.
GCACAGCAACGAAGATAATGATGTGCAGTACGGAGACACAGATGATAAGTCTTTTATCTGGCTTTGGGCCAAAGCATCTGGCACACAGAGACATGATGGTGCTGCTGAGGATCTTCACCCGATGGGGACCTACATCTTTTGCACTGCACGTTAGGGTCCCTGGGACTTAGGTGGTGGAGGGAAAGAGGCATTATTATGTCCTACAATTCCCCCCCACTTACACTGCAGGTGGAAGTTGAGATTTCTTACAGTGAGACGCGTGGATCCAATTCGCTTTCCCTTCAACTTTGACAGCGGTCTCTGTGGTTAGAAGTATATGGAACGGTCCTTCCCAGCGGGGCTGAAGAGCTTTGGCAACATGCTTCTGCACTAGGATCCAATCTCCTGGAGTGAGTGCATGCGATCCTGGAACATCAGCTGGATCTGGTAATGAAGAATAAACTCGAGAACACAATTTGGTCAGTTCCTTATGTAACTGAGAAACATATTCAGTCATTCTTCCATAGTTCATGCAAAGAAGATCAGCAGGAGGAAAGTATTGAGCCATGCGGGCTGGTCTCCCAAACAATATTTCGTGTGGGGAGAGTTTACTTAGCCTTTGGGGAGTGTGCATGACAGACATAAGCACTATATCAAGGGCCTCTGGCCACACAAGTTTAGTCTCTGCACATACTTTATTTAGCCTGCTTGTAATAACACGAATCCCAATGTCTTTGTGCAGATTAATTTCACTACCTGTCCCGTGAAACGTGTAACTTGATCAGAGGATAATACCTCAGGCAGTCCATAACTGCAGACAATCTCTGCACTTAATTGTTTAGCTATAGCTTCATCTGAAGCATTGACAATGGACCCAGGGAATTGGTCAACAATGACATAGTCATAGGTACAACATTGAGGTAACTGTAGGAAGTCTATCTGCAATACCTGAAATTGTTACATTGCTTTAGGTCAGTGTTTGATAGGGGTTGGAATAGTCTTACCTAGAATATATTGCAAACAAAGAAAACATACTTATACATAATTGGCTGCAATAGACGAGAACCCGGGGGCAAACCACATTCCTGACACTACATCACGTATCCCCCCTTAAAAAGTGTGGGTGAGATCATGTGAGGCAGCAACCAAATATGGTAACAGAGCACGGGGTGCAACAGGGCAATCACCTAAATGCCAAACAAAAAAAAAAAAACCATCAACATTCGGAGTATGTGTACATCTGGCTTTAAGCCAATGTTCCTTCTCCTCAGGTTCCATTTGGTCCTGAAGGGCTGATAAAAAACAGCACTAGAGGGAACAGGTAGAGTAGGTTCTTTCACAACACATGCTTTAAACATTTTATAACACAATGCTGCTTGCTTCGCAGCTACATCAGCATAGGCATTATCTTGTGCTACAGGGTCAGAGGACCCAGTGTGGGCTTAGTACTTAATGACTGCAACCTGCTTTGGTAGTCGGATTTGGCACTACCGGATGGGCTGCAATAACAACTTTGTTAACTGCTCTGAGATCCTGAACAAAACGCCACTCATTCTTGCCGGGCTTTTTAATTGGCAAGATGAGCATATTTACAGGGCTAATCCGATGATTTAACACTCCCTTATCAAGTAACACTTGAATTACTAGGCAAATCCCCTATACCTTCGCCCTGGACAGTGGGTACTGTGAGATTTTGGCGGGGGGGGGGGGGTCTACTTGTATGGACACTGGTGGGATGGATGACATGAACCCAACATCTGTTGGTGATAAAGCCCACAAATCACTTGAAACACATTGTAATTTAGGAGGTACAGTATCTTCCTCCTCAGAAATTTCCTTTAGTGACAGAAGATTAGCAGTATCTAGTGCATTGGTCATTTCAGACACTTATGGAGGCAGGACAGGCACAAATACTGCATCCGGATTACAGTATATGGTGCACACTGGTTTAGAAAGGATGTCCCTACCTATGAAACTGTCAGGGATGGAGGCACTTAAAAGAAAGGCAGCTTTTGTGGATACAGGACCAATGGACACTTCCGATGGGCTTGTTTCTGCCATAGGGATAGAATGTCCTCCAACTCACACTGCCGTGACTACATTACCAGATAATGGCAGGTTTGAGTGAGTCTTTAAACTGAGCGGGCAGCACCAGTATTCACTAAACAAAGTTAGGGTCTTTTAATTAATAAACACTTCAATTAGGAGGTCTGGATGGTGATTAGAAGTGTTTGGAAATACTGGTACCGGGGCTGCGTCGCACCTTCAAGCAGGATTTATGAGGGGTGCATTGGAATGTGAAGGGGCTGCATCTCCTGCAGGGAAAGGGCTTTCTTTGGGGATATGCACTTATGTGCGTAATGCCCTTGATTATTACAATTAACACAAACAACTGTCTTTTTGTCACGGTTATCTGACCTGTTCTGCTGTCTGTTAGTTATTGTTTCTGGAGTTTTGGGAATTTTCCTGGAAGTTGTTAGACTGTTGCTGAACGAGTAACACCTGCTGGGGCTTAAGACAGGAGTTCTCAACTTGTGGCAACTGCAATTATCTTTTCTAACTTCTTATGCTTCCAGGCAAGACTATGTATGCCGAGGTTATTTTGAGGATCATTTAGTTGTCCTACCACAAAGGTAATAGCATACTGGACAGCAGACTCTTTGGCATCTTGGTTAAATTTGAAAACTATTTCCCAAGAAGCTTCTGAAAGAAAAAAAAAAATGGTGCTTACTGTACTTTTCAGAGCATGTAAACAGACTCCGACTTGGGCTGGGTCAACAGGGTTAGTATCTCAATACATTTTGTCTAACATTTGGTAATCCCCTGGACCACACACTTTGAGTACAAATAATATATTGGTCTAATTAGGCTTATGAGCACCATCGACACACAAGAGTTCCTGTGCAAATTTGTGTGGATTAGTATGGGGCTGTGGAACATCTTGAAAAATCCTTCTAAGATCTGTGTGTTTTTAGTTAGACGCACTTCTGCAGCGTCCCCCGTCGCCCCCCTTTTTCGCTGCTTTGTATTGTACGGGTGGGGTAGAGCTTAGCTGTGGGGCTGGGGACAGCCTGCTCGTCTGTATCTGAGCTATAACTTCCAGAGAACATTTTTCTGAGCTGTTTGTCTTTTTTTGGTGTCAATTTTTCACTGTTCTCTATTATCTAACTTAACCCTTCTGCTATCAACTTTTCTTGTTCCTCTCTTTGCTTTCTAGCTTCCTTTGATTCTTAGGCACTTTCCTGACTTTCTAGGGCACATACTTGACCATTTACCTCTTTCTCTTAGCTATTACGGGAAAACAACCCATCATAGAGTAGGGAGGCTGACGGCTCTATTTATGCCTTATGAGTTACAACCACTCAAGTCTGTGGGGCTAAAGCTTCTGATATATCACTGCTGTGCTGCGTATGTACTTAAATGCTTGTACTCTTGTCTGGTGATCCCATGTATCATTGGGAGGAATGGCAAATGGACTTACTCTCTGTAAGTGTACTCCACTTAGGCAAGTAAGCCATAATTAACAGCAATCACACTACCTGGTGAATGCTCTACAGTCACTCTGCCTAGCGACTGTCTTGCGCTCACTCTCCTTGGTGAACGCGCAGAGGTGATCAGCCTCTGTTCACAATCCTCCCCACTAGGGCGAGATGCTCCTAACGGAGTCTTACACTCATTCTGGCCAAATGCCTTAGTGAGCCTATTTCATCTCACCTAAAAAAATGCCCTCTTCCCTCAAGTACGCATACTATCTTGGGGTATACTGGGGTCTGACCAGGTAAGTTAGTACAATTCTTATAAGCAGCAAAAGTATAGAAAAGTTAGAACTTTTTCACTTTGCAATTAGTCCCCAATCACATGCACATTCATACAGGACACATGGTTAAGACAAACATAGATACCTCGCGTGATCACCTTGGGTCAGGCTGCTTGCACAGCAACACCCTGTCCGTTTGGAACCGGAGAAGAAAGGAGACAGAACAAGGTATGCTTACCCTGTGTGGCCACTCCTGTCCCGTTAGTTCTCCGGGTCCTCACTGTGGATGGGTGAAGTCAGCGTCTTGAGCCTGCCCGCATTATCTCCACCATTTGTTAGGGAATAATCCAAAGACCGGAGATCACCGAGGTAAAAGGAATAATCCAAGTTTATTATTTATATAATAAACATACACGAGCTCCGTGGGTTCTGATACACAAGTAGGTCAGAACTGAGAAACAAAAGATTGACCACACATTATATACCCTTCAGGAGAGGAACTTAAATGGGAAAAGGCCTCTCTAGGGAGAAAAGGGAGTATTGCCAAGTATCTATCATAGTGTCTCAGTGTACAATTATCTAGTGTTAGCTAGCTATGTGAACGAGAAGGGAGTAACATAGTGGGAGAGCTTCAAGGCCAGGGCACCTTGTTACTGAGAACAAAAACATAACAGTAATACGAACCTTCTCACCGATGTTACACATAACCTTGAACAGTTTCTAGAAGGGCTTCATGGGCACTTAGAAACTGTTCACTCCATTAAGGGGGGCTAAGCAAGGCCTGCAAGACTTTTCCTTCCACACTAGAGTGCTTCTTTTTATTTGATTTATTTTAAGTGATTTTTCTCTACAATTAAATTGTTAAATCTTCCAATTTGTGTTGAGTGATAAGTATTCCGTAACCATACATATGTAACTTCCAAATCCATTATTACTTAGGGCTCCTACTCATGAGCATTTTTCCTGCTCTCCTCTGAGCTCCGTTTCTTTATTTTTTTTTTATTTTTTTTCAGGGGCTGCACTCACACTGATGCATATAAGTGCCAAATGCAAGTGGAAATCAACATGCTGCATTTAACTATTTCATGCTTATATGCGACCTGTGAGCATAGCCTGAAATAAAGATAGAATAGAATATTGAATGTAGGCTTACAAGTGAAAGTTACTGTTGTGTACTAATCCTCGGCTACCGAAACATAACATTATACTCTACTCATCCTCGGCTACCCAAAACATAACAAGATGGATACTTTCTCAGAGTATGTTTAGCCGAACTGGCTAGCATTAATGGAGGCGGTTACAGTGAAAACATGCACTGTCTAGAATTAGAAGTATGTTTTTTTCACTTTGTCTAAAATGGTGCTTCTGACTCTTTGAACTATTTCAGCATTCCCCTCATATACTTGGGGTTTTCAGCCCATAAAATCTGAATCATAGAACCTAATGTAACCATATAAGCCTGTTTTGTAAATTGAGTGAAAACTGAGTATAGGATATGTACCGTAAAGTATTTTTATGTAATTTGTTACTATACCATCCCTCCAATAGTACCTTATTTATTTGGCTGCCACTTTTTGTACTGACTGTTTTCACAGTTGTAGCCAGCAGCTGAAGCAACTTATAGAAATCATTTAAGGTTTTGTTTTTTTTAGTTTGATCAATTACCCATCTGCCATGTTGTCCCAATGATGCCCTGTGGGTGTGTAACTATAGAAGCGTAGACCAACACTAATGGAATTTAAAATAAATCTTGATAAATTTTTTGTGTGTTCAGCATTTGTTCTCACAGTCATGGGAATAGACCCACAGGGCAGAGTTTGACAAATTGGAAAGCACAGTAAAAGCACAACACATCAAATTCATATTAAAGTTCCTATGTAAAGGTATATTTTTAAGCATTTGATAGACAGACTAGATCGACCAGCTGTTTCTTTCCTGCCTGTTGCTGTTTGCTTTTCATAGTTCTAAAATAGCTTCTCTTTATTGACAGTCATCATACGGTGTTGCACTTGCAAAGATTTTGTCATGACAAAGAAGTAGTCATTTGCCTAGAATTGTGGATTGTAACCAGCATCAACTAAATGAAAATAGCAAGTAAATGAATGAATGTTCCAATTGTGTAATAAACTATATCTCATATATAATGGTTTTCAAATGTTCTTCCTTTAAGTACTGTTCTAACAAATTCTTTAATAATGGTAAAATGCCTTGCATTAATGTATATGGATGCAAACTATAACTATTTATTTTTCACATCCAAAATAGCCTAAATACCTAATTAGAATACTTTTTCCTCCCCTAGCTGACTCATTTATTGTGAGATAGTCAAGACTCTTGCTTGTGAAAAGAGCGGAGGCATGCTGATTATAGTGGGTCTTCAAGGATAGTGGCTCAGTGTTTTGTGACATGTGCAGATGGATGGATGTGTAGTCAATATTCCCTATATTTTGTTTTTTAATAAATTTGACAACTGTGGCAGTTTTGCATTTTTTCAGCATTAAGTGCATTATTTGCATGGGATAATTTATCCAGCAAGCTCCAAATTACAAGAAGACCATCTCCCATAGACTTTTAATGAAATAATTCAAAATGTTAAAACTTATTTCCTTTTTCTCTGTAATAATAAAACTTTACATTGTACTTTATGCCATATTGTATATACCTAATCCTTATTAGCAGGCCCAGATTTGTGGTGAGGCCTAAGGCAGCATACCACCCAGCCCTAGTCTAACATGCACTGGGGACAGCCAACTCCCCGGTTCCCAAGCGCATGTTTGTGGGGGTAACGCGGAGACCACGAGGCCAAGGGTCGCTCGTGAAGGAATTCTGGGCCTGCTTATTAGTGGCATAACAATTCTATTGAGTGTGATTTTTAAATTATTTTTTTTAAATTGACGTAGAGTATATAGATCCAAATTACGGAAAAATCGCTTATCCAGAAAAGTTCTGCACATACTGGATAGCATTTTTTTATTTATTTTTTTTTTTTATATCATATTGGACTGCTTTTTATGGATTGTTGACAGGAAGGTGACTGTTTCCATTTGGCATATTTTTAAGAACAAAAGTTCCCAAACTGTGAAACTGGCCACCTAGTATGTGTAGAGGTGGAGCTGAAATGACATTCAGCGGGAGCTTGGGAGTGAATCGCCTGAAAAACTCTCACTTATGCTTAGAGTCGTGTTTGCCTGGAATTCTTGCAAGCCATTTCCAATTATTCTGAGAGGCAAATGGGAGCATTAAAAAAAAAAAGTAGACATCAGGTGTAATTCATTCTGAACCACAAAATAAACTTTCGTATTGTAACTTTGCTATTTATGTTTTTATAGTGTATTGTATGGAAAAATAAAAAATAAATATTTATCGTATGATGTGGCCTTATGAAGGTCTATACAAATGGGGGGTCTCCAATTTAGAAGATTAAATGCACATCCGTTTTAAAAATACTCCTGGCATAAGTACTGGAAAGTGACATGCAACTACATTTTTTGAGTGTATAGAGATGAAATCAAGCAGCTTGTGATCACATGTAATGTGAACATAAATGATAATGTGTTGGACTATGGACCATAGCACGTGCTAATTTAAGACCATTCAGGTTAATTTAATTTACATTGAATGGCACAAGGAGGAAAAAAATAATTTAGTCTTAGCGGCATATTAGCGAGGAAAATTTGGAATATTTTCACCAAAAATTAAAATTCACCACAACACTGCCAATCTGCTAAAAGGAGAGCTTGCTGAATTAACTTCCCATTGGTGAACATTGTACATTGAACACAGTGAATATTCTACTAAGTGCACCTGAATTTATTTTCTCGAGGTTCAAGCTTACAAACTGACATTTTAAAGATAGAGTAGCCTCTTTTACATCTCGTTCTATACATCACCTTCTCCACCTTCTTTTTTACGTTACAGAAGTTATTTTTTAGCATGTTAAACACAATTATATTAAGTTTGTTTTTGCTTTTACAGGATGTTTTAAATAACTTAGACTCTTGTGATTTGGAAGATGATGATCTCATGTTGGATGTTGATCTACCAGAGGACACCCTTTTTGACATTGGTTTGTATATAGTTTTCTGTACTATTGCCAGATCATATAAAGGGTCTATATAGCTGAATGTTAAGAAACAGCCACTCTGGCTCTAAAGCAGAGCCAGTGATTTGCTTTTGTTATTGCATTCTAGTCTTAATGATTTTCTTGCCCACTGTCTTTTTGGTGCTTCGCACCGGTTCTGTCAAACTTCTATGGTACTGAATGACAGAATTGTTTTGGCCTCCGTGGTGGATCATGGAAGCTAGTGTTGACCACTCCCTGTTTTTAAATCACACGCACTTTAAACCACACCCATGTTACCACAAGAACTGTTAAGACCATGTCCATACTAATGGTGGTAGCACATCCAAAAATCATATGGTTGGTGCTCATTGCAGGGTATCACTCATGTTAAAAATGTAAGTCGTATTAAAACATACCCTTAGATCCATATGCCTCCTCCTCTGTTGATAATACTGCACCCCCCCAGCACATGATTAAACACCTTAGGGCCCCTAACAACAATTTCCAAATGCTAACAAACCCTACTAGGCTCATGTCCCACAGGCATAGTAGGGCACACACAGGGAGCATCGGGCTGAACCCTTACCCCCTATATGTCACATAGGGAAGGCAGGAGACAGGGAAACCTTTCAGGACCACTAAAAGATAAACAGTTCATACTGTGCTACATAAAGTGACACAATGCTCTTGACTCTCCAGCAGTTTGTCTGAGAAGTGAACAATGTGGGCACTTACATTGTGGGTCTGAAGTGTGAATACTACAGGTCTTTAGTGGTGTGAATAATAGATGTGTTAAAGTGCAAGCGTACTTACAGGTGTGAACAATGCAGGAGTTTACGGTCTGAATCTGAGGTTTAACAATAGGCACAGACAGTTGGACAGCACTGCTTTATACTATTCTGTAATTAGCTGAAAGGTCAAACGAATCGTAATTCACTTTGTGAAAATTTTTTAGGCACCCCTTACTGATGTTCTCCCATTATGATCTATATCCATAAAAGCGCTGTTAGCATGCTGTTCCATGGTACTTGAATATTGATTTATGAGAAAATGTATATTGTCAGTTCGAAACACCTACTTCTTATGTAACCTTAACATAATGAATATCTGAATTAAATGCATGAAACAGGTGGGTGATTTAGACAAGGTGTTTGTTGATCCCAATCTACCTTTTGGACACACCTGCCTTAGTGTATTAAATGACTGACTTTTTCCCAGGAAAGTTTCCTTTGTCGGGGGAAAAATTGCACCAGTCTTGCCACAAATATTTCTTACCACTGCATTCTTATCTATGGCTCCCTTGAGGTTTCTTCAAGGGACTTGTTGAATTACATGAGTGCAATAAATGTTCCATTCTTACTATACTACCAATGCGCGTTCCTAGAAAGCAGCAAGATTTTATAACCCTAGCCTAAGTATGGGATGTTGGGAAGGAATTTGTGAGTGTGCTGTGCACACTTCTGTATTAAAGGGGAACTCCACCTTCCAAACCAAAATTTTATAAAAAGGCCCACATAACACAGAAACCCCTAATATACCCATCACAGTTACCCGTTTCTTAAAAATGTATGAATAAATTCCATTTTCTATGCTAAAATCCAGCTGGTTAACAGTTCTGCATTATTTGAAATCCTGGAAGGGAAGGAGGGACAAAACACTGATGTTAAAAATTGTAACAACTTCTCCACAGCTTACAGACATCATGCAGGAACTACACGTGTGCATGGAATTGTGGGGTTTGGAGGAAGCAGGCTAAGGACAGATGGCTGCTGATACAAAGTAACAATAGTCAGCCAGATCAGCAAAGTAGTCAGACCGATAAGCAGGAGAGCAGGCGGCTAGGCTTAGGGAACCGTTTCAAACACAAAATCACAAAAAGTCTGCATATGTTTTAATCTATATTGCGAAGTTGCTTGAAATTGGTTTCTTTTCAAAAAGCATAAGTTATGTTTGTGTCGGGTACCCTTTAAATAAGGACTTATTAAAGGAGTTTTTCACCTTCCAAACATTTTTTTCAGTTCAGTTGTTTTCAGATTGTTCCCCAGAAATAAATACTTTTTTTCCCATTATTTATTTTTTGCTGTTTTTCCAGAATCGAAGTTTGAAGTTGAGTGTTTGTTTCTGGAGTTTCAGTCTGGCTGCTCAATAATTTAGGTGCAGACTCTAAACTGTTACAATTTTGCAATATTTAGTTGATACATTTCTCAGCAGCATCTCTGTAGTATTAGCAACTATTGTATCAATTCTAACAGCTGCATGTAATGAAACCTAGAGATTTTGCTCAGCAGGGACAAGGATAAGAAATGTATCAACTAAATGTAACCATTTAAAACAGTTTACAGGGTCGGCAACCCCCCTCCCAGAGCTGCTTTTGAAGGTTAAAAATGACCCTTTACACTTCAATATTAGAAAAACGGTGACACATAGAAAATAGAAAGTAATTGGAAAAAGTGGTTATTTCTGGTGATCTCTCTGAAAACACCTAGTTGTTTGTAGGTGAACAACCCGTTTAATGTTTAGGAGATTTTTCATACCTGCCACTAGGTGGAGCATTTCATGAAAACTGAAAGATAAATTCTATCTATTTTGAAAATGCCTTTACTATTAAAAACAATTATAATTATCCCCTAAAGGTTCAGTTCTTTCCCCCCAGAAGTGTAGGGTGCTGGGGCATGTGTTCATCAACTTCAATGGCACATGGAGTGTTCTGTCTACCATTGCTCCCAGGGAGGTGTGCAGTAGTGAATTTCTGTGCCTCACATTGTTCATAATACAACTATAGGATCCGTTATCCGGAAACCAGTTATCCAGAAAACTCCAAATTACGGAAAGGCCTTCTCACATAGACTCCATTATAATGAAATAATCAAAATTTTTAAAGATGATTACCTTTTTCTCCATAGTAATAAAACAATTGCTTGTACTTGATCCAAACTAAGATATAATTAATCCTTATTGGAAGCAACACCAGCCTATTGGATTTATTTAATGTTTACATGATTTTTAAGTAGACTTAAGGTATGGAGATCCAAATGATAGAAAGATCCATCATTCAGAAAACCCCAGGCCCCAAGCATTTTAGGTCCCATACCTGTAGTACTAAATGACAAGTGTCATCCTGAATGCACTTGGAGAAATGCCAGGGTTGAGAGTGGTGGACAACACAGCCCTGTGTACCATAAACTTAAGATAGCTATGCTGATATAAACTGCCTGTAAATATTAGTTGGCAGATTGCTCAACATTCAGATCACTGCAGTTAAAAGTCTGAGCCACCTCCCAAAAATGGAATTCAGTTTACTGACTGTAGTGTTGAGGCATAGGAAAGATTGGCTGTGCTTATGCTGCTTCTTTAAATGGAAAAAAACCTCCTTTTAATAACGGTAGTCCTTTCACTTTTTAGCACAGCCAAATAATTCCTCCTTTAACTAATCCTAGACAACTAATTTCTTGTTCTATGCGCTGACTTCGGTGTAATTTAAGCAAAGCTGGGATCCAGCCAAGGAATGCAGTGATTTAAACAAATATGTGTGTTTAAGTGGCTTTGTTTAACTTTCTTGTGCTAGTCTCTATCCCGGAAGGTGCTGCTATTTATAATCTTAGCTCTACCTCACTAACTATTTAAGTGGTTCGTTCGGGCTGAGGTTTCAAGTCATAGGACCCAACTGGGCTGTATTCCCAGGCACACGGAGGGAGGAAATTCAGTAGGAAGGAGGGCCTGTTTATGTAAATATCTTGCATGTAGCAGTGCAGTAATCGACAAGAGAGTGACACAATGTTTCCCTTGTGTCCTTTATTTGGGTAAGTGAGTCGACAGGGGTGGAAAATATTTTGGAAATATGTAATGCATACGTTTCCTTCTCGCAGCTAAAAGTTCCCTCCGTTACTTCACAATTCTTGTTTCTTTCCTTTATCTATATTTGGATTAACTAGATTTTATGTTTTTAGAATTCTTTTTATTCCTGTTGAAAAGGATTTACCATATTTATAGTAAAAGCCTTAACAGGCTACAGGGAAACTTTGACTTTCTAGAAATCTTGACATTTAAGATGTGCTGGAATTTTAGATAAGTGTATTAATTTTCACACATAAGTTGTAGTAAGTAGGCTGCCTGTTTGTTTTCTCTAAATGTTGTGTTTAAATCGGTTGAGTATTTAAGCCCTATTTTCCAATTGTTGTACTTGGCTTTGCAAGAGCCTCTCAAAAATAAGTATTTAATGTGGTCACATGATGCCAAAGTAAACGGTGTGACTGGCTTGCTTGGTCTGGCCCCAATCATAAAAGGGACTGATAATATTATAGCAATTTTGGTGAAATATCCCCCCCCATAGAAACCATTTTTTTCTATTCTAGGGAAAGTGGAAAATATGAGTCATTTTGAAAGAACAGAAAGGAGTTTAAGGCAACCTCAACATGCATTTTGGAAGAGGGCAGTCCAAAGTCTCAATGTACAAGAACAGTACCACCTGAGCAATGCAGACAACTATCAAAATAACAGGTAAAAAGGAAATCTTCCTATCTATATAATCTAAATGGCTGTCTGCATTTTTCCAGGTTAGAGTGAAATATGCCTTATATATAGAAGAGGTTTATATATGTGTATTTTTATGTTTACAAAAAAATGTGGCGATGGGTTATTCTGCTGAGAAAAAGAGTGCTGGAAAGCGTTGGTCTTGTAGACCAGTTTATATTGTGGAATGTTTGCTTTGGCGTGCTGTGCAATTTTGCCCTTTGTTTGGCAGTAGTAAATAAAGCAAATAGCTAGTTCTTTCGGTTATTTATGATTGAGACAAGTTTTCCCCTATTGCTATTTTCAAGGGAAGTAAGTTTCTATGGCAGTACTTTAAGCAACGTTTTTGTTATTTGTCTTTTCATGCAATCAATTAGGGAAAGGTTACCTTACAAAGCCCATTGGCAACAGAATGAAACTTAAAATAGGAAAGTCAAAGCTGCAACATAAATTCAAATTCTGTTCCGAAAACCATACCTAGCATGGATGTTTTACTGTGCTAAGTATTATTATTTTATTATTATTAACATGTATTTATATAGCGCCAACATGTTGTATAGCACTGTGTAGCGATTAAAACTTACCTTCTCTTGCATATAGTTACATAAATGCTGGTTTTGCAGGCAATTTCATTATTTTCCCTCCAAAATTTCCCAGTGCTCTAGGTCTGAGTCTAGAATAATAACTTTTCCCCCATAAAAAATATCTTCAAAACCAACAGATGATGATGATGAGGCAAGCTTATGTCCAGTTTAGCATACTTTGTACATAGCAGTTTAGGTCATGGGCTTTTTTTTGGAAAATAGGCCAAACCACCAAATCAGCTGTCAGCTTTAAGTCAGACTTTCGTCAGTTCTATGATAGCTCTGAACTTTCCCAGGATCAAGGTTTAGCTGAGGCATGTGCATTTTATTATGAAATACATACATACATGTCTTCATGTACATGTAAGTTAGTAACAAGATACCGGCCGAATTGTGTGTCACAAAACTCTGTTGTTCTAATCTCCTCCAAAAGAAAAGCTGTGTATTCCAATATCAGAATATAACGTTATTTTAAATGTTAACTACTTCTTTAAAAGTAATCAACCCTATGGGGCAAATTTTATAACCCCAGAAAATTCGCCATCTACAACGTCGATCACATTGCAACACTTCGTCAGGCGTAGATTCACCTGGTCAACGTAAATTCACTGAAATCTGAAGTTGCGTCCAGGGCGCAGAACGCTGGCAAAGTTGTGCTAGCGTTACTGCGGCAAGCAAAGTTGTGCTAGCGTTGCCTCATTTGCATACGGTGGGAAGTTAAAGTTGAATGGACGTATATGTTGCAGCAAATGCATTACACTACACAAGCTTAATAGAATAAAATACAGTTGTTATATTTCGTCCATTCGCCAGATCGCAAACTTGCCAGGCATTAGGGAGCGAAGTACCGCTAGAGTCTATCTCCTTTTCTAGTGAAGTTTCACCAGCGGCCGTTAGTAAATTGGCGAAGTACCGAAATGACGTCACACTGGCCAATTTTCGCTAGCGTTAGTCACTTCGCCCTTTAGTAAATCTTTCCCTATATGTTAAAAAGTATCTGGTCACCTTCCTGTTAGTTTACTCTTTGCTGTTATACCTGTGTCTGCTCCATTGGTTTTTCCACTAGAATTTTTAGCTTTTTTTTTTTTGGATTTGCTTCAGTTCTGCCCCTAAAATGGATTAATGTGGTTGTGGTGATCATGCTTAGCTTGCACTTGGTGCTCCAATTCTTCCCATAGATGTTTAGTTCGTTTGAGATTTAAGTTCTTCCAATCACATTCATCTGATCTCTTTGTTGCTTTGAGTTTGGAATGCAGTAATAATTGTGTGTATTCAGATTCCAGTTCAGTAAAGTAAGTCCCTTAAAAGTTGCTGCTCATCTATAAATGACAACCAGGATGATTTTCTAATTCTGTTTTTTTGCAAATCATAACATCAGAGACAGATCACAGAACAATATGACTGTTGTTTTAAAGGTACTGTAAAAGTAATCTTTTGAGAAAGGAAAAAACTGCTTAGCCCCGCTTATTTCTGTAGACCCGCCTCATCGATATCTTCTTCGGATCTTTTCTTCATTCTAGTCCAATCACATGCACAGTAGAGTAGAGGTCAAATGATTCCCAGTTGCTCTTATATGTAAAACAATAAGCAGCAGTGCATTGGAAAAACAACTATACAATTTGTTCTCTGTTAAAATAGGGCAGCTCTTGATTATACATTAAAATTCATTTTAGAAGTGAGTTCTTGCTAATCAGGGGAAAGTAATATACTAGTTTCCTTTTTTTTTTCTTCAGGGGACCTTACCTGGAGTCTCCAATTGATCAGAGAGAAAGTTGTGGTAATCTAGCCATATACTCACAATCTCCTCAATGTGTAAAAATGATGGGATTGCTTGAGAACACTGTGATGCTTGATGAATTGACTCTGCGACACATGGTCCAAGACTGCACCTCAGTGAAAACTCAGTTACTAAAGTTGAAACGGTTTCTACAACAGGTTTGAGGACACATTCAGATTTATATCTTCTGTGCTAATAGTGAATTCATAGCAAAACTTAATTGTCTGTATGTGCTAAAAATCACAATAAGACAAAGCTTTTATGCAGAGAGACTACTTACTGTATATATTAAAGTAAATGGCATTTGCTGCATGTACAGTATGCAGCTTTTGCCTGATGTGCATATATACACCTGTGAATTTTATTCAGATTTATTACATGGATGCTTCCATGACTTTGATAGTTCAGCTACCTTTAGTTATTAATTATTCACCATCATAGAAGTATGGTACGTGCATAAAGAGAACAATGGACAGTTTGACTGAACTTGTATTCATTTATAATGTGGATAATAGTTAATTTAAGCCTCTCAATCCACACAATTCAAAGTGAACATTGTAATTGAATCCTGTGTTTTAAATGCAAAAAGTTATGATTTACAGCAAAGAAGAACACCTATAACAGTATTTATATTTAAAGGACCAGTAACATCAAAACATTTTGTTTCAAAAATTCGTTGGTATACAACGAAAAAATAACACCAAGACAAATTAAAGTTTAAAATAGCAAAGCCTTTATTAAGAAATAACTTACATAAACTCCACTTCCTGTCCTCTTCAGAAAAGGCGACCATCCATTCTGCGGCGCTTGACTTCTCCTCCCTGGCTATTCACTGACAGCTTGTCCTCTGCAGCCATCTCATTCTCCAGCTCTTCTTCATCCTCCCAGGAGCAGCAGTAGGAATGCAATGTCGGCGGGCTCCCCATTGGATTCACGAGGGGTGCAGGAAAGTAGAGGAGGGCAGTGCGTCCATTCCTGCATTGAAGAACCTGTGCCGATACCACAGGGTTTGTGTTCAGCGTGGTATATTAGCATGGAGTCCAGAAGCAGCCACGAGAGGGGCCACATGAAGGGGCATGGAGCACAGCTAACTCCGGGTTCGTCGCAACAGAGCCACTTGGTCGGTTATGTGCAGATCCAGGAAGAAAGGGATGTTCCTGGCCCACAGCCCTGAACAGTAACCGGCCGCCAGCTCGCAGATGTCCACAGCGCTGAACAGTAACCGGCCGACAGCTCGCAGATGTCCACAGCGGTGAACAGTAACCAGCCGCCAGCTCCATAGCGGGACGTGGGGTAGGGCTCGGCCCGCAGCAGCAGAGAGATGTATCCGGACAGGTAGCAGTGGCCATTCAAGGGGTCGCCGTTGGTGAGAGCGTATTGGCCTGGGTTCGGCTGGGTCGGAGGCATCCTACTTCGCTGTACCGCTGACAAAAACAAAGAGATAGGAGAGGAAATGTGCAGCCAGGGCTGGGAAATATCGCAAACACATACTATCTAGATACCGGCCGGTTACTGTTCAGCGCTGTGGGCCAGGAACATCCCTTTCTTCCCGGATCTGCACATAACCGACCAGGTAACTCTGTTGCGACGAACCCGGAGTTAGCTGCTCAGTGCTCCATGCCCCTTCATGTGGCCCCTCTCCTGGCTGCTTCTGGACTCCATGCTAATATACCACGCTGAACACACACCCTGCGGTATTGGTACCGGTTCTTCAAGGAAGGAATGGACGCACTGCCCTCCTCTACTTTCCTGCACCCCTCGTGAATCCAATGGGGAACCCGCCGACATTGCATTCCTACTGCTGCTCCTGGGAGGATGAAGAAGAGCTGGAGAATGAGATGGCTGCAGAGGACACGCTGTCAGTGAATAGCCAGGGAGGAGAAGTCAAGCGCCGCAGAATGGATGGTCGCCTTTTCGCCGCTTCTGAAGAGGACAGGAAGTGGAGTTTATGTAAGTTATTTCTTAATAAAGGCTTTGCTATTTTAAACTTTAATTTGTCTTGGTGTAATCTTTTCGTTGTATACTAACGAATTTTTGAAAAAATGTTTTTGATGTTACTGGTCCTTTAATATTAAGAAGGAAGATGCAGAATGTACGATCTTTTGGATACTATTGGAAAATAATCATACAGAATCACAGTGCATTTGTCCCCTGTGCATGAGTTTTAACAGGTATTAGGGCAATTTGCAATTGCTTTAGAGGAACAGTTCAGTGTAAAGATAAAAAAACTGGGTAAATAGGCTGTAAAAATAAGAAATATTTCTAATATAGTTGTTAGGCAAAAATGTAATCTATAAAGACTGGAGTGACAGGTTGTCTGACATAATAGCCAGAACACTACTTCTGCTTTTCAGCTCTCTAACGCTGAGTCAGCAACTTGAAGGGAAGCCACATGGGACATAACTGTTCAGTGAGTTTGCAATTGATCCTCAGCATGCAGCTCAGATTCAAAAGCAAAAAGTTATGACCCATGTGGCCTTCTGTCTGGTAACCGATCAGTGGAAACCAAGAGTGTTGCAAAGCAGGAAGTGGTTTTCTACTATTATGTTAGACATCCAGTCACTCCAGCCTTTATACATTAAACTTTTGTCTAACTATATTAGAAACATTTTTTATTTTGCACAGTTTTTTTTATACTGAGCAATTCCTTTAAATACTTTTAAATAGTTTTTAGCGCAAAACTTAATTAGAATTCTATGTTGGTTTACATGACCGTTTCATGTAACGTGTATGTCAATAACATTAGCGATAATTATACAAAACTAAAATTATTGGATTACATTTGTGACTCAGGGTCTTGTAAAGCATTAGGCATGCTAGGTGTTTTGACAAGCACAGTAATTTTAGGGAACACTGCAGCAGTTAAACCACATTTCCTCACTTCCAGCCGTTTGCAAGAGACCACTAGTGCCTTTCATAGGCTGCTCATTTCCAATAGTTCAGTGTGAAAATAAAAACTGTGTAAATAGATAGGCTGTGCAAAATAAAAAATGTTTCTAATATAGTTAGTTAGCCAAAAATGTAATATATAAAGGCTGGCGTGAACAGATGTCTAATAAAACAGCCAGAATCCAACTTCCTGCTTTTCAGCTCTATAACTCTGAGCTAGTCAGCGACTTGAAGGGGGGCCACATGGTACATTTCTGTTCAGTGAGTTTGTAATTGATCCTCAGCATTCAGCTCAGATTCAAAAGCAACAGAAATGACCCATGTGGCCCCCCCTCAAGTCTCTGATTGGTTACTGTCTGGTAGCCAGGGCAACCAGTCAGTGTAAACAAAGAGAGTTGAAAAGCAGGAAGTAGTGATCTGACTGACTTGTTATACATGAAATCACTCCAGCCTTTATACATTACATTTTTGGCTAACTAACTATATTAGAAACATTTTTTATATTGCACAGCCTATCTATTTACCCAGTTTTTATTTTTACACTGAACAATTCCTTTAATATTAACATAAAGCAATATCAGTTAGTAAATTATATTTTGACTGCTGCTGCAGTTCTCCCTGACAGGGACCTATTTGTCTAAATGAGTAGTGTGCCATTCATCTTATCTCAAAGTACCAAACTAGATAAATACAAGAGGAATATTTTGGGCCACTGCCGTATCTGTTTAAGAAACAATATATGATCTGCCATTCTTAATCCTTTTGATGTAAACAAAACAAGAATTGTAATGTCATTGCATGCATGAAATTGGTTTATATGTTTTCTCTTCAGGAAGATGATTCTGCATCTCTGTCAGACATACAACTATCTGTACCGTCAACACCAGAGCCACAAGAAACTGAAATTCTGTGGAGGGTAAGACTGCATTGATTGATTGCTTTGCAAAATAAATTTTAACCCATTTTCCTTTTTTTATTAGTAACTGGTTATAAATATCCTGTACAAAAATTGTCAAGGATAAATTGATTACCAGTTTCAACCACTGTACTTCAGTCTGACAGGACAGCCATGTTTGTTCTTCAGTAGTCAGTTGCTGCCGCTAAAACACTGCATTTTGAAAACCATTTGAAAAATGCAGCTAGTCGTAATCTCAGATGCTTTTCTCACAGATGTGCCCTTTCTGGCTTCAAGTGTATGGGATGCCATCAAGTCAGAGCGTAACTGCTGATGCTGGTTACAGACCATGCGAGAGTGCTGGCCAATAATGTAGCGTGTTCTCTTCTGGGCTTTTTTATAGTGCTCCATCAACTAATTAATTTGGGGACATTACGTTATAAACATGTGCAATTGTGGCCCTTCCAATTCACTTTATTATTAGTATAGCATAATAATATAGTCCTAGCACAAAGTAAAAAAAAATACTTTGTGCGTCTGTTAAAAAACGCTGTACCTGCTTAGCAGTAGACATTATTGTTTCTTCTTTTCTTGGTTGCTATCCCCTTTGAATGCAGCAAACTAGGTGATCCCAGTCTATTACATGGTACTTCAGACACTTTACACACAAGCGTTTGCAATTGTTTAACTGATATTTAACTGGTGTATGATTAGGCCAGCACTAATACCTTCATCCCCCATCTGCTATAACCTGCTCTGAACTGTGTAACAAAGCTCAATGATCTAACCTTTGTTCAAAATCTGCTGCCCCTTAGAGCACCAGGGAGTAGGTCAGACAGGCAGCTGAACTTTAAGGGGGATTGTGATTAAAGGAAGAGAAAGCTGCAGAAAAGATAGTATGTAGGTCACATATTCATAGAAGCACTGAGCTATGTTGACTCTGAGTAAGGGAAAACTGTTTAGATGTGCCCAGCTTTGGTATCATCATTTGAGAGAAAATTAATAGACAGATTGAGCAGTGGCATTCGGGTTCACGAGCAGTTGTTTTTAATAAGTTAAGGTAACAATTAAGGTAACAGAAGGGAAATTTTGCAATCAACATGAACAATAGACAGCTTTTGATGTGGAATATTCATAAGAGAATGTATTTTTATAACAGTATCACTTTAACTCTACTATTATTACTTTTATTTTCTGAAGATTGTTAGATAACCTCTTAATTCAGAACTTTCTGTCTAATGGTATCCCGTACCTGTATCACCCTGTGGATTTGTATGGCTGAAAGTCTGAGCTAGAGTCCTGTGCGGGTCCATTTTTTGGAACCCGTACCTACAATCTGCAAACCGGACCAACAACCTGCATTCTTACCCGCTTGGACCCGCTACCCAACCCGCAAGCACCTTATCCACAACCCAGACCCACGACCCGCGGACCATCAAGAATCAGGAAGTGCTGTCATTGTAAACCGGAAGTGATATTATCGGAAGTAGTCATGCTCAGAAAACAAGGAGTAAAACAGGAAGTGCTGTCATTGTAAAACAGAAGTGACATCATCAGAAGTAGGTGTGATCTGAAAAAAGGAGTAAAGATCACTATTGAGAAGACCACAAACCCGCAGAACCGTCGACCCGCATCAATACCCTCACCCGGAACTTCTACCCGCAACCCGCTGGTACCCGACCCGCTGCAGGACTCTAGTCTGAGCATGTGACAGCCCCAGATAACTGACCAGGGCATCAATAATTTCTAATGTGTGTGCCACAGAATCCTCTATTGTAAGCCACTTCAAAGTATAAAGTCATGCCTAAAGTAAAATCTGAGGTGAAACCCCTCTAGTCAACACACAATTTTGTTGCAGTCGTGGTCATGGGCATCAGTTTTCTAACATCATAACCTGGATCATTACTTTTAGCAGAAAGTCATAGCAAAGGATACATTTGTATTAATTGTGGGAAAGTGCAAAAGGAATCGTGGCTGGGAGATAACTGCATATTTTATAAGAACGGACTGGTATCTCTGAATTGCTTTCCATCATCATAAGTAAGAATCACAATGATTATAAGGAACATTGAGTTATCATTAAAAAGCAGGGTATGTTTCCTATTTACCATCATACAGATTGATTTATGGTGATAACCCAGACTTTTATGATACTGGACAATAAACGAAAATGACATTGAAAGGCAAATGTATTTATATAATGATATATTGTATAAAGGCAGTGGTTAAAATTAAGATGTGCTTGGAATGAAAACATTAATAGATTACAACAGTGTATATATTTATTGAAATAGCAAGTAATGTTCTATATAGGGTAACTGGAGTTCTTAAAGGGACAGTAACACCAAAAAATCTAATTGTTTTACAGTAATGAAAAAATAATGTAGATTTGCGCTGCAGTGGTAAAACTGGTGTTTTCTTCAGAAACTCTATAGATTATATTAACAAGCTGCTGTGTAGCCACTGAGGCAGGCATTCAAAGCTGAAATAGAATAAAAGGCACAGGCTACACAGCAGATAAGCTCTGTAATATACAATGAGATTCTTCAGAACATACCTGTTATCTGTGTATCCTGTGCTTGAATGACTGCCATGGCTACACAGCAGCTTGTTTATATAAACTATAGTTGTGTTTCTGAAGCAAAAGCACCAGTGCAGGGCAACACTACATTATATTGTTATTCCTTTAAAACACTTAATTTTTGGTTACCGTTCCTTTAATGTTGTTAGACTACATACTGTATACAAATAGATCTGCTACTTACTATATATGTGTATTCGGTATATGTATAAAATCTATGCTTTCTTTTCAGAAGGTTTAATTATTTTTAACAGAATAGAACCATACAAGTCAAGGACGATTAACCCATTTGTTAAAAGCTGTGTCCTCTGTGAAAAATGTGAAAAAGTATGATCTACCCTCATATTTTAAGGTTATTTATTATTTGTCCTTTTTTAAGACTGAAGACCTGCTAAATGAAATCCGACAGCTTAAAGAGGAATCCAAGAAAAAAGATGAAAAAATCAAACAATTAGAAATTCAGCTGGTAAGACTTGTACATATTTTCTATCATTCTCTGCTATTTTCTCAAACTCTTTTGTGGATTTGTTCTTGAACCTTGCCATGGACCTTTTGGGTAAGGTCAAAATCCATGTGTTTTCAAGTGAAAGAGATTTACAAGCATATTTATCCTATAAATCAGTAGCTGGGTAATATTTTACCTATAGTTTCTAAGCACACCATATGTCAACAGCCAGTTCTTGTTCACCAGGTTGCCCATTGCATTTTGATATGTAATGGGGATGTTACACATATTCAGCGATACAGCAACACTGTAGCACCTTCGATATTGGCCTGTGACCTTGTCTCCTCTATCACTGATGAGCTTCAGCATTTTGTTTTTTTTCTATTGGTGACATTGTTAGCTCCTTCTAACTGACATGTAACCACAGCAATATCAGTTGCTGCCTACTTGCTGTATAATTTTTATATACTATAACATTACTGTGAAAAGTACCATGCAAACTTGTCTGGGTCTAGTTGGCTAGACCTTCAACCTGACCCACTCTTGCCACCCCTCTATACCCCCTACCCAGATCCACTACCTGCACCCAAAATGGTTTACTCACCATCCAAACCCTGGACCTGGGCATCACTGCAGAGGCAGATCAACCAAGTAAATGGAAATCCATAAGACCCGACCGATTTTTCAAATATTCCACCGGTACCAGACCTGCGGCAGGTCTCTTAACATTGCATACTAGGTACACATGAAGCTAGTGCAAAAACCTTCATTTATTGAATTACATGCAAAAGGTGTTCATAGCTCTGGATATTTTGCTTGTTCAAAACTATAACAACCTCTGACAGAGTGTTCTACAACCATGCCACTTTGAGTAACCATAAACCTTAAAAAGAAACACCGTTCCTGCATTCTTAAGATGTCCTATATTGCTGTCTAGCATATTTGTTAAGGCATTAAGGCATTTAGCTTTCCACATATTATTTTATGCAAGTGGCAGCATCCTTGCAGAAATTTATTGTTTAAAACAATTTATTATCATAGGAAACTGCAGATGCAGTATTTGCAATGCTAACTTTGTTGTCATTAAAAAAAAAAAAGAAAAAAAACTGAACCTAGGTCTAACTTTGTGTTAATTCAATAAAATACCTGTGTAGTCTAATAATAATAGCTAGAAAACCATCCTTTTTATTTACAACTAGACCAGTGCTGTCCAACTTCTGTGATACCAAGGATCAGATTTTTTCTGGTCTATGTGGTGGAGAGCAGATAATGAATCCTGTGTAGACTATACATGACATAGATTAATGGTGGTAGTAAACAAAAATGAAATGGTTGGGGCTCACTGCAGAGATATAACCCATTACTCATATGTGAAAATAGTTTGTCATATTAAGTCATGCTCTTAGATCCATGTGCCGCCTCTTCCCCTGTGGATAGCACAGCGACGCCCAGCACATGATTAAACACCTTGGTTACCCCCCTAACAAGTATTTCCAAATTATATAAAAAAAAAGTTATCCGGGTTCATTTCCCACAGGCAGAGTGTGACACACACAGGCAGGTTATGGCACACACTGGCAGAGTAGGGAAGGCAGAATATGGCACACATTGGCAGAGTCATGTCATAAAATTTAGCAATAACAATATATTTGTAGCCTTACAGAGCATTTGTTTTTAGATGGACTCTGTGTCCCCATTTGAAAACTGGAGTCAGTGGAAGGCAAATAATTCAAAAACTTAAAAAAAAAAAATGAAGGCCAATTGGAAAGTTGCTTGCAATTAGCCATTCTTTAACTGAAATGTGAGCCACCACTTTAAATATTTTTGGTGTGCTACTTATCTGTAAGTTTCCTTTCAGTAACGAGGGGACACATGCATGCTCAAACACACTTTTTCTCTGTCTCTGTCTGTAGAACAAAACTCCACCCACATGCTCCCAGATAACCTTTGAAATTCCATTAAAGGCCAAATGAGCAGCACTATTTTGCCATCTATGCATGGCCAATTAACACAATATTGTTGCTTCAACTGGCCTGATTCATAGTTTTCATGCAGTTTCCTACAAAATAGTATGATCACTTGGGCATGTGTGGCTTTTAAAACCAATATCCCTAACTGAGCATATGTTTATGAATTCCTGATCTGGTGCTATATTAACTGCAGATGTGGTTCTGTAGTGTGTTTTTATAAGGCAATTTATGTTACCCAATTTGCATTTTCCTGGCCACTCCATATCAGCATTACAACCGGGAGCTCCTCCCATCCCCGCCCATAGACCAGAACGTCCCTCCCTCTCAAAATCTTTAATACCAACCCAGGAGACCACCTACCTTGTCTTTTTTCTTTCTGTCCTTGCTGACCGGAGGTTTCCTCTTAGTTGGTTAGATCTCCTGGGCAGTTGTAAACTTCCTTAGGTGAAATGGGCATGAGTGCTTTGTCTTCCTCCCATTCCTTTTTAAGGCTGGGACAGATAAGTGAGAACAGAGGTTATCCTTCCTAAAGGGGTTTTTTTTCTCTGTATTCTTACGAGCCATGTCATGGAGGTGACCCTTTTAGGTAGCCTGTGACATTAGTAGTCCTTTTTCTCATTTCAGGGGGAAGCCTTTTTTCCCAATGCAAGAAAACAAGGGGTTGCCTGGGATTACCATCCTCTCTCCCCCCTCCTTCTCCCATGCTCGTCCCCTGTACTGGTGTCTGTGCCAGTCTCTTTTAGCTCACCCAGGGGCCTCTTAATCCTTCTGGCAATTCTTCCAGGACCCATGCGCTGCAGAGACATATTGTTCCCCTGTCCAGCTGAGAGAGATGCGGTGCTGCTGCTGCTCTCTCCCCTTCGGTTCGGCGGCCATCTTTCTTTCTGGCAGACAGTGTCTGTAGTGGGGTGGCGGCGGCCATCTTGGTTGAGGGCAAGCAGTGAAGGTTCTATCAGTGTGCAGGCGACAACCATTTTGTTTATGAGCAAAAATCTTCTGATTTTCTCCTTCCGGTTTCCAGCTTTGCGGGCCTTTTAAGCCAGCGTTTACTCGGCGTTCGTGCTGTCAGTCCTCTCTACTACAAGTCCCATAAGGTTAGAGTCTCTTCTCTTCCGTGCCGCAGTACAGGTAAGAGGATCAGGGGAAAGTCTCTGCATAGCACAGTTCGTTTGGGTCTCCTTTTAGCCTTCTGTTTTACCTTGTGTTTTCCTTATAGGCCCTTCTGCAGGGTTTTCTCTTCATTATGGACTCCTCCGCCTCAGGTGCCTCTGCCCTCCAAGCTAGGTAGGTCCCTCCATTTTTATTTTCTCTCTCCTTATTCTCATCAGGGGTTTTGTCTGAAGAGGTTTCCTCAAGAAAACGTAAAGTCAAGGCTCCTCCTCTGGCTTCCCTGGAATGCATGGGTTGCTTTAGCCCTCCCCTAGAAGGCAACAAATTTTGCAAATCCTGCTGGAGGGATTTTTGCAGTTCGGCTTCTCCTTTTCCTGCCTTGGCCCCTGAAAATGCGGAGGGAAGTCAATGTTTAGCTTCTAAAGCTGGGAATGCTGGGACTACAGGAGAGGATTCTTCAGAGGATGAATTCCTATCACCCGCACATCTTTCAGATTCCTTGTTGGACTCTGAGGAGGAAGCAGATGGTTCCCAGGATACTTTTGACCTTGCTTTGGTCGCTCCGCTCATAAAAGCTGTTAAGCAAACCTTGGGGGTGGAAGAAAAGGTGTCAGGCTCTACTACTCGAAAAGTTTTGCCTTCTTCTTCAAACAAACATGTCTTTCCCCTCTTTCAAGAAGTCTCTGACCTCATCAGAGTCGAATGGCAGAAGGCGGCTAAAAAGGTGTCTTTTGTGTCTCAGGGGACCAGGTTCGCCAAAATGTACACTTTCAAAGACTCAGAGGTAAAAGACTGGGTTATGGCCCCTGCAGTGGATCCTGCAATCATTCATCTGGCAAAGAAAACCACCCTGCCAATTGATGACAGCTCTGCTCTGAGAGACCCCATGGATAGGCGAGCAGACTCCGATCTCAAAAAAGGTTTTTTAGTAGCAGGAGCTGCATGCAAACCATCAGTAGCTTTTATCTCAGTATCTAAAGCCATGTCTTTTTGGATAGAGGGAATTGATAAAGCCCTGTCTAAAGGAGTAGACAGAAAAGAGATTTCCTCTAGTCTGGCAGAACTAAAGCTGGCCACTGGCTTATTTCAGAAGGAGCAGTGGATCTCACCAGACTGGCAGCCAGATCCATGGCCATGTCCATAGCCGCTAAACGAGCTCTCTGGCTCAGATCCTGGGCAGCAGATGTCTCTTCAAAGAGCCTCTAGGAGGAAAAGCCTATTCTTACCTCAGGAGAAAGAAAAGCATTACAACACCAGATCTTCTCACTTTAGATCTTCCATTTTTCGTGGCTCAGGAAGAACGGGATATGGTCGTCAGGTCTCCAGACCAGAAGGTGAGAGTTCCAAACCCTTTGCATGGAAGAAGGGTCAGGCAGCCTTCAGAGGGGACAGATCTAAGGTCTCTCAGATTACCAAAAGACCCTCCTGACTATCCGTCCTCCATAGGAAGAGGAGGAGCCAGGTTAGCAGACTTTTTGGGAGTATGGCGCGCCACCATTTCCGATCAGTTGGTATTAGATATCCTGCGAAGAGGCTATCTTCTGGAATTTGTTTCTATTCCAATAGAAGACCATTTCACCATTTCTTCATACCCCAAGAAAGGGGAAAAAAGAAGAGCCTTGGACCATCATTTACAATGGCTAGTGGAAGAGAATGTCATTACTCCAGTCCCACAAGCAGAAAGGCAGAAAGGATTCTACTCAGTACTTTTGTTGGTAAAAAATAATTCAGGGGGTTGGAGACCCATATTAGATCTAAAGCTAATGTAAAGAGACAAGGGGGCACCAAGAGCAAGTCCCTACTCCAGGAAGTTTAGCCCATCCTGCAGTGGGCAGAGAAGAACCTGGTCTTACTGATTGCGGAACATCTCCCATGGAAGAACAACATAGAAGCGGATTTTCTAAGTCGAAACTGCATGTCAAGTCACGAGTGGTCCTTGAATCAGGAGGTCTTTCGGACTCTTGTAGAAAAATGGGGTCTTCCAGAGATCGATCTCGTGGCATCCCTTCTCAATGCAAAACTTCCAATGTTCTTTTCAAGGAGATTTCACCCGACGGCCCAGGGCTCAGATGCCCTGCTTCAGAACTCGCCCTTCTGTCTAGCTTATGCCTTCCCACCGTTTCCTCTCATCCTAAGGACTCTCCAGAAGGTAGTCCAGGAGAGAATCGATTTGATCCTGATCGCACCAAACTGGCCACGCAGACCATGGTACCCATTGCTATTAAAGCTGTCAGTAGCTGTTCCATGGTCCCTTCCGAGAAGGAGGGATCTGTTGAACCAAGGACCCATTCTTCACCCAAATCCAGCAGCCTTATCCCTTCGGGCCTGGAGACTGAGCACAAGAGACTGGAAAATCTAGAACTTCCAAGTGGAGTTGTCAATACTCTATTAAAGGCAAGAAAACCTTCCACATCTTCCTCATATTATAGGATCTGGGAAAGATTCCAGCTGTGGTGCATCCAAAATGGGTTTTCATGGGAGGAATTAACTCTCCCTCACGTTCTAGGTTTCCTCCAATCCGGTCTAGAAAAGGGTTTACAGTACAGAACCCTAAGGTCTCATACCGCTGCCATTTCAGCTATGTCAGGTACATCCAGGGCTTCGGATCCATCAGTACAAAGATTTTTCAAAGCCATTCCCAAAATACGGCCTCCTGGGGTCAAAACACTACCGACCTGAAGTCTTCCATTAGTCCTAGGTGCCTTATCTTTGCCACCATTTGAGCCCTTGGAGTCAATTTCTTTTTCGGACCTTACACTTAAGACCTTATTCCTGTTGGCCATAGCTTCGGCATGCAGAGTTGGAGAATTGCAGGCTCTCTCCTGTGCTCAGGATCACATGGAGTGGCCAGGAAAGTGGAGAATTCCTATAATACTTACCATAATTCTCTTTTCCTGGCCACTCTACATATCAGCATTTCCCACCCAGGCAAGTGCAGATGCTTGGTAGTAGACAAGGTAGGTGGTCTCCTGGGTTGGTATTAAAGATCTATGGGCAGGGATGGGCGGAGCTCCCGGTTGTAATGCTGATATGGAGAGTGGCCAGGAAAAGAGAATTACGGTAAGTATGATAGGAATTCTCCACTTTTTCCACTAAAGATTTACTTGCTACCTCTTGAGAGAAGTAGACATCCAGCACCCCGGAGATCATTGTTGGATACAGTTGGGTCCATAAATCTTTGGACAGAGAAAACTTTTTTCTAAATTTTGGTTCTGTACATTACCACAATGAATTGTAAACAAACAACTCCGATGCAGTTGAACTGCAGACTTTCAGCTTTAATTCAGTTGGTTGAACAAAAAGATTACATAAAAATGTGAGGAACTAAAGCCTTTTTTTTTTTTTTTTTTAACACAGTCACTTAATTTCAGGGGCTCAAAAGTGATTGGACACTTGACTCAAAGGCTATTTCATGGGCAGGTATGGGCAATTCCTTCGTTATATCATTATCAATTAAGTAGATAAAAGCCCTGGAGTTGATTTGTGGGGGTGCTTGTATGTGGAAGATTTTGCTCTGAACAGACAACATGTGGTAAAAAGGAGCTCTCCATGCAGATGAAACAAACCATCCTAAGGGCTCTTACTGACGAGCGGTTGAAAATGCTCTCCCCTGCGTTCCGATTTTCTGCGTTCAGCCGCAGGGGAGCGCAGGAATAGACGCATTAAGTTCTTTTAATGGGGCTGTACTCACACAGGCGCGTGTAGGCTCCAAACACAGGAAAAATGCAGCATGTTGCATCTCAATCTGCGTCTGGCGCCTACAAGTGCCTGTGTGAGTACAGCCCCATTGAAAAGAACTTAATCTGTAAACTCTTTATATATCTAGCAAAGTTATTTACTTATAATACATTTGCTTTTCTCTTACTGCTTTTAGAAAACAACATGCAAATGTCAGAGGGATAGCCAACAGGCAAAAGGAGAAAAGCCTAAGCAATATGACAAGTTTACTCAGACCACTTGGAAGAGGAATTCAGTGAGTAAAGTATGCACATATCTTAAACACCTGTTCTTTTTGTGATAATTATATGTAGTACACTATCCCCATATGTAATAAAAATAACTAAGTTTGCCCAAGAGCAGTAACCCATAGCAACCAAAAAGATGTTTGCTTTTAAACAGGTGTCTAGTAAATCGTAAATCCTACCTGCCTATTGGCTGCTATGGGCAACTGCTCCTGGTCAAACTGCTTTTTATTACATTACTCTAAGTGTACTATATCAGCTTAATTATGTAGTGTTATGCTGGACCTGAATTATAATAAAATTAACTTTTGGGGCCATACAATTCTGCAATTTGAAGTAACATACCTAAAATATTCTAATATATATGTATATACATATTATATGTTAAAGGAAATCTAAAACTCAAAAATACATTTTAAGTAGCTTTAGACTGTTAATAACAGACTTTTTACAGAAAGTCCATAGAAAACTGCTAGGGCTGCTTATACTCTAAGAGGCCTATTTATTATGTGTTGAATTTTAGTGATTTTAGACCTTTTTGAAACCACATTTAAACTCATAAACTTTAAAACCACAGTCATTGTCTCTGTCATTGAAATTATTAAAATTTTAGTTTTTCAGACTTTTCGTAGGATAAAAAAATCAAAAGCTCTAAAATTCGAATTTAAAAATGGTCCAATATGATCAAAGCAGCTCCCATTGACTTCTGCAGCACCTACACTTTGCTATTAAAGGCTTTTGTGTTTTTTTCTTAATGATTCTCTTAATGAGTTTTTAGTGCTTTTTAGAAATATAGGAAAACCATGATTTTTTTTTTTGTGATTTGTGGAAAATAATCACATTTTGATTCTTAGTAAATTGACCCCTAAGTTTCAGAATGAGCTATTTAGCAAAAAACTGTATAAAACTGCACCGAAACCACTAAAAGTAATAAACTTGTGTTGCAGCAAATTTGTTGACAAGACCAATCCAAATTAAAATCTGTCAATTTTGGGAAGCTATAGATGCTCTTTAAGCAACAGTGGGTGAATGCAACATTTTGGATAACTATTTCCCAAACCCCATGCCATAGTATTTTAGCTTCAATTGTAGTTTGCATTACTGCATTTCTGCTTTTTTTCACTCTAATGTTTCTCAAAAGGGTTCATACGGTATAATTTAAATTAAAATCAAATTTGCCTATGTATGTTTGAATATATAATGTGCCAAAATAATACAAATGTATCTGTGTTAACTGTGCATTTAACTTTACTAACAATTTAGTTATTAGATTCTGAATATTCAGTGGATTTTATGCATGGTCAAAAGCACCACAAGAAGCACCATAAGAAGCAACATAAATTCCTCATCTATACCTGCCTTAAGTGTTTCAGGGCTCTTTAAAAGATCATAGAAGAAAAAAATAAATAAAACAAGACTAATACGTTTTGTAATTTTTGAGATGCTAACAGAAATCTAGTTGCTGGGATATAATTAGTCAAGCAGCCAGGCCGCATTCCTAAAATGAGAATGGAAGATAAGTACCTCTTATTTTAGTTGCATATATTTTGTTCAGACCCTCTAATTTATTATATGATGAACTCTAATATACAACCATTGTTACATACACTTCTAAAAATCCCATAGGAATGACTAGAATGCAGGTGAGTTGATTTTTCACTTTTGATAAATCAGCCCCTAAATGTTTCACATGCCTAAGGCATACTAATACTGTCACTTGTAAAAGCAGTTAATTAAATCAAATATGCCACACCATGAACTGTTCTTTACTGATGCAGTGTCTTCAAATGATCTCCGCAATCTTATGTAGATAGATAGAAAGAACAAACTTTCCAGACACCTGTTTTAGAAATTGCTTAGAGAGAGCGACATACTTTTACTTATGGTGGAAATGTCCAATAGTGGCCAAAATGTGACAGAAACATTTATAGTAGCATCTCAGATATTTAATACACAACTATCCCCGATCCAAAAATGCTCTACTCTGCCTTCCCTCCAGCAAACTCACCAATTTACAAAAAAAGCTACTATCTTAACTTTAGCACCAACTAAATGGTCAATAGCACGTAACTGGCTATCTCCATCCTTAACTATCACAAATGATATCTAGAGTGGCTCATATACACTCAATGTCTTATCTCCCAGCCCTAATATCTGACTCCCTAGAATCTCATAGACAAATATGGGAACCTTGGGAACATATTAAAAGAACCAGAAACACCAGCACTGATAATACCACAAATACAGATACCCAAACCTGATATAATTTTAGGAACATTGGAATTCAGACAGTTCCGAAAGCTAGAAACTCCCAAAACTTCAGGTTATAATTCTCGCCATAGGTAAAGCATTCACGGCACCATCCCATTCAAGGTCTGGTCCGAATGCTTTTATATCAAAGCATTCATACTAGGTAATGAGGGTTGAAAACTTTTGATTTGTTATGTTTTGTGTTATTTTATTGATTTATTTTTGTCTTGCATTTTATTTTTTTTTCTCATTATTATTTTGGATACTCGAAAAAATTAAAATAAAGACAAATGGAAAAAGCCTTTTTTTTAACACAATCACTTCATTTCAGCTGAAAGTCTGCAGTCAACTGCATCTGAGTTTTCATTTAAAATTCATTGTGGTAATGTACAGAACTAAGATTAGAAAAAAGTTGTCTGTGTCCAAAGATTTATACGCCTATAATTGGAGCTTAGTGATGTCATTTCTGTCACATGACTTACTAAAAACGTGTGTATTATAATAAATAAAGTACCCCCTGTTGCAAAATACGGGGATATTAGAAGTCATCTCGGAGTTCCATGACCTAAAATAGGGACTTCATGAGATGATAAAGCAGCTACATCTCTTATTGAATAGCTCTTATTCAAAGAGAGAGGAGTATTTTAATTGTAGTAAATAACTTCCCCTTAATGTTTAACTTCAAATATTTTATTTAGCTTCTGTTACTTGAAGTGCCCATATACGGAGCACAAAAGAGCTGGTTGGTTGGGTTTGGTTGAAAATATTTATATTGTCTTACTACGGGTACCTCTTTTTTTATTTAGCCTTTTGAGCACTAGGGTTGACCAAAACCTGTACAGAAATGGGCTGTTTTCCTTGGACATGTAAAATTAGTTGCACCTCTGCATTTGCTTTTAATTGCATTTTTTTTATATGCAAAATGTCTCATTTTATGTTTGTGCATCAATATTCTAAAAATAGATGGTTAGCTCACAATAACAATATAAAAAAAAATATATGTGATAGATGCATTTTAATTAATTTGTCGTGCATTTCAACAGATTTATATTTTACCACCCATATTTAAAGGAGAACTAAACCCCAAAAATGAATAGTGCTAAAAATGCTATGTTTTATATGCTGAGCTTATTGCACCGGCCTAAAGTTTCAGCCTCTCAATAGCAACAATGATCCAGGATTCAAACTTGTCACAGGGGGTCACCATCTTGGAAAGTGTCTGTGACACTCACATGCTCAGTGGGCTCTGAGCAGCTGTTGAGAAGCTAAGCTTAGGGATCTTCGCAAAAAATGAGGTTTGCCTGTAATATAAGCTGATGCTACAAGGCTGATTATTACTTTCTGATGCTAGTTGCACTAGTTTCTGTGTTGCCCTGTAGTAATTATATGTATCAATTGCTAAACAGGCCTTATATTGTGACATTTATATTCTTTGTGTACTGTATATTTTGAGTCAGTCCCTAAGCTCAGTAACTGACAGCAGCACAGAACATGTGCAGTGAATCAGCAGAAAAGAAGATGGGGAGCTACTGGGGCATCTTTGGAGAAATCTTTACTGCTAAAGGGCTGTGGTTGCCTTGGGCTGGTATAGAACATTTCTAACCTACTTCTTTAGTTTTGCTTTCCTTGTCTTTTAAGAACTCTTAAGGTGCAGCTCAGTGCATAAATGCCTTTCTTTATCAGAGTTTAAGAGATATTGCTTTGGGAAAAATACATGACAAGAGGAACATTATGATAATCTTCAATACACAGACAGTACAGTTAAAGGTGACTTTTAAGCACTTATATTCAAATATTCTAATAAGGATTGCAATTACCTTTACTATATTGGTGGCAAGCAACCTGACTGTGAAAGAACCATTATTGTTATGCAGAATTCTTTGGACCGGAGGTTTTTTACAGTAGGGTATTTCTGCCACTAATATATGAAAGGTAAGTGCACTAATCCTTATTACAATACCTGACAAGTGCTTGAAGGTAATTTTTCTGGTCATTCACAGAGAGATTAATGTGCTTATCTTACTTAAACAACACGTACAAAAATCACCATGACACTAATAGGCAGCTATTGAATAAAAAGTTTGTTCCCAAACCAATTATCCTTGTGAGAGCTGTGCCTCCTGCTTTTGATGCTGGTGGCCGGGTTGGGGAACATGCAGTTACTTAATGAGCATGTGCCCTAGCTTGCTCATTATGGAAATGTACTGGTGCAGTTAAATATTTTAAACCAGTCTG
Source organism: Xenopus petersii (assembly GCA_038501925.1). Lineage (NCBI taxonomy): Eukaryota > Metazoa > Chordata > Amphibia > Anura > Pipidae > Xenopus > Xenopus petersii. The sequence continues at coordinate 38,099,905 of CM076685.1, forward strand.
ATACGGTTTGTCTAGAATAGATATTGATCAGGCAGGACATTGGTTTGTATGCAGACATGGTCCTATAAGCTACAGAGGACTTACTGGCATCTTAAATCAATCAGTCAATTTATGTTGATACACTTGTTCCTCTATTTTTTAATATCAGTTGAGCAACAGTGACAGGCAGTCTTGCTATTTGTTTTTGTTCCCTAATTTGATTTGGAAACGTCCTGAGAGTATGCTTTATCCTAGTAAACGAGCCAAGGCTTTGTTTTAGAATTAAGAAAGTGTCTAAATATTTTTATATCCTAAAACCAATTAAAGATGTATTTAATTTAATAATTTGAAAGCTATAGCTATTCCTGAAAGCAAATTTTACAGTTGAGATGCTACTAAAGTGAAACTCTGCAGGGCGTTTTGCTTCTTAACATTTTAGTTCATCAAAAAGTAATTTCATTGTAAGTCAGCACTTGCTTCATATTTCCTATAAACTGAATTGTGAATATCTAAGGTATTTCACAGCTTTACAAGCAAAATAATACATATGAAAGCATTTTGGGTAAAGGAGTACCACCACAAAAATAGTTTTAAATATGTAATTTTTTAAATATGTGTCATATAGTATGTAAAGAGCTTCAATGGTTTGACTTAAAAGATATCCCATAGAATAAATTGATCACTGGGCGTTATACTATGCAAGGCACTATGTAATGAATTGATGACCAACAAGACTCATAAAATGCTTAAAGGAAAACTATACCCCCAAAATGAATACTTAAGCAACAGATAGTTTATATCAAATTGAATGACATATTAAAGAATCTTACCAAAATGAAATATACATTTACATAAATATTGCCCTTTTACATATCTTGCCTTGAACCACCATTTTGTGACTCAATCTGTGCTGCCTCAGAGATCACCTGACCAGAAATACTACAACACTAACTGTAACAGGAAGAAGTGAGGAAGCAAAAGGCAGAACTCTGTCTGTTAATTGGCTCATGTGACCTTACATGTGGTTTGTATGTGTGCACAGTGAATCGTATAATCTCAGGGGGCGGCCCTTATTTTTTAAAATGGCAATTTTCTATTTATGATTACCCAATGGCACATTCTAATAAAAAAATATATTATTATGATAATGGTTCATTTACATGAAGCAGGGTTTTACACAAGAGCTGTTTTACTCAGTATCTTTTAATAGAGACCTAGATTGTTTGGGGGGTATAGTTTTCCTTTAATTCTTTATTGTAGAGTTACTTCATTGATCGTCAACTCTATTCCGAATGCTCTGCATTAGCTACTTAAAGAATTTTTTTTTCCAAATCTCTGTTTATTGAAATTTTTCAAAAACATGGGGGAGAGGGGAGGGGTACAGAAAGAAAGAAGGAGGGGGTAGGACAATAAAAAATTCACTGTTCACGTCCAAAATAACAAATGCAGGGTTATTAACACGTCATATCTCCATATCATATAGTTCAGTTACAACAATGAAGGTTGGGACTGGGAAAGTTGAGCACATCAAAGCATGTGGATTACACCTGGAGCATTACAAAACACAAGAGAGGATCACAACAAGTTATAAAATTCTAACCAAGTCAGCCAGGTCATTTTGTAGCAATTCAGTGAATCCTGAATCAACCCAGTTATCTCTTCCATTTTCCTGGTGTCCTCAACCAAATTGGTCCATTCACATGTTGTGGGGGGGTCAGGTGATTTCCATTTCTTGGGGATTAAAGATATGGCCGCACGTATTAAGTGTTGTGAGAGGTTGTCTGGTATTAATCTGTTGGACCTCCTGTCTAAATGGAATAATAGCAAAGAATGGTCATCATGACCGTATTTATAACCAGTGATACTGTAAATAAGGGAACAAATTTGCTCCCAGTAGGTAGTGATTTTCGGGCAAGAGAACCAGATATGTTTAAATGATCCCACACCTATCCCACAGCGCCAACATTTATCCGTAGAGGAAGGAAAGATGCTGTGTAACTTGGACGGTACATAGTACCACCTCGTTATGATTTTATACTGCATCTCTCTTATTCGAGAGGCTCTAGTTGTCTTGTCTATATTCGACATTATTTTATGTCTATTAGTGTCGGAAAGGTTGATGTCCAATTCGCGTTCCCATTGGTCAAAAAACGCAAGGCTGGGATATGCTTTATTACGTTGCAGTAAATGGTAAGTTTGAGATAATGGTCTCAGAAATGGGAGTTTAAGTTCCAGAAAATTTTCCCAAACGGTAGGCTGTAATGGATGTAGTCTGTGATAATCTTTACTAAGGAAGTTGTGTAACTCTACTTAAAGAATTTTAGATTAGTGTGGTTGATGATACTGAAGGGAACTGATAAGAGGCTGTATAACATTCACATGTTTTGTTACTAATTACTGTCTTCTACATCATCACCCAAATGATTTCAAAGAGCTGTTGAAACTGACACAGGCATGGTACACAGCTATTCCAAGTCCAGAAACAGATATTGTTTTAGAACACACAAAGGTTTAACTCAGCCTCAATTTATATTGGCAAGCACAACAGGCATCTGAAGAATTCTGTAGAGGTCCTACTGTAATATGCACCTGCACTAAACCGTACCATTGATTAATAGTAACTTAGTAGAGTCTTAAAGGAAACAGTAACATCAATTTAAAAAAATAAATAAAAATTATAGTATAGAACGAGAAAAAAAAACACAAAGGCAAATTAACTTTTAAATCGCTAAGTCTTTATTAAGAATTAACTTACCAAAACTCCGCTTGTGCTCCTATTCAGAAAAGGTGATCCATTGTGTGGCACTCAATTTATCCTCCCTGCCTTCCTTACAGGAGATAGCCAGGGAGGAGAAATTGAGCGCCGCATGATGGATTGTCGCCTTTTCTGAAGAGGAGGGCAAGCAGAGTTTCGGTAAATTATTTCTTAGTGATTTAAAAGTTTCATTTGTCTGTTTTTTTTTTGTTTTTTTAATTGATGTTACGGGTCCTTTAAGCACAAGAAAAAAAGAACATCTTTGTGGAGGTTTCTAAATGTGAACTTGTGTTCAATCTTTTGTTGTTGAACCAGTTGCTAGTAGTGCCAATCGTGAACCTGAATTGCTTTCCAGAAAATCTGTTCATCATGGAAAGCAGAGGGAATTCAAGCCTCAAATTCCATTACAAGTTGACATTTCACTATGAGCTTAACATGGTTTCCTTCCAATCTGTGGAATCTGGTATGTGTGTGTGTGCACTTTTTTTTTAAATACAAGCTAAATGAGCTCATGTCAAAAAGTGTTTCACTTTAAAGGAGAATTCAACCTGTGGGCAAAAAAACCCTTACCCTCCACCCCACGTAGACCCTCCTCCCCCCAGGCTAACCACCCCCCCTTGGAAATGCCCCATACTCCATACTTGCCCCTTGGCGCAGATTCTTCCAACAGAGTTCCACGCATCCATCTTCCGCATCCTCTGTAAGGGAGATCCGTATTTCTGCACATGCACAGTTGGAGCAGTTTGCCGGTTTGCGGCAAATGCGCATGCGCGCAATTACACAGTAATTGGCGATCTCCCAGTCAGCTTACCGAGGACGCGGAAGCTTGATGCGTGGAACTTCGCTGGAAGAATCTGCACCGAGGGGTAAGTATGGAGTATGGGGAATTTCCCCCCGGGGGGGTAGTTAGCCTGGAGGGAGGGGGAGTCTACGTAGAGTCTACATGGGGTGGGGGCTACGGGGTTTTTTTGCCCACAGGTTGAATTCTCCTTTAAGTGGATTGCCCTGGCAATATTTCTTAGATAAAGCAATTTGTACAATGCAATGTACAGTATTTATTTTGGTATGCTCCATGACCCATCAACCATTTATGTGTCCTCCACTTTCATTGTATTTACCCCTTTGAACTAGGTTCAATGGTTTATTGACCATTGTCAGTTTCTGTCCTTGTTAATCTAAAGCTTAGTAATATTCTGATTTTTATATCACTTTTTCCTCTGTTCAAAGTTGAATCCCATTTGTGTTGCACAGCTGTGTTGAACTTCATATAAACTCGACATTTTATATTACATGCAATTGTTTTATACATAATGTATCTCTTTTCTAGGCCATGTAGATATTCACTTTGGGTTATTATAATCAGCAGTTTTTGATATGTTGTAAACCATGCAGCTTTCTTTTGGAACATTGTTTTTATTACCGTAACACAATCTTCCTTTGCTGTTTAGCCAGAAGTGAATTTTGTGGCATGCATTTTAAATGAAATATCCTTCATTTTTTACTTACTTCATTTTATTATCCTGTTTCCCCTCTTTTTTTCTGTACAGAGTGGGTATTCTGCTCCCTCCTACTCTTCCTGGCAGGGCCCATACCAGGGGAGTCCATGGAATGGTCCATCGCAACGCAGACAGAGTGAGTCTGTGCACCTCTCACTCATTCCCACCCCCTTGTCTGCCTCATAGAAGCTGTTTTTTGCATGAGACATCTCTCCACAAGCATCCCTGCCCTAAAGTCAAGGGTGTACAGCCATAAAAGAATGTGCTTTTTCTAACCAAAATGCTTTTGGTCACCTTACAAATAGCTAAAACAATATCTTATGGAGTTTTCTTTTTGTGAAGAACTTGTTTTTTATGTATTTCTTTTGCAGGCTAACTTGACCCGTTGCTCAGCTTTGTAATTAACTTTGATTCATCCAATCCTTCTTTTCTGTGGCCTTAAATTAATTTAAGAGACTCTAACAAGTCTGTTCAACAGTAGATAATGAATGATAAATGATTCTAATACCAACATTTCTAAAGCAAATGTTCACTGCTTGTGAAATCTTAAGCTGCATTCTTTGGGGAAGTTAATGCTTTCTTGCACTGTCTTGATCAGTGCTTATCCACTTATATCCAAAATATAATGTCTCATTGATTGTCTCCGCAAAGGTTTGCCTTAAAAAACACCATAAAACACGGAGCAAAGTGTGCTAAATCGTCATAGTATCTAGCAACAGAAGAATGGGCTATAAAATAGCATTTTAATTTGCACATCAAACCCATTAAAAGAAAGCAACCAAACAGGCAGCAGTATAACCTGCAATTCACTTCTATGCATACATGCTGTACACAATTAAATTCTAAAGTCATAGCTTAATACATTGCTGGTCAGGATGTATTAATAAAGTGTAATGCACAGTTTTCTACATGCTTATAAACAGTTCCTCAAGAGAAATGTGTGTTCGCTGGCAGTGACCAGCAGCAACTTGCTAGCACTCATATGATATTGACCATGCATAGTAGCAATAAATGTAGATGTTTTCCTCTCAGAGGATTTAGTTTTACCTTATCTTACCTGTGGCAATCAATATCTAAGTGCTATAATTGCGGATAGGCAGAAAAGGAATATTTTGTGTATATTAAGCTACAGATTAATATTAACAATAAAACAAATCAACATAGTCAATACAAAACTAAAAAAAATAAACTCTGAATTCCTAAACAATATTTATAGACTAAGGGCTGCTATAATATGTAATGGATATCCAGCACATTGTTACTTAAAAAAGGTCAAAAGCAAGTTCAAAAGAAATATTAACATGGCGCAGCTCTCCCAGCTTGCATAACTATATCCTATGAATGCAGAAAATCTCGAAAATTAAAATTTTATATAAACTTCATCATACTGAAATAAGAAACTTTATAAATACAATCAATTAAATACTCTGCATCATTTCTGGAATCAAGTTTATCTTCATTATCCCTCTCTCAGCATCTGTTTCTCTTTCATTCTGTCTTCTTGCAGGAGTTGGGTGTCCGATATTCATTGATAGTTACAGCCAATATTTCTTACGGGGGGGACGGGGACTTTCTTTTCTAAAAGATGAATTAGAGCTCACTTAAATAACTGATTCAAGTACAAACAAAATCTAAAAAAATAATTAACTGCCTTTTGCACAAATCCACAATGTAGAGAGACATAATGCCTGGTGATTTTAATAGAGTGAGCTCTAATATATCTTCTAGGTAAAAGGAGTCCCCCTATAAGATAAATTGGATCTAACTGTCAATGAATATCTGACACCCAACTCCTGCATGAAACATGCTAAGAGAGGGATAGTGAATATAAACTTTATTATTTCAGAAATGGTACAGAATGTTTAATTGATTATATTTAGAAAACTTATTTCAGTGTGATAAAGCTTATATTAAATTTTCTCTTTCGTGATAATTTCCCTTTAAGGACTTTTAATTTCTATACAGAACTTGATATAACATATCTAATATAAAGTATATAAACCTTTTCATTAATCTATAGTCCCAAATACTTGTGTAATAGTTTGTCTACTGAATGGACCAAAGCATTTTATTTCAGTTCCTGCCTTTGTCTGTCTGTGTGCACTCACTATTCTGCTAACCTCCAGTTCTGTACAATTATCAATATAATTATCTGCAGGGTGCAAAAAGCAAGTCTTCCAGGAGTTGTATAAATGACAGAATTATCTGGGGACTTATGAAGCACATTCAGTTACTGACTTCTTATGTAAGCTAATGATCATATACTACACATATTTAGGTTAAATTGCAACATCCATTTATTTTTCTCACAAATTATGGGTTAGGTTTCACTCTTTACTAGTGCTTTACAAAGTCCTAGAGCTATGTATGGTTTACTTAAATATGGATATCTGTAGTCTAGATGTCATTGTAGAAGTTTGGATAGTGACCATGCAAAGCCACATACTACATGACTTTTTAAAGCGTTGAATAGTTCAGATGGCCATCAAGGTTTATTATGGCTTAGGATAAATGCAATATTTAAAGTAGACACATAATTAAATGTTAGAAAGTAATAACAAGACATGCCTAGGATCAGCACAAACACATCTGGAGGCCACTTAAAAGAAAGATTTTGACATATGCTGAATGGCTTTTTGTTTTGTTACCATTACCTTATTTTTTGTTTGCTTTTAAATTGCACAGTAACATCAGCAGCATGTTGTCACCATTGTCCTTTCCTAACAGCCTCTGTGCATTGTAATAGTTTGTCTTGTGCTCATAATTTTGACATTGTGGTCCCTACACAGTTTATGCTCGCTTTTCCTGTAATTGAATGGTAAGTTGATTATTGTTTTGTGCTGTACAAATCACTTGTGGAAGGCTGGCTGAATGGAAACATTGTAGAGACAATTCTGATTCACTCAGATCAAATGTATTAATGGGGATTCATCATCATCATCATCATTTATTTATATAGCGCTGTCAAGATACGCAGTGCTTTTGATTCAATCTAATTGCTGATTTTCATGTCTCTTAAGGAAAGTTATTGAAAAAAAACAAACCTCAATACAATTTAAATGGTATAGGTAAAGTAAACATATTAGTTATTCAGAGAGCATGTTAAAATTCCCTGTCATAGCTGCAAAGTTGAAAAACAAATTAGTGTTGCAATTTAAAAAGAAAATTGTCATTAAGAGTCTACCCATAAGGCCATAAAATCCTTACATCAGAATGATACTAAAGCCTTACATAATTTCAGTTAATGCCTTGACGTCAGGCTGTAAATCATTTATGAAAGCAAGAATTTTTTTGAAGTCCACAATAAAAGTAATACCAAAGAATTACTATAAGAGAGCTGAATTAATACTTCCTGTTTAGAAGCCTTGACATTTTTAGTTGCTTTTAAAAAAAAAAAACCTTTCTCGGACTAATGGGTTTTTATTGTTATTAAGACAAGAGAAAATGGGCAACATATTAGTTATCCTACATAAGGTGTAAGATATCTTTTAAAAGAGAAATGTCATTCTCCAGTCTCAAAAATATTGATTTTGAGAAACTTGATAGGCTTTTCGTCACTTTGTAAAAAAATTGTCTAAAACTGCCTTTAAGGTTTGTTAAAAAAACCTTTTGGGTATTAAAAAATAAATTAAATCATTGTTTGCAGTAATTGGCTTGGCTTTTTACCACAACTCAAATCTCCTTTCCCAAAAAATCTATAGAGTTTTCAAAACTTGAATTTTCAAGATTTATTAAACCCCAAAAGCATTTGGATCAGTTTCAGTAACTGCATTGGGCTGGTTGGCTGCTGTAACCTGTGCCTGTATGAATAGGGGAGATAGTTTCTTTCTCATGGTTCCCTTTAAAAATATTCTAATTGGCCTGGAACATACTATTTGTAATCGGATAGAGAACTAGCTAAAATATGTATTACAAAGAGTGGTGGTAAATGGAACAAATTCTAATTGGACCATTGTTGTTTGTGGAGTATCTAAGGGGTCTGTACGTGGTCAGTTGCTTTTCAACTTGTTTATTAATGACCTGGAGGAGGTAATTTAAATTACTGTTTCTATTTTTGTTGACAATGCAAGATTGTGCAGAACTATAGGTTCCATGCAAGATGCTGCCACTTTGCAGTGTGATTTGACTAAATTGGAAAACTGGACAGCAAACTGGAAAATGAGCACGTTGGTAACTAATAAAAATGCAAGTTATACACTATATGGTGTGTTTTGAACATGATTACACTTTACAAGTACATTAGAGGACATTATAGCCAAAAAGCAGCGGACCTTTTTACCTTAAAGAGGATCAACGCACCAGACTAGAAAAAAAGAACTTTAATTTGAAGCAGCAAAGGTAGTTCTTCGCAGTGAGGACAGTGAGTTTGTGGAATGCCCTGCAGGATGTTGTCTTGATGGCTGATTCATTTAATGCCAACTGGGGCATGTTGTTTATTATTCAATTATATTCTGTTATTCCTAAGAGGGACCTTCTACCACATTTATTTTGGTGGGGCTTCTGTCAATGTAAAAAACAAAATACTCATCATGTGAACCAGTGGGGTGAGTGACCTCAGGTTGTACATTCACCCCTAGTATTGGCATTTGGCTACATTAATGTGACCCATCATTTATTTCTTTAATATAAATTTATTAACTGGTTTTGTTCATATCTGACTGCTTTTTCGTACCAAATAGTGAAAGAATTTGAATTTTATTTTTTTTTTTAAACTCTGTCCATGGCATATATTTTCTTTTGCTTTCCAGTACTCATGAGTAGATTTGAAATCTCAAAAGAAAGGTGCTCTTTACGTAAATGGGTGTTACAATGTTCCTTTTCTGTGCCTTCCCCAAACATTGTGCAGCTGTTCAATAAAATAACTGCCAAAAATAGATTTTTGCTTTATGTGCTTCTCTGATGCCATTGTCATTGTCTCTCTGTCTCTGCTTTCCCCATTTGCCATTGGAAAGGAGTTGAGGAATTAGTCCATTACTTCTCTGATAAAGCATGGTATAGTAACATTTCAGATTTCTACCCATTTACAGCTTATGTTTATTCATGGCACACTTACGGTATATTGTTTGCATGTTGCATGTAAAAATGTCTTGCATGTAGCAGAATTGTGTTCATATTTCTTTACACTGTTTTTTTGTTCTTGGTTGTTTACAATTCTTTGCTATTATGAAAGTTTATTAGTGCACAGTATTCAGATTAATTGGCTACTTTGAGAAAAGGCAGTAGAACATTTTGATTGGAGCAGTCTGGATTGTTCTCAACACACATTGGCCTTGCCACTTTAAATCGGTTACCATTTAAGAGAAGATATCCATAATTTATTTATGTATATAGGTAATCATTCCCAATATGTAAGGATAGTGCCACACCAGGCACCCTGATTGGCAGGCAATGACTTTCTGGATAATGGATCCCATACCTGTACCAAAAGTTTACCAAAAATACTTTTTGCCTAATTTTCCAAAATGCTTGGGACCTGGGGTTTTCTGGATAAGGAGTCTTTCCATAATTTGGATCTCCATACCTTAAATCTAATCAAAAGAATATTAAACATAGAACCATCTTTATCAAATGGTGAGCTCTTCACCCATTGATACATATGATTGTAGAAATCCAAAAGGGAAGAATAAAAATGGGTGACTTTTTATCTGTTGCGCTCTAATCTCACATTTTGATAAATCTGCTCGTTAATATTAATCCTCAATGTGAACAAAGCACCAAGGCTTTATGTAATACACTCTTGGGAACCTAGTTCATTATTAGTCAGAACAATTTTAAAATTTAAAATTTCTTTCATCAGGTATGCTATCAATGGATTTAAAGAAAGTTTTTAGCAAGGCATTATTCGCTTTGTCTGGCCGCCATAGGCCAGTAAGTTTAACATTTGGGGTGGGTGTGCAAGATATTTGAAAATTTAAGGTATCACGTTTAAGATTATGTTCTGGAGAATGGTATTATAAGTGATAATCACCTGGCTTTATAAATGACAGGCCATGCCAGAAAAATTAAAATGCTTTTTATGATGAATTATGTAGGATCTTGGACAGTAGGCTTCAGTAGGTCTAAAACTGTACCATATAATCAGCTTTTGAAACAAAAGTTTGTTGACTTAGGTAATGTTGTTTATACATGGATTGGAAATGGGCTAGTGCGGTTATATGTTTTATATAATAATCTGTACTTGTGTTTTGTTTTTAAGGAGATTCGGTTGGGGGATAGCTTCCTTCACTGGTTATATACTTCTTGAGAGTTTCTACTGACCTAGCTAAATTTGCCTGTACCAGAAGGGTAGTGATATTGGGAACAGGGTTAATGCACAACTAGATGTATGAATAGAGATGCACCAAATTCAAGATTCTGCCTTGTGAACTGCGAATGGTGCATCAACTGCTCTTGTGGCAAACTTAAATGTGTATATTTTAATTTTCCTTCCAGAAAATGCAAAAAGCCATTTAACTTTGGTACCTAAATAAAATAAATTTTAATTGATTGTAAGATAAAGGGTGAGGAGAGCACTCAGAGAGCAAAAACTGCTGTGATCATAGTTTTTTTTTTTTTTTATATATACTTTATTTAAGAAACAAGCATTATCATATACAGAAAAAGGAAAGAACAAAAATATTCACATAGCAAGTACATTGAATCCAATAATTTCTCATACAAAGTGTGTCAAAGAAATAGCGCACAATGAAATGAAGCAAAAGCATCAGATCAATTATATAAACACATTATCTCAGTTACTAAACTAGGCATCAACTAGATAGAATCAGTCTTGGTCTGTGAAACTGGAAGTGTGACTTGCCTATGTAGTACTAATATTCACCTGGTAATTAATACAATAGTACCGAGATAGAAATAGCAATAACTAACCTCAATAGGATTCAGTTATACTCCAAGCCAGTGAAAAAATAATAATAAAAAAAAACCAAAAAGGAGGAAAGGGGGAAGAAACCAAAGACAAGAGAAAAGAAGAGAAAAGTAAGGAAACAGTAGAAGAGGTGCTCAGCCAATTCCTAAGCAAAACACATGTCTGTCATAATACCGAAGATGTATCTATGCTGGTACCAGCGAGGTTATAGTGGTAGTAGCCCCAGTCCGGGCGGGATTACATCGGAGGCATAGTCGCCATAAATGTTACCCAAGTGGACCATGTCCGCACATAACTATCCTGTCGACCTTGTGCAAAGCATAGGAGTTCCTCCATGCGCATAATTGAGCCCATTTCTGTATACCATTCTGCAATCGAAGGTGTGATTACCGATCGCCAATGACGAGGTATCACCGTTCTGGCCGCACTCAAACAATAACCTGTAAGAGATTTCTTATGTGGAGTCACAGGACCAGGCAGCATTGATAGAAGTCCAATAGCAGGATCAAATGGGAGATCAACACCCTCCACCTTTTTAATAACCTGAAACACCATTTTCCAGAAAGGAACAAGTAAGTGGCATTGCCACCAGATGTGCAGAGGGGAGCCAACCGTCTCAGCACATCTCCAACAAAGCTCTGACACTGACGGGAAAATTTTATGTAAAACATTTGGGCATTTATACCATCTAGAGAGGATTTTGTAATTAGTTTCTTGCGTTCTGCAAGCAACTGAGAATTTATGTGTTAAAAGGAAACTTGTGTTCCATTGATCTCGAGTAAACTCTACCTGTAATTCACGTTCCCATTTTTTAGTAAATTTAGGTAGATCCAGTCTGCCAACAGACTCTATAAGCTTATAAAGCGTGGAGATAAGGTGTTTCAGTGGAACTTTTGCTAAACACAGTTCCTCAAATGGTGTAGGAGGTGTAGATCTCACTTTCTTAGTTTGGGGGGAACACAGCCAGTGTTGAAGTTGGTTATATTTAAACTTAGCCAAAAAGGATTCCGAGTTCCCTGGGCAAAGCTTAAAAAGTGGCAGTAAAGTATTTTTCTCCATTACATGGAAACAGGCAAAATGCTCAGTGAGCCCCCTATCCAGAAAGCCTGCAGAGGTCATTCCTGGGGGAAAACCAGGGTTCTCCACGATTGGGGTAAGGGAACCTTCCCGGGAGATTAAATTTGGGTTCAAGCGCAGATAATGGTCAGCACAGGATAGTATATCTCTACAAATTTTTGGTAAAGCGGAGGAAGGAGGTCTAAGAATCGGGTATAACCACCAAAGTGCTTGCAGAGGTCTATCCACCAAAGATTGTTCAATTAGGATCCATTTCTTATTCTTAGAATTATGAAACCATTCTAAAATTCTACTCAATAAAGAGGCTTGTAGATAATCTTTCAAGTTAGGCAATCCTAAACCCCCTTGTGCTTTGGGCTTGGACAAAATAAGTTTGCTAATTCTAGGCTGTGAGCCGTTCCAAATAAAAGTACAGAAAGCAGATTGTAAAACATCAAAGAAACGTCGTGGGGGCGCTACCGGAATTGTTTGGAACTGATACAAAATTCGTGGGAGAACATTCATTTTTATCAAGCTAATGCGACCAAACCAAGATAGCCTGAGAGGTTGCCACCGCTTAAGATCCGATTGTATTTGCCCCAACAGAACCATATGATTCAGCATAGAGAGTTTAGAAAGATCTGACGGGATCTGTATCCCCAGATATTTGATGGATTCATTTTTCCATTTAAAAGGGTAGTTAGACTGCAAGGACAACTGTGTTTGGTGCGAGAGCGATACATTCAAGGCCTCAGACTTATCCAAATTTATCTTATAATTGCTAAAAAAACCAAATTCTCTAAATTCCTGCATTAAGGATGGAAGGGAAATATGTGGTTGGGTAACAAATGCTAAAAGGTCATCAGCATACAATGCCAGTTTATGATTAACCCCTTTGATGAGTACCCCTGAAATATTTGGATTTTCCCTAATCGCTATAGCTAAATGTTCCATAACCAAGGCATACAACAGGGGGGAAAGGGGGCACCCTTGTCGAGTCCCATTGTTTATCAATATAGGGTCCGAAAGTTGTCCATTGATTTTTAATCTCGCTTGTGGGTTAGTGTATAAAGCCATAATACGTTGTAAAGCATGTTGACCCAAACCAATTTGAATCAAAGATTCCCGTAAGAAGGCCCAGCTGACCCTGTCAAACGCTTTTTCAGCATCCGTTGACAGGGCCAGCATAGGAATCCCATGACGTGTGGCATGATCTATTAACGTAATAGCCTTCAGGGTATTGTCCTTAGCCTCCCTAAAAGGGACAAAACCCACTTGATCCAGATCTATTAAATAAGGTAGATGTATTTTGAGTCTGTCGGCAAGAATTTTAGCGTAAATTTTAAGATCCACATTCAAAAGGGAAATCGGCCTGTAGCTAGTACACGTCAATGGATCTTTACCTGGTTTTTGAATTAGAGAAATGTGAGCCTCAAGCATAGGGGAGGGTCTGCAAGGATTCGAGTCTAAGTTATTAAAAGCATGCAGCATTACATTCTCGACATCCGATTGCAGAGATTTATAAAAGATGGCCGTATAGCCATCAGGCCCAGGAGCCTTACCCACCGGTATATCTTTTATAGAACTCCGTAGTTCATCTATAGAAATAGGGAGTTCGAGGAGATCAATCTCCTCTTGAGAAAGTTTCGGTAAAGCAGTCTTTGCAATATAGCTTTGTAACCGGGGTAAGAATTTATCCTTAGCTTTGTCAGTAGGGCTACCAATATTATAGAGTGTTGAGTAGTAATGTTGCATAACTTTCAGGATATCATGGTTTTTGTACACTATGGTGTCCTTATTTGTTTTAATAGCGGGAATAAAGGAAGAACCTTGGGTTAATCTAACAGCTCTAGCAAGGAGTTTCCCAGGCTTATTACTATGTTCATAATATCGACTTTTGCATTTTAACAACGCTGCTACCGATCTCCTATTAAGTTCCCCTTTTAATAATTCCCTCGTCACTGTAAGCTCAGACCAAGTATCCCCATCTCTGGTGTTTTTATGCTTCTGTTCAAGCGTGGCTATTTTCTGGAGTAAACTAGAGATACGCAGAGAGTGAGCCTTCTTTAACCTAGCCCCATGCTTAATAAAAATACCCCGAAGGACAGCCTTTAACGCCTCCCATTTTATTACTGGATGTGAATCATCTGAATCATGCACTTCCTGAAAGCCTTTTATTTCCCGTTTAACTTCAGACAAACAGTCAGTATCTTTTAAAAGGGAGTCATTAAGTTTCCAGTTCCAATTTTTACGTTCAAGGCCAGGTAGGGCGATTTCTAAAAATATTGGGGCATGATCGGATAACAGCTGAAGCCCAATTTTACAGTCCCCTACCCATTGCAAGGCATAATGAGAAAGAAAAAGGTAATCGATACGGCTATAAGATTGGTGAACCTGAGAGAAATAAGTATAATCCTTATCCAATGGGTGAAAAATCCTCCAAACATCCATTAACTGATGATTATGAAAGAAATTCTTAATACGTTTTAAAACCTTATAAGACAAGTGAGAATGACCCGAGGAAGAGTCGAGTTTGGGGTCTAAGGCCAAGTTCAGATCGCCACCAAAGACAGTTATACCTTCGGAGAAGCTTTCAAGCCGGGTCAGAACCAAATCCAAAAATTTATATTGATCTTGATTAGGGGCGTAACAATTAACTAAGGTGATTTTATGTCCCGAAAGTTGAATTTTAAGAAAAATATACCTCCCTAACGGGTCAATTAAGGAATCTATCAAGGAGTATGTCAAATTTTTATGGAATGTTATAGCAACTCCTTTACTTTTGGAGTCAGGATTATCACTACAATACCAGTCATGGTAGTACCTATTTTTAAAGGATGGTCTGTGACCCAGCTTGAAATGCGTCTCCTGAAAAAAGACAATCATGGCATTTTGTTTATGTAGACCTGTGAGAATTTGGGACCTCTTCATTGGCAGATTGAAACCACGGACATTGTAGGAGCATATTCTAGTGACCGCCATCATAGTAACTCCTGGACGGAATGCACAAAAAAGGAATGGCTGAGCAGCAGGAGAGAAAGAAGAAAAGTTAACATTAAGAGAAATGTCATTACAACTAAGTATGAAAAACTCGAAATAACTCGAAACATAATGTCAGGTGTAACATTGTTGAACACAATATCATGAGACGGGCATTCCTGCCGAATCATCTGATACCTATGGGGGGGCATAGGTTGGGTCTTAACCTTGCAATTGAACCTACTAAGCAAGATCTTTCAAAACTCACGTACTATTAACGAGCCAAAGCATAATTGACCAACTAAAATAAAAAAAAAAAAACAGCTAAAGAAAATTTACACAACATAGCACCCAAGTATTACCACCAACTGCGAGCCAAATCTGTATCATTCCATCAAGACACCATGGAAATGTCAGGTATTTAGGGACCGTTTCTTGGTGGGGGTGTTTTGTCCACTTCTCGGGGTCTGATTCCTGGAACGCATCTGGTTGCTATTTGTGCCACTTCTTTGTGGGTTCCCTTGAGATGCCAGCCAATCCCAGGTCTCCCAATTCGGAACATCAATAGGTGGTAAGTCGAGAGCATGTAGGAAGGCTGGGATATCACTGTAGAGTCTGATCGACACTGGTTTTCCATTTTTAATGACTGATAAGGCAAATGGGTAACCCCACTTATATCGAATAGAGTGCTCTTTAAGTAAGTCCAAAATGGGCTTCAAAGCTCGTCGTTGACGCAGAGTGTTCCTGGAAATATCCTGAAAAAGTCTGAGTTTGGAACCAGCAAAGTCAATGTCCCCAATGTCTCTCGCCTTCAACATAATAGTTTCTTTGATCTTGAAAAAGTGTACCCTGCAGATCACATCTCGTGGAATGACCGAGGATGGGTCCCTGGGCCGCAGCTCTCTGTGTATCCGATCAATTATCAGAGGCTTCTCTGGGGGTTCCCCCAAGAGAGTATTAAATAGCTTTTTTACTGTAGTTATAAGATCTTGTGGAGCAACAGACTCAGATAAGCCTTTAATTCGAATATTGTTTCTTCTGGAGCGGTTCTCCTGATCATCCAAAAGACTTTGTAAGTGCAAAAAGTGTGAGTCATGCTGAGCTAAAGTCCTTTCAATATGCGCAATATTCGTCGCATGCACAGTAACAGATTTCTCCAATTGAGTGTATTTCTCACCCATTTGTTGTAGTTCTGCATGCACCACATTGATTTCCGATTTCAAAGCAGTCTCAGTATTAGAGATAAGCATTTCAATATCCCGTCTGGAAGGGAGAGACAGAATGTGCGCATGTAGCTCAACGTCCCCCGAGGCGTTGAGGCCTAAACATTCCGACTGCGCAGGTGGGTCAGGAGCCCCATCGTGAGCAAATATAATGGGGGAAGTAGATCGCCGTATGAGATGGGGATCAAGGACATCAGCCACAGTAAAAAGCTCCTTACCGGATCGGGTGAGGCGGGGATCCACTGGATGCGGTGGCGCAGGCGACAATTGCCAGTCAGCGCCGCCTTCCCAATCGGGCGAGGCCGCTTGCGGCGTCATAGCGACTGGAGTCGGGGAAGGAGGACCGGATAGTTGCCCGGAGATAGTTGGGGAGGCACACGGCTCAGCTTCTCCCGCAGTCCCCTGTGAAAGGCTGTGTGGGGAGCGGTCCGACGGAGAGGGCTTCCAAGATGGCGGATGTTCGCGCCCATCTTCTTGCACATCCGAGCAGGAGGCCGAGCGTCGCTGAAAAAACCTCGCTAAATGCGATTTTTGGGGCAGCTCCTGCTCCTCTGTACCTTTCCGACCCCTCTTAGACTTCCCCATGGGTGAATAGAGCGAGTAGAAAGCTGCTGTGACGGCTATAAAGTGGCTCTGTGTACGGAGCTCAGCAAAGCACGTCCTCACTCGGTCATGTCCAGACCACGCCCCGTGATCATAGTTTTTTAATGCAAGACTACTTGATTACACAACATATTTTCGGGCCTTGCGTGCCCTTTCTCATTTAAAATGGGCACACAAGGCCCGAAACATGTTGTGTAATCAAGTAACCCTTAAGATGATTGATGCATCTTCACTGAAAAGGATTAAAGGCATAGTGAAAGAATCTCCATAATTCAATTGTTCATACTTTCTTATACTTTTGGTAATTCTTCTTAAACTGGAAAATTTTAAAATTTTCAGAAGTTTGGCTAAGCTATTCTTAGGTTGCTGCATCACAGCAAAATGCAATTTTTTAAATAATTTAACTATATAATTCGAGTTCATTTTCACCGTATGTTTTCTTTTTTTCCATAACAAGGATCAAGGCACCAAAGGCCACTTCTTTAGACTAGAGGAATAGAACTTTTATTTGAAGCATGGCAGAGGGTTCTTCACAGTGTGGGCAGTGAGATTGTGGCATTCCCTTCCAGTTGATGTCATGAATGCTGATTAGCATAATATCAAAGACTACTAAAATCTACAATTAGATATTTATTCTTTCTATATATGAGTGTATAGATATATCACCATAAATATGTGTGTATATGTACACTGGGGTTCATATGGAGGGGTTGAACTTGATGGACTCTGCTCTTTCATGAACCCAACTTAACTATGTGATAGTGATGTCCGGGCCGATACCAGCTGGTCGGTCGGGTTCTGGCCGACCTTGCATCCCCATTTACGCCGGACAGGTCCGAGTCAAGCTCTTCCTCCTGCTCTCCCGCCAGCCACCTTCAACTGCCGGCTTTATAGCCACAAGCCTGCTTGCCCAGCCCCCTTTGTGATATAATCTGTGGGGGCGGGGCAGAAAAAGCCAACCCGCACATCACTACTGTGTAACTATCTTGAAAGATAGCCTTCATATCCATTTTTATTAATTGAGACACATAAATATAAGGCATGCATAATGAGTCAGAGGATTACAGTGCACTTTTTAAATCCCCAGGGAAGCGGAGTAATCTGCTGATCATCTGTCAAAGATAAAAGCCCGTTAAACAGCATAATGTTACAATATGTGTACTTTTGTTTATTAATGTGAAAACGACTTTAAAGGAATAGTTCAGCTTGAAAATAAAAACTGAGTAAATAGGCTGTGCAAAATAAAAAATGTTTCTAATATAGTTAATTAGCCAAAAATGTAATGTATAAAGACTGGAGTGACTGGATGTATAATATAATCCTGCTTTTCAGCTCTATAACTTTGAGCTAGTCAGCGACTTGAAGGGGGGGCCACATGGTACATATCTGTTCAGTGAGTTTGCAATTGATCTTTAGCATTCAGCTCAGATTCAAAAGCAACATATATGACCCATGTGGCCCTGCTTCAAGTCTCTGAAAAATATAGCCTATTAAAATTATTAGTCAGCCTTATAATGCTAAGGGGCCACACATTCTGATTCCACGCCAAGGGATATTATAGTATGCTTCATTCATTAGACATCCCAAATCTACCTTTTTTTGTTTTGTTTTGTTTGTTTTTACATTTGGTTAACTAGTAGCATCTGCAGATATAACTATGGCTGCTAAAGCTAAGGACGTTGATAATTATATTAACCTTTATATTTGGCAGATATCTGAGCGTAAGGACATTAGAATAGCAAGTAAATGATAAAGCATTTAGGATGCTGTGTTTATTCTCTATACAGCCTGCCAGAAAATATGACCAATTGTAATTTTAAGAGCATCATACTATATAATTCACATTTGTGGATGGAATATACATGATGGTAAGAGTGCAGTTTTAAAATCGAACACTATACAGAATCTTCGATCATTAAGCTTAGATTGTTGGGGCAGAAATATACATTTTTTTGTCTGTACTTAAATATTTGCTAAGCTTTTGTTTTTATTTCATATGACAGGACTGCCATCATTTGTGTCTTTTTTAATGTTTAAAAAGAGGATATTTCTTTTATTTTAAAAGGGTTGTGTTTACATCAAAGCAAATTCTTCAAAATGGTGATCTCAGAAAATATATAAGTACATTCTTTCACATATATATATATGTTTTTTTTATTTTTCTTTACAGCCTCAAGTACTACAGTGTTCCAGCAACAACCCCAGTTCTTCAGATATCATCACGGGAAAATTAATAACACAAGCACATCAAGAGGACCCAAGAAAACATGGAGAACTGATCCAGAACCCATGCAATGAGATTGGGAATGTTGGTAGCATCTCCAAAGTTCCTGAAAATGAGCTGAGTGTCTTACTGAGTACTCAGTTGAAAATCAATGATGTAGAAGATAGTCCCGAAGAATCTATAAACAAAGATAAGCATGTTCAAAATCCTGGACAGCTTGATAATAAGAAACATTTAAAAAGTAAAAAGCTTAATTGTAATAATCTGCCATCAGTAGCAGTGGATGCAAAAATACATTTTCAGTCCAAATCAGTGACTAAACCCATGGCGTCATCATCATTGTTGCAAATTCCAAGATCAACGACTTTACGCCTCACAAAGCCCAAAATACACACAACTGTTGCAAGTCAAGGAGCTAATTCTGAAATACAGTTAGCTTCTACCAATCACTCCCCATTACAATCTCCAAATTGTTCCAAGTCTATGGTACATAAAATCCAACCAACAGTTAATAGTGACCATTTTGTAGGCCAAGATACAATAAATGATTCATCTGAGATAGAATCAAGCCTACTACAAAAACAATTTGTTAATGCAAACCAAAATGATTTATTACAGAGTAATCCAGGATCAAAGCCACAAAATCCTATAATGCCCACCTGTGCATCAAAATTACCAACATTGGGCTCCATTTCATCCCAGCAACAGGTACCAGCAGTTGAATATTCTCAGCAGCCACATAAACAAATCCCCAAAGGATCCATGCTAAGGCCACCAAATTTTGCTTCTAAACTTAAGAAACCAAGTAGTACTAAGCCTGATACTGTACACATGGCATCTGCTCCTCCTGAATCTCCTTGCAAAACCTCATCTTCAATCATACCGAGGCCATCATCTAAAAAAGAAATTTTACAGGAAGCTGTGGCTAGTTCAGCTTTGAAACGGCAATCACGTCTCCCTCAACCAAAGACACATTAAGAAAGCAAAAACATATCATTTGATAAGTATTACTTTTTAAAACAGCTGATCTACCAGTTGATAAATGTCACTTGGTGTAGTAAACATTTTAATGCATAATAATGATTGCTATTGTTTACTAAGATGACATTTTTTTCCTTTTCTGTTAGGGTTTTCATTTAATTTGAGTAGCTTTCAGATATTTTTGTGGCCGGAGTTACTGTAAATCCAGTGACTTTTCTTTCCACCATTGCATGGTTACACAACATTCTGGGACTTTGATTACCTCAATTTGTCTATATTTCTGCATTCTTGGAGGTGTCTTATACCTGTATATGCATGAACCCTTATTATTTGTTTATTTTGTCAAAACTTTATAGCTTCTCAAAGTAAATGCATTGGTATATTTCTGTACTTAAAGACAACAGACACATTTACTTGCTTAGTTTAACATTAACATCCATGTAATTATACATCTCTGCTTGTTGATAACTGTGTGATTTTTCAAATATTTGCCACATTTTATTTCCAAGACAGAATAATGTATACTAATATAATATAATATGAATCATATATTTATGAATAATGTATATTTAATGTCATAATATTTTTTTCTGAGAGATGGTAGTATATATGACATATTTAATTATTTGATGACAATAATTGTATTTATTTAAACTTTTCAGAATTGCTTAAATATGACTAGCATTTTGCACATTGCCCAGTTTCATCTGATTTTCAAAATTCTTTTATCCATACTTGGGACCAACATAATTGCTATAAAGGGAAATGTAAACTGAAGACATTATGGTCAAAGAGAAGCAATGAAAACTGTTGCATAGAGCACATAAATTCTTATATGTTTTTATTTTTGTTATGCATCTTATTATGGGATGCTTTTTTTAGATAACATGGTAATAATTTATTTTCAGTTGATTACTGTTGTACCAGGAAATAAAAATTAAGTTATTCTGAAATATTCTGAAGGACATGGTCAAGTCATAGAATTTTCTTTCCACAAGATTTTTCAACAGTATTCTGTATGAAATTTTTTGTTATTCAGTTCTGGTTATACATTTCCTCCCATCATACATATATATATTTATACTTTTGGTAGTACAGGTATGGGATCTGTTATCTGGAAGCCCGTTATCCAGAAAGCTCCAAATTACAGAAAGGCAGTCTCCCATGGGCTCCATTTTATCCAAACAATCCAAATTTTTAAATATTATTTACTTTTTCTCTAGTAATAAAATAGTAATTTCTACTTGATCTAAACTGATATAATTAATCCTTATTAGAAGCAAACCAAGCCTATTGAGTTTATTTAATGTTTAGATTTTTTTTTTAGTAGACTTAAGGTATGAAGATCCAAATTTATGGAAAGATAAATCCAGAAAACTCCAGGTCCCAAGCATTCTGGATAACTGGTCCCCTACCTGTGTAATATATATATAATTAAACTGCCAAAAGTATAAATATATAATAGCGGAACATGCTGGTAAATGGCTTAGGATAAAACTCATGAGCAGTAATAAATTACTTATTATAAAAAATCAAGGCAATTCTTTGAAACCAGAGACTGTCAGATTCAATTAAACCTTCTTTCAGGTAGAACTCCAGGATTCAGGAAATTTAATTAAATCTACCTAAATGTTTGTTATGGCTTCTTTTGGTCTTAAATGGTTATCAAAAAAAAAAGTACATACCATTTGATGAAACCTGCTGTTTTTACAGTTTCTTTCATTTCTTGTGCGGTATGGAGAACAGTTCAATTACATATTTTGCAATCCTAGTAATATTTTTAACAAATTCAATGATAGTTATGGGGACAGAATACTATAATCACATGAATCTGAACAAGTTGTTTAAAAAAATGTTGTGCTTTTATGCTCCTCTTCGAATATAAATGCTCTTCTATAGTATATATAGGAATACGTTTTTGTTAGCGAAAAATGCAAGTATTTTCAATACAGTTATGTCATACCATTTCTTAATTTATTATTTTAGCTGCAAATACTAAATTCTCTAAATATTCCATTGACTGAAAAGGAATAGAAATTATGTAAAACACGTTTGTGTTGTTGCAACATTTTCCCAGTACTTTCTAAAAAAACAATGAAATTTAACCCATAGATAGAAGTTCTAACAGAAGGGGAAACGTATGCACAGCTACTCCAAAACATTATCAAAGCCCTTGTTAGAAATACCCAAAGGGCTCTAAACTTGATAACATTTGATTGACATATAAAAATCATGTTCCTTTTCAATGATCACATTTGAAGGAATATACCATAAAAAAATTTAAAATTCAAAGCTAATTTTTGTGATTTTTTTTTTCACTTATTCACTGAAACACACCTCCTAAATGAAACACCTTTTGTTAAATATAAATCTTTTACTCACTTTTGGATGGAAACTTGATTTGTAAAATTAAAGCAGTTTTTTGTGTAGTATATTCACCGTTCACCCCCTTTATATTTTTTGGTGTGCTTGATTTTTAAACAGCTGCTAGAGAGAATTGCTGTTTTTACATGATAAAATTAAGAAAGCAGAAATACATTTCCAGCTTCTCCTGCACATGAGCTTAATTAAAACAGTTGTAGATTGAATTAAATAAGAAAGCACTTTATATGAGATGCAATCTGTAACTTGTGGGGATTGATTGTGGCATTCTCTAACTCTAAAATACATGTCACTTTTACTCAAAGTCTGTTCTAATTTATAGTAAATGGATGTTGGACAAAGATTGGGATGGAGAGTAGAGCTGCACAGGAGGGTAATGGAAAGTTAATAGTTACAGTGTAAAATAAACATTTCAAATTAAGCTTTCGCCTTCTAACTTGTCCCAATGTGGATCTCCCTGTGTGTTCAAGAAAGGATAAAATATTACTTTTGGGGGTAAAAATATGTTTTCCCTTTGTGCAATTTATGTGGCTTTTTCCCCCGTAAAATGTATTTAGGAACATGCCTCCTGAAGGAAATTGCTTAGGTTGTAGATAAAGTATTATGCATCTTCCACTCTGGAGTGGTTAAAAATATTAGTCATGAAATCAGTGTTGAGTGATAACACATAAATGTGGTATTTGTATCAAAATTGATATTTGTTTTGATCCCATAATAATTGTATGCTTCACTTGGACCATGCTGCATTTACATTCTTGAAATGATTGATGGGTTATATTAATGGCAGAGTAGATAACATAATTTACTAATTTATATTTAATTTTTGAACAAAAAGTAATATGGCTAGTGCTGACCAGGTGGCATTAACTTTTCCATTGCAGAGGAACCAATAATCCCACACAAAATGAAACCTTGGCAAAGCACACTAGATGGAGAGTAATAAAATGTAATGGCATTATGCATATAAATGAAACTTTTGTACCTTAATACAGTTTAGCCATATACTGTAACTGTATAAGGTTTAACATGTTGCAAATGGTTTTAGTGGTTTCTTTGTCCACCACTTAAGCCATCAAATTCCTATCTAATGCTGCATTTCTCTAATGCTTTTTGGCAGTTTGTCATGTTTTCACCTTCTGTAAGTTGTGGTTGCAGTTTCCTTTACAGGCTATAAACTTAAAGCCAGTGTTTCATGAAGCAGTGTGCATGTTTTCATACAGGGTCAGAGGTAATCTTATATTGCTCTTACAATTACATTAACATGGTTGCTACATTTATTTCTAAATATAGGGAGAAGTTAAGTGTATGGTTGAGTGCCTTCATTTGGTTGCTTAATTCATATGTTTCCGAATATATCTATTATGGTACTGCTGATATGTTAATTGTAAAAGTTGAATTGCTACTGTACCACGGCTAAAAAGATAGACACATTTGCCTCCAAAAGGAGAACTAACACCAAGAATAGGGTACAAATGCTTATACATTATATTTTGGCCTTCTGTGCCGGCCCAAAGCTACCACAGCTCAAGATGATGAGTTCCTGAAGGCCTGGGTCATTACTGCTAATGATGCTAAACCTTTAGGCTGGTTCAATATATAAAATGTAATTTCTAGCCAAATACATTTTAGTGTTCAGTTTTTCTTTAAATGAATTGTTCAATGTAAAAATAAAAACTGGGTAAATAGATAGGCTGTGCAAAATAAAAAATGTTTCTAATATAGTTAGTTAGGCAAAAATGCAATGTATAAAGGCTGGAGTGATTGGATGTCTTAACGTAAGAGCCAGAATACAACTTCCTGCTTTTCAGTTCTCTTGGTTTACACTGACTGGTTACCAGGCAGTAACCAATCAGAGACTTGAGGGAGGGCCACATGGGTCATAACTGTTGCTTTTGAATATGATCTGAATGCTGAGGATCAATTACAAACTCACTGAATAGATATTTCCCATGTGGCCCCCCTTCAAGTCGCTGACTAGCTCAGAGTTAGAGAGTAGTGTTTTGGCTATTATATTAGACATTCAGTCACTCCAGCCTTTATACATTACATTTTTGGCTAACTAACTATATTAGAATTTTTTTTTATTTTGCACAGCCTATCTATTTACACAGATTTTATTTTCACACTGAACTGTTCCTTTAAGGTTATAATCACACATGACTTTTGGTTATGTATATTATGCCCAGTGGCCCTTGATCTCGCTTATCACTTGATGCAGTAACAAAATCATTCCGTGTTACTGCATCCTAATAAGCAAAGGACTTTTTTTCTGATATTACATGCTGACCTAGGACTGATACGTATTTAGAGTAGGAAAATACTGTAAACTTATTTAGCATGCTTTTCCCACTCATTTTAGGCTACTCTAGAAGCTACTGAAACAAACATCTGTTCCTATATTATATACTGTGCAATATCTTTTTAAAGCAAAGTCAAATACTACTGTACTTTCAGAGTGTTAGAAAGTTAACAAATTAAGATGATAATACACAAGGAAACCAATGCACTTTATATGAGCATTATTGCTTGGAGTTGTGCCTAAAATTATTAACTTGCCTCCTGTTGTTTGACTTTCTTTCCATGTACAAATAAAGTTTTTTTTGTAACTGTTGCGTCTGGATTTTCTTTAATCACATACAGTTTACATACAGTTAGGTCCATAAATATTTGGACAAAGACAACTTTTTTCTAATTTTGGTTCTGTACATTACCACAATGAATATTAAATGAAACAACTCGAATGCAGTTGAACTGCAGACTTTCAGCTTTAATTCAGTGGATTGAACAAAATATTGTATAAAAAAGTGAGGATCTAAAGCTTTTTTTTTACACAATCACTTCATTTGCTCGAAAGCTATTTCATGGGCAGTTGTGGGAATTATCAATGAAGCAGATAAAAGCCCTGGAGTTGATTTGATGGGCTGCTTGTATGTGGAAGATTTTGCTGTGAACAGACAACATGCAGTGAAATGAGCTCTCCATGCTGGTGAAACAAGCCATCCATGAGCTGCAAAAACAGAAAAAAAAACATACAAGAAACTGCTACAATATTAGTAGTGACAAGATCTACAGTGTGGTATATCCTGAGAAAGAAAGAAAGCACTAGTGAACTCAGCAATGCAAAAAGACCTGGACGTCTCCAGGAGGTAGGCGTACCAATATCCAAGTCTACCATAAAGAGAAGACTGCATGAAAGTAAATACAGAGGGTGCGCTGCAAGTTGCAAGCCATTCATAAGCATCGAGAATACAAAGGCTAGATTGGACTTTGTTAAAAAAAAAAAAAAAATCTTAAAAAGCCAGCACACCAGTGGCACTGGGACACTAGTATATTCATGATGTGACACATGACAGAAGCAGCCAAATGAATTCTGAGGTATAAATGAATTATGAGTTATCCATATATGTTACCGCCTGTCCTTTTTTGACCGGCACAGTCCAGTTTTTGGAAGGGCTATTCAGGTCAAAACTGCCTGCCTGTTTTTCCGAATTAGGGAAAATAGGAAATACTGTTATCATTTACTTTAAGTTTAATGGCGTATGATAACTGTCCTCTGGCGATTTTAAGAAAATTTGTCAGAAAGTAAAATAGATAAGTAAAGATAACTTTTAAAATGTTCTAGCCTTAGCAACTTTTCAATTGGTCTTTTTTTTTTATCTTTTACCGTTTTTTATTTATTTGCCTTCATCTTCTGACTCTTTCCAGCTTTGAAATGGGGATCACTGACCCCAGCAGCCAAAAGAATTATTGCTCTGTGAGGTTTCAATGTTATTGCTATTGTTACTTTTTATTACTTACAGTATCTTTCTATTTAGCCCTCTATTCATATTCCCGTCTCTCTTTTAAACAATTGCAGGTTGCTAAGTTAAGTTGGACCCCAGCAACTAGATAGCATCTGAAATTCCAAACTGTAGAGCTGCTGCACAGAGAGCAAACTCATTTAAAAACTGCAAATAATAAAAAATGAACCAGTTGGAAATGGTATCTGAAGCAATATATACATCATACTAAAGGTGAAGCACCCCTTTAAAGGGCATGTAAAGGCATAAAAATAAAATCCCATTTTTACTTTCTTTAATGAAAAAGAAACATATCTCCAATATACTTTAATTAAAAAATGTTTACAGTCTTTATAAGAAACCTCACTGTATGCAGTGAAATTCTCCATTTACTGCTGTGGATAGAAATTGTGAGATGGTCCCTAACTGCTGAGCAGGGAAACAATCATACTTATGAACATCAGGGGGAGCCCCCGCCTTACTTCCTAGCCATGCAGAATTCAAGCAGCTTTGTTTATGAAGATCCCTAAGCAGCCCAGACCACACTGAGCATGTGCGCAGTCTTCGTCTTGCAAAAATGTTTAACAAAGTTACAGGTGACCCCTGTAGCCAACTTTGAAAGCATAAATTATTTGTTTGATTAGGCTTGTGGTGCAGTAAGTTCATGTTTATATTTAGTATACAAAATACAGCATTTCTAGCCTTACTCTATTTTAGACTTTACATGCCCTTTAAACTGTATAAAACTAAACTATAAGTGGGGGGGGGGTCTTTGGAACATTCTCAATTATTTGTATAACATATATTTTGCCTGCATAGATTCCCGTTGTAGACAGGGGTTCTCAATTTATTTCTAAATTTGGGGTTCTCTTTGCAAATGTCTCCCTTCAATTTTCTTCTGCATATCATCCTAAATTGAATGGAGCTACAGAAAGAGTCAACCAAACTTTAGCACATTCTGAGGTGCCATGTTTCCCTCTACTAAGATGATTAGTATGATTTACTGCCTTGGGTGGAATTCACTTACAATAATGCCTCTCATGCAACCACTGGAAGGTCTCCTATCTAGGTTTTTCCCCAGAATTTTCTTTTGTCTGATGTTCCTGATGCTGACATAGTAACCCACATGTCTGTAATCTGGAGTGCTACCAAGGCAAATTTAGAGAAATCTGCTCTTGTACAGAAGACGTATGCGGACAGAAAAGCAAGTCTGATCCTCCCTACTCCCTAGGGAATAGTATGGCTTCCACCTAGAATATTCATCTCATGGTTCCATCTCCTAAACTGGGTCATAAATGTATTGGAAGAAGCAAGAGGCTGGCACACGGAGCGATTTAAACCGGGGTCCTACCCCTGGTGTGTTTATTGCATCAAACAACTTTTGCATTGTTAGATGCAATAAACACACCAGGGGTAGGACCCCGGTTTAAATCGCTCAGTGTGCCAGCCTCTTGCTTCTTCATATTGGACTATTGGGAGTGCCGTCTCTTTTAGGCTTTGGGCACCAGCGGTATCCTTTTGAAGAGCCTGAGTGTCCGCGTGGTTTCTTTGCACTCATAAATGTATTGGCCCTTTTACTTTTATTGATATATACAACCCTGTGGCCATTTGCCTTCAAATTTTCCTCTGAGATAGGAATTCCGAATGCTTTCATGCCTTTATTAACTCTCCTTGACTCTAGATTCTCAAGAGGGTCCCTACAATTTCTCATCTTTGGAAAAGCTTTGGTCCTTAGCGGTTTTACTAGGTTTAACACAGTGATGTTCATGCTAATAGCATGATTCAAGACTTCTGGAGGGGGTACTGTCAGGAGTGCTCTCTCCCATTTTGAGGATGGCGGTGTCCATGGCTGCCACAATTCAGTGACGTCTATTTCGATGTGTGACATCATTGTGCTTGGCATGAAATGAATGCCCAAATATAGGCTGTTTTCCTGACAGTTTCTGACTGATTCCTGGCTTTTTGCCTGGATACTGACTTGTTCTGCTTAACGCCTTATGTACCATGAATAGGACTATGCCTGCCTGTCTGCATTAAAGTCACGGCCTCTGCATTGTAAGTTCTGTCAGGCCTTAACAAGTCCATACTGCTGGCAAAACAATTCCAGGGGGCTGTAACCACTTATTATATGCAACCACACTTTTGCCCTTACATATATTATATGCAACCACACTTTTGCCCTTACATACATATATATATATATATATATATATATATATATATATATATATATATATATATATATATATATATATATATGGTGCTACATATGTTTTATCCATATTTTGCTATATATCCAACTTATTTTGTCTCTATTGCAAAACTGGTATAGATACTACCTTCACAAGCTTCATCTGCATGCTATTCCCCAATTTGTATAAAATGTTTTCCCTTTAATGCATGAAGAGGATAATTATAAATGGGTCCATATGGGTTAATTAGACTCTACTCAATACCTCCCTTTATGCCTGCTGTTGGGGTATTTTATTACAGCATTGCTCATCTGTTCTTTAGTAGTAACAGCTGGTAAGGTTTGGCAGTTCGCCTGTTTGGCTGGAGAACCTTGATATTGTTCTACATTTAGAGGCTTTCTAATTCAGTATTGAATACATTTGGACAATGACTTAATGTGACCTTAAGCAGCACATATTCTTATTGTCGGTTTACATGTATTAATTTTATTATTATTTGTATGGCATAGTTATTACTATGGTTATACTGGAAACTAATAAATCCTGGCACTTGGCTGAAGATTTGTTGTAAATGTTTTGCATGAATTGGATGTGATTGTCATTGATTTAACATCCCATTCTTTTCAGCAGCAGAGGTAAATGTTCATATTTTGCCATACTGTACCAGTGTCAGGATTACTGGGGTTGACACTTTTTTTAACCATAAAGCAATATACAATATAAGGTTTGTCTAATACTTTTGGTAAGGTAATTAAGAACTGTACATCCTGAGGGGTTAAATAAAAGTTGTATATTTTCATGTTTTAAAAAATTAACCTTATTAAAGTACTAAATGTATAAAATGATACTTGAATACCTTGTATATTAATATATTAATAAAGTACAGGTATGGGACCTGTTATCCAGAATGCTCGGGACCTGGGGTTTTCCGGATAAAGAATCTTTCTGTAATTTTGTTCATGCCTTAAGTCTACTAGAAATTCATTTAAACATTAAATAAACCCAATAGGCTGATTTTGCTTCCAATAAGGATTACTTATATCTGAGTTGGGATCAAGTACAAGCTACTGTTTATTATTACAGAGAAAAAGGAAATCATTTTTAAAAATTTGGATTATTTGGATAAAATGGAGCTTTCTGGATATCTGGTTTCCGGATAAGGGATCCTATACCTGTAAATATCTATTGGACACATAGTCCAATTGAGATCTGATTAGAATACTAATGTTTAGTATGCATACATTTTTTTTATTTTTTTTATTTTTTTTTTTTACTGCCATTGTCGTCTCAGGCGGAACTATGGATGTCAAAAGGCACTGTAACTATTTGCCAATTTATCTGAAAGAGATAAGTACTGCTTATTGCAGTTGCTGGTGCTCTCAGGTTAGGAGATTTGCCAGTGTTTTATTCTTTGTTCACATCCATGTTCTCAAGTAATCTTCTATGTTTAATAACTGAATATTTAGACTGTAAGCCCTACGGGGTAGGGTCCTCTAGCCTTTTGTTTCCTTGACACTGAACACTTAATCTGTATTGTAATTATATTTTTTTATATTTATGTGAATTGTATTTCTAATTATGCACTTATTGTTACTTTTTATTCCAACGACCCCTTGTTTGTTACTACTAATTTATTTATTGTTTTGCTGTACAGTGCTTTGCCCTCGAGGAGCACTTTACAAATAAAAATATACATACATACATACAATATGTAGTAGCTGAGGGTGGACCATAACGTTTTGACCAATGTAGTTCTTTCTAGTAGGGTTATGGTGTTTAAACCATTTCATGATGCCCTATTTGTAGATCTTACTCTTGAGTTCCTGTGTTCACTCTATTATTCTGGTTACTTACTATTCCTGCCTGCCTAGACCTATGTCTGTTATTTGGATTTCCACTATGCTTAAGCTACCGCTACATTGCAATTTTCCCAGTTTCACAATCCCCAGTGTTCAACTTCCTCCTAAGCCCCTAATTAATGGTCCTCATTTTTTTAGATCACACCAAACCTTTTAATAGTAGGGAAGACTTTTGTATTGTGGTAATATGTATTGTTACTTTGGTATTTTTAATAGAGAAATCTAATTGAATAGATTTCTTTCCTTCACTCACAAAGCAGAAGTTTTGTCACTTTATCGATGTGATAATGGCCATCATTATATAAGAACATTTTAATAATAAAGATTGATGATCTTAAAAGGACCTCATTATTTGCATCACAGTAGAATTTCGAGTTAGGAACAGGACTGAAACAAAAAAAAGCTTAACAAAGAAAATGGAAACTACTCCATAACAGTTTTAACTTATTTTATGGAACTGAAATGGAATTAGCCATACATGTACCCAGTATTTAGATTGCTGTATCCCTTTTTAAATAGTGCTATATAGGTTTCTTTTTATTTTCATTTAACATGTACAGTATAAGCAAATCACCAAGCAGCAATGTTTATTATATAATAGGTTGCAGACCACTGAGTCATTACTAGATAAGACTGAGCTATAATCAGATTATTGAAAGAAAGTAGACGAGGTTGAAACTCAGCCCCTTACTTTTTCTGCACCCAAAACCATTGCATTAGCCCAGGTGCAGGCACACACAGCAAATTATGGAACTGAAATGCAAACTGCCATGTTTTGGCACCAGCATCTGGCATGTGTGCCTTTACCATTGCCAATGCAATGGTTGTGGGTTGCAAGCAAAGTAAGGGACTGATTGCAGTTTAGGAGCTGATTCTCGGTTTGCGTTTTTTTTTTTTTTTTTTAGCAACCCAAGTTTCAGCCCAGTGTAGCATTAGCCTAACAGTTTATGTAAATATAAATTTATCAGCACTCATTTCTTCCACTAAACCATTGTTTACAGATAAGAACAAATTATGTAAAGTAATATCACTCTTTTCACAAAAGCAAAAAGAACCACCAAGCTAAAAAGTATATTAATTTATATTTTGTATCTTAGGAAAATGACAGAAGGTCATGCTTAATATTTCAATCATTCCACTGTGCTTTGGCACTGCTGAATGAAATATCTCTTATTTTATATTGTCTTCCATTTCAGCAACATGACTTGCTAATCAAGAACTGTACTTTGCTGAAAGCAAATGCATAAAGTACATTTCCAATAAGTACCATAGGGAGCTCATAGCGGTGATATATTTACATTAGCAGTAGATGGAAAGAATTATAAGCAATGTCAAACTGGTATTTCATTTGAATATCTGCAGCTATTGAAAATTCAAAAATGTTTCTTTGCAGCCCATAGTTGCCAATTACACAACCCAGTGGGAAAGAAGGTTAGCAGCAAACATTATAGCTCTTCTTCTCGCACAAATGAAAAAACTTCCAGAACTCCAGAAATTTAATTTGATGCAACGTAGATGGTTCTTTACAGTCAGGTCAGTGAGGTTGTGGAATGCACTGCCGGGTGATGTTGTGATGGCTGATGCAATTAATGCCTTTAAGAATGGCTTGGATGATTTCTTGGACAGGCATAATATCAAAGGCTATTGTGATACTAAACTCTATAGTATAGGTATGGGTTTATATAATTGATGTGAAAGTATGGAGGGGTGTGTGTATGGATGCTGAGTTTTCATTTGGAGGGGTTGAATTTGATGGACTTTGTCTTTTTTCAACCATTTAAATACATTTTACAAATGTATTAGTACCACTTTTTGTTAGCTCATGTGTCACGTCAAGGCCTCTCATTTAAAGGAGACTTAAAATAAATAAGTAGGGTAAAAAAGTTGTACATTATGTTTTGGACTTCTGTGCCAGCCCAAGGCAACCACAACCCTTTAGCAGGGAAGATCTGTGTCTCCAAAGGTGCCCCAGTATCTCCCCATCTTCTTTTCTGCTGATTCACTGCACATGCTGTGTGCGGCTGTCAGTTACTGAGCTTAGGGACTGACGCACAGTACACTTAGGGGCAGATTTATCAAGGGTCGAATTTCAAAGTAATGTTTTTTTGAACTCCCTTAACTTCGAAATTCGAATAAAAAGACCAACCAAATTTTATTTTAAAAAAAAAATCAGTTTTTCTGCGAGTGAATAGGCTGTATTTCGATCGTTCGAATCGAAGTAAGATCGTATTTGAAAATACTTTGAATCTAATTTGATCAAAGTCCACCAATTGATTCCAAATAGGTTCTAAGTTCTGTTTTTTGGGCTAAAACAGCAATTCAGCAGGTTTTAGATGGCGAATAGTCAAAGGTCGAAGTTTTAAAGAGACAGTACATACATACATTTCTGTATTCAAATTTTTTTCAAATCCGATTCGAATTTGGACTATTCCCTAGTCGAAGTACACAAAAAATTGCTTGAAATTCGAATTTTTTTACTGCGAATTTTCACTTCGACCCTTGATAAATCTGCCCCTTAGTATATAATATAAATGTCACAACAGAAGGTGAATTAGTAATTAATACAGATAATTACTACATGACAGCACATGAACATGAATTCTGATGCAACTGGCATCAGAATTCAATATTCAGCCCTGTAGCATCAGCTTATATTACAGACCAACCTCATTTTCTGCTTGATAATTTGCGACGACCTCTAAGCTTAGCTTCTCAACAGCTGCTCAGAGCCCACTGAGCATGTGAGTGTCAAAGACACTTTCCAAGATGGTGACCCCCTGTGACAAGTTTGAAGTTCTGGATCACTGCTGCTATTGAGAAGCTGAAACTTTAGGCTGGTGCAATAAAATATGGCTTTTTTAGCCATATTCATTTTTAGGGTTTAGTTCTCCGTTAAAGTCATAGACACTAAGAAAATGACTCTTTAAAATATTAATGTACATAAAAAGTTACCTACAGGTCATTTATATTTTTCGCTGGTTTGCCAACATGACTGTCGTTTTCAGCATTGGATAGGTAATGTAAAAGCATTGGCAAATACTTATAATAATAACAAAAATTATAAATAGCATGCAAAGACAATGTTTTGATAAATATAAAAAAAAGTTTCATTTCTGTTGTCAGTATCAATTTAATGTAAGTCCTACACTGCCTGATGTGTATTAAAGTGTATTTAAAAACATATAATACAAATAAACCCCTAGCAACAAAGTGCATTATATGTAACTGAGGGGTTAAATTCACGTTACTTAAAAGGCATGTAAAGGCAAAAAAATAAAATCCCAGTAGAAAAGTAAGGAGGGGTGTGTGTGTGTATGGATGCTGGGTTTTCATTTGGAGGGGTTGAACTTGATGGACTTTGTCTTTTTTCAACCCAATTTAACTATGTAACTATGTAAAATACACGTAAGTAAAATGTTAGTAATACACAGTGGGTCAAAGTACCTAACAATCTAACATAAGCTCTTCTCTCCCAAGTTTACTGGCTGTTAAACATCTTTGCACTACAATTTGAAGTAGGACTAGTTTACATAGTTAACCCTGTCCAGTATTTATGGTTTGCATGCTTTTCTTTATATTTAATTATCAGTTACAAAATCCCTAGAAACATTATTATATCCGTTTTATGCCAACAAATTTATTCTGTCAGAACAGACATATTTATCATCCATATGTAATGACAATTTGATGTATAATAAACCAGAACTCATAGCAGGATGGCACAGTAGCAATTTCATGTACAAATACCCTAGAACCCATAGAAGGATGGCACAGTGAAAATTCCATGTATAATTCCCCCAGAACCTATAGCAGGATGGCCCACTGGCAATTACATGTATAATACCGCTGAACTTAAAGCAGGATGGCACAGTGACAATTTCATGCAATTAAGGAAACAGTTAAAGATGTCACTGTGGATGATACTGAAAAAGCAGACAAGTAGATATGATAAAGCAGTATAAGTTCTTACCAGCATTTTCTCTCTGGGGGAGAGATGGAACTGCAGAACAGGATTTTTGCTGTCACACAGCCTGGGTGAGTCCTCTTGGGTGAGATCATAGTCCCTTAGAATTTTGTTGCATTTGGTCATGACTTGTCTGAGTATACAAAAATCTAACATATGTACAAGCTTTAATACTTAATGTATAAAATAATGTAGTCAAATTAAAAGTTCAACTTTATTTATCTGGAGTGCTGGCTTACAGCAATATCTTCCTCCCGTCGTTACAGGTGTGGGCTATTTACTTACTATTTACTTACACTCCTTATTAATTGGTAAGTATTGGCACAGGTATAACTTATCCTTTGTAGATACAGGATGATATTCATTTTAGAGTCTATTTCTTAGATTATATACAGTACCACTTTTACTGATAGCTAGTTGCATTCTGTAATCTGTAACGTTGGATTAAGCTTGAGATATAGTTTAGTTAGAGTCTAGTTTAGTTGTTTATATCTCTAAATTGCAAACTGTTTGCTTTTTTAGTTCATTCTCAGAAACATATTTCAGATTAACAGAACCAAGCAAATTGCACACAATTTTATATCACTATGGCATAAAGCTATTTAACCTAAAATACCTACTTGTTTTCTAATGTAGCATAAATGGTTACAGTATCTGGGAAACATGTACTACAAACCATTAGGGAATATATCTTCCCATTTATGAATCTCAGTGGTTAAGTACAGTCTAAAAAGCTTATTTTTTTTAAATGTATAATTCTGAAGTAAACAGACTACAGTTAACCCATAAGATTGCAGAAGCAGTAAAGTGACTGAAATGCTATATTTAAACTTTTTTTTTTTTTTTTTTTTTTACAATACACGGTTATTATAAAATGAGTTGATGAAATTATGAAACTATTTTTTTTTTTTCAAAGGGATGCCATTAACAAATTATATGGTTAACATTTGCTATGGAATACAAAACATGGAAAACAACCATTGAATTCTTAAAGAACTACAAGATCTCAAATAGTGCCCTTATGTTTGCAAAAGCATGCATTAAATATGAATCAATAGTCACAAAAGCAAAATAGTGGATACTGATCAGGGATGGTGACCACTGATGTGAGCAGTGTTTATTTTGTAAAGCCAATTACAGGTATGTTCCGCAGCACAAGCTATATGATTCTTGAAAGTAGGGTGGCTATTAAACATCAGATCTATTATATGAAATGGTTGGTACAGTACCTGGGGTTTTCTGGATAAGGGATCTTGACATAATTTGGATGTCCATATCTTAGGGGGCCCAGTTACTACCCAGTTACTATCAAATCTCTAATTTTTCCACAAATCTCAAAAAATATGTGGTTTTCCTACATTTTTTTAAAGCTCGCAAAATTTGAGATTTATTAAATGTAAAAA
The DNA here is from genome assembly GCA_038501925.1 of Xenopus petersii. Lineage (NCBI taxonomy): Eukaryota > Metazoa > Chordata > Amphibia > Anura > Pipidae > Xenopus > Xenopus petersii. The sequence continues at coordinate 38,135,645 of CM076685.1, forward strand.
CCACAAAAATCTCTTGCAAAAATTTGCCAAGTAAAAGCTGTCAAGATCCAATTCAGACTTTTAGAGGTTTAAGGTATTAGGAGGTTTAAGCGCATTATTTAGTGCTTTTTTTCTGCAAACATCCATTTAATTTGCGAGCCATTTGCAAATATTTAAGAGCAATGCGAATTTGCAAAAAATGGAAAGATTGTACAGCAGTCCAATATTTTAGCGTTCAGGAAAAAGCATGGGCAATACATCCATTTGCAAGGGACATTGTTAGCTCTTGCATCGGTTTGGTTGTTTTTGTAGGTAAATCTGTATGTTCAGTGTATACCGCTTTGCTTTATAAATACATACTATTATTATTATTAATACTAATAATGTAATAGGTAGACAAATGAGAACCATGCAAAGGTCTCCCCAGCCTGTAGAGGGCAGTCTTAGGTAATCTGGAAACAGCAAGGCTGATGACATGTGATGATGTAAGGAAAGACGGAAAAGCAGAAGCCAATGCAATAAGGCAAGGAGAGAACATGCACAGATCAAGCAGCAGGGAGAGAGGGATCACCTGAATACACAATTGGTGTAGGAAATGCTGCTCCCACTGCAGACTCCCCTTAGTGTCTCAGCAAGTATCAGCTGAGGAAGGACTTCACTTGTGCAATTTAGGTCCCCTAAGGATCCTCTTCCAATAGGTTTTGCCTTTTTAGGTATTGCAGATCAAGGGCCCAGTTAGGGACTTAGGGAATTGATTCATTAGTCGGACCTCTTCACTGAGCCGAGTAGGTTAGAGCTCCAGGTTACAGTGCCCCTGCTTAGTTGCTGGCCCATTTCTACCCAAAAGGAGAGTGAAGCCTAAATATTGGACACTGCAATCCCTGAGAATATTGTTTGGATGTTCATTGAAGGATTCAACATCTAATGTACTGAATTTCATGTTTAGTACAACGCGGATTACAGATAAGTGCACACCAATGTAAAGTGTTTATACAGCAAGGTGGCCAGAGACACACCAATATTTTCATTCAAAACATCTTTTGTACGATAATAGGTGCATGTGTGATGGGAGACAAGGCGCCAATGTCAGTAAAAATCCTTGAATATCGGTCGTTGATTGGACAGGGCTGAAAAATGTGATCAGGCACGTTTGAAGGTGCCCCAACATTGTAACGTTAATGCTTAATCATCAGATTTTGCTAAAATAGAGAGTTTTGCATTCCCTCTCATAAATACAGAAAGTATGGTATTTTTACTTTTTACGAGCCTGTTAAAGTAACCCATACCTTTCCAGGCTATCCATAAGGTAACTGATAATTTGGTTATAATAAAGGATCCCATGCCTGAATTTTCAGGGAGGAACTAATTCTAAAACTGAATCAGGCTAGTCAATATACTGTAAATGGGAGGGATGCATCCAGAGAACAGTATTGCAGTACTATTCAGAGAATGGACTATAAATGATCTCCATTAATAAAATTTAGTACAGCTTCAAGCATAAAGTAATCTAGCCACATCTAATGCTAAAGTAAAGCAGGAAGCCAGAGAACGCCATATCTGCTGCATGAGCCGCAGTATGGATACTCCAAAGTAAATGTGTTGGCACCAGCCAAGCCCCTTGGAGTAGCAAATAGCTATAAGATATAAATCTGCATTGTAATTCTTGCAATGCAGTTCCCCAATACACAGTGGGTTATTCATCAAAATCCAAAATGTTCTCACTATTTTCTGAAAACCACTTAGACCAAATCTGCACAGCCATTGACTTCTACATAACTCAGCAGGTCTGAGGTGAAGTACTTTTTTATTAAGACTTTTAGCTCCACCAGGGTTTAATAAATCTCAAGTTCTTTTTCTACATGTTTTCCCCTTTAAAAGTCAGATTAGAGAAAATTGGACTTTAATAAATAACCCCAACAGTGTTTAAACTGAAAATGTCTGCAGCACCCCCATTTACTGGAGCTTCATCATACATACCATCATAATCCCTACTGTGTACCACCATCTGTATGTTCTGCCCATTTTTTATTACAGTTTTGTTAATGAAAGTGAATGGACCTTTAAGCTGCAAGTCACAGTTTCCCCAAGAGTCCTGCATATCTTAAATTGTTACAATTGTTTCTTTGCTTATCTTCAGTTATTACAAATGTATCTTAGTGAACCTGCCACTGTTCGGGGCTCTCTTCCGAAAGCCAATTGAGTTTTAGAAACTGTACATCTTTTTCTGGCTGTTCAGAGCAGGAGATCAAAAAGAAAGTCGGGACATTTCAGTAACAATCCGGGACTGTGGGTTGAGCTGTGAAAATCGGGTCTGTCCTGCAAAAAAAGAGACATTTAGTAGTATGGGAATATAATTATAATTACATTTTTAGTTTTCTAAAATGAATTTAGAAAAAAAAAAAAAACGTTATTTCTTATTATTTCCTAAAGATTTGTGTTTTTGTTCTATTTTCAAAAGATTTTCACAAGTTAAATAAAGATATGTTTTTGCACATTTCTTTGGCTACGCCATATGAGGGGGTCACTCGTTATTGCATGACGTTCTGGCTCCAAGCTGCTCCAATGTTTCTGTACGTGACAAAAAAAATAATACTTTTTCATTCCTTTAAGAGCAGTCAGGAAAAAAGCATTTATGAGATCTTTATAATCTCACCTTTATCACTCTTGCACAAAAAGAAATCCGGCAACATAATGCAGCCTCTCATTATGCTAAAGACTAAAGCTGTTCTAACTAAGTCTTATTTATGTACAGGGTTTTTACTTTCTAATGCTGTCTCAGCAACTCTATCAGTATAGTTTAGATTGCTGGCACTCTTGGTATTTGAAAATTATATTAAAAGCAAATATTTTCAATTTTTTATGGTTTTTTTTAAAGGTATAATTATGTAAATGTGCTTGGCTAATATAAATGAACCACCGACAACTACATAGTAAATTGTAAAAAGAAAAAAAAAAGCCAGCTAGGATTCTGCTTTATAGATAATTTGCTCCCAGTGAGGATGGCAGCAATGATTTATGCTTTAAATTTGCATTTTCTTTTATAGAAGTGTTTTAAAGATGTCTGAATTAAGAAAAGGAACTATAATTTTGAGTTAAGGCAAGCAATCAGCTTCCAAGAACTATGAGCTATATATATGTATGTATATGTATATTTTTTACTTTAAAAAGACATATTCTGATTCTGAATGTTGACAACAATGATTTTAAAAAAAACTTTTATCTTCTAAATATAAAAAGTGTGCAAAGTAATGTGCTGTCTTGTTACAGCTGTGCAAGCATCTTGTTCTATTTCAGACTATGGATAACATTTAACTGGTTGTTCTCTTGATATACAGAGCTCCCAGATAGACAGAGACAGAGAAACAAGTAGGGTTAGACGCTTCTCTTCAACCAAGGTTGCAAAAGACAAATGGGTCTTATTTCTATTTTTTAAAACAGAAATGATGGTTTAGGTTTTGATGCAACCTTGTCCAATGGGTCTTCATTACAGATGGGCAAATTTTTTCACCTTGTTTCGCCGCGGAAATGACGCCCATAGACTTGTATGGTGTTGTGTGACAAAAAAAAAGACATTTCTTTGCCGGCCATAGGCTTTAATGGCCGTTGGCGACATTTCGCCGCCGGCAAATTTTTAACGAAGTGGCTCAAATTCGCCCATCCCTAGTCTTCATGGACCCGCAGTATGATCTGATTCAGTGTGCCTCAAAAACTTACAGCAGAGGTTTTTATAAATTATTCATTGTAAGTTTTGGTAGTTTCTTACAGGCAAAACCATGACATGACACGAAAAAATTTCAATAAACAGTAGCATGCTTTCAAATTTGCAGAATTGTAAGATTGCAAAAATTTATTTATTTTTTTTTTTTTTTAGTTATGTAAAAACAAATGTAGTATTATCAAGGGTTCTTGAAAAATAACAACTGGTATTTTATTTCACATGGATTCACATTTTCCAGTCAAGTTGATGATGTTACTGTTGCTACTTCTTTCCACTTAAACATTACATTAAAAATTGTAAGAAAAAGAGAAAAAGTTTTGGTACAATTCACAATTTAACATTTTTTTATATTTATAGTCAAAGTGTTTAATACATTCAACAATGCGCAATTAATTTCTCTAAAGCAGCATTTCTGACTGTTTGCTGCAGGAAAACAGACTCTAGCTGGGAAGCTATACATTACAAAAGTCTTTGGGCGTGGGGCAAAGACTGCATTTGTTTGTTGATGCTGTCCTTACCCAAATGACCTGCATTCCCGACGTGATCCAATCATATGGTCCAAGGGCCTTATGAATGGATCAGCTGATATTGTCCATCTTAAGGTCAGTATTTTAGTATCCTCTATAGCTCCTATTTACGTCTGAGTTTTGTGTTGATATCCACATGTGTGTCTTTGCCCAAGTCAATGATGTGCCTGTTAGTGTAGAAGAACAGCTGAGCAGATGAGAGCAAACTCGCTTCTCTCTGCCTGTGAGGATTCAGCGCACACGCCAAGACGGACGCCGGCACAAACGTATGTGCGTCATCTTGCGTCGCGTGACGAAACGGACGCGGGCGCAAAAATGCCCGCTAACGTGAACATGCGCGGCATGATGACGCAGGACGCAGGCGTCATTATGATTATGATTATGGGAAAGGCTCTGTGCTTGTTGATAATTTACCTGCTCCTGAACTTTTTGGAACCCTGACTTCTTGATTCTGGTTTTGACTTGGCTTTGGATATCGACTTTCGACTGAACTCCGCCTGCATTTGATCCCAGCCTGTTTATCCGTTATGACTGAACTCTGCCTGCATCCGACCTCGGCCTGCTTTCCCGATTAAGACTGAACTCTGCCTGCACTGACCCCGGCTTGCCTTCCGACTATTCTTCTGCCTACTCCCTCTGACTACTATTGTCTGCTACAGCTTGTGACACTCCGGCTGGACCTCGTCTCCTCATATCTGGACTCTGGACAGGTGAGGCCTGACACTGCCTGAGGGAAAACAGAGAATGAGCCTTCGCCTCATGTGCCTTCAGCCTTGATTACTACATAAACAATGAAACACTGTCCATGACATAAATTTCATCTCTCTTAGCAATACAGTTAAACATTCATGGCTTTAATTTAAAGGACTGTGCCTTAAGTTTAATAAAGCCTTTTGAATATCTTGATCTTTCAGTGTTCCTTTTTATGTGTGTACCCACCAAGGAATATGCAGCTGCTAACTGGATAAGAATTACTTGTCTCAAACTAAATCATTTGCTTTGTGCCTTTCTATTTCCAATTAATGCTTTTCCAAAACTTTCTAACCTATATTTTCCTTTTAAATTTTGTGGTAATAAAGTTCATGCTAATGTCGGGAAGGAAATTAAACTGGAAACAAAAAAGTGCATCTTATGTAGTCTTCTGGTTTATTGGGAAGCTGATACTCAAATGGTCAAATACTGATACACTATTTTTGGTTTCCAGAGTTAGAAAGTTGTATACTGAATTTCAAATATTTGAACATGTTGAAATGTATAGCCTGGTCCTATAACCTAGGCATATGTAGCCTGATAATTCTATTAACTGACCCATTTGTTGAGGTTCATTCATTTATGAAAAAACACCCAAGACTAATTTGGGATAATTTGCACTGAGAATAACATGAGCCCACAGTTGGCAATTTTTTTTGCATCTTGCATGCTGCATGGGGGGTGTTAAAAGAATGGTGGAAGGCCTCTGCAGTTGGAGTGCTGAGTCCTGTGGCATGCCTCTTGAATTGAGCGCTGTCTGCATTTGGCACACTTGATCTAGTAGAAGCGGCTGGGTGGTGGGACATAGGCATGGTTTGGTTTTCTAAAATATGCGCCTTAGAGTTTGGTAAATTACCCTATCTTTCTACACATCTTTTAGTTCTTTACTAGAAAATCTGAGGGTTTTTTGGTTTTACAGTTGACATTTTAAACTTGTATTTCAATGTTGTTTCACAGGTGAAATCAAATAATCAAAATAAGAGGTTTTCATGCAGGATAGTTCTAATTCTTGTTGGACTGAGAATACAATTATTAGTGAACACCCAAAATGTGGCCTTTCCTATATGGTAAAAATAAAAAATATTTTTAACAATGTCAGGCTCCTATTTACGGAGGTATAGCTTTTTGATAATACCGTATGAAGGGTGACTATTTTTTTAAACTGCACACTAGACATAGTCCTTGATCTCTTTAATACCCTTCCTTCCTTCCTATAGTCCTTGGGGTTTTCTTTTTTTAAGTTATTCAATCTTTTGTTTCAGTGATATTTAAAAATTGAGACCACAGCCCTTTGGTTCCTGCCTTCTCCCACTTTGTGGTATCCCAAATGTTTTAGCTATTTTTAAACTTTGCACTAGTGATATTCTCCTCAATCTTTTTAATACACTTCCATCCTTTCCATGGATTTTGGGGGTTTGCATTTTGCATTTACTAAGGTTCGAGTGAATTTTCGAAGTACAAAAATTATGAATTTCAAAGTAATTTTTTGGGTACTTCGACCATCGAATAGGATACTATGACTTTGAATTTACTTTGACTTCGGTTCAAAGTAAAAAGTTCAAATATTTGACCATTCGATAATCGAAGTACTGTCTCTTTAAAAAAACTTCGACCTCAATACTTCACCAAATTAAACCTGCCAAATTGCTACTGTATATTAGCCTATGGGGACCTTGTACAAACTGTTTTTTAAGACACATCGAATAAAAATCCTTCGATCGTACGCTAAAACGATTTTTATTCGATTGTAGAATTGCCATATTCGGTGAAAAAACGTTGAATTTGATATTCAAAGTTTTTTAATTCTATGGTCGAATTTCAAAGTTTTTTGTACTTTGAAATTCGACCCTTGATAAATCTGCCCCATAAAGTAAAAATTAAGACTGCAGCCCCTTGGTCCCTGCCTTCTCCCACTATTTGTGGTATCCCAGAGTACTATTTAGTCAGATGTTTTAGATTATTTTTGGATATTTCCAAACCTCTTTATTTTTTATTTCATATCTGCAGATACACTCTTAGTGGTTTTTAATTATACATAAACTTACGAAATACAATTTGAATTTATTTAGTGAGTTTATTTATTTAATCAGCGCAAAAGTACTTTACTAATCAGGCTCTGTCATGGGTTGTAATAAGCACTAAGTCACTTTCTCAAGTGTTTACTCAATGCGTGCTAAATTTATTTATACAATTAATTAGTGTGTGCTAGATGAACAACAACTCTCTCCAGAGTGCTATTTTAAACTGTAAAAGTAAAGGATTTAGAAGGGGAGTTCTGAGTAAGTGACCCTATATAGATAAATAAAATATAGAAAAAGTGTTTTATGTGCAGGAAATTCACTTTGTAAAAGCTGTGATTGTGCAAGTGTTTTTTTCTTTTCTGATAATTTAAAGAGAAAAGTTGTCACACAATCGGTTTGTATAGTGGATTTCATAGTTACAGTATGTCTGATTAATACTTTTAAACCTGGTAATTTACTTTTGTGATGTTCTGATATGAAGAAACACTAACTTGGTAAATGGCACTAAGTCACTTTGTGTTGGTAATACGGACAGGCCTTTATGGTTGGTTGATTTGTACTATATATTGAAGTCACAAGTGTCCTCTTTTATACAATGTAATGCTAAGAAAAAGAGTATATATTTTCTTCTTAGGGGGAAATGAAATAAAAGTCACAAAGAGAAAAAAAATTTGCACAAAAATTTTCATTTTGCAATGTAGTAATATTCTTAATTGTAATTTTCTTCCTAGTTATTGCATTGCATTTTACTTGCATATTGCACACTTATAAGAAGTGCTTGATGGTGTTCTAATCTTTTGGAGCAAACACCTTATTCAGTAAGAAGTTTTATTACATACACTGCATACCAATATTTCTTCCACTGTCAAAAGTGGCCACTAAACAGATTCTGGATTCGCTACATTAAATTTGCTCAAAAGGCATACGTATTTGCATTTTAAATAGTTTTCCGTTACAGACTTTTATTACATTCCCCCATTAATTGTTTAATACCCTTGTGAGTTATGCGATCTTGGGAAATACTCTTTCACAAATAAGAAAGGTTCTTCACCCTTTCCCCCATCTTCTTCAATTTATAGCTTTACCTGACATGAAAGAAGAGTAAATAGAGCAACTCATCCAACATTTTTAGCTCATTTCTGGTCAATTTTGGCAGCCCACATATTGTCCCTACTTCCATAAAACATTCTGTCCCAAACATCACCTTCCCTGAAACGCTCTAACATATAGCAGCAAATTATTCATAGGGTAAGGAATATCAATGCTGCATGCTGAGTTTCATCATTGCTGGAATAAGCAAATTATTTTTATTAATGTAGAAGACCATAAAATAGCCATCTCCTACTGTTCTCAATTGTGCATGATATATGAAGATATTTGTTCATCTTTGCTCTTCTTTTGACCCATTCTTATAGGCATAGTTGTTCAGGTTAGTCAAATAATGCTGCACAGCTTCTCGGTGGAAATGAAACCAGAGCTTTTCACTGGGTTATTGTGGGACACGTATCTTTTTGTTCTCCACTGTTACAAGGCATTACTCGGATTTTTTGTGCCAGCCTGCTTCCTATATTGCAATGTAAAGAAGAGCACTGCACTGCATGAAAATAAACCTCTGCCTTAAACATTGTATTCATCAGGATTATATAACAGTATTTAACACAGCAATGACCATGAACCTACTGTGTTAAAGGGCCCAAGGACTGTGAATAGCGTATAATTAGGTAAACAGTACCAGTTCTTCTGTAGATTATCCTGCAACGGTATTGTGTGTCAACACCCCGAATGAAACAATCAAAGAAAGAATGGTAAATTGCAGGACAAATCCAAGGCAGTAATCTTTAACGGCAAAATGGTTTATTATGCTCCACTACATGTTTTGGGCTAGGCCCTTTATCAAGTGTGCAAGAACATACAAAGAGAGGGTATTTAAACATTCAATGACCTTTCATCATGTAAACCTCCACTCTAAAAGTAGTGCTGATTCCAGGCTTTGTTAAGAGATGTAGCAGACTTGTGCCTAAAAAAATCGTCATTAACTCTGGGGGGCAGATTTACTAAGCTCGAGTGAATACTTCGAAAGCAAAAATATTCAAATTTCAAAGTATTTTTTTGGGTACTTCGACCATCGAATTGGTCAAATTCGATCTAATGATTTGAACGATTCAAAGTAAAAATCGTCGACTATTCGGCCACCAAAGTACTGTCTCTTTAAAAAAAACTTCGACTTCATACTTTGCCACATTAAAGCTACTAAAGTGCAATGTTAGCCAATGGGGACCTTCCAGAGTTTTTTTTGATCTAATAAAAATCGATTGATCACTTAAAATAGTAGGATGTTATCGTTGGATCGAACGTTTTTTATTAGATCGTTCAATTGAACCTTTTGCGCTAAAACCCTCGAATTTGACCCTCGAAGTAAAATCCTTCAAACTGGAATATCGAATTCGAAGGATTTTACTTCGAGGGTCAAATTTGAAGGTTTTTTTACCCTCGAAATTCGACCCTTGATAAATCTGCCCCTGGAAGTGTGCTCTGGAAGTGATGCAGCCCTGACTCTTTTGACTATAAACTGTATTCGTAATTACATTGGAATTTTAGGAAAGTCAGTAAAAAGATTGTGGTGAGCTGCATCTGAAATTGCACTGTGGTTGCAGATTGTAGTTCCCCTTAAAGTAGAACTAAACAGTATGAAGTATGAAAATGGCTAAAAATTTCCATATTTTATACTGAACTGTGGAGTTCATGGCAGCCATCTTCCGGCTCTTTGGTAATCTTTGGAATGAGAGCGGCAATTCAACAATTTCCGTGACTTTTGGCGCACGCACAGTCGTCGCGAAACAGAAAGTGCCTCCAACTATGCGTCGGTATGGCACTTACTTCCCAAAGATTACCAAAGAGAAGAAGATGGCTGCCTTGAACTCCGCTGGACAGAATCTGCCCCGAGGGGCTGGGGGGAGGAGGGAGGGAGGGGTCTATGTAGGGTAGGTTAGGGGGTGTAGGCTTTTCTCCTTTAAGGGGCCCTCTATGCTCATGGTCCCCTGTGCAGGGTTTGCTTCCTCTGTAGTTATGCCCCCGATGTAAAAGTGATCACATTTACCCTAGTAATGCTCCTTCTTGCAAAAAGTGTTTTTTTTTTTTTGTTCTACTATATTAAACTATATATACTATGTAAAAGCAATCACAGTGGTTTAGTAAAGTTTTCAAAAACTAGTGATATTTCTTGCTGCGCAGAATAGAATGACGACCCAATAACCCAGTCTAACCTTTTCCAATGTGTGTTTCAGTAAGCTCTGTCACACAATGTAATACTGGTGTCTTTAAACATGCCTAACACAGAGCCCAGGCAATACTAATTAAAGCTACTGTATCTCAGGCTTGTCTGTGTACTGTCAAATCAGATCTCTGCAGTCAAAGGCGACATGAGTGATCTGTGGTGACAGAACTTACCTTCAGCTTTGATCATTAGAGTTCATCTAAATGTTTTTTTCACACACTGTCATAACACTTGGTTGAGAAAAAGAGATCTGCAGCTAAATGTAAACAATGCATCTTGAGTGACCAAGCTTAAAGTCCCTTATTTGTCAATGAACTATAATTACTTTTAAAATGGGAAAATTGCCTGGTAGGTAGTGGAAGAAGAATAAACTGCAAGTGACGTGCTGGATTAAGGTCCTCACATATGAAAGGTATTGCAGGTATGGAGTTAGTTATCCTAAAACCCACTATACAAAAAGCTCAGCCTCCATTATAATCAAATGAATAAAAAAGGGGTTGTTCAGCTTTGAGTTAACTTTTAGAATGATATAGAGAGTAATATGCTTAGATAATTACATTTTTTATTATTTTTGTTTTTTTAATTATTTCACTTTTTGTTGAGCAACTCTCCAGTTTGGATTTTCAGCAGTTATCTGTTACAAGAGATGAAACAATTATTTGCTTTTTCTCTGTTAAAATAATGCAGTACAATTTCCATTATCCCAACTAACATAACATTAATCCTTATTGGAGGCAAAACAACCCTATTGGGTTTAATGTTTTGATATTCAAAATAATACAAGAGGAAAATCCTTGCATTCAGTTCATCTGGCCCCAGATTATAGGGGTTTAGAGCTGCAGTTCCACTCATGTTAACGTGGCCCTGAATACACGAGGAACAAGCCAATATGCTAAGGCTAAGACATATTGGTAGATTGAAGGGTTGGAATTTCCACCTTACTCTCTTTCTGCTTTCCATTCTGCCCTCAGTACTTTTAAAATTGTTTCCGCTTTAAAAAAAAATTTTCCTAACCTTTTTCAGTTTTAGTTATAGCCTTGAATATTGTGTTTTTGTAATAATTTTGCACTGGTTTACATTCTAATGCTGCCCATACAGTAATTCATGCAACCTCAGTTTAGTGACTTTGCTCTAGCAGCACTTTTCCACTGGCATCTGAACTCAAATAGTTTTATGTATGAAATGTATTGGAACACAATTGTAATTACTGGACATAAGCTGGGATAAAAAGAATCTAGTTGCACTGTTGACTATTGTAGTTGAATCACACATTTCTGATTGAGAGGATCACAACTAGTATCTCTAGGAATGCTACAAGTATAACTGACCATCAACATCTTTTCCGAGTGCAAAAGTTATCTCTTGACCTCTAGTCTTACTGTACTTATATAGCTACATAATAACTTTGCATCTTCACCCACCATGCTGCTGTTCCTGTACAGTTTATATTCCACTACTATAAGAAACACGTATCCCCTGGATTATTGCTCTATAATTTACTCTACACAAATCTAGTAACTTGAACATCTTTACACTATTTCACATACTGCAGAAGAAACCATAAAATATCTGTTGATCTATTCTGTTGCTTATTGGGATGGTTCTATTTGGGCATTCATTTGTAGGCTAAGACAAGTGATGGGCGAATTTGCGTCTCGTTTTTGATGCCGACGCCCGGTTTTTTGATGCTGGCGGCTGTTTTTGCCGTTTTTTTCGCCGCCCACAAAAATTTTCACGGGCGTTTTGCGAATTTATTCGCTGGCTGCGAATTCGCCAATCACTAGCTAAGACCACCTGCTCAAAATTTTAGGAAGGAGGGCTGTCCTGTACAGTGTTGGGAAGGGGCTGCTAGTACCAGGACCAACAGGAATTTTACTTGTATCTTGATTTTCCACTGTAGAAAGCAGATGCTTTGGCCTACTTTCCTTTAAGTAAATGTAAAACTTTTGAATTAGGCCTTGGGAGTTTGGTAAACACAATGCACAATTGTACATATACTGAGATGCAATTATATTCAAGATAATAAATTAACACAGATACCAAAGTAAATTACAGATTAATAGTGGTATAATTTAACCCATTGTCTGCCAATTTTGAATTTAAATACTACTAGTCTTGGAAGATTTTGAGGATAATTTATTAAATATAAACTCTGTTTTGCTTATAGTTCTATGAGTCTCAGAAATAATTCTGAGACTCATAGAAAGTAAAGTATTTGCTTAAGTATAAGCAAATACTTTATTACAGATAAGATTAGTAAAACAATCAAGAATGCACCACCGTTTGAGTCAGCATCATTGTCACAAGTGGGAGCCAAAATATACCAGAAATGCATCAGCGGTTGAGCCAGCAGCATCATCATCAGCTGCACCAAGTGACTGGGAGATTCAGTCTGCAGAGAGGTCTCAAGCAGGAATCAAGGGCCCTCGTCAGTATGTGTGTTTAATCTACAGGAGAGATCTCAGCGAACAAAATGGAGACCCCCAGTTTTTTATATGCTCAAAAACAATGAGCTCATACATTAAACCACTTGGTCAACAACAGATCTTGCTTCCCATGCGCTCATTAGGAGCTGGCCAGGCTTCCAACAAGCACATCCAAAGCAGACATCTTATCTTATTGTTTATTAGTCTTTGAGTATATTCTGCCCTCGGCTATAATGAAGGAAGCTTCTACGAGTTCTTTTAGAAGTCATAAACGTATTAGGTCATCGACTAGTTGAGTTCAATATTTCCTTCCCTACAAAGCTGTCTTATACAAAATATTGGGTTCAACAGTGGTTTTCTACAAAGCTGCCTCATACAAGACATTGGGTTACAAAGCTGTCTTATATAAAATATTTCACTAGTAGTAGTAGTAGTAGTAGTATTTCCCTGAGCCACCATTGATAAAATTTCCATCGTTACATATATGTTAACCCATTTTTTTTATATATAAGTACTGATTCATGTAAAATTATACAATCTTGGCAGTGAATTTCCGTTTACATACAATATGCAGTAGAGGGCAGTATAACACAGGCTGAGGAAGGTTCCTGATTTCCAACACTGAAGGTACCAACTTCTAAGACCTAAGACAACTACATTATTCATGTGTGTGCTGTGCTTACTAATGCATAGTGCATAAACTGCCTCAGTGAATGGTTAATGTAAATCTTTCTTATAAAGGTAACGAATAGTGTAGTTTCTGCGCTCTAAAAAGTAAATGCAGTTCTTTTATGTAAATATCTTTCTACAAAAGCAAAGGGATGAATGTATTGCTTTACTTTAAAAAAAGAAACTTTTTTTTTCTCTCTTCATAATCTACAAAGATGCATGAAACATCTATTTGGATTCACGAATAACTGGGTTATTTAATGCAGTACAGAGAAGTCTCTAAGATGTTTATTTAAAGACTCCAAAGTACAGAATCCAATCTTTTCTTCCTATGTGTCTTTATTTAGTGAAATGTTGTATCGGAACTGATAGGAAGAAGAATTGTGCAGCCATGTTACTCAGTGTATTACAACTGTCTGTTGTAAATTGTCCCCAAAGAGTTTGTAGACAAATCATTGTGCAGACCTCTATTGCTTTCCAATAAAAAAGCTGTCTTTCTGTCACTCCCAGATTCATTCCTCTTGCCTGAAAAAGAACCGTATAAAGTGTTAGTGGGGCAATTACTGTCCAAGATCTTTCACATGTGTTTACTGTACACACTAGTGAGATTTATAAAAGGTTAAAAGTACTGCATTTAGTATGTATTTGCTAAAATGGAGACTAAGATGCCTTTAGAGTTAATAGTGGTATAAACATTTGTTTATAAGCGCCAACATATTCTGCAGCACTGTGCGATAAATGGGTTTATACATTGAACATACAGAATTAAATACAAAGCAACATACAAGAAGTGACGAGGGCCCTTACAATCTAAAAGGAGAAGGGGTAGATACCTATATATTAATATTAAAGGGGTTGTTCACCTTTAAGTTAACTTTTAGGGGTAAATTTACTAAGAAGCAAAAATTCGCCATCGACGGCTTTGCAGACTTCGCCACTTCGCCAGGCGAAAATTCGCTCAGAAAATGCTAATTTACTAAAATGCGAAGTTGCGTCCAGGGCCCCGAATGCAGGCACGTTCAATTCTGCCTAGTGCAATTTCGTTAGAGGTCTTTGCTCAGGCTAATTTGCATACAACAGGAAATGTAAAGATGAATGGACGTTTATGTTGCAGCAAATACATTACATTACACAAGTCCAGGGAACCTTAAATAAGAAAATAGAGTTAATAATGCCCTACACATGAGCCCACTGCATAGTAAAGTGTATGGGGAAACCAAGTTTTTAAGAACTTTTGCAGGCTATCTGAAAAAAGGAAAATACACCAGCTTTTTTTGGACTTTTTTTTCCACTAAAAAATATGATGTAAGTAACAGAACAATGAGGAATATCTATGCACTTCGCCTGTTCTGTGCTGGCGAAGACAAGTCTGGCGAAAGAGGTAACATTCAGTAAACTCCACATCTTAGTGAATTTACCAAGTAACGTCCATTCACCAGAGAGAAAATTCGCCTGGCGACAGAGTTCAAATCACCGCTAGCGTCTATCTTCTTCGCTAGCGAAGTGGTGCCTGCACCCATTAGCAAATCTGCAAAGTCCCTGAAAGCAATATCGCTGGCGAATCTTCGCCAGCGTTAGTCACTTCGCCCTTTAGAAAATCTGCCCCATAGTATGTTATAGAATGGCCAATTCTAAGCAACTTTTTTATTGGTCTTCGTTATTTATTTTTCAAAGTTTTTGCATTATTTGCCTTATTATTTTCACTCTTTCCAGATTTCAAACAGAGGTCCCTGACCCCATCTAAAAAACAAATGCTCTGTAAGGCTAAAAATTGCAAAGTTGCTGGAGCACCTAATGCTGGTGAATTTTCGCTAGCTTTACTTTGGCAATGCAAGCAAATCAAAGCGAAGATACGCTAGCCTTCAATTCTGCCTAGCGCAACTGTCTTATTCAAATCAGGGCATGATTGCTAGGGTAATTTGGACCCTATCAACCAGTCTGTTGAAATTGCAAACTGGAGAGCTGCTGATAACCGCAAACAAAAAATTAAACCCAATTTCCAAATTGTCTCAGAATATCACTAATCATACTGAAAGTTAACTCAAAGGTGAACAACCCCTTTAAGGTATATATTATTATTTTTAATACACATTTAGAAAAGGTCAGCATATTCCAAGTCACTAGAGGGTAGGGGGGAGGCAGAGAAGGTGGAGTTGTGACATTTTGGGGGTTGGATCTTCACATTTTGGGGGTGTGGTTATATAATGTTATGTTGTATATGGTCACAACAAGATCTCTCACTAACAAGTACGTGAATTAAAGGGTTGGCATTTCACAAGATGAAAATGGCTTTATACAAATGCTCTGCTGCACTGTGCTCTGTGCACTTGGTTGCACTGTTCTGCAGTACTTTGCATTAACTAGAACGGGCTCAGAGCACCATTATTGTAACAATAAATTATTTAGCAGAACTGGCAACGTTTCCTGGGAAACGAGCATTGGTGTCGTAGACTAGCATGTAATTAATGGTGCAAAGTTTGCTCTAATTGTATCAACCCAGGGATAGTATTTACTAGTTTGCAATCATTAGTTGCTATGGGTTACTAGACTTCCTGTAGGCAGCCCTGTGATACAGATACTGTCACACAACGTCATGCTTACTGATGTCTTTGGTTGCTTTTAGTGGCTTTTCAAATTGTTGCAATTTCCCAAGCTGACCCAAGATCTAATTAGTGGATTCCCAAAAGCCCAAGTGCTTGTTAAGTCAGCACTAAGGTGCAACCACTTATGTCCCTTAGTGGTCTAGCACTTGCTCCCTGGGGATAGTAATTGCCTTGAACAGAGGAAAAAACTGCCCACACAAGCGGGTATAATTTTATGAAATATTTTTATAAAACTCCCCCCAGAAAACAGAGAAACCCATTACCCAAATTAACCTGTGTGGCATTTTATTAACCTGCTAATTTAAACCCAAAACACAGCACTCTAAGGGGCAGATTTATCAAAGGTCGAATTTCGAAGTGCAATATACTTTGACCATCGAATGGCTAGACTTTGAATATCGAAGTTGAAGTTTTTTTACCGAATTTGACCGTTTTGGGGTGGAAGTAAAATCGTTCGGTCGAATGATTCGAACTATTTCAGCGATCAATCGAACAATTTTACTTCGACTACAAAAAACTTGCATTAGAAGGTCCCAATAGGCTAACACAGCACTTCGGCAGGTTTCATTTGTCAAACTAATGAAGTCGAAGTTTTTTTTAAAGAGACAATACTTCGATTATTGAATATTTGAACTATTTCAATTCAAATTTGAAGTAAATTGGAAGTCGTAGTACCCTATTCGATGGTTGAAGTATCCAAAAAATTACTTTGAATTTCAAATTTTTTTACTTCGAAAATTCCCTCGAATTCACTTTGACCCTTGATAAATCTGCCCCTAAAAGTTCCACAATTTCCTTAAGAAATAATATAGAACATTAATAGCAAACAATAAAAACAAAATGCAGTGCAGATATATACCAATATGGCAAAACATTTTTATAGAAATATATCTGAGGTAAAAAGCATTAGTCACCATAAACAGCACTGTGACCTAATACGACATTTCAATAGACGTTGAAAAATATGTTGTGTTTGTGAGTTATGGGACGTCATGTACTTTTCAGATGTGGTGCAGCACAAATGTTTCAATAAAACAAGATGACACTGTGTTTTCCTCTAAGGTAAAGTGCTCCAAAGAATGGAAAAGTTTTTATTAATGAAGACAAGAGCATCTTTATAGGTTTCAAGAGCAAAACAAATAGGTTTCAATACCCAATGCTATCCTTAGCAGGAACTATATTTCTTAAAGTCTACTTTACTTATACATGTTTTTTTTTTTTTTTAAATTAAACCTCGCCTTTAAACCAAGAATTCAAAAATAAGGACCTGCTTGGAGGCCACTGGGAGCAACATCCAAGGGGTGGGAGAGCAACATGTTGCTCACGAGCCACTGGTTGGGGATCACTGCTCTAAACTAACGGTCTATTATTCACAAGCAGAACATTCATCTGGACCAGTCTCTTTCTGTATATCAGGTTTCCGAATAACAGATCCCATACCTATATACAGTAATATATATTAATATTTTATATCTTTACTGTTCTTAAGTTATAAACCAAGCAGATACTGTATATGTTTATGAAGATGTGTTCAGAGAACATACTAATACAGTATATATCTTTTGAATAGTTTTAGCAGTAACAAAGTTGTAATAATATAAACATAAACACACAAATAGGGATGGGCGAATTTGACCCGTTTCATTTTGCCAAAAATTTGCCACCGGCAAAATGTCGCTAACGGGCATTAAAGTCTATGGGAGTAAAAAAAAAAATTGTTGCGTGACCAATTTTTTTGACGCACGTCTTTTTATTTTGACGCACAACGCCATACAAATCTAAGGGCGTCATTTTTTTGGCAAGGCGAAAAAATTTGCCAATCCCTACACACAAACACCTGACCTTGAGAAAAAGACAAACAATTATAAACTTAGGATGGTTTGTGAGAATCAGTATCTAGTCTTCATTCTCTTTTTCTGTTGTGTGTGTGTTTGATTCCCTATTTATATAAAGTGGATACTAGACAGAACAATAAATTGTTATATCATTGTGTATCCAGAAATGCAATATATAGAGATATTTGAAAACCAACACTGCCTTTCCCCACAATGCATTTCTAACCTGTTCTCTTAACACAATAAACACATTCCCAACTAAGTTGTATATGAAGATAAATGATTAATTAGCTGGATTTACAAATAGGACAATGCCTGTCTCACAAACAACAAATATCAAACATACAAACAAGCTTTTTATACATATATATATAGAAGTTCTTACCACTTATTTCTTATCACTTATTGACAAACAGCTAGACTTGCCTCATACCAGTTATCATATAGCGTAATTTTATGATAAATCGTAAACAAACGCAGGAGCAATGGTCTAAACAATGCAAATTTTAATTAATAATAAGAAAAAGAAAAGAAACCCCTTGAATTGTGACAAATAACAAGGCTCATGTGTTCCACTTGATTCTATGATATGAGAACACTACATCACAGCAAGTCCAGTTGCTTTAGACTTATCACTTGTAGATACTGTATATCATGACCTGGATGAAAATCTACATAGACATTTTGAACCCAATTAGTTGTATGTTTGGTGGAACCGTTGTTCAGTCATCAGTGGTACTTTCTTGAGTTGATGGGATCCTGAGTTAAGTTCTAACCAGGGCACTATCTGCAAAGGGTTTGTAAGAGTCATTCTTGACCTTGGGGCACAAGTGCATGGCCCTTGATTCTTATTTTAACACCCATCTGGCAATCAGTATCTTACCTCCACATACCTCTCTTGAATGTGTTGTTGTCTAATGCAGCCAGCACTCCATTCTAAGCGCTTTCTGTAGGTCTTTGAAAACAGGCACAGAGGCTTGTGGTTATTTACACAGTGCTCCACACAGTGGACAAAGTGCTCTTTGCCCACTGTGTGGGGCATTGTAAATAGGTCCTTTAATGTTCAACCCATGCTTGTATTTTTATTGAAGCATTGTGTGTTTACTTTAAGGACTCTGTATGTGTGAGTGTGTTGTGTGAATTTGACAAGTTCCATTAGGGCAGGGACTGATGTAAGAACCATTCACAAGGGAATGGCATTTGAGATATACTGAAAGCCTTGCAATAATGTGTGCATAAAGCTTTCTTGTACATTATGAAGTGCATATCACAACTGCATTCTTACTATCAGCCATTTAAATTAACATTATAATGCAATTTAAGTTAATTTCATAAACATTTGAAATTCTTTTTTTTTTTTTTTTACCTTTTTCAAGGGAAAAACTGCCAACATTGATTGTTATTAATACTGATCAGAACAAACATGCTTACCACGCCTCATCTGTCATTTTTTATGATACATCTTGTTTAATGTATTTTTTATTTTTCCTCCCATGTGAAATGATAAAACAAATGTTTGTAAAGCGTCTTTTGTTCCTGCTGAACTCACAAACACATGTTCCCAAAACCTGGACAGAGATGTAGGTGCAACGGACTGTGCAAGCAATGAAAAACAGTAGAGAATTAAATGTTGTGTTAACAATTTGAATTTGTGCCAGGAGTTTCAAGCAGCGAGAGAGAGAGGGAGAGAGAGATCTGTAGCACACCTTCTAAGTTCTGCCTGGTGAAGCAGTGGAGCCTTACTGATTTCTTCTTTTAACCTGCTTATTAGATGAATTGTACAAAAGCATTAAGCAGCTAATATGTATACTGCTTGGTCTCTAAAGGATTGTGGAGCGTGCAGATTTTCTCACTGAACCATCTCTTCGACTAAACAAAGAAAACACTAGAACCATAATTAGAATTTAAAAAAAGCACCATCATTTTTCATCTAAATGCATTTCTATGTAAAATAGCAATGCACTGAACAGAAGATGCTATCATATATTCTGTGATTTTTTGATAGCTTTATATGTCTTGTGTCAGGGGATTGTTTATTTGAAAACTATTGACAAGTGCCACAGCGTTTGCTCCGGAATGTGAATTACAGGGCTGAAGTACATTATTAATAGTCATTAAACTCGCACTCACACACATAAATACTAGAAGCTGGCCTGTGATTATACAAATACAGTGTTACACTAGGTAATAGCCACAATAATGTGTTTGTATAATCATAAAACAAATGTTCATTTGATATTAATGGTGAGTATAAACCTAATTTTATAATAAACTCCATTAATTGGGCTTGAACTCAAAGGCATGATGGGCTTACTTGATGTCCCATTAAATTAAATCCACCCAGAAATATGTCAGCTGGTTTACTGCAGTAGAGACCCCTGTGATATCACTGTCATTTGTATGCTGATCAAGGATTACTCAGGAGTCTGGCACCGATAACATCAATTTTCGGCTTTATTTAGACGCATATGAAGATTACATCGGTGGATGTACAATTCTAACGTGTTTCGTGCCCTAGGACTGGGCACTTCACTGATGAAGTGCCCAGTCCTAGGGCACGAAATGCGTTAGAATTTCTTTTTTTCTTGCCATTTGGCTTGTATAATCTATTCTATGGATGTGCAATGGTAAATTAAATTATACAGGTATGGGAATTGTTATCCGAAAACCCATTATCCAGAAAGCTCCGAATTGCAGAATCGCCATATCCCATAGACTTCATTTTAGCCAAATTTTTAAAAATGATTTATTTTTTCTCTGTAATAATAAAATTGTACCTTGTACTTGATCCCTACTAAGATACAATTACTCCTTCTTGGAAGAAAACCAGCCTGTTGGGTTTACTTAATGTTTAAATGATTTTCTAGGAGACTTAAGGTATGAAGATGCAAAATATGGAAAGATCCATTATCCAGAAAACCCTAGTCCCTGAGGGGTTATTTTCCCAGATATTTGCCCAGGCAGGACTGGTAGGCTTAAATACTCTATGATCATATAATACCAGTTATTTATTATGATGTTAATGTTTTTATTAGTATAAGCAGCAAGCTTATACAGCTATAAAAATAATTTGACCAGACTGAGCCCCCCAAGTAATCTTCAGAAGGACCCAGCACTAGCCCTCAGCTCCCGCAATTGGTTACCCAACCCTTGGTCTCAGGGATATAGTTTTGGTCAAATTAGCAGCTCTCCAAAGAAATTAGTACTAAAATATGGATGCACATTTGTTTTTGTGTGCTGGTCACTTGTTAGAATATACTGTAATTAGTGTATTGAGGCTCACATTTGTTTTTAGCGTGCAGCCAGAGGTGTAGCGTTGCATAACTCCATAGGACATGTGCATAGTGGTTAGGTCTTAACGAAGTCATTAGCCTTGACATCAAGGCTAAAATTAGATACTGTGTGGGCAGTGTGGTGTAAACCAAGTGTCATTGAATTAATCTAGTGCAGGCTTTTATATACTTTGTTATCTCCTACACTACTGCATGCACTAAGCATTACTAATCTGCAATGCTCTGCCTACACATGCACCTGAATGTCAAGCTGGAAATGACGCCATTCACATTAAGAAAAACTCAGCATTGACAGGTAAATCAAACAACTTGTGATATGATCCATTTCATAATGGGCAAAAGCATGATAATTGGCATACATTTTTTTCATTTTGCACATTGCATTTGCATTCCTAAATGAGTCTTAAAGGTCCTAGGTCACACACATAAAGTTAATAACTGCTAGTGTGCTGGCCTACAGCTATTTAAATAGGTATAATTATAAAGCACTAGTTAAGTTTGCATACCTATTGATAAAGTTGTAGAGTTTAAGCAAATGCTGAACTTCTGCTTTGACATAATTCCAAAAGTAAATCTTAGGTGGTTATTTACTAAACTCTGAATGCAAAAATCACGAAAAATTCTTGATTTTATTTTTATAAAATCATACTTTTAAAAAAATCATCATTTTTTGAACCCAGAGGATGGAAAAGTGAGAATCTGAAAATCCAGCATCTCAGACCTGTCGAGGTTGCATGTAAGTCAATGGGAGAAGTCCCAATGATTTTTTGATGTGTGTCGGGTTTCGTACAATACCCCGAAGTTTTCAGGTGAAAATTTCGAAAAAAAAGTGAAAATCTGATGAAAAAATTTTAAAAATCTGATTTTTTCCTACAAAGAAAATTTTCAGGAAAATGTAATAATAATTAAGCGTAAAAAACCTGAGTAGATTTGATCAGAGTTTGTAGCAGAACATATTGAAATAAATTCGGACTTTAATAAATAACCCCCTTAGTGTGTACCCATATGCCAGACTTATCCATGTGTTCCTGGAAAAGATGGCAATAGTCTAGTAAAGTTGCATAAAATACAATGTTACATGTACAATTAAGTTTCTTAACAAAAGGAGCCAGCAGACATTCCAACAGACAATAGATCTAGGTGGATGGAAAAGCTTATATATATATATATATATATATATATATATATATATATATATATATATATATATATATATATATATATATATATATATATATATATATTTATATACATATATATATATATATACACACATATAGATATATATATATATATATATACATATATATATACATATATATAGATATATATATATATATGTTATTAATATTATGGTGGTAACCCCAAGACCTGGGTTTCAGGGCATTAAGGCAAGGGCTCCCAGAAAAAAAAATCTGCATGGAGGCAAATTAATCTCAAATTGTCCAATCGGATATCAATGTACTAAGTGTAAAAACATCTCTGAAAATAAAATACTCTCCAAATTAACTCTGTAATAAACATAAGAATATTATTATTAATAATCCCACTGATAAATATTTTAATGTTAAAATGTTCTACTTTCTATTTCTAAATTAAAATACAAATTGTCCTGTGTTTCTCTGTCAGTTCTGCTTGTCTCAAATGCATTCTGCTTTTTTTTTTTATCAGCCCTCCTCCTCCTATATCTTTATGCAGAATCTAAATTCTATGGTACATCAAGTCATCAGAGATATGATTATAAGCAAGTATGTGATAGAGCTTATTGACATTCATGCAGCCAACTTGTGATTGTTCAAGGTGATGGAACTGGCAGCAAGCCATTTCATAGATGAGTGAAAAACACAAATTCTGAAAAGGTTATGGATGTATTTTATACGGTTTAAGGAAATATACAAATACTGGAACAGCTTAAATCCAGTGTTCTTATAACTGAGAAATCTATCTCCCGGAATGTAACGCTGAAGTGAGCGATACATCAGGGATTACACCCTAAGGCTCCATGCCTTTTTATTCTTCTGCTTTTGAATCAGAGGCATGAAATATAAACCAAAAAAGTTTAGTTAGGGATAAAAATCATTGCATTTGTCTTTATTACTGACACTGTAAAAAGTTTCCCATTTCTTAGAGTAGACTATTTGATTTACTCCTGCTGTTTCAGCTGTCATTGCAGTAAAGTATTTTAATATTAATTACGATAATGATTCAGAGTAATATGATAATATTTTTTTTAAAAATTAATGACTTTTATCATCTCAACTTTAAAAAATTACCAGCATTTTCCATAACAATTCCTTCTGGAAAAAGAGCAAGCCTTGCTGCATGAAGGGACATTCCTCTAATAGCTCATGTTCCAGATTCTTTGTATCATTTATTATGATATAATTTCAGTGTCTATTTTTGTTTAACTACCACACCAATTGAGCTTATCCCCTAAAATCTATCTTGCTATGTAATGAACGAAAAGAATCTGCTAGGTAAGTATTTTTGCAAGTCTGCAGTATATTATTTGATGTAGTTTATTAATGTTTATGGTGAGCAAATGAGTAACAGGAAGGAAGTCAACTTGGCAGTCTGAGATGGGCTGGCAGAAACTAGGCTTCTGGATTACTTTAGAAAATAAATGAGCCAGCCTGCATGGGAGAGGATTGGCAATCATTGTCATTACATGTTTCAGATGTGTAACTGCTTCACTATAATAAAACTGAAT
This sequence comes from Xenopus petersii, assembly GCA_038501925.1. Lineage (NCBI taxonomy): Eukaryota > Metazoa > Chordata > Amphibia > Anura > Pipidae > Xenopus > Xenopus petersii. The sequence continues at coordinate 38,159,450 of CM076685.1, forward strand.
AAAGAACAAACAGCTGCAATCAACCAATCAACATTAAGATCTTTAACAACTTAATAACATTGACCAAGGCTGGGGATTCAGCCAAAATGTCTCCCAGATAAATGCCATTTAAAGGTTTATAAGCTGTTTTAATGCAGATTTTATATATATATATATATATATATATATATATATATATATAGGCTCAAAAGAAGCTAGCACACACAGGACTTATGGAGTAAAAAAGGTTTTTATTTTAACAGAAAAAAACTAACGTTTCGGCTAGGTCCCTAGCCTTTCTCAAAGTGAATGAAACAAACAATCACAACCATTTTAAAGCATCAAAGGCGGGAAAAGGGTATGGGTGACATCACAGAGTGTCATGGATGTGGGTGGAGCAATACACAAATGTAAAAACAACAATAAAGTCTGTGAAATATACAAAAAACAGTTTGCAAACACAAAAGGTGTGTCTTTTGTTTTTTGCAAACTGTCTTTTGTGTTTGCAAACTGTCACCTTAACATACGCATTGGCTTCTTTGGTGAAAAGAAGCCAAAGATGTCACCACAATACTCCCACTATACGCAACTATGGGCAGAACGAAGCCACAACATGCGAACTTTGGATTTAGCGCCATTGTGGGCATTGGGTCTCGGTAACAACCGGAACTACAGCATTAGAATGCGGTACAGCATTAGACGCTCCCCAGCTGTGCCTCCACGAGGTAAGGCTATTTAATGGCTTCAATAACACACATCCAGCACCTATGCCCCTGAGGAAGCCGTGTTCACAGCGAAACGCGTAGGGCAGCATAGGTGGACGGTGGGGAATCTAGCTCCCATCCTTTTCCCAAGTAGATAGGTAGAATTGGACCTAAGGGAACGGAATTGGAAATGAAGGGGGGCTTGGCTATTAGCTAACTACACTTTACCAATTGAAGGAGAATTTTCTGTTTGAATAGTGCCAATTACTTGGCGGCTATTCCCTACCCTCACCATCCACCTAGTAGCTAGTTTTTATTCTTGCTTGTTTTTTAAGGTAACTGTCCTGCACTGTTCACACCTGGTGTGTAACAGTGAGTCTGGTTTCACCTGTGTGTTGTTTGCTGTGTAGGCAGAGCCCAGTGTTATTAGTGTTTTTAATAATTACTATTAAAAGTGAAGTTTTAATTGCGTTCCCTATTGGGTTATATCACAAGACACCTGGTTATGTGGCCTGAACTGGCATGTGGGCTTAAAACGGAGGGGTACCTTTGGACCTGGGCACCTTTTCTCCATACACCCCTAATATGATTTAGTTGTTCATCTGTAATGTCCCCAAGTGAGGTAAGGTTGTGGGGGATCTATAAAATATTTAGAAAGTGTGTGTATTGGAAGTGGGTACTTTAAGGACTAGTGATGTATGGTCAACCAAACTTAAAGGGGACAAAACAAAAACAAAAACAAAAAAAAAATGTAAATGTATATTGATATTGCATCCTCATTCTTCAGTGTAGAAAAGTGAATCAAATAGCAGGTAATTGCAAAAAGCATTAAAGGTCTGTCTCACTTCAGTTCTCCATCACAAATCTGCAGATATTTGAAGAAAAAGAGTTACCTACATTTAACTGAATTTCATACTTTATCAGTTTTAGTTTAATTGAAAGGATTTGTGTAAATGCTCAATGCCTCAAGGAATGAGATCTAAAAATATTTCATATCATTTGTCCTTTTTCCTAACTTGCCCAGCATGAGCTTCAGCTACTCAATGAGCTGCCATTTTATTTTTTATCATCATAACTCCATCTGACAATTAGAGTACACTTAATGGCCATTTTAAAACTGACAGTTTAACACAGAAGCCATAAAATTATTCTGTGTTTAAGTTTATATGCTCATGTTTAAAAGTGGTATTCATATATACGCTCTTTATAAATCATTTCTCTGGGGGGGGGGTTCCCTAATTTATCAAGTGTAAAAAGACTTTAATACTGGCTTAGAATGTAAAACTTTTAACCTGTCTATATATATCATTTTAGAGTGTGAGATGAAAATACCAGTAAGCCCATTCAGACACAGGGAAACATATAAACTAATTTGCAAATGGATCCCTAGCTAGAATCAAACCTAGGACCCCAGTGCTGCTAAATAACAGCCCTAACCAATGTGCCTTTGCACTGCCCAAGTACTGGACTAACTAGACTTGTGCACAAAATTTCCCCTAGCCTTGTAATACATAGCAGCCAAACAGCTTTTGGGGGTTATAGAGCAAATAGTAAGAAAGCAAATATCATGTTGTAGGCTATAAGCTGCACAACAAGGGCAAACTTGGAACTAGGCACCAGTTGTGGTTTACTGTAAAAGATAAAGACAATATCTGGCTGACAGAAACATTTGTATATGGGTCAAGTTGATTTTATCTGAATTATGGTTAGGACAAATGACAATCCTGATAAACTTTGTCTAGACCTGACATATGCAAATACACAAAATAGACTTCAAACGCAACGAATACAACAGAAGTCCTGTTTTGCAGTATGATATCTAATGAAAGTAAAAACTGCAGTGCAATGAAGAATGTAGAAGAATGGTTTGTGATTGACCAAAAAAACTCTTTTCCTTGTCTATAAATTCAAATCGAAAAAAGAAGAAAGAGTTTAATAGGAAAACTATACCCCAAATTGCAATTTGCCAGTGTGCTGGAGTTTTTTGTTGCTCTATCTGTGGGGGTGCCATCCCATTATACTCCTATAGCACCAGTTACAGTATATTATATGGAGAGAGGCTAGGTGTGATTGGGAATTACTCTTGAAGTATACCTAAATAGAAAATTGCCATTTTAAGAAGTAACAGATGCCCCCTGAGATCCTATGATTCAAGGTGCACACAAACAAACCATTCATGTTAGGTCACATGAGCCGAATGCCACCCGCTGGTCGTATGTTAATGAGCAGCGGTAAATAGGATGTGGGGTGTGAGCGGGATGGAGGGCAGTGGAGTGTGAGCAGGTCATAGTGCCTACCATGTGGGAGATGGTAGTGCAATGGGGGGCTCGTGCAAATAGTGGGGGTGGGGTTTGCGAGCGGCCTATGAGCTCTTTGTATTGAAATCTGGTCATGGCAGTACCTCCTACTAATGAAGGTAGGGCCAGGTTCAATTCAATGAGAAAAAGTTAACTTTATTACGTTTATCATGTGAAAAGTTATGGATGAGATTTAATTTGAGGAGAAAAACTTTTCTCCAAATTCAGTTCCAGTTTTTTTCACATTTTCTTCAATAGAGTTTTCACAGGATAAACTGTGAAATAAGTTTTTTCTGAATTGAATTGCATCTCACATTGAATCCCGCCCATGAGTTTTCATGCAATAAACTTTTTCTCATTGAATTGAATTAGGTAAAAATGGCATAGTGCAAAGTAAAGGGTTGCCAGGAACAGATTAAAGTCGTATACTTGCCATAGACGCAAAGGTAAAGTTGTACTAATCAAAGTTTCATATGATTTTTGGACCCTGTGTGGATCGTCCCGACATTTTTCATACCATCGTGATTGGTTGTTTAGTCCGTCAGACAGGTTAGAAGATTTCTGTCGGCTGACTATAATTTCTCTGCATGTATTGTATGTGACAATATCAATGGGTGATTTTCACTGCTATTTTCATAACTTTCATATGATTTCTGTCTGATTTGTTAATTTACTACTTTATTTGATCTGAATGGTTAGTTGCAGGTCGGAAGATTGTGATGTCTGAACGTTCGTCGGATACAAGGCTAAAATCTGCACACCTATGGCCATCTTAAGAACTTCAGTATAGGATCCATTATCCAGAAAGCTCTGAATTACAGGATGGCCATCTCCCATAGACACCATTAAAATCAAATAATTCAAAAATGTAAAATGTATTTCCTTTTTCACTTTAATATAAAACAGTACCTTGCTCTTGGTCCAAACTAAGTTATTATTAATCCTAAATGGAGGAAAACAATCCTATTGGGTTTATTTTTAAATGAGTTTTAGTGACAAAGTATCAAATTACAAAAAGTTATTATCCAGCAAACCCCAGGTCCCAAGCATTTTGGAAACTTTACAGTAATATATGTCCACAAGGCACATGTCTGATGGTCATGTGTAATAGGCAAAAACAAATGTGGACGTTCTAATGATTTTGAATATAATGGGCATGTTTACATTTCATTTTTCTTTGCCAGTATTTCTTCTTTACATGTGAAACTTTCTAAAGTCATCTGTTTTACTTGTCAAGGAAGCAGACTTCTGAAGGCAAGGAGGTTGTTTCTAAGATGTGGACTTTTATTAAGAGCAATGCAACTGATGCTTGCACTCAAATTAATTGTCTGCAGACCTCCGTAATCCTCTTTCTTTAGAAGTGAATTAGTTACACCAAACCTGTAAAGGTAAACTCTCAATCCAGCGCACAGTTCCTATGACAACTGCTAGGAAAGAAAATTAGGTTTCTTCATTGGAGGAGAAATGTCTTTTTGCAAACTGTTATTGATGAGCTAAAGCAGAGCATTTCACAGAAACCCACATCTGAAATGATAAATGATCATTCTCAGAGATGGAACAGTTTTAATAGCTTGTTTTTACATTGGCTTCAAAATAAATACTATTGAAAGCCTATGCAAGCAACATGTTAAAATTAGTTTATATTTGCAGAACAGATCTTGAAGAAAATGTGTTTTATTTCAGCAAGGTACACATATTAACTGTGTTGCATCTCATAAAGTTCTGCAAACTTGTGGTTTTCCACCCAACAGTGACTATTTTTGAGCACAGGCAATATATCATGGTTAAAAAGCTCTGGAAAATGAAAACTAAAGGGATACTGTCAGCAGAATAAAAAGTATGTTCTTTTGCATTAAAGCAGTGCTTAATATTTTGTCGAATATTGTACAATTGGAAACAATGTTTTGCTATACTGCTGGAAAATTTATTGGCACTTTTTGAAGGTGGAAATTATTTACTGTTTTTATGTTACTATTTCTCTTCTCATGTAAACAGGAGAACCCTATTTAGATATACTCTCAGGATCAGAACAACTGTCTCACAAGCATAATCACTTTGCCTTTATATGACTGACAACATTTCATTTACTACCATGTCACATGAGATGTTCAGTTTCAAAGGGAAAAGGTGGCTTAGCTGACAGACTTCTAAATGTATAAACTATATGAATATGTAACAAAAGGAAACTCATATGAACTTGTGTAAAATATGAATGTTATCAGGGTCAGACTGGGTTGTGCAAGGCCCACCAGAGCTGCCAACCCAGGGCTCTCACACCGCCTCCAGGGCCCCCGGCTGTCTGCCAACTCACCCTCCGCCAGCCCCCTTTATACTTAATTTTTGCCATGATTGGGGGGGAGGGGGCAGTGGAGAAGGAATGGGGGAGGGCAAGATCGGTCTGGATTGAGGGAGGGAAGGATTGGGTGCAATAGGGGAGGGCAGGATTGGGTCTGGGTTGTCAGGGCCCACTGCGTTTTCCCCCATTGTTTTGCTGGTTCAGTCAGACCCTTGTTATCATTTGTGGGGAATTATGTGATGACTGAATCAATTAAAACAATGAAGTGGCCTGTTTCTATCCACCCTGCTATTTATAACCTCACATTTTTACCTTAAAGGAGAGCTAAACCCTAAAAATGAATATGGCTATAAATGTCATTTTTATGAAATAAACTTATTGCACAAGCCTAAATGTTCAGCATCTTTATAGTAGTAATAATCCAGGCCTTCAAAGTTGTGCTTAGTGTGCTTTAGTCAGCTGTTGCCACAAATCATCCAGCAGAAAATGAGGTTTGCCTGTCAAATAAGCTGATGCTACACAGCTGATGCAAATTGCGCTGGTTTCTATGCTGCCATGTATTGGTAATAATTTGCTAATCAGCCTCATCTTTATATTGTGACAGTTATATTATATTTATTCTGTATCATATGGGCTAAGCTCAGTAAGTGACAGCAGCACAGTGCATATGCAGTAAATCAGCAGAAAAGAAGATGGGGAGCATCAGGGCAGCTTTGGAGGTACAGATCTTAAAGCTCTGGTAAAGGTTTTGCCAAACTTTATTTCGGATAGTCCCCTAGGAGTGTTTTGGCCAGCTAAGAATTGGGCCTGATTTCCAAGTTGGAGGGGGAGTTGTTTCCCCCTGGGTTAAAGTATTTCTCATATAATAGTTCAGTAAGTGCAATAGGTGTCAGGGTTCCCTTGTCTATAAAAAGGAAATCTCCCACATATTCTTCCTCTTTAATCCCCACTAGCTTGAGACGGCTGTTGTTGTTCTGAAAGGCCTGAGGCAGAGGTAGGCACAACAGGTGAAGTGAGAGCTAGAAAATGTTGTAATAGCTCACTCTAGGAGTCAGAAGCAATATCAATGTAGTTAGTAGAGCATCAAGAGCTCCAATGAGGAGACAAGTGTTAGTGCCCTACCATGTTATCTACCAGTATAGGGACTCAAGCAGTTAAGGATAGTAATAGAGAATTCCTGAAGTACGGAGCCTCATATTTTTAACCCAATGTGAAGTAAATAAGGTTAGGCTTAGGAAAAGGAGATTCTTGAATTAAGGAACCACTGAGAGCATTGCCTAGCACTGGGGACAAGTTCACAGATCTACAGTATGAGTATCACCTCTAGGGTGATGTGAACATTACAGCTGAGATGATTAAGAAAGAGTGGCATCTGAGGGATAAAAAGTGTTAGAGCCATTAAAGTAGCATGTAATCAGCAGCATCAACGTGATTGTGAACCATTCAGTCGGTGACTGGAGGCCAGGAGGGCCACTGGGGGTTCCACCACAGGGCACCCTCCTTAAGAAAGAGTGGCATCTGAGGGATAAAAAGTGTTAGAGCCATTTAAGTAGCATGTAATCAGCAGCATCAACGTGATTGTGAACCATTCAGTCGGTGACTGGAGGCCAGGAGGGCCACTGGGGGTTCCACCACAGGGCACCCTCCTCTGGGCTCCACCACCCCCCTCCAACCCGCTACCCTTTGTCACCACCCCCCTAGAGGCTCCCTGCGCTAGCCATAACCCCCCTGGGCGGATGCAATCAGGGGGCAGCACAGGCCATAGGTGGGTCTGGGTCAGTGGGGTCCATGAGGGCCAGACCCACCACCAGAATTTTAGCCAGTACATCACCGGCCAAGTCAGACCCTGCATTCCGTCATTTGCTTTTTATGAATGTAGAAACAAACCAGCAGCGCACTGATAAGGCTTGATAAAGGGCCCAGTGGGGTCCGAAACGTTGCCCTTATCTTGTATGTACATGGGCTAAAATGAACAACAAATCACTTATTTCACTTCAATCAGTGTGCTGCTGGTTTGTTTCTACATTGTATGCTGGACCTGTTGGGCAGGAAAGGGTCATCCAGATTAAGCACCTGATACCCTGAATGTGGTTATACGGGGTTATACTTGAAAGGTTAAGCACTCCAAATTCTACAAATATTTAGTTTTTTTGAGAGATCAAGTACTGTGTATAAATTAAGTGGGTTAAACCCTTGCTCCATCGGTACAGCAAAGGCCCATCTGAGTGGAAAATTCTCATGTTATTGTGCTAAACCGGAGTTGCAGGGAGTTGTAATCTGACCAGGCAAGTACATCATAGAGAATGTCATGCAACAATCTGAAAGTATGTAGAAAAACAGGGCAACCATATTTCTGAGACATGATGGACATTGAAGCTTGCAATGAAAATTACAATTTACAAGTACAGAATTAATATGATATGTGTCAGGAAAAAGTTAGACTTATATGGTTAAATATGATTCTACTAGAATATCACTTTTCAATAGGTGATGACAAAGCAATTTTGTAGGATTCCAATCCAGTTTATTTTCAGAGCATTTAAAAATCAAATCTAAACCCTTACTACAATCTCATCACCATGACAACATTCAATAAAAATAGGAGAAAGATCAAGGACAGAAGAGTTTAAAGCTTGACTTTCTGTTTAATGTTCCTTCTATAAAATAGCACTTAATTTCTTTCCCAGGCTGAACTAGTGGAATTCTTTTTTTAAATATTCTTTATTTTCAATTTTAAAACAAAGAGGGGGAAGGGCATGGGTACAGAAATAAAAAAGGGGAAGAGAGGGGATAAGGAAGGGAAAGAGTTGGATGGTAATAGCAAAATGCAGTATACATATACAAGATTCGTGTCATACCAAAGTCATATAAAGTTACATAAAGTTATGCAAAATTATGTAAGGTTATATAAAATTATGTAAAACCATGGTGAAGGAAGCGATGTACCTACAAAAATACACCAAAAAATATTAAATATCCCTTAAGGCATAGCATGTATCGGAAAATGAACAGTCCTGGAAATAGGGTACAATGGTAATGTGAACTAGACCAGAAAGCACCGATTGCCTATAAAATGAATATTGTTAAGAGTTCAAGTGGCTCATGGACCTCTAAACTGCAACAGAGCGGATATATCTCAACCAAGGCCTCCAAACATCCCAGTATCGATCACTGTTATTATTCATGATAGATGCTATCTCCTCTAATTTGCGGGTATTTTCCACCATCAGTAACCATTCCTTGAATGTGGGAGGGTTAAGGGATTTCCAATTACATGGGATTAAAGCTTTCGCTGCTTGAAGTAAGTGGAGAAAAAGTCTATCTGTGATCATCCGCCTAGAGGATGTGTCGAAGTGGAGCAATAAAGTTATGGGGTCTAATTGGTGGATATCAATCCTAGTCAGTGATCTAATAACTTTACAAATCCCTTCCCAATACACCTGTTTAGAACATGTAATCCAGATATGTATATAGGTTCCCTTTTCGAGATTACATCTCCAACATAAATCGCTACAAGTAGAGTAAATTTGGTGCAATCAGACTGGGGTATAATACCACCTTGTGGTTAGTTTAAACATGGTTTCTCTAGTTCTAGATGATATCGAACTTTTATGTAACGTACCAAATATTTTCCTCCAATCATCGTCTGCAAGTTGCGCTCCTAATTCAAGATTCCAGGCTTCTATGCAAGGTTCTAGGGCAGACATTAATAACTTGTATATATAAGAAAGTGGTCGTATAAGAGGTTGAGTGGTATCCATAAAAACTTCCCAAGAAGTGGGGTTTCGCCCCCATCCTGTATGGGTTATGGACTTGAGATAGTGTGACAGCTGGTTAAAGCACCATAAATCTCTAGGATGAGTTCCCCACTTCTTTTGTATCTTCGATAATGATAGTCTAACTCCTTTCTTATAAAATTCTCTCAGCCTAGTAGGGTTACCATTAAAAGAACTCCAAGGTGCAAAACTACCAGGATCTAGACTTGGAAGAAAGTCTGGATTTAAATTCAAAGGTTGCAGTATATAGGGTTTGGGAGAGAGTCCGAGCTTATCCCTAGCGTAAAACCAAATGTCTAAAGTGGGGTTAATGGTGGGATGATTTTGGATACAGGTCAAGGCAGTGTTTCTCTGAACCCAAAGAAGGTTTTCCAAAGGAATTTTAACATTAGCTTTTTCAATGAATGACCAAGCCTTGTCCTTGTTGGGATTAAGCCAGTCTAAGACTCGTGTCAGGTGAATTGCATCGGGGATGGCCAATCCGCCTTTGTCTTTTGTACGTATCAGGATATTATATTTAATTCTAGGGATTTTGTCTTTCCAAATAAACTGAGAGAACAAGGACTTAAGTGATGAAAAAAAGGCTCTCGGTATGTGGATTGGCAATACCTGGAGTGGGTATAAAACCTTGGGCATTAGCATCATTTTCACAGCCTGAATACGACCAAACCAAGAGAGACCCAGTTTTTGAGTTTTAAAGTGTTCAGCAACGGGATAAAATTCTCCTGATAAAGCAAGTGTAGATCAGAAGGGATTTTAATCCCTAAATACTTGATGGCTTTGGTAGTCTTAAAGGGGAAATTCTCAGCTAGGGATGTTCGCGTACCGACTGGAAGATTAATATTCATGGCCTCAGATTTACTAAAATTAATTTTAAAATTGGATAGTCTTCCAAACAACTGAAACAATAACATCACATTGGGCAGCGTAATGATCGGTCGTGTTATAAAGAAAAGAAGGTCGTCCGCGAAGGCGGCCACCTTGAATTCCTTCCCATGAACCATGAGTCCCGAAACATCAGCATTATTCCTAATTTGTGATAAAAGGGTTTCTAACACTAGCACAAATCGAAGCGGGGAGAGTGGGCAACCTTGTCTGGTACCATTGGCTATATCGAATTTGGGGGAAAGTATACCGTTTACTCTTATTTTGGCAGTGGGGGATTTATATAATGCTAAAATTCTATTTTTCATAATATCACCAATTCCAAAGCCAGTTAAAGTGGTGTCTAAAAAGGGCCAAGAAACCCTGTCAAACGCCTTCTCTGCGTCCGTTGTAAGGACGAGAGAAGGTATTTTCATTCTCTGCGCATAATGTATCAGAGAAACCACTTTAATTGTGTTTTCTTTACCTTCTCTCTTAGGGACAAAGCCCGCTTGGTCAGGATGGATTAGATGGGGTAAGTATTGTTTCAGTCGTTCGGCCAACATTTTTGCATAGATTTTGAGATCAACATTAATCAGGGAAATTGGGCGGTAGCTAGCACATTGCTGAGGATCTTTATCAGGCTTGGGAATAACCGTTATATGAGCTTCTGTGGCCTGAGGGTGAAAGCCGGTTAAGCTATTGATGGAGTTGAAGTAGTCTAGGAGGAGAGGCGCCAGGTCCTCTTTGTAGGTCTTATAGTATTTAGCTCCGTAGCCATCTGGGCCAGGGCTCTTCCCTGTTGGAAGTGAGTCTATGGTTTTATTCAATTCCTCAAGAGTAAAGGGGGTGTCTAGCAGGTCTCGTTGTTGCAAGGATATACTAGGGATTTTCGCTTCAGCGATAAATGAGGAGATATCCTGGAGCGTTTGAGAAGTGGGGGGTTTGCTGTTAATTTTATAAAGGGATTGGTAATAGTGTTGGAAACAATCTGCTATTTTCCGGGTAGCGTGTTGTACATTCTGTTGGGTATCTTTAACAGACATAATGTGTGTAGTAGGTTGGAGGGATTTCAGTATTCTAGAAAAGTGTTTAGTGCATTTATCATTATATTCATAAAACTTATGCTTGCATTTCAAATATGCCTTATAGGTGAATTGATCCAATAATGATTTCAGCTGAAGACATTTACTCTCTAAAATTGTAAGTGTTTGAATAGCTAACGTTTCCTTATGGGTTTGTTCCAATCTATGTATGTCAGCTAATAAAGCGCTAACCTCTTTTTCTCTTTGCTTTTTTTGTGAGCTGCACAACCCTATGATGTTACCTCTAAGTACACACTTTAACGTCTCCCATAGCGTATTTGGTGACACATCAGGCAAATTATTTTCAAGTATAATTTGATTAATCCAAGTTCGAATTTGGGCATTAGTAACCTTCTTGTGAGTTAAGAGGTCATTAAATCTCCAGTTAAATTCTGGTTTAGCTGTGTCAGGGATCGTGAACACCGCAGTGATAGGAGAATGATCAGACATAGTCGCAAACCCTATATCCGCCTGTAAGAATAAGTGTAACCAATTCTGGGAAATGAACAAGTAATCAATCCTCGTATAACTCTGGTGGGCCTTTGAAAAATGTGTGAAGTCACGTGTTGTTGGATGGAAGCTTCTCCATACATCTACTAATCCAAGTGATGTGAGGGCAGTTTTTATGCCTTTCAAACCCCTATACGAGACACTAGTTTTAAACTTTGACGAATCAATCAAGGGATTCAAAGTCACGTTGAAATCCCCCCCCACAATCAATAAACCTTCTGTGAAAGATGCAATAGATCTGATGGCTTTTTTGTATAAAGGTGGACTGATTGTGGTTGGGGACATATAAATTAACCAATGTGACCTTTAGATCAGCTATAACCCCTTTCACACATAGCAGCCTCCCTTCAGTGTCCTCCAACTTATCTTTGAGTAGGAATGGAATATCCTTATGTACCATAATCATCACCCCTAGACTTTTCCTACAGGGATTGTTGTTCGTGTAAACAGAGGGGTAGTGGGGGGTTTTCCCTTCCTGAAAGTGAGTCTCCTGAAGGAAGACAATCTGAGCCCTAGCCTTCCTGCATTCAGCAAATATTTGAGCTCTCTTCCTCGGTTCGTTTAACCCATTAGCATTATAACACATTACTTTACATTGCAACCTAGCCATTAAGAATCAGAGGTAGAATATGTGACAGCATTAGTGGTACACAGCTCAGTACAAATAATTTGCATGCTTCCAACCCATGGGAAGTAGGGGGGAAAGAATAGAAGTGAAAAGCATTAGATGTGCCAGTCATCTAATAAAAGTAAGGATAGAGAAAAGGCAGGGAAGAAAACAAGGGAAAGGGGAAATAAGTAATGTGTCGCTACAGACTAATAGGCCTATAAGCCGTATTGCTGTACGTGGATGTGCGACAGTAAAGTGGGGGGTGAGTGGTCGTCTCGCTGGGTTCAGTGGGGTGCATCACCGTACTACACCCATGAAGTCCCAGGCCAATATAAATCCCGATAGGGGAAAATATGCAGTGCCAAAAAGTGGCTATATAAAAAAAAGAAAACAAATAGAAACCAAGTAAACAAATAGAAACCAGTAACAAATCAGAAAACCACAATTTTTGCAAAAAAGCTCCTGTAGGTGTCTAAAAACCCTTTAGGAAGGCTATATCCCCACGAGTGGGGTGACAGTCTCAGTTGAAAGCTTACGTGATCCGGATCATTTAAGAGGAGTGTAAACCGCCATCCGTTGAGGTGAAACAAGGGAGTCCTTTGAGTGTCTTCTCATCGGAGTACGCGGGGTGCGTTTTGGGGTTGTAACTTTAGACCAGTCACCGTGTAGATCAAAGTCCAACTGTGTTGAAGCATTATGGTCTGGAAGCCATCCTGGAAGTGAAATCTGAGGTATATGTAGCCTTTGAAAGAACAGATCAGTATCACGCGGAGTGCGTATGGTGGCCTGAGTTCCATCCTGAGACGCAGTAATAGAGAAGGGGAAACTCCATCTGTAAGGAATATTGCTTGCCCTTAAATGATCAATAAGAGGCTTGAGAAGTCTCCTCTTAAGCAGAGTTGTATGCGCCACATCTTGGAACAGCTTTATAGAGTTATTCTCAAAGGAAATAGTGTCCATCTCCTTAGCTTTAGTGAGGATCTCCTCCTTCAATGAAAATCTATGCAGGCAGCATAAAATGTCCCGGGGTGCGTTGAGAGGGACAGCCTTGGGTTTGGTCACTCTATGTGCGCGATCGATTTCTATCTCCTCCGACAGCTCCCTGTGTAAGATTCCGTTAAAAATCCGCAAGAGCGTCGCATGTATATCTTCCGCTTGAATACTTTCAGGGACCCCTCTGACCCTAATATTACTGCGTCTTCCCCTGTTCTCTTGGTCTTCTAATTGGCGCTCCAATTCCACAATTTTAGTAGACTGCGCTTGCATAGTAGAGTACAGGAGTTTCTGATTTGCAGAAATCTTACTTTGGTTGGTTTCCGCATCGTCTAGCCACGTGGCTAAGCAGGACATATCTCTCTTTATATCTTGAAGTTCGTCTTTTAGCGTCTGCGTCACCTCCTGTAACATGCCTTTAATATCTGCTTTGGTCGGGAGTGAAGCCAAATAACCAGCAGAGATGGCTTCCCCACCTTCACTTTCTTGGTCGGAAGAGTCACGCTGCTGGTCTGTGTCGTCGTCTCTTTCCACCGCAGCAGGCGCCATCTTGGATGAGTGACGATCCGCATTCCTCTTAAAGAATAAAGGAGTAAGTTCGGATTGTGAGAGTGTATGTTTCTTTTGGGAGGCTTTCTCCTTGTCCTGCTTCGATTTCTGGGTTTTCCCCATCGTGTAATTAGTGGTAAAAGTAGAAAGGCCTGGGACTCAACACGGAGCAGCTCTAGTGTGCGTCCATCCACAGCAGCAGGCAAACCACGCCCCGAACTAGTGGAATTCTTAACACCTCTCCATTACTGAGACAAGAAAGAAATATTGCCAGCTTATTTACAGGCATCATCCAATGATACACAATTCCTCTGTCCTATTTATACTGATTAAAAAAATTCTCCTGTCATATCAAAGCAAAAAACATATTTTGCCATAGAAGAGGCTTATACTTAAATGGTAGCAAAAGATCATATAAGTGAGAAAATTATCCATGATTACTTTTAAGTTTATAATTGATGAGAAGGTATTTTTGATAGAGCAATAAAGCAGGCATGGGCATATATATGCACACATTTATTTATATGGCGCTACAAAGTATACACAATAGAATAGAATTTGTGATGATAGTAATTTACATATTTTACATATGTACTGTATATGATTCCATTGGTAAGAATCAAGAAAGTAGAGTAGGAGATGAACGGGAGCCTTACCAAGCCATGGGTAAAATAAAAAATATAAACTTTATTGCCAAGTTTGCATTAAAAACATGAACAGATATCCATCTTGAGACTTTTGGTTAAACTATCACATGTCTAGTCACCTGATGCTTTTCATGCTTCATTCTGGCACATCACTGCATACAGTTTTAGATGATAACAATAGCACTGGTACACAATTTGGTTTGTTTGAATTCAGTGATGTATGTAATTCTATTGATTTAAATTTAGATAGAAATGTTTACTCAGGAATACCTTCTGTTAAAATAGATAATAGTTTTCTATCCAATTCAACATAGAGGACAGTATATTGAACTTTTTCAAAAATTGGTAGAACAGGATTTAGAAAACCTATCACGTAAAATTAATACTAAAACAAGAAGATATAATACCAAGTCTAATATCAGCCACCATGAAATAAAAGCATTAAGAGAGCTAAGAGAAAATTAAGATATTATAGTTAAAGATCTGATAAAGGAGGTTCAACAGTAATAGGTTAGAATATTTCACCGAATGTTCCAGACAATTAGATGATTATGAAACATATGAACCATTACCAAGTGACCCAACAGGAGAATATAAATCGATTTTAGTAACCATCTTCGATTTGGTATGGGTGCAAAAGTGTTTTTGAAGGATCAGCATGACAATATAATAAAGGGATTTTCCTAAAATACCCATTTTCCACATGGTACCGAAAGTTCATAAAGGTCTTGAGAATGTTAAAGGTAGACCAATTATTTCAGGAATTGGTGGCTTAAATTAGAGTGTTTCCTGTGTTATTGATACCTTGTTACAGCCAATAATTAAATTGTTGCCCTCATACTTGAGAGATACGGGTCACTATTTACAGATTTACATATTCCTTGGTCAGATAGTTACAGTTGGTTGACATTGGACGTTACCTCATTATATACCAGTATAGAACACAAGACTGGCCTACGAGCTATAGAATTTTGGTTTCTTAATTCTAAGATTTATAACACCAATATTCAACAATTTATTTTATTAAGTATTGAATATCCTTTTCAAGCCTGTGGAATGTAGATCACTAGAAGTGGGATGCAAGTGATAGCTGTGGAACGCATATGAGGCTATTGGCTGACGTAAAGTTACGGCTGTAGGGGAAGCGTTGCCTATAAAAGGAAATTTAATTGAAGACAACTAAAGATCTGTTTGGCACCAAGAGGTACACTGTGCTGTTCTGGGGTGAGCCTGGGCCGCATGGAGAGAAGTCTGACTAACCGCATGAGATCAACAAACAGATACAAGAGATTTGGCCTTTACCAAAGACAATACACATCTGAGTGATCCCCCTCAAATGCTGAAAAGCACCCGGGCATTGTTTTAAATATACAGTATACACTGTTTGAAATTAAGGATATTTTTAAATTATATACCATATTGCCAGAATCCCGTCCATGGGTCTATAAGAGGAAGTTACTATAAAACAGACCCGTTAGTCCAAATTGTCTGCCCTTGTAGGCTTGTTAAAAGAAACTCTCGCTATAAGAATTAACTCTGTGTTTCCTATAGTGAATCATTATCAATTGGCTGTTGGATATTCTTTGGGGGATCAATGTACACTTGGGTCCTTAATTGACTATCCCTATGTATGTACAGTCTGGTTGGTATTGTTCAAACTTAATCTTCATTTCTGGCTCCAATTGGGAGCAATACCTCAATTAAGAGAAGTATATTTATAACAATAGGTAATGTAAGGATATCTGTTTCACCAAATAGTAATAATTTATTGAATCCGCCGGGATTTAATTGGATTCTTTTATAATAGTATATCTGGAAAAAAAACCTTTTTCCTTCCTTGCACTTTCTTTTTTCATTCTTTTTTCACTGTTTTCTTTTTCACGTAAATATGGAGGATCTATATGATTGTAACACAAGAGCCACAGTGTGTCAGTGTCTTATAAAAATGATTAACGTCCTCTAAACATGTTATGTGGGGCTACAATCCCTTTTTGAAGAATGTACCCCCTCTTGAAATCAGAGCTTAGTGTTCTACACAATAACATACTGTAGTAACAGTAAGTTATATTGAAAAAAGACACACCTCCATTAAGTTCAACCTTTTAACTCTATTTTAATCTTCCTAACTGCAAATTGATCGATAGGTTCTAAAATATATATATCATCCTTTTACTGCTCCTGTGAGGGCTGGCATCTTCTCTGTGAAAAAAAGATCATTATGTTCTTGCATTGATTAAAAAATATATAAAAAGATTAATGAATAGATATCATTTTCCTCTTATTCTTGAATTATTCCAGATGCTACATTCTGCTTGTGTTTTCACCATGCTTGGTCTCTGTAGTTTATGTTCACAAAGAAAATGGATGAAAGACAGCCTTTTACAATCATTATGGGTATTTTGAATATGACATTTGGACTTTGTAATGGTCCTGCCACATTTTTAGCACTTTGCGAATTACCTTTCCTTGATGGTATCATAGTTTTCTCTTCTTCCACTAAAGAACATCATGCATTTAACTTTTCCAAATTAATAGCTTCTATTACCTCTTTGGCGAGTTCTGTAAAAAAAAACTGGACTATTAAAGTTGAGCAGGCCTTCGAGGAGCTTCATACATACATTTTGGAAGTTGATGCTGTTTTATTTTAAAGAGCTGTCTCCTCGTATTTTTTCTCCTAACCTCCTATCCTGAGCTTAGTTTAACCATTATAGTGCTCAATCCAAGCAGGACTTTTTACCCTGTATCCAGTAAGTTCTGCTTGTGTAAGCTTGAATTCTTGATTGCATGAACTAAACAGTGCACATGTGCTGTTTGCAGAACAGTATCCCTACCTTTGTTTTAGGGATGCTGTTACGATTGGCATCCCAAACCTAGAACAAACCCTAAGTTCACGACTCAGTCTTCTGCCTTTTGCAACCACTTTTGGCTTCGGGAGGAGCCCTCCGCTACTCGGGTGCCGCCAGGTCTTAATATGAGAAGACCAAGAGAAGAGTTCTAGGTAAGCGAGGGAACCACACTTTATACGGAGTTAGAGAACAGGAAGGGTATTCGGAATCACAGGCCGGGTCAATACCAAACGGACAGCGTAGAGTTGTCAGGTATTGGCAGAGGTCAGGACAGGCAGCTTACAGGACTTGGTCAAAACAGGCAGGGTCAGAGAAACACGGAATACACAGAAATCACACCCAGGAACTACTAAGAGACCTTTGCAATAGGCAATGAACATTTACCCAAGTCTCCTTTAAATATTTAAATTTTGCATGCCACGTGATGACATCACATGCCGGCACAGGTAAAACCTGAAGTCTAGAATTCGGTTTGGGATTCGGCCTTAATTCTGCCTTATTCAGCAGGATTTGCATTCGGCCAAATCCAAGTGTCTGAATCCTAAAAATGATGTGACTTTTTGTCACATAAACAAGAATGTTACTTTTTTTAACCACACGCTTCGCTTTAACCCTTCTTTGCCCTAATTTGCTTATGTAATTAGAGTTCAGATTCAGTTCAGAATTTGACCAAATCTTTCATGAAGGATTTGAGATTCACTGAATTCCAAAATTGTGGATTTGGTACATCCCTAATCTTAGGTAAATATGATGGCACTGGCAAATAGATGGGATATATGCAGCACATATAGCGCTATTTGGGTTGGGGAGATGTGCCCAACTTATACACACAGTAAAAGAATGAAGAGTTTACATGAGCTTTAATTTGCCTGTAAGTTCTACTTTTCATAGAAACTACTTCTTTGGGTTTTCATCTTGATGTACAGTACTTAAATTTGTCATGTACTATCCAATGTCAGGACAAGCTATGGCAAATATCCAGGCTAGCCTACTCACAGTTTTGAAGAGCCTCTTTACAGTACCTTATTCCATGAAAAACATATCCTCCTGAAGACAGCTCTTGGGAACCAGATGTTCCTCTTCTGGTGAAAGTGTTTCATAAGAGGTTCTGAGGAAAATCTGCACCCGGATTCATCCAGACATTGTGCCTCTTGGGGAGTTGTACTGTCAGGTATTTATCTAACTCTTTGGCACATATCTTCTCTTTCTCGCCAAGGGAACATGGCACACCTAAATAGATGCAAATGTGCACCAGCATTGACACATGTTCATCACAATACCTAGCTGCATTTGTTCTGATGTTTAGCCCATGCTCACTGGGGTCATTTATCAACACTGGGCAAATTTGCCCATGGCAACCAATCAAGTGCAAGGTGGCTGTCCCCTTGGTGATACAGTGAGCACTGCTACCTGTTCTTTCTTTCCTGTACTTGACTTCCTCCTATCTTTAGATCCTGAAGCTTGCTGCCTGAACTAATTTAGTGCTTGTCTGACTCATGATTCTTTTTTAAATCTCAAATGGCACTCCTGCCATTCCTCCACTTTAGTACAGTGATATTTGTATGTGTAATGAGAATTCAGTGTTTAAATTTCATGGTTTATTATGATCTTTTAAAAAAAATGACACAAGGGCATGATAAAAAATTATATACCAAATTCCCATCACAAAATATTTTATTAAAATTTTCGTGATATTGAAATATCATGAGTCCTTGTATGACTTTATTATGTAGTTTGGATAACATAATGAACCATAGCTCAATAGAGCCATTTTAAAACTCAAAATAATAAATTTTTCTGGTATTATTTTTTTGTAAAACAATAATCAATATTTTTCTAACAGTCATTTTTATTATTTGTGCAGTTGGCTGAATTGTCTTTGCACAGCAGCTGTGCAAAAAGATTGAAAGTTCATTGACAATCAAAGGGCAATTTTTTTCTAACTAGAGAAAGTACGACATGGTTAACTCCAATAGGTTTCTAATTCTAGACAAGTAGCAGCTGTTGAAAGAAGTGGTTTCTGGAGATCTTTTACAAATTCTACCTGGCTACATTTATTACATTTTTATCCATTATAGGAATTTGTTGAAAAGCTTTTTGATTTTGATGGCAACTTCTAATGTCAGACATTAGACATATATGACGTATATATTTGAATAGTAAAAGTCACTCAGTACCTAAATTCTGTACATTTACAGAATTGTTTTTGTTTTTTCAGAGTATTCAATTAGTTTCTCATATTGTTGTCTATGGAAAAAGCAATGCATGATAGGTCCAATCAACAACAACATTTCCTCTATGAGTTCTCATAGACCAATCATTGACTTGATTTAATGCAACCCAATATTCCACTTATAACATGAATGATTTCTCAGCTACATCTTAAAGTTACAGCTTAAAAAATATTTTTCTTTAGATGGTGGGCATTTGACTAGATAGTGCTTCAGTGTTCAGCTGATATATAACTCTCCACATACTTGGTACACTAAGTTTTTAGTTTTTTACAAATTATTATCTGCTCAATCATTGTTTTATCACTGGGCGTGAACCAGAGTTTACTGGGATCAAGTATTCACAGTGAAAGGGGATGGAGCTTGCTTCATGATAATCATTCCAATCACCACAAGAGAAATTACTTGTACAGTACATAGAAATAAAATTGACTTGATTGCATCTAAATAGAGAGATTTACAAGATAAACTCTCAATTACTAATTTGGTCCAATCTGGCAATTTTTCCCGCAATACAGCATTCTTTGTAAAGCAAGCTAGGGGAAAGATCTACAGAAATGCAGGCACAAAATGTGCTTCTATTAATATATTAAATGAAAGTTACATTGGAGATTACCTGCTGTACCATAGTGGGCTATGGGTGTATGTTTACATGCCAAATACTGAATGGATTTACAAATCATGTATGCTAATTAGTGATGAGCGAATGCTTTCACCGACCATGGATTTGCTGTGAAATTGACTTTAATGCATTTGGAGTGAGAAAATTTGTCGAACGCATAAAAAGATTGACGCAAGTAAAAAAATATTTTGAAACCTTTGCCTTGAAACTGATCCCTTGGCTCACTACAATGTTTAACGACATTATGCAGGGCAAGAGTGGGTTCTGCCAAGAGGATTTGTTAGCGCAGATAGCTGTTATACCCAAACCTGATAGGGATACCACTTGTTGTAAAAATTTCCGTCCGATCTCTGTCCTTAATATTGACATTAAATTACTAGCTAAAATTATGTCCACTAGATTGAACACCGTCATTGAGAGCCTCATTCACAATGATCAATCCGGATTTATTCCTAGGAGACAGGTTATGGATAACATTGGTAGGATCCTTAATTTAGTTCATATAGCCAAATCGAAAAATATACCATCTATGCTTCTCTCCCTAGATCTGGAGAAAGCGTTCAATACTATATCGTGGCCTTTCCTTTTTGAAGTCCTCAAAACTTTATTTAATTTCCCTCTGTCTTTTTTACAAGTCATCTCGACACTTTACTGCCATCCTAGAGCAATAGTCAACTACATGGGTTTCAGTTCCACAGAGTTCCCTATACTGAGAGGCACCAGACAGGGATGTCCCTTGTCTCCCCTGCTGTTCGCCTTAGCGATCGAGCCGCTGGCACAAGCCATTAGAGCTAATAACAAAATTTCGGGGGTGTCAGTGGGGGAGACAGATTATAAATGTGCCCTATACGCCGATGATATTATTTTGACCCTGACCAAGCCCATGACTTCCCTACCTTTTCTGTATGATATGCTTTCCACATATGCTAAACTGTCTGGCCTAGTGGTGAACTCCTCTAAGTCGGAGGCACTGAACATCTGCCTTCCAGAACATCACAGGAAGCTCCTGGAAATAAACTTTGAATTCCAATGGAGGCCAAAAACCATTAAATATTTAGGGACACTGATATCTTCCCATTATTCTACTCTGGCCTCAAACAATTATACTAAAATTGGTCATAAAGTGTTAGCCATGATAACATCCTGGGGTAAACTTAACTTGTCCTGGTTAGGGAGGGTTACGGCCTTGAAAATGTCTGCTCTTCCACTTTTGTTGTATGTTTTCCGCACTCTGCCAACCTACCCTCCAAGAGGTTTGATTGACACTCTACAGAAGGCTTTTAATAAGTTTGTTTGGAATGGTAGGAGGGCCAGATTGAATTTCTCTACAGCTTGCCGCAGTCGTTACAAAGGGGGCCTTGGAATCCCGAACTTGAAATGTTACTTTTTTGCTGCTCAATTGTCTCAAATAGTCTCCTGGCATCAGCCATACGATGCCCTGTTGTGGGTTCACATCGAACAACACTCTCTCCAGGACGTTAATTTACGGAATATACTGTGGATTACAAATTATACTAATAAAGTCCCTAATAACCCTATAGTGGCGCATTCTCTGAAAGTGTGGGCCTGCACGAAAGACACCTATGGCATATACTCTCCGCATAAACCGGCTACCTCTTTCCTTAACAATGTTGACTTCCCCCCTGGTAAGTCATCTAAGGCTTTTGCCTGGTGGGAACAGTCTCATCTGTCGACTATCTACTCCCTCACACGGTCTAACAAAATTATATCGGTTTCCCAACTTCAGGAAACATACAAGGCTCCCCAGAGGGAATGGTTACGATACCAACAGATCAAGCACTTTATAAAAGCTCAACAAGAGGGTAATACTTTTCCCCCTCCAACAGCTTTCGAAAGACTTTGCCTGCATCTCGTCTCCACTAAAGGAGCATTATCATACATATATGATAATCTGATCCATATCACCCCTATAAAAACATTTAAGTTCGTCCAATATTGGGAGAAGGATCTAAGGCAATGTCTGGATGAAGATACTTGGTCAGACATCTTTAAAAACACCATTAAGTGCTCTGTCAACGTTCTAATACAGGAGACCTCCCAGAAGGTGCTGCACTAATGGTACCTGGTCCCAGAGAAGGTTGCAAGATGGTATCCTACTTCCTCCAAGCTATGCTTCAGAGCTTGTAACCAGTCCGGCTCTTTCCTTAACACATGGTGGAACTGCCCTGTGGCAACCCGTTTCTGGATTAGGGTCTATACTCTTATTACCAGTGTCACAGGACTCACTCTCCCTAAAAATTCGGCTGAAGCCCTACTAAACAAACATGTCCCTGGTGGCAATAAATACTCCAGGCGAATGATCACATATATCTTTTCTGCAGCCAAGCAAACAATAGCGAAAGCCTGGAAAACCAATACCCTGGATAAACGTGAGGTGAAAAAGAGACTGGACAATCTACTGTTAATGGAAAGGCTTCCAAGCATCGAATACGGCCAATCCAAGGCCTTTAACAAAACCTGGTCCCTCTGGCTCTCCTACCGACAAATTTCTCAAGGCTTGTTAACTTAGACCTTTCTGTTACTGGGTGTGAGGTTGAGCCATACAAACCTAACCAACAGCTCTTCTTCTATTATGTGACTAACTTGCATTCATGTTCCCCTTTTTTCCTTTTATTTTTATTCCTTTCCCCTTTTGGTTGACAATTTGATGGATATGTTTTCTTGTTTACCTTATGTATGCATCAGTACTGTCTATGCCAATGATAACTGTGCCCCGGGGTGTTCCCGGTTTGCACACGTAAATGATGTCAACTTTTCAATTGAAAATAAAAATAGAAAAAAAATATATATATATATTTTGACACCCCTTGACTTCAATGTGTTTCGCAATTGTTTTTGCATGGGATAGATTCTCTCATTACTAATACTAATATACTGTACAAATTATTTCATTTTTCTGACCAGAAAATACTATGAATTCCAGGTAACAGCCAGTGACTATGGGGGTTATGTATTAAAGTAATTATTTGTAATTCATTAAACCCCGATGGCTGTTAAAAGTCAGAATAAAAAAGTACTCCATCCCAAACTTGCTGAGGTTATGTGGCAGATGTCAAAAATCCTGTAGTCCCTACAGCCCCTGCCAACCCAGGTCTGCTTCTTTTTCTTATAATGGGAACTTCATTGTGGTGGTGCTCCTCCCACCAAGCAAGGTATGTGATGGGGGGTGGCACTTGGTAACAGCCCTGTTGTTCCCTGGACGACCCAGTCCAATACTGACTTCAACTGACCACTATGGAATCCCTGGAATAACTACCCTGTACCATAACTACCATGTTCAGGAGAAAGGCAGTTAGCACAACTAATAGAAGTGCAAGCACTGTGTCCATTTTAGAATGGCTGCATGCTATGTATATGTATATGGTTATTTATCAAAGGTCAAATATTAGAATAATGGGAATTTTTGAAAACTCTAATAAACTTTATTCACAATTCAAATGGTATATTATTTATGAAAAAATGTGAACGTCTAAAATTCGATCAAATAGTCCCGACCTGAAAGTTTGAATCAAATTCAAACTCCGAAAGGAAAACCTCAAATATTGTGTATTTCTCTGGTATTTTTGCGAGGAGTTCCTCACCTTTAAATCCCGTTATACTTGTGGGTTCCCAGCCATTCCCAGTCGACATATGTGCTTCCTTGTGATTTATTTTCCACTCACAGCTATGGATCAACCGCAGTATAGGTGCAACAGGTCAAATCTTTATTTGTTTAAAAGACAATTAAACAATGGCATCGGGTGCAGTGTAAAATTTACATGCTGCTGACTCGTTTCGTGACCTCTAGAGGTCACTTCCTATAGGATCTGTAAATCATGTCATTTTATAAATGTATCTAAGACATTTAGAAGTACTATGACAGGGAAGGAATATATGTGTAAAACATATGGGAACTGTAAGACAACTAATGTTATATATCTGGCTTCATGTATTTGTGGACGACAGTATGTGGGGAAAACATTGAGGAGAATGAAAGATGGAGTTTTAGAGCATGTGGTATGCATAGGAAGGGAAAATGTCTCTTCAGCCATAGCGGACCACATTTTGAGTGAACACAACGAGAATGAAAGATGTGTCTCTTTTCAGGGTATTGAACATGTTAAATTAGGAAAGAGAAAAGGAAATATAGAAAAAACTCTAAATTAAAGAGAAGCCTGGTGGATGTTCACTTTGGAGACTGAACAACCAGCAGGTCTTAATAAAGATTGGGAAATTAAATATTTTTTGGATTTTTGAGGTAGATCAGAGATACAACACATCTTTTCATTAATGTATTTGAACATTTTTTAAGAATAATGTTTTGTTTTTATCTAATGTATATGTTATCTATAAAGTTTGCCCTTGTTATTGAAACAAACTCTGAGAAAGTGTCCCCTAGAGGTCACGAAACGCGTCTGCAGTATGTAAATTTTACACTGCACCCGAAGCCATTGTTTAATGGTCTTTTAAACAAATAAAGATTGGACCTGTTGCAACTATACTGCGGTTGATCCATGGCTATAAGTGGAAAATAAATCTCAAATATTGTGTGTCAATTTTTTTTGACACGCAACATTTTTTTCTCCCATTCGAGTCTATGACCATTATTTTCGCGGTGAAACTTGCTGAAAAATTTTGCTCATCACTACTATTAACATTTTCACATAGTTCAAGGGACCTCTGCCATTGGCTTCTACATGAACTTGGCAGATTTTAGGTGGCACATATTCGAATTAGAACTGTTTTCAGGGTCGAGAAGTGATAAATCTCACATTCAAATTCGAGATGGTGGTTTAAAATTTGAAATTGAGACTTTTGACTATAAATGAATTTTGAAAATTCAAATTTGAATTTACCATTTAATTTCATTTACTCTATTATGAATGGCTCTTGCTTTCTCGGTTTATTTTTCTTTGCTGATATTTATGTTTGTAAACATTTTTAATCTCTCTCGTAGCAATGTGTTTATGTCACAGTACCTAAAGTGATTTTACCTATAACACCAACCTGAAATGTTACTGATTCAATAATGCCTATATTGTACATTGCAAGCAAAATCAAATAGTTCAATTCCTTAGGCTGCCTGGTTTGTACGTTAAAATATCCACTGCATGTTGGCTTTGAAGGGTTTAGCTAGCTGATCCTTGTCCTTTAATTGCTCTGTATCTTGTCTTCTGGGTTTTGACAAATCCCCATTATAGTACAGTTGAAATTATTTGTCTGTTGGGCCTGCTTGGCTTTTGTTTTTGATCATGTTAATTTGTTTCTCATTTTTGCCTTCAATAGTTTTGTCTGTCGATCCTCATATGGAATATAGCAATTTTCAAATACGCTTCACATTTAGGGGCACATTTACTTAGCTCGAGTGAAGGATTAGAATGAAAAAAACTTCGAATTTTAAAAGTTTTTTTTGGCTACTTCGACTACGACTTTGACTTTGAATCGAATGTTTCGAACTAAAAATCGTTCGACTATTCGACCATTCGATAGTTGAAGTACTGTCTCTTTAAAAAAAACTTTGACTACCTACTTCGCCACCTAAAACCCACCGAGCACCAATGTTAGCCTATGGGGACCTTCCCCATAGGCTTTCCTAGCAATTTCTGATCGAAGGAAAATCGTTCGATCGATGGATTAAAATCCTTCGAATCGTTCGATTAGTTGGATCGAACGAATTGCGGTAAATCCTTCGACTTTGATATTCGAAGTCAAAGGATTTAAATTTGATGGTCGAATATTGAGGGTTAATTAACCCTCGATATTCGACCCATAGTAAATGTGCCCCTTACTGTGTAGGAGGTAATGTACTGGGTGTAGTGCACTACAAGAAGGAAAATTACCATTCATTCTTTTCATCCCTATGCCTAAGCATGGCCCAGTGTGGTATTCATCAGTATGACCAACATTTGTTACATATCTGTATTTACATATCTGTGTACACTCAGATAAAGACCAGCTCTAATATGTGTTTGCTTTTTCCAAGGACCTGTCTCTCAATATACTTGTCATGATCAAATATAATAATCATTGCAATTTATATTCCCTCAATATACTTGTCGTGATCAAACATAATAATCATTGCAATTTCTATTCACAAAGCAATCAGTCGTACATGCTTTCAGCACATAAAGGTTTCATTATGCCATTACCCTAAATGAGGATAGGCCACAGAAAGGTCATAACTCTAAAGTCACAACAATATCTTTATTATAATGAGAAACTCTCCTTGATTCTTGTTGTGATCTCTTTAGAGATTAATTTACTAGAGTAAGAAGTTTGTATCTACACTAGTCATGCATCTCTGATGGCACTATTTCAAACATTTAATAAATGTGTGCCTTATATTGTCCCTAATATTGAATTAATTTATTGTTTATATAAAGAATGATGACTGCACTAGTTCAAATGATTTCAGCTTTAAACATACATTAACAGCAGAAACCTTTTTCAGAACACTAATCCCTAAATCTTTCATGAACACTTTAATAGGTAATCCAAATTACAAATTAAACAGGGTTAGCAGTTAAAAGAAAACTATATCCCGAATAATTTAGATGTCTATAAAAATATATTGCATAAAACAGCTTATATGTAAAAACCTGCTTCATCTAAATCATTTTCATAATCTAACCCTAAAGCCTTCTGGGAAATATCTATCTGTTAAACTCTGTTCACTCTAAAATTATATGTGACATTTACCATAGTAACATTTAACAAGAATTCTACAAAAATGCATGTAGTTTTATTTTGTACTGTATGATTTTATGTATTTATTCATTTATATAGCACCACACAAGAATAAATATGTAAGTGCTAGGAATTTTAATACACAGTTGGAATGAGGTCCCTGTCCCACAATCTATGCATGATAGGAAAGTTTATGTTATTAGGTTTATGTTATTGAATCTCAAATAGTTATAATGTACATAATGTATATAACATTATGTAGATTTCTGCAATCTTCAATTGCATCATAATTAAACTATACCAACTTAATTTTTGCATGAACGAAACAGATGGTTTGCAAAATTGTTGTTTTGCAAAATTAAAGGAAAAATAGATACCCAGAGCCACAATAATGCCTTACAGGAAATGAGAATATCCACTGAACCAATACCAACACACCTCTTTGTGATTAATAATACATTCTGTAGTTCTGTTCCATTCGATGCAATTGTAAATATGAATCCCTAAGATGCATTGTCCTGCAGTTTCACTTGAATCTCAAATACAATTATTTTTAGTTCATTTAGAGCCTGTAACGAATATTTCAATTAGAATTGGAAGACTCAGAAGTCACTACATTCATGCTGGAAATTTAAATTCTACATAGAAACCAGTATACTTTCATTATGTTCACCCTGCAGTTTTATGAACCCTCTCCATCTTCATGTAACTTTAATAGTCTATTATATATGCAGTATTGTTTATATAAGGCACAAAAGTATTACTAGTTATGTTGTGGGTTTCAGGAATCCGCCATAAAACACACAGATTGCTGTTTGGCATGCTCTACACAATGCATGTAAGCTCCAAGGCTGAACCATGGGATGTCTTGTTGTAGAATTTCATTTTCTCCATTTATACTTCAGTGCTTTAATCTGCCCAGCGTGTCTGTAGAGTACATCAGCTTTGCTGGTCTCTTAACTGCTGGGACTACTGAATTATGTGTCTGGCTCTTGGCACAAGATCTGTTTTTTATGGATGCATTAAATAAAACACACACAAAGTAATCCTTTGCTTTCGCTCTTGTATGTACGGTTTTATTTGTTTAGCAATATTGATTTACATGGTGCTTTTCTGCCTAGTTGAAATCATCACAATCTATAATTTTGAAAAAACAGGCTGATAAGGGAAGTAAGTGGCATACATAAGACAAAAAAGGGAGGAATCTCTTCACTTAACACATTGGAACAAATATTTTTATGCTGGTTTTCACTGCAATTTCAAGTAAATAATGAAACTTTTGTAAGTAATTTATAATTCAAATGTTATGTTTTACAGCATAGTGATTTATTATGCCAAACAATGAAAATCGCATTGTAACTGAGGTCATAAAGGGGAATCTGTAGTTTAATTATGATGCAATTGATACCATGTAAATCAATATTGCTAAAAAATATATAAAAAATGTTTTATTGCAAGCTTTCAGACTATATTCTGCTTTAAAAAATGAACTTGGACTGTAATGTTCTAAAATCTTGAAATGATTTTCTTCAGCCTCTGTACTATTGAACCCCATAGAGAAAGTCTTAAGCTGGCCATAGACGCAAAGATCTGATCCTCGATTCGTACGATTTTCGGAATGTGTGTGGAGAGTCCCGACATTTTTCGTCCGGTGGAGATCGGTCGTTTGGTCGATCGGACAGGTTAGAAAATTTCTGTCGGCTGCCGATAATATCTCTGCGTGTATTGCCGATCGTACGATTTTCAGTGGGAGACTGTCACTAGCTTTGGTTGGACATAGATATCGTACGATTGCTGTCAGGGGCAGAACATTGCTGATCTGTTCTTTAACTAATCTGACTGGTAAGACTTTGATCTGAATGGTTAATGGCGGGTCGGGAGATGGGAAAGTCCGCTCGTACCATGATTTGTACGATCGGATCTTTGCATCTATGGCCAGCTTTAGGGAGCTACACCAGTAGCTGTTGACTGCCATACTGAACCAGCTTGTGTTTGACAAGCAAACTTATAGGAATTCTGTTGCGTAATAACATTATTTTAAATTCTGCATTGAAATCTATTTTTCAAAAGAGCAAACCAATTTTTTCTATATTTCATTTTGAAATCTGGCTAGACATGTTAGTTTATCCAGTGACCCCATGTAACTTGTGCTCTGATAACCTTCAGTCATTCTTTACTGTTGCACTGCAAGCTGGAGTGATAGTTTGAGGCCATTGTGAACACAATTAAAGGGGGCTTATCAGCCATTTTGGGAATTACTGTTTTATCTACCTTTACGCAGAACTAAATGGGTTTTGGCAGCTTGCCAAAAAACCGCAGATGCAAGACCATCAGAACAATGCATTTAAAATTGAACCATTTTGGTCACCTTGTTCTAACCTACAGTACCAAAGGATCAAATCTGAATGGTGTACACTGACAGATAGTTAGGGGCAGATTTATCACAGGTCAATGTGAATTTTTGAATTACAAAAATTAGAATTTTGAGCAATTTTTATGTACCACAACTAGGGAATAGTCGTGTATCATGTACTGTCTCTTTAAAAATTCGACTTTGACCATTCGTCATCTAAAACCTGCCAAATTGCTTTTTTAGCCTATTGGGGACCTCCTGGGAAAAACTTTGATTAGAATTCGATCGAATGTGCTATTACTTCGATTCATACAATTCGAATTCGGCCTAATACAGGCCTAACTGACCTTTTCGGACAAAAAAAAACTTTGACTTCATTTTGGTTGGTCTTTTTGAATTCGAATTTCAAAGTTTTTCAAATTCGAAATTCGACCCTTGATAAATATGCCCCTTAATGTTACCTGGCATAATTTACATATGATTTGTATCATGTGACCCTAAATGTAAATGTTTATTATTATTAGTTTATTAGTTATTAGTTTATTAGTTTATTAGTGATGGGCAAATTTGCGCCGTTTCGCTTCACTGAAAAATTTGCGAATTTCGTGCGAAATTCGTTGGCGGCGAATCGCACAAATTCGCAGTGAATTCGCACCTGGCGAATAAATTCGCCGATCACTATAGTTTATAGAATGTTTTATGTTGTTGCAATCACAAGAGGTGTCATTGGTTCCTAAATAGGAATTAACTTTATTCCTGGATAGAGTGTTTAGGAAAAAAGTCATTTTGTAAACAGAAATAGATTTTATAAATCCAATGCTAATTGCAAAAAGACAGCACATAATAAGGGACAGATTTACTTAAGGTTTCGAATGGTAAATTTAAATTAAATTTTCTAATAGTTTTTTTGGTCAAAACTCACAATTTCTAATTTAAAACCACCAACTGGAATTTGAATTCAAGGGGCAGATTTATCAAGGGTTGAATTTCGAAGTGAAAAAAACTTTGAAATTCGACCATCGAATAGGGTATTCCGACATTTGAAGTCAAAGGATTTTTAAGATCGTACGATTTAATAGTATGATTTAATCACGATCGTACAATTTTACAAAAAAATCCTTTGACTTCTGAAAACTCAGCAATTCGGCAGGTTTAAGGTGGCGATGTGTCGAAGTTTTTTAAATAGACAGTACTTCAATTTTTGAATGGTCGAATTTGTGAAGTATTTTCAATTCGAATCGAAGTCGAAGTACCCAAAAATTATTTCGAAATTCAACGTTTTTTAATTTGAATATTCACTTCAACCTTTGATAATTCTGCCCCCAAATGTCAGATTTATCACACCTTGACCTTGGAAACAGTTCTAATTCGATACTTCCCCACCTATAACCTGCCAAGATATAGAAGTAAATGGCAGAGGTCCATTAAATCATTTGAAGATGTTAATAGCCTTCTTAACATTTTCCAGAGAAAACTCGATTTGAATTTTCAGGTCGTTCCTATTTGATTGAATGTTAGACATTCGAGTTTTATCATAAATAACCTCCCATTCAAGTTGTGAGTACATTCAAATTTATTAGAATTAAAAAATATTCACATAACTTTGACCTTTGATAAATAAACCCCATAATGTCAATTGTATTCATATGATAATCTCACCCACGGGTGTTCAGCCCTTACAGTACCAAAACCCTTTGTTGACTTTTAGGGAACCAACATGGGACCCTAACTAACCACTTGAGTCCCTATAGTCTGATAAGTGTTACCTTACCTAGCTATACTAACCAGGGATGCACCGAATCCACTATTTTGGATTCGGCCGAACCCACGAATCCTTCGTGAAAGATTGGCCAAATACCGAACCAAATCAGAATCCTAATTTGCATATGTAAATTGGGGGTGGGAAAGGGAAACCACTTTTTACTTCCTTGTTTTGTGACAAAAAGTCAGCAATTTCCCTCCCGCCCCTAGTTTGCATATGCAAATTCGGATTCGGTTCGGCTGGGCAGAAGGATTTGGCCGAATCCTGCTGAAAAGGCCGAATCCTGGCCGAATCCCGAACCGAATCCTGTATTCGGTGCATCCCTAATACTAACCCCATGCTGTCATCAGTAGAGTACACAACTGACTTTTTTTATAATAGGAGCTACTCTCAAGTGGGTCCCTTCTGCCTTAGGCTGCTACCCAAAGAGATCGAACATGCCTACTCCTTCCTTTTCATACCAATGCATGATATTACTCCGCAGGGCCAACAGGGATAGCCAATAGCCAACCCTCTGGAGGTTGCAAGGGGACTTCCTGCAGTAGGGAAAGTTAACCCTTTATTCCAAATTAAGTTTATGGCTTGTTAGTTAATTTTTCCTTTAACTAATTCAGGTATTCGTAGCAATTTGGATTAGTATATTTTAATCACTTGCAAGGGATGAAATGGGCAGTAGATCAGTAAAGAATCCTGTATTGTTCTCTCTTTTTATACTGTACTGTACTTTGTGTACAGCTTTTAAAACTGTGTGCACAGAGCAGTGTTTGGATTTCAGCCAAAGGTGAATAATGTACCTGCATAACAAATTATCTGTATGCTATACTGATTGCTGTGTGTTGAGGAGAACATAGCTTGAGAATGTTCTTCCAGTGTTCAGTAAGTTGAAGGTATCATATTTTCATATTGCAGAGCTCACTCTCACATAGAAGCATTATCTCAGGACTAACCAGCTTTTCCAAACCAAAGTTCAGTCTTGGCATATTGAAAACTAAAAAGTATCTGCTCTCTGTTTATCCATGTATGACTTTATATAACAAGGCAGGTTCATGTCTTATTTACTTAAACCCTCAGGCAATCAACATGCAAGGCTACATAATATTTTTTAACACTAGAGATAAACAAAGCTTGAAATAACCTATGACATGTTGCTGACTTTGCAAAGCTGTAATAAAATGGTGGCAGCTCTTGTGCAAATCCCAAGAGCATTTTAATTAAACAATGGAAAGGAACAAATATGAAACTACACCCACAACACCAATGATATTACAATTATTGTACACATTTTATACATTAGCATCCCATTATGCAATGAGTGCAACAAATAACTTTCAGATCACAAAAAAGCAGAAGGAAATATCCCTCTAAAAATTGACTCAATGCTCTTTGTAATAGTATAAAAAAAAACTCAGTTGTCAGTTGTCAGGCTTCTTTTTAGCTAGATGGGCACAAAGGAAATTGAACTTATTCAGTGGGACTTTGAGGACAATTAAATGATAAATTGACTGTAAAAATTAAATACATTGTGGTGCACTTTATACAGGTTATGGAAGTTAGCCCAGCTAAAATGTGAATATGGTCATGCTGTGCTTACATACTGGTCTTCCAATGCTCTAATGCTATATTTTGTTTCTAACATGCTCGACATTAATGCTGGTTACATTTCATTATGTTAAATCAACTTCTGCAGGGATGTTATTAGTTGCTCATAACCTTGATAGGTATGCTTGTGCCGTTTCATTTTTTTTTTGTATGCATTTAGTATGGAGTGCATTACTTTTGTAAATTTAATAATTAGTGCTCACACCCAGGGAAAAAAAATGTATAGTGGTAGATGGGTCAATGGTCATTCTGCCTTATACCCCCTCCAACACCAACAACTAATAAAGAAGCTGGATGTAACTCTCTACTTCCTGTGTAGAATATAAATGTTGTTATCCTCAGTTGACTGTATTTCTTATAGTCATGCAATGAACTTTGGTTTATCTAAAATGCAAAACTAGCCTAATGTGAAACACACTTCACAGACACTCTTCCTTAACCTTCCTACGCATAATAAAAAATGCAGCACTAAATTATTTATACTATTACATAGGCTGACCTTGTGCATCTTGTCTGTAGTTACTGAGTTAACATTAGCCAGCGACTCTTCAGATTTGAAAACTCATACTGTATCTAAGTAAAGAATTTTTTTCTTCCTCCTGTAAAACCTGTAAAAAAAAGTGCTTATTCCAATAACAAAATGAAAAAATATTTTGACTGGACATACTATGGTGTGCATGTAAATATATTTTTCTTTTACGCAGGAGTCTTGCTTTTACAGTGTGCTCTATTTCTTTTTTGCTGTATGAATTATCTCTTAATTCTGTGCACAAAGAAACAGGGAAGATCCCATGCTGATTTTATAAGTAGAATATCACTTATGCAAATGTTGGGTTTTGATGCCAAGCCTCAAGCCATAAGCCAAGGGAGCAGAACACTGGAGTAGCACATTTGTCTCAACAAAACTCCTATAAGTTTTATTAAAATAATGTGCAAATACAACCTTATGCATTTTGTGTCCATCTGGCACTTAAAGGGGATGTGTGGTCGAAATCTATAATCTTTCCTAGGCTTTGGGGAATGATTATAAGGCTATATGTAATTGCAATGCATTTTTTTTTTTTTACGGTTTTGAGTCTATAATAGCCGTTACCCTGTCTGTCTGTGCATTACCCGAGAATCGGCTCAGTTGACTTGTAAAGAAAACCTCAAAGCCTGTCACCGTCTCATCTGCCTAACCTGCCCAACCACCAATGAAAAAACAGTAGGAGGTTATTTTCTTTTCAGAAGCACACACAGCAATCTTCTTGCGTTCGCTGCAATGCTTCCTGCTTTTTCTGACTGTGGAGTGGAGTCGCGCAAATGAGGGAAATTCCTCCGCAATGAAGCGGATTACGCTGATGGACCGGTCTATCGATGGCTCCCCCGAGAAGCATATTACGAGCGAAATCCAAGGAAGGATGCCTGGAGGGTAGGCCCACGCCTCACACCACATTGTGATGATCCTAGAATGGAATTAGAATTGTCGGGCACCTCATCAGCATCCTCTTTTTTAGCTGGCTCACAAGACAGTCTGGGATCAGCGCATTCTACCAATGGAATAAATGAAGAAGAGGGGGCAAGAAACATTGCCATAAAAAAACAGCCACAACACAGGCGGAGAATGCAGTGGTAAACATCTCTTCATCCCAGCTGACTGCCAATGAGACTAAGGTATTATCCAAAGGATTGGGCTTTGCTATGAGTACATTTCCGCACTTTTTTCTGGCTGCTTCACTAAATGATGAAGGAGACAAAAGAGGAAATCACAAATTTGGAAGAAAGATATAAAAAAGGTGACATATACATACAGAAAGAGAATATCTCTAGAGAAGAGCGTGAAGCTTTGCTGTTTCTACAGAAGCGCAATGATTTGGCTGTTAAATCTGCAGATAAGGGGGGTGCATGTAGATACAAATAAGATGTTAGAAGATACCAACACATAACAGAAATTGTCCACCAATCCCCTGTTTTCTATACAAAAGACGATTTTGTATACTGTGTTGATGAGGCTTTGACACTTGAAATTATTGATAATAAATTGGCAACATATTTGATACAAATTAACTCCATCACTCCAGTGCTATACATACTCCCGAAGATCCACAAGAACTTGGACAAGCCCCCAGGTAGGCCAATTGTGGCTGGGGTAAACTCAGTATTTTCACTTTTGTCCAAGCTTCTAGATAGGGTGCTTCGGGAGTATGTGTTTCATACCAAATTATATATCGGAGACACCTCAGATTTTTTGCAAAAAATTGTCAATTTCCAAAATCTATCCCCAGGTATATTGTGTGTCACTCTTGATGTGGAGAGCCTCTACTCCTCTATCCCACATGATGGAGGTGTCATTGTCATTGTCATCTGAATAATATCTCACTGGATGGAACACAAAAAACTTTCTAGTGAAATTATTACAAATTGTGTTATATAGAATTTTTTTTTTATTATTTATTTTTTTTTTTATTATTTCAAGATGGATTTTTATTTACAGATTAAAGGAACAGCAATGGGTTTGAATGTTGCCCAGTCCTACGCGAATATTTTCATGGATGTGTTTGAGACAAAGTTTGTATATACTGATGAGGATTTCTGACGGTACTGTAAATGTTGGTATCGTTACATAGATGATATTTTAGCAATATGGACGGGGCTACACTCGGACCTAGTCAGGTTTGTGGATAGATTAAATAAATGCATTCCTCATGTAAAGTTCACAATGCACCGTGATGGGCATAATATTCCTTTTTTGGATGTGATGGTGGAGAACAGAGGGAATGGATGTTTAACAACTGACATATTTGTCAAAAAAACAGACAGAAATACTCTTTTAAGATATGACTCTTTTCATCCACCACACACAAAAAAGTAGTTACCTCAGTCACATTTACTGAGACGGATAGTGAAAGACAGCGAACAGCAGATAGAGAGAGGAAAACAGAGGGGATATCCAGAGGGGATATTGGAACAAGCAGGAAGTGATAAGAGAAAACATGAGACAAACAAGAAAAAAGGGCAACAGGTTAAAAGGATTCATTTTGTGAGTAGATTTAATGTCTTAAGTGGGGAAATCTCAAAAATATTGAGAAAGGAGTGGGGCCTGTTAGCTAGAAATTTACCCAAAAAAAATTATTTCAGTTCCCCACCAGTAATGTCATACACAAGGGCAGATACGATAGGAGGGAAATCAGTAAGGGCCGATTTGGGTCCAAAAGTAAGATAAAGATGACTTTAAAACCACAAAAAATGGGAACTTTTCCCTGTTATGGCTGTAGCCATTGTGGTAATGTACTGAAAGGTCCCCATTTGTACCATCCTTTGAAAGGCACACAGATCCCAATCAAGGGTTTTTATACTTGTGAATCCACGTATGTAGTTTACAGCATAAAGTGCCCATGTGGGAAAACTTATGTAGGAAAAACTATTTGCAGTGTTAGAAACAGATTACATAAGTCTGCAATTAGGAATAAGTTGAACCAACCTGTTGACAGGCATTTTAATGACAGTGGTCACACCATTAGTCAATTACGATTTCAAGTTTTAGACTCGGTATAAAAATGAGATGTGGGGGAAACTGTTATAGGGAGCTATTGCGAAGAGAAGCTCAATGGATACACAAATTAGGAACTATGTCCCCGCATGTTCTCAATCATGAATACCATCTATATCCATTTCTAGTTAAGTAATGTTTTTAATTTCTATATTGGTTTTATGTTTTATAGGTTAGCACAGAAACAATTTATCTGCAAGAATATATGATAATATTTTTTGGACATGTGGATACCCAGATAAGTGGTTGTTATAACCATGTTACAGAGTGTAATAATGCATATTATGTTATAGTCTATATTTGATGTTCTGGGATCTCAATGTCATATATTGTAAACATATATACGTGTTATGCTATATTTGGACTTTAAATTTTAGAAAATTAAATAATAAAACCTTTGATGACAGCTAGGGGTCAGTATTCCCCATGCTATATAAGGTCATGTGCCTCAATGGTGTGTTTTATGATTGATAAAGAGTGGAGTGCACCTCGAAACGTTGCATGCTTATGCTGCCCCAAGATGGAATAAATAAAGGCGAATTTTAATTAAGAACTTGGAGTGCTGTCTGTGGAGAGAAATGCTTCCTGCTTTTTCTGACTGTGCCTGTCTGCACGCAAGGAGATTGCGCTGATAACAATCAGTAACAATCGCTTTTCTGATGGTGGCAGTCCTAGCATTGCAGCGAGCGCAATCATAGTCTCATAAGTAAATAGCAAATATACAGTATGTAGTACAGAGTTACACAAGAAATGCTATTTTTATTTGGTTTCTATTATACTACGCTTATGGTGTTTGGCACTGTCTAGAGCATCCAGAACAGCTTTAGGTAACACTGGCCAATATTTTCATCTGGAATGCAAATGGAGGTTTAACCTTTTAAATGCCACAGATCGTAGAATCTACGTTCTGTGGCAAAGGTACTTGAAATGCCACAGAACGTAGATTCTACGTTCTGCAGCATTTCCCTCCCTGCAGAAAGCGGTGCGCATTTAAAAGCTGCGCACCGCTTCTGTTCCGTGCAGAACCCCCTAGGCAACGAGCAAAGAAGGTCATACTTACCGATCCGGTAAGCGATCGGTTTTGGGCAGCCAATAGGAGCAGTGGAGACGCAAGGAGCACAGTGATGACGTCTCCACTGCTCCCCCCATAAATTACACCCGGAAAACGCCGCCCCTTCCACTCCTGCTGCGCATCTGCTACAGTTGGAGCCCCCCTGCTGCCATTCTGCTGGTTTCCTGCCGAGTTGGTCGCTTTGATTGCCTGGATTCGACTGAGTGTGCTCAACTACACCTCTCTACACCCTTTGTTTCTGTTTATTTCTGTTTATAACTGTCTAAAAAAATTTTTTTTCTTTTTTTTTTCTTCTCTCTTTGGCCTTAGTACACTTTTGCACTAAAACACAATTACAGGCAACTTTGCCAAGCACACACTCACACTCACACTTACTCTTACTTTTTTCTCTATACTTTTTTTCTTTTCTTTTTTTTCTTTGCTTTCTTTAGTAGTTTAGTAGTCTTTATTTGTTGTTCAAACTTTATTTCTGATCTTGTATTACAATTATTTGATTGCTTTTTACTGTTTTTTGCCATTTTATCATTGGTTTGTGTTTTTTATTGCTCTTATTGGTTTATTTCCCCTTTGCATTGTTCTTTACTGCTGGTTTAGTTCCCCTTTGCATTGTTCTTTACTGCTGGTTTCCCTTTGCCGTAATACTGGTGGATCTATAGTTCAGACTACCGATTTCACCCCAAAAACTTAATTTTTATTGCTTTTGGTAATTTTATTAGTTTATTCTTTGCATTGTTCTTTACTGCTGGTTTCCCCTTTGCATTGTCCTTTACTGCTGATTTAGTTCCCTAGAAAAGTTTCCCTTTGCAGTGACGCTGGTGGATCTATAGTCCAGACCACTGATTTCACTCCAATAACTGTTCATTTTCATTGCTTTTGGTGATTTTTTTAGTTTATTCTTTGCATTGTTCTTTACTGCTGGTTTCCCCTTTGCATTGTCCTTTACTGCTGATTTAGTTCCCTAGAAAAGTTTCCCTTTGCAGTGACGCTGGTGGATCTATAGTTCTGACCACCAGTTTCACTCCAATAACAGTAATTGCTGCATCTTGTTGATTATATTCAGTTTTTCCCTTGCATTTTTTACTACTTGCTTAGCTCCCCAAAAAAGGTTTCCTTTGCAGGGACACTAGTGCATCTAGGACCCTTGACCACTGATTTCAGTGCAATCGTTGTTGTTTTATTGCTTTGGGTAGTGTTATTGCATTTTAGTGATTGTATTCAAGAGTTTTCTTTGCACTGTTCTTTATTGCTTGTTTAGTGCCCCTAAAAAACGTTCCCTTTGCTGTGACTTAGTTTTAGTGGTCTTATTCTGCTTGATTCAGCTGATTGTCCCAGAAATTTGCTGGCTTGTGTTTTTTTTTTGTTCTGGTGGTTTATATTGGCAGGGGTTAATTCTTGGTCATCTTGCTGGCTGGGTTTTTTTTTTTTATTCTGGTTGTTTATATTAGCAGGGGTTAATTCTTGGTCATCTTGCTGGCTTGGTTTTTTTTTGTTCTGGTTGTTTATATTGGGAGGGGTTAACTTTTGGTCATCTTGCTAGCTTGTGTTTTTTTTTTTTTTTGTTCTGTTTGTTTGTATTAGCAGTGCTTGGTCATATTTTGCTGGCTTTTTATTATTCTCATATTTCAAGTAGGAGCTGTCTTGCTTTCTCATTTGTTTGACTGCCTATTGTTTCATAGCTTTGCAATTGTCTGTATATTTCTGGCACAATGGCCAAACGGTTTTATACCGCTGAGGAAGCGGCTAGGTTTTGCATGGACTCCAGCTCAGAGGAATTCAGCGATTCAGATTCTGAGTATGTCCCATCTGATGCCTCTACTGAGGAATCAGAGGTTGGTGATAGCAGCACTATTAGCGCAGAGGCTAGTAGTGGCGGCACGCTTACTGCTGAAGAGTCAGAGGATGGTGCCAGTGTGCCAGATGCACCCATGGAGGTTGAAGAGGGTGAGGGTAGTGGTGATGCAGCAGTTGGAGCGCCTGTGTGGGGGCCTCCCTGTAATTATGCCCCAGAAATTCCCCCATTCACTGCAGTCGCGGGCATCAAGGTGGACACCACTAACTTTCAAATCATAGATTTCTTCAATCAATTTATTACAGAGGCCATCCTACAGGACATGGTCCATTTTACAAATTTATACGCTGAGCAGTATCTTGCCAGCCACCCTTTACCAGGGTATTCAAGAGCCCATGCGTGGTATCCCACTAATGTCGGTGAAATCAAAAGATTCCTGGCACTCACATTGGCAATGGGACTCGTAGAACGTAACACCTTAGCCTCATACTGGGATACCACTACAGTCCTTTCCATCCCTCTTTTTTCAGCCGTTATGCCAAGAAAACGTTACCAAATTTTACTGCGGTTTCTTCATTTTAACGACAACGCAGCGGCTGTTCCCCCTAATGAGCCCGGTCACGACAGGCTTTACAAATTGAGGCCCCTTATAGATAGCCTGTCTCAGCGCTTTGCAGAGGTCTACACCCCCTCCCAAAATATTTGTGTGGACGAGTCCCTTTTGCTCTTCAAAGGGCGCCTAAGATTTCGCCAATACATCCCTAGTAAGCGGGCTCGCTATGGGATGAAATTTTACAAACTCTGCGAAAGCAGCACGGGCTATACTAGTTTTTTCATGTTCTATGAAGGAAAGGACTCTAATTTGGACCCCCCCCGGTTGTCCCCTTGATTTGACTGCCAGTGGTAAAATTGTCTGGGAGCTCATAACTCCACTGTTGGGCCAAGGTTACCACTTATACGTGGATAACTTTTACACGAGCATCCTCTTATTTAGAACCCTTTATTGTTTGGACACCCTTGCCTGTGGCACCGTTAGGCAAAACCGCAAAGGACTGCCTAAGGAACTGGTGGACAAGAAATTGAAACGTGGAGAAGTAAATGCTCTAAGAACCGATGAGCTCCTGGCCCTAAAATTTGCAGACACAAAAAATGTTTTTATGCTTACTACTATCCACAATGAGAGTTTAGTTGTCCAACACAGACGTGGCAGGCCCGCAAAATCAAAGCCACTCTGTTGTAAAGAATATAGTAAGCATATGGGTGGCGTCGATAAAACAGACCAAATTCAAACTTACTATGACGCCACCAGAAAAACCAGGGCCTGGTACAAAAAAGCAGCAATTTACATGATTCAAATGGCCCTCTATAATTCTTATGTCGTTTACAAGGCAGCAGTACCAGGCCCCAAATTGTCTTATTACAATTTTCTGCTGCAACTGCTCCCTGCCCTTTTGTTTGGAGATGTACAGGAGGTTCCAGATGTGCCTGGCAATGACAATGTTGCCCGAATGGTGGGTAAGCATTTCATTGCCCAAATTCCACCAACACCTAATAAAAGATATGCCCAGAGAGCTTGTAAGGTTTGTCGTTCCAGGGGTGTTAGAAAAGATGTGCGGTATTTTTGTCCCAAGTGTCCTAGCAAGCCTGCTTTGTGTTTCCAACCCTGTTTTGAGGTGTACCATACTGTGGTGCACTTCGAGAGGACTTGAATTCTGTATTGTGTTGGTAGGTTAGGGCTCTCTGGGTTTGTTGGTGGTAAAAGGATTTAGTAAATCTGTATAGTAAGCTTGGCATTCTCTGTTTAGGTGGTTAGGTGTGCTGGCAAAGTGATGCACTTTTTTTTTTGTGTTTTGTGCAGTGGTTTTTCAGATTCATGCACTTTTTTTTTGTGTTTTGTGCAGTGGTTTTTCAGATTCAAGCCCCCCATTGAGATCTAACATTTCACGCTCTAGGTTTTTGTGCACACACTAGCAGTAATTGGTTAGGTGTGCTGTCAAAGTGAAGCTTTTTTTGTGCTGTCAAAGTGAAGCGTTTTTTGTGCAGTGGTTTTTTAGATTCAAGCCCCCAATTGAGATCATTTTGGCAGGTCCCTTCTTCATTTATAAATAGGTTATAGATATTGGTAATGAAAAAAAAAGTTTGACAAGATAAAAGTTGGCAGTTTTTTTCTGTATAGTAATGATCTTTGATTTATGGTGTAGGATTTGGCACAGGGTGTGCAATTTTTTGTGCTGTGTAGCAGTAAAAACAGTTGTGTGTATATAGGTTTGTTATTAGTCTATGCATTCAGCTTTTGTGTTGAGCTACGGTGCTTTAGGCCAGTTGTAGTGTTATGGATAGCATTTGTATTGCGCTGGTGCCATAGCGAACTGAGGTGCTCGTTGGTCGAGAGGGCGCACGATAGAACTTGTGGTGCGTGATGAATACGTGGGATGATGTGCATCTCTAATGCTGATGCCACATGTCTTTTTTTTACTGGCACCTCAAAAGCTCATCTATCAGCGCAGTTATCTATAGTTTTGTCTGTATTTCTGGGCAGCATTTGCATTTGTTTTTGTAGATTTAGGCATCTCTGGATTTGTGGGTAGTATGTCTTCAGTTTTCTTGAATAGCAAAGGTTTTTGAGCACAGGGTGATCGAAACACTATGGTCTATCGTTTAGATTTGTTCTTAGTGTATGCATTCAGCATATTTTTCCTGATAAGTTGTGGTTGGAATAATCCATTTTTTTTGTACTTATAGCACAAAGTGAATATATATGCAGTGTTTAGGTTAGACTAAGTTGCAGTGCTCTCTGAATACTAAGGACTGGGACACACTGGGCGATTTGGGGAGATTTAGTCGCCTGGCGACTAATCGCCGCGACTTTTCTCCCCGAATGCCTCCCGTCGCTCTGCGCCTGGCTAAAATGAAAAATCGCCTGCGCTAATCACACGCGGCGATTCGTTTTCCGAAGTCGCCCGAAGTTTCCTGAGGCAACTTCGGGGGACTTCGGAAAACGAATCGCCGCGTGTGATTAGCGCAGGCGATTTTTCATTTTAGCCAGACGCAGAGCGAGGGGAGGCATTTGGGGAGAAAAGTCACGGCGATTAGTCGCCAGGCGACTAAATCTCCCCAAATCGCCCAGTGTGTCCCAGCCCTAATAGCACTTTGCCATACCTGTTACCAGTGGGGCACCAGCTTTCTACAAACTTCTACTGCTGGGCATAATTTTATCTCCGCTGCTAATGCCCCAATCCATATTGTTGCCACCTAAATTCCTAAACTTCTTAGGACACTTGCATAATTTATGGGCCAAATTTACTATGGATTTTGTTGGTAAATATATCTGCAAATGTGGTACAGATTTTGTCATTGCTGAAATAGTGTAGGAAGAAGCAAACAAATTGGTATTGTAACACCACAGGACAGATGAAACTCAAAGACGCTCCACTGAATCCAAAATGGTGAGTGAAATATGTTTTGGGGTTAATATGGGGTAGTAGCAACCATATACAGATCCACAGAGTAGCCCCAAAATTCTCTAGGAGAATTCTTGGGGATAAATCTAACTTTGTACATTGTATTTTCCTTTATTTCAGACCAAAGCACAGAGTTTTACAATGGAATGCAACCACAATTCTCCACATAGTAAAGCAAGAATGGCATCTCTGAATAGTTGAAGGTGTTTATTTTCAAGAAATGTATAGTTTTTGGGGGTTATTTCATTGGTAAGGGACAGTTTAGGATGAAATATGGATACTTGCACATAAATTCACAGAACCAATATTAGACATTGTGCCTGTTTTGGGGTGTTTGGTGGCTGCGTATCTATGTCTATTTATACATATGGGGTATCATTTTATTCAGGGGAACGTGCAGATTGTTATTGAGCAGGTTTTTCTCAGTTGCCATGGAAACTTAGAGAAAAATATAACTTTTTATATCTTTTTTTCCTTTATTTCAGACCAAATTGCTGACTTCTATGAATGACTGCAGCCACAATTCTCTGTGTAGAAAAGCGAGAATGGCATCTTTGAATAGCTGAAGAAGTGTACTTTTCGGATATATATGGTTTATGGGGGTTATTTTACAGGTAAGGGGCAGTTTATGATGAAAAAACTTGAGAACTGTACATAAATTCGCAGCCCCAATATTACGCATTGTGCCTGTTTTGGGGTGTTTTGGGGCTGTGTCTCTATGTGTATCCATACATATGGGGTATTGTTCTATTCAGGGGAACTTGCAGATTGTTGTTGAGCAGGTTTTTGTTAGTTGCCATGGAAACTTTGGGAGAAATCTAACTTTGGAACTCTTTTTTCCTTTATTTCAGACCAAATCGCTGATTTCTAAGAATGACTGTGACCACAATTCTCCGTGTAGAAAAGCAAGAATGGCATCTTTGAATAGCTGAAGAAGTGTACTTTTCGGACATATAAGGTTTGTGGGGGTTATTTCACAGTTTAGGGGGTGTTTAGACTGAAAAACTGCAAGTAGTACACATAGAGCGCAGCCCCCAGATTTTCAACTGCAATTGCCCTTATGTGTTGCTCCTGTTTTGGGGTGTTTGGTGACTGCGTCTCTATGTGTATCCATACATATGGGGTATTGTTCTATTCAGGGGAACTTGCAGATTGTTGTTGAGCAGGTTTTTGTTAGTTGCCATGGAAACTTTGGGAGAAATCTAACTTTGGAACTCTTTTTTCCTTTTTTTTAGACCAAATTGCTGACTTCTAAGAATGACTGCGGCCACAATTCTCCGTGTAGAAAAGCAAGAATGGCATCTTTGAATAGCTGAAGAAGTGTACTTTTCGGGCATATAAGGTTTGTGGGGGTTATTTCACAGTTTGGGGGGTGTTTAGACTGAAAAACTGCAAGTAGTACACATAGAGCGCAGCCCCCAGATTTTCAACTGCAATTGCCCTTATGCGTTGCTCCTGTTTTGGGGTGTTTGGTGGCTGCGTCTCTATGTGTATCCATACATATGGGGTATTGTTCTATTCAGGGGAACTTGCAGATTGTTGTTGAGCAGGTTTTTGTTAGTTGCCATGGAAACTTTTGGAGAAATCTAACTTTGGAACTCTTTTTTCCTTTATTTCAGACCAAATCGCTGACTTCTAAGAATGACTGCGGCCACAATTCTCCGTGTAGCAAAGCAAGAATGGCATCTTTGAATAGCTGAAGAAGTGTACTTTTCGGGCATATAAGGTTTGTGGAGGTTATTTTACAGTTTGGGGGGTGTTTAGACTGAAAAACTGCAAGTAGTACACATAGAGCGCAGCCCCCAGATTTTCAACTGCAATTGCCCTTATGCGTTGCTCCTGTTTTGGGGTGTTTGGTGGCTGCGTCTCTATGTGTATCCATACATATGGGGTATCGTTTTGTTCAGGAGAAGTTTGTCTTTCAAATTGTCTGTAATTATAGCATTTATAACGGTGTTATTTTGTCAGATTTACATTTATTCCTGCGTCTAAGTTAGCATTTTAGAAAAAAACTAAAAATGCAACAAAAAAGCTCTAAATATCACAACGCACTGGTAAAATGTATTTGAATTTTGAGTGAAAACTACAGCACCCCTAGAAACCTGAAGGTCTGTAGTTTCTAAAAATACCAAACTTGAAGGGATAATTAAGATTTACATATAAGTTATGCTGCATCAACTTTCACGTGTGCTTATCCAATTTGTTCTGGTGTAAAATTCTACAAAATGCTGTTTTAGTTTGGGGGTTACTCCTGGAAAAAAAAGTGGGTTACTGATACATATTGGGTATCGTTGGACTTGGCAGGATTAAAAAAAAAATTCATGTAAAATTAACTTTTCTGTGGAAAAAAAACTCAAGATATACATAATTTTTTAACAATTTTATTTTTTTTTACATATTTCACCCAAAATTCACATTAAATCCCCAGAAAAGTCGCAAAATTCCGCTTGCACGTCAAAGCCCATTTTAAAACGAAAAAAACAATATATCATTTTCCTAGTTTCATGGAGGTTTTTCTACAATAAAACCTTGTTAAACTGAACAAG
The DNA here is from genome assembly GCA_038501925.1 of Xenopus petersii. Taxonomy (NCBI): domain Eukaryota; kingdom Metazoa; phylum Chordata; class Amphibia; order Anura; family Pipidae; genus Xenopus; species Xenopus petersii. The sequence continues at coordinate 38,204,257 of CM076685.1, forward strand.
TGCAAAATGCTTAAAAACGGCTGGCATTTCGCGTAACCAAAATGGGAAATTCTGCTGGCACTTAAAGGGTTAAATGATCCTTTATTAATATGATGCTATATCAAGAGATATTTTGTAAATGATGGTATTAAGTGTACCATTGTTCCAGATTCTACCATAAGGGCTCATTAATGCTAAGGTCTATTGACTTGTATATTCATTGCATGGTTTTATATGTTTGTAGTTACTTGCATCAAAGCTTAGCCACCAATTATGCCCTGTGAATATAAGTTCTGAAATTCTGAAACATTCTATTACCATCAGCAGGGCTTTGTATTTATTTTTTAAATTACATTTTCAGAGGATAAGATTAGATCTAACCAATACATGTATCACAAATAGTAAGCTTTTTTTTTTTTTGCTAAAACCCAAACCAGTCTTGGACCCTGCGTCTGTTCTTAACAGGATTAATGATCAGAAAAAGGCATTTTAAGAAGTGATATGTGCTAGCCTCTTCTTATAAGCAAAGGTTTATGCAAAATTAGGTTTAAAATGAAGAGTTCTCAGTATAAAAGTAATAACAGTACATTGTCATAAGGACACTATCACACATTGTTCTGTCTGTGCACCATTTGTAATGTTTCAAATAAAAGTATAATAAGTGTGTTCTCACAACAGGAGGCAGAGAAAATATTCTTCATGTGTTTCAGATAACATCAGCAGGAGTTCATTGTGATTGTTTCATCCAGCACTAAAACTTATCATAGACACATAATTGTTTCTTGTGTGTTTTGCTATTGCACTAGTTCTTAGAAAAAGTAGAACACTCATAATGCAGTGTGCTGGGTAGTTAAAATGATGTTATTTTTTAGGTCCACATCTGCTGCCTTTATTGACACAGCATGCAGTAGGAACACTGGATTTATCTTAGGTCTCAGATATCAGTGTCCAGTAAACAGAAGTTTGAAAACTGACTTACTTGGTTGGTTTGTCTGCAATTTTTTATGGAATTGGAAAGTCCCCCTGCCTTGTACCGGACCTGCTCTTCCTATGAAATGGTATTTGTCACATCAGCCATTTAAATGAACACCACAATATAAATATGTATATATTTATGGTAGTAGCCATCATGCTAATCAAAGAGTGACCCCTTTTGGTCAAATATTTATAGAAAATGCAGGAATGCTGGATTTGACTGATTAAAGTATAACATTGGAACAAAAAATGCAAAACCCCTTTAGAATGAAAAGTATAAAAATGTAAATAACAAGCGTCATACAATATCATTCATAATTTTCTCTGTTCACAAGTATGTGCTTATTTTACTGAGACTTTCATTACATTATGGGAATAGTTTTGAAATGTTAAGAAGCTTATGGTGGGATGGATGTAGATTCTGCATATTTTACCATAAATGTATAAATGTCATCATGTTAGTTTTGTCTGCAAGAGGAAAAGTGTCTCTTATAAAAACTGTATCTGAGATGAAATGATTTGCTAGAACTGAAGAACAGATTTAGCAAAAAGCTCTGCAGTCAGTGGGCTGAATTCTGAGATGCCGTCACTGGGGCATAGATATAAAACACATGTAACCAATAACAGTTTGAGTTGAATACAAAGGCTGACAAACACTACAATGACAAGTTTTCTCTTGCTGGAACTGGGTGACTTATTGGTGAGTTGAAAATATCACTCAGTGGTGCTGGGATAAAAAATATTTGAATCCAAGAAAAAAAATGTCAGAACAGCTTCAATGAGATGTGGCTTATATTAAAACTTAGAAGGATTTTTAATAAACACCACATTCCTATCTGCTTTAAACCCAGCAACATACTGAGGCAGCAACTAGTTCACCCGAAAGACCGCATCCCAAAGCACAAGAAGAGTAACATTGTGTATGCAGTGCAGTGCATTTGTATGTGGGGGAAACGCAACAACAGTTACACCAGTGTATGGCACAGCACAGAAGAGCCAGCTCCTCTGAAGACTGCCAAGTCCAGATTCTAGACTGGGAGAGCGACTGATTTAAAAGAAGTTTTAAAGATGCCATATATGTAAAAACTGAAAAACCAAGTCTGAATTGAGGTGGGGGTGCGACATCTATTGTCTGCCACATACAATGCTGTTTTGACACCTCTCCCTGGAAGGTTTAATAACACATACAAGATTATCTTGCTTATCTTGCTTGTACAATCAACACCTAACTTGATGACATCATTGTGGATTATGGTAAACAGATTATGCTGATTGGAGCAACATTGCAGAGGATATATATTCTCGAAGGAAGATTTACAAATTACTCTGAATTGAGAAAGCCAGTTAGATGACTGGTGAAATGTCTTCAAGGGAAAAAAAAACCAACATCAGCAAGTTCAGTTGATTTGACTTATTTCTATAGATATTGAGAATTTTGTTCCAGTTCGCAGTCAATACAATATAAACTTACTGAAAAAGTTGTTGGGGGTCAGTGTGGCCACTGTGCAAGGTCGTTGTGCTTGAAAATAGCTTTGACATTTAAACCCGCAATTTGTGGAAACTGTTTTATGAATATTTTCTCTGCCCTGCAAAGCTGTGCAGTGTCCACATAAATATTGCAATCTGCAATTACGTCGTTTTTAAAAAGTTCTTATGGACATTAGCAGCATGAATATACATTTCCAATTCTGTTTGCACATTAAATACACCACCCTTATCCATCTTAATAAATGCAACCATGTGCTGGGCAAATATTGACACCATTAAGCACGTTTTAAAGGAAAACTATACCCCCCGAACAATGTAGGTCTCTGTAAAAATATAATGCATAAAAAAGTTTATATGTAAAACCCTGCTTCATGCAAATAAACCATTTTCGCAGTATATGTTATCTGTAATCCTATATAGAAAATTGCATTTTAAAACATAAAGGCTGCCCCCAGGGACGCAGCACACAAACAAACAAAAAAAACCATACATGAGCCAATTAATGGTCAGAGTTCTGTCTTTTGTTCCACACTTCTTCCTGTTCCAGCTGTAGTATTTCTGGTCAGGTGATCTCTGAGGCAACTCAGAGACCATCACTAAATGGTGGTTTAAGGCAAGAGATGTAAAAGGGCAAAAAAATGTACTACAATGTATATACCAGATTGGTAGGATTCTTTAATATTCCACATAATTAATATAAACTGTCTGCTGTTTACGTATTAAATTTGGGGGTATAGTTTTTCTTTAAAAGTGTGCAATGTTCAATTAAAATTCATAATGCAAAATGGAAGATTATTACTTTGTAAAATGTAAATTTTTGTTTTTGTTTTTCCCTTTGCAATTTTTATTACATTTCCCCCTTAATGGCCCATTATGGAAAAACCCTAAATTGTCCCCAGCAACCTAAAGAAATAAAGACTTAGAAAATAATATATAACGTAAGCTTAAATTCTATTGCTACATTTTACAAAGTTGGCAGTTAATATGCCTTTCTCTCAAATCCAGTATGATAATGTAAAGGAGGATACAAGTGTTGAAACAATAGATGCTGTTTAAAGGAATTGTAACTCCAATAAATAAAAACATTTTAAAGTAATTAAAATATAAGGCATTGTTGTCCTGTATTGTAAAAGTTATGTTTTGCTTTAGAAAGACTACTATAATTTAAATAAATAGGCGGCAGCCATTTAGGCTGAAAAAGGAGAAAACACACAGGTTACTTAGCAGACAACAAATAAGCTTTTTAATATAACTATACAATGGTATTCTGCAGAATCCATCTGTTATCTGCTATGTACCCTGAGCCTTGAATGACTGTCTGCATGTCTACACAGCACCTTGTTTCTATAAACTATAGCAGTGTTTCTGAAGGAAACACACCAGTTTTACCAGTGCAGGGAAACAGTACATAATATTTTAATTACTTTAAGGCACTTTCATTTTTTTGTCATTTTTTTGTCTTACTGTTGTGTGGTACTGTGTTCCTTTAACCTGATGTACTACTCTTGTAAATCAAACATCACATATATGTGTACCCATATATGTTATTGTTGCTCTTTGTTTTAGATGCTTCAGTTTATATAAAGAAATAATGTTCTTTTTATTTTTCTTTCTCTGCTGGAAATTATCCAGCTTTGTTTCATAACTTTGCAAAACCAGATAAAATGTGTTTTAAAATAAAAAAATATATAGTTTATATAGTATAGCTAAAAATAGTTTCCTTTCCTAAGAAACGTACGTAAATGTCTAGAACAAAGACACATGGTATGCAGGATAAGAATTTCATAATTGTTTTTCATTTTTAGTGCAGCAGAAAAACGTAACAAAATAATCAGCTTTATTGTTAAGTGTTTGTATGTACTCTTCACTTTTGGATTATTCCTCTCCATCCTGCGCTTTGTCTTTCATAAGCAGCTGTTCCATATCTGTAAACTGAATGTACAAATATTGAAACCTTCCTCCCTCTCAGAAGCGCAGTGAAGAGGGGGCGAGTCAAATTACTTTCATGCATGCTGATCCTCTTCATTCTGCTGTATTGTCAGTACAGTGCTTCAGTATAATAAGGGAGCTCATCTAATCTGCATAACAAACTAACACTGGCTTCTTAAATTGAGAAAGGAGGAAAGAAAGGAGCTTGTGTCTCTTTTCAACCTCACCTACTAAGTAAGCATACATAAGTTAAATTAGTGGCCATTAGTAAATGCAAGAGCTATGTTCAAAGTGCAATTTTATGTGCACATTTCCATAGTTTTTACCCATAATGCAAGTTGTCTTCCCATAATTCCAGTGGAATCACAGGTGTGATTTGTTAGCGCAAAAACTTTACCAAGGCCATTGTGAACATTAATTTCCAAAAAGTGTTACCAATCGTATCTCAGAAGGAAATGGGGAAACAAGAATAAGATGGCGTTCCTGGCCATCATCAGAGCTGAATCAAGTTCATGTTTGAATTTGTTAGTGGGATACAGATTTCAGAGAAAACTCAAACTTAAAGAACACTTTAAAAACACAACAGACCTTCCTATCCCTAGGTTTCGGGCTAAAAGCAATTTTGAACCCCCCAATCCCCCGCCAGTCATTAAAACTTTTGGCAACATCCTCAGTAGAGAGATCAACAGCATGAAACAGGACTCTAGGCCTCGCCACAACCTAAACTCGCAAGAAAGACGGACAATTAGGACACTCAAAGACGATAAAGAGCTTGTCATAAGACCAGCCGATAAGGGTGGAGCTATCGTCCTCTTAGACTATGCCTACTATCGAACAGAAATCCTGGGTCAACTCTCTGATACTGCTACATATCGATTACTTCCTGGCGATCCCACTAACAAATTCAAACATGAACTTGATTCAGCTCTGATGATGGCCAGGAACGCAGGGTGGCTTGACGTGAACACATTTAACTTTCTTGTGACACAATACCCCAGGACACCCATTTTATATACTTTACCTAAAGTGCACAAGTCGCTATCTGCTCCCCCGGGAAGACCGATCATTTCTGCGGTGGGTTCCCTGTACCAAACTGTCTCGACTTTTATTGATCATTACTTACAGCCCTTGGTGCATGCTATGTCCTCATACACACAGGATTCTGGACATGTCATTAGAAGACTGAAGGAGCTGCCACCCATTCCACAGAACAGCATATTGGTTACCATGGACGTTAAAAGCCTATATACGGTGATCCCCCACAATCAGGGGATACAAGCCTGCAGGAGAGCTCTGCAGGTCTCCCCTCCTGGCGATGTGCCTATTGAGTTCCTGATTCAACTCCTGGAGCTCAAGCTATCAAGGAACTTTTTCAGATTTGAACAGTCATTCTATCTACAATTGGCGGGCACGGCGATGGGCAGTGCACTGGCACCGTCCTATGCCAACATCTTCATGCTGGAATTTGAAACCATGAACATATTCCCCTACTGTGGCCATTCGATACTCACTTACTTTCGCTATATAGATGATCTGTTTTTGATTTGGACAGACACGGAAGAAGAGCTACATTCATTCCATCAGGCTTTGAACATGGGAGACAGTCCAATTAAACTTACCCTCAACTACAGCAAGTTGAATATTGATTTCCTGGACTTGAACATTTTCCTAGAGGGCTCGGGAGTTGGCACCAGACTCTTTAGAAAACCTACTGACCGCAATTCAATCCTACATGCAGCAAGCAACCATCCACCCAGCACTATCCAGGGGATCCCATACTCGCAATTTCTAAGGGTGATACGAAATAACAGCTCTAGGGAGACAGCCGAAACGCAACTTCGCGAAATGTTTGACAGATTCCTTAATAGAAGATACCCACATGATTCTCTCTACAAACAACTAGAAAGGGCTCTCCACCATACTCAAGCAGAACTCCTGCAGACAATCCCTAAGGATAAGGAAGGGTCTAAGAACACTCTGATTTTTACTACGACCTATTCCACAGCTTCCCGTCACATATCAGCCAGTATCAATAAACACTGGCCCATGCTGAGCTTGGACGATTCTTTAAGCCTACACTCCGCTAGGAGACCAATGATGGGCTACAGAAGAGGCAGAAATCTCAGAGACCTGCTGGTGAGAACCGACTTTAAGGGGATTACAACTACGGAATCCAGTTGGCTAGCCTCTCAGAGAAAATTAGGCTGTTACAAGTGCCCGGACTGTGTGACATGCCGGTGTTTGCTCACGGGGCATGACTTTCCCCACCCACACACGGGCAAAAGATTTAAAATCCTGCACAGACTGGGATGCTGCTCGTCCTATATTGTCTATATCATTACATGCCCCTGTGGGATGTATTATGTGGGCAAAACATGTACAACACTGAAGGAGCGGATTGGCAATCACCGCTCGTCTATTAGCAAAGCCTTGAAAGAAGGCAAAGCCTTGCAGCCAGTAGCTAAACATTTCCTGACCAAAGGGCACACTCTCCCTACCTTCAGGTGTATGGCGATTGACCACCAACCCCCCCTGGCTAGGGGTGGCAACAGGGACCAGGCATTACTCAGAAGAGAATTCAGGTGGATTCACAAATTGGATACGGTGGCCCCCCAAGGACTTAACGAATTATTGCCCTTGGGATGCTTTGTCTGAATCTTGTGATGTACTATACTCTGTGTTGTTGATTCATCACATCCCTGTTAATATATGTTTCAATTCTTATCTGGTTTGACATTTGTCACAGTTTTTATGCTGCAACATTTTTGCTTGGTATTCAGACCCATGACTCACTACACTCAATCATCGGCGCATCTGACTAACCTCTAGAAATCATTTAAAATGGAGCGGAAGGGTTGGCTCCTCCCACACGAGTAAGGGGATGGTCCTGATATGCGGGCTAACAGGCAAGGTGGTTTGGCGAACCAGTAGGCACAGGTGTCAGCACAGGGCTCAGTCTCCTCCATACCTACAGGCCTGGACCAATTGTAGAGATGTGCGCAGAACCGCACCTATGTGCGGCGCTGCCACTATACTACTGGGTCCCAGCCTTTTGAATTGATGAAGCCGTTGCACGTTGCTAGGAGAGAAGAGCTAAGCTACCTTTGGGCGTTCCTACTATGCGCAGCATTACGCACCGCCCCACTGATGCCTGAGTGGTGATAACCACACCCACCTCTGCAGGTCCATATATGGGTTGCACGACACGCCCCCATGCTCTCTGGGCTATACACGATATGACTTGGTTTCTTGTCAATTCTTTTGCGCGATCGATGTGAAAAGGTCTGCTATTTTACTCCACACCACTGTTTGTTTTTAATCTCCAAGTATTTTCCCCACACGGTTGGGGTCCCGTGGTGTCCTTCACGTTGTTTACTGTTGCCTAGCAACCCTGCTTGGCACCAAAATGTTGTTTTAAGTGTCTCACTGTGCACTGTGTTCTGTATTCCCTGAGGAAAGTTCCTGTGAGGAACTGAAACGTCGGATTTAATAAACCTACTCATTTTTTGACACTATATTCTGCCTGTTAAATCCTTGGAGTGCTGTCATCCTACACTTGCTACACATTCATCACTTGGACTAGCACCCAGGTTATTTCCACTTTATGGTGTGCGGATTATACGCATTTTTGTATATATATATATATATATATATATATATATATATATATATATATATATATATATATAGTGTAGCATTCTTTTTAAACAGATTCACGCTTCTGTGGAAATACATACACACATTATCAGTGCTGTAATATGCATCCAAAGTCTATAAATGTGGCTATTTCAGCACTGATAATGTGTGTATGTATTTGCACAGAAGCGTGAATCTGTTTAAAAAGAACGCTACCCTATATATTTTCTTGTTTCCCCATTTCCTTTTGAGGTACGATCGGTAACACTTTTTGGAACTTTATTTGAATTTGAATTTGAAGGTTGGAGAGAACCTACACATTACTGAACTGGGAACTACACTTGGTTTGGGACTTTGGTATATTTGACATTGTGAACATTAGCAACGGATTCCTTGCAAAGTTTGTGACATAATTTCTTTTGTGAACATGCGAAGAGTATGTAATGAAATTTTGCAATCCCAAAGCGTATTTTGCGACAAAATATTTAACGTAACTCCAGAGCAGGTGTTAATGCTAACCTTTGCTTAGCAATACTGAGCAATGTAATGTTTGCTAATAAATGATTTAATTTTGCAAACAGCGCTAAACATTTTTGCAAAAACGCCATTTTAAACATCTCTTGCAATCTTTAATTACATTACACCAATAGAGCCATAAAGGGTTAAGGCCTTGCCCAGGTAAGGTTAATTTAATTATGTTGGAATTAAGTATACAGTGCTAGTGGACAAAATATAAAAGGCAATCATTTTGCATCATGAATGCAATAACAAATACACTAAGTATAAAGTGTTTCGCAGCAGCATTGGAATTCCCACCTTTTCGATAAAAAAAAAGTTGCATTTCCTATATTTGTATCTTTGTTCCCTTTTAATAACATTGGTATCAAAAAATGTTTTTACTGGGATGGCTCAGTCCTGCAAAGAAGCAGCCAGCATTGCTTATGGTAAAATTATACTCCTATTTGTATTAAACAAGTCTTAAGCACTTGAGGTAGTGGGCCTTATTTAATCAGTGGGTCATATTTTTTGCACTTTGTACCCTGCCCTGGGCTCAATGCCCAAGGCAAGTCAGGGATCTTCGAAAGGCTCAAGAGCAATCATTGATTTGTGTAACCAAAGGGATAGCTCAACTTTAAATTAACTTTTAGTATGATGCAAACTGTGTATTCTTAGGCAATTTATCTAATTTATTTTTCAGTTATTTAGCTTTCTGTCCAGTTTAGTATTTCAGCAGCTATCTGACTGGCAGTGGTTTGAATGAGAGACTGTAATTTGAATAGGTGAGGGCCTGAATAAAAGAATACATCATAAAAAGTAACAATAACAATAAAATAGTTGCGCCAAAGAGCAATAGTTTGTTTGCGACCCCAATTTAAAAGCTGAAAAGAGGCAGAAAAGGAAGGCAAATAACTGAACCTTGATTAGGCAGTAATTCTGGGGTTTCCTTGGCATGTTGCCAATGTAGGAGCTATTCACACCTTTTACACAAAAATTGATATTGGTGCCACAACCATATTGACACTGCTGCTACTTATCCCCTGGTTTCTAAAGCCTAATCACCTGATTTGTAATTAGTCCTGATTGATCAAATGTGAAAAACTGTGCATGCAAATTTTGTGCAAAGTATGGGTGAACTTGAAAGCTGGATATGAATATTTAAATATTTTGCAATTTTCACATAAAGTCCATTAAAGTGACTTAGGGGCGAACAGAGCAAAGATCAGACAGAGCTTAGTTATTAAAACCACAGCATAAAATGCAGAAGATGCAAAAACTGAATTTTAAAGAGGAAAAAAACCAATAAAATAATAAGAAAAGACATGCAAAAAATTTAATAGTTCTGATAAGTAGAAGGCTGAGGATTGAAACGGTTTTTAGCATAATCTAATTTAAATTCAGAACATATTATATACTGTAGATTGTGAGAAGCAAAACAACCCACTTTCTGACCACCAATTTTTCTGCTCATTCTAAATTAAGGTTCTAATATGCTGGATAAGTTAATTCATATAGACATGCAATTTATCAGCACATTAAGTTGCAAATTAGTGAATATATTTATTGTCTCGGCACATGTGTAAAAAAATGCTGCTATTCCTTTATCTCAAGGTTTGTTAATAGGTAGCTGCCAAAATAATTTCTTTTTTTTACACAGGTTGTGAGTCAATAAATATTTATACATATTTCCAACCCAGTGTGCTACAGCATCTATGATGAATTATATATGGAAACCTTGTCAGGAAGGAACGAGGGGGATCATTGCATTCTATTGTGTAGATATACTGTATATCATATCATATAGACATGCAATGTAGTATTCTGTGGCTGTCCTTACTAGAGACAGCTTTGGCTGACATTTGCATTGTAAAGATTCTAATGCACTGATTTTCTTTGTACCAGTTCTGACCCTGCCTAATGCCATGTACTATCTATTGGCAAAGTAAAGTACATGCAAGAGAAGAACCAGACCCTATTTGTACAGGACAATAAATAACCTGGGAAGGATTTACAGGATCTCCGTGTTGATAATCTGGCCCATGGATGAAGGAAGAATCTATTCTCCAATGCAATAAACTATTGTATTATACTAAACTTAAATATTGGATGCAGTTCACTGTTATTCTCACCATATCCCCTTATTCCTATCAGGGTCAAAGTTTGTCTTAGAAGCAGTAGACAACATTAAGCTGATCAGTTCTGAAAGTTTTGTATCAGTTCTGATACAAAGTGCTATGTATCCCACAGTAAGTGAAACAATTATGGAATCCATTAACCTGGAAACCATTATCCAGAAAGCTGCAAATTATGTTAAGGGCATCTCATGTAAACGCAATTTTTATCAAATAATTAAACATTTTAAAAACATTTTAAAAAATTTTTTCTTTAACTCTATAAATATTTTCCTTTATCTCTATAATATTAAAACAGTTCCTTGTAATTAATCCTTATTTTGGCTCCTTATAGGCTCTATTGGAAATCAGTATACAAAGTTAAGAAGTGATTGTTTTTTTACTTTCATAAAATGTTCATGTAATGTTCATATTAATAAAAAAATACTATACCAATATATTGTAAGAACAGCAAGTATACTGAGTGCAAAAAAACCCTAAAATAAATATGTATATCTGTAAGACATCTGAATTACACGTGTCAAGCACAGCAGGATCATGCGTGTTGTTCAATCAAAGTAGAACCTTCAAGAAAGTAGTACTGGCTGTAGGCCATAAGCAGATCACCAACTGGGATAGCCAAGGTCTGTGCTGCAGTCAGCAGCCGACATAGGGAAAAGAAACATTGTTGGCAATGAGTCTTTAACCTGTGACCCTGAGAAGCTATATAAAACATTATACTCCTCAATCAGTATATACTGAGTGTTGGTCTCAGAGATGGTTACTGCCCAATAAAATATAGAAAACACAGAGCATCAAGAAAAAGCAATAAATCAATAAAATCTCACCTTTAATAGTCCATAGTAAAATGACTAGTCAAAATATGAGTAATGCAAATAGCATACAAAATTAATAAATAGATATACTGTAATACGTATTTAGTAGTCAGTATTTTAAATTTGTTTATGTTATTTTTTTATGCTATTTACATTACTCATATTTTGACTAGTCGTGGCAATTTTTGAAGAATTTTGGTTGTGTGTGTACTAAAGGGTTTTATATGAAATATGAAATGTGTTATGAAAAGGTGCCTGGTGAATTGAGGTGAACTTTGGTGGAGTTAGAAGAGGAGAATAAATATCCCCCTATTTTAAGATGAACCTGCGCAAATGCATCTGTGCTTGTGCAACTGTACGTACTGTATTATTGTAGTACTTAAAGGAACGGTAACACCAAAAATTTAAGGTGTCCTAAAGTAATGAAAATATAATGTAGTGTTGTACTTCAATGGTAAAACTGGTGTTTTAGCTTCAGAAACTCTACAATAGTTTATATAAACAAGCTGCTGTGTGGCCATGGGGAAAGCCATTCAAAGTTGAAAAAGGAGAAAAGGCACAGGTTACACAGCAGATAACAGAAATGCTCTTTATCATACAATGTGATTCTTTAGAACTTATCTGTTAACTACTGTTTATACTGTGCTTGAATGGCTGCCCTCTGAAGCTTGGTTATATACACTGTAGTTGTTTTTCTGAAGTAAACACACCGGTTTTGCCAGTGCAGAGCACCGGGTGTACATTATATTGTCTTTTCTGTAAAACAATTTAATTTTTTGGTGTTACTGTCCCTTTAAGTTTATTTGGTAGCATTTGTGTAGAACATACTTTTTTACCTATTGATTTAATTAAAGAAGATCTATGTTTTTTTGTTATACATTCAGCTAAACAGGGTTAATAGGAAAACTGAAGCCACTCGTTTAGTCCTTGAAAGGTAGATAACGAATATACAAACCCCTACCTTTACCTTTTTTTGTAAAACATTATGTAACTCAGGCAATAGGCAGAGCAGGCCCTAATCATTACACTCATGTTAAAGGCAGCATGCCAAGCTCCTATTCAATGTCCCAGTGCCCAACACATAACAGTTTATTTCTAAAAAAAGGTCAATGCTACTTAGGGGCCTATTTATTATGCTGTGCAAAACAAAATACTCTGAAAAAACTGTGTAAAAAGCTATATAACATGAATGTCAACCTCATAAAGGTGTGTGTTATTTTACACCATGCAAACTCCAGATTTCCCAGCGTTATTTTACACTGCTTCAGACCTTTGTAAGTTCCGCGAAAGTTATTTAAAAATAAGTATGTAAAAAATTAAGCCATTTTCCACTGTTTTTTTTCCACATTTTTCTACAATTTTAACTAATGAAATATAATTATAAACTGCAGAAAAGAGTATGTAATTTTGCCTTATACTGATCTAGGTCCCAGTATAATATCACTCTTTTACATTATGGTCATTAAGATTTAACCTTGAAACTAATATCCTAATTTATATTTGCCACGCCCTCTGTACAGAACACTTTGCAAAAAAGTCACAAACTGTATAGGCATTCTTCAATTATGTTTAATTAAGCAATATCGTCAAGTAAATGAGTAATTATTTGTTTAATTACAGTTTTGCATAATAATTAGTTTTGCATAATAATAGTTTTGAATAATAATTATTTCTAGGGATAAAAATCTTTAGACATTTTAGATAAAACATTAATACCTTTTTTGTAATTTTAGTTACAGATTAAGGCAGTCATGGGGGTTACAGTATTTATCAAAGTCCAATTTTTCCTGGTCGGACCTTTTTCAATACAAAAAAACTAACATTTTTTGGGGATTTATTTAAGTTTGATAGTGCTAAAAGTCATAATAAAAAAGTATTCATTCCTGCCAAACTGCCAAGTCAAAGGCAGATGTCCCATTGATATCCTGTGGTTAGTGGAAGTCCGAAAAAATTAGTATGATTTGGATGGGGGGAAAAGTGGAGTCGTTTTCTGAAAATTGTGAGAACTTTTCAGATTTTGATAAGTAACCCCCATAAAGTCTGCATGAAATTATACAAACAATACAATTATCATATGTATGTTTTTGATGTTAAATGGATAATATTAATATTTATAGTAACTGAAACATAAATTTTAAAATGTATATAGTGAATAAGTAAATTAAATAAAAAAATATTTTTCATCATTTAATTGGTTCAAAACCAATTGATCAAAATGTTTACGGTCTGTTGTTTAATAGGAATATTTAATAAAATATTAAACATTTTTCTTTTCAGAGTAAAATCTATTTACTGATAGCTGTAGAATGCAGTTTAGGATATTTTTGAAGTGTGACATTAAAGGGATACTGTCATGGAAGAACATGTTTTTTCCAAAACACATCAGTTAATAGTGCTGCTCCAGCAGTATTCTGCACTAAAATCCATTTCTCAAAACAACAAACAGATTTTTTTATATTCGATTTTGAAATCTGACATGGGGCTAGACATTTTGTCAGTTTCCCAGCTGCCCCAGTCATGTGACTTGTGCTTGCACTTTAGGAGAGAAATGCTTTCTGGCAGGCTGCTGTTTTTCCTTCTCAATGTAACTGAATGCGTCTCAGTGGGACATGGGTTTTTACTATTGAGTGCTGTTCTTAGATCTACCAGGCAGCTGTTATCTTGTGTTAGGGAGCTGCTATCTGGTTACCTTCCCATTGTTCTTTTCTTTGCCTGCTGGGGGGGGGAAAGGGAGGGGGGTGATATCACTCTAAAGCTGGCCATAGATGCAAAGATCCGATCGTACGAATCATCGTACGATCGGACTTTCCCATCTCCCGACCCGCCACTAACCATTCAGATCAAAGTCTTACCAGTCAGATTAGTAAAAGAACAGATCAGCAATGTTCTGCCCCTGACAGCAATCGTACGATATCTATGTCCAACCAAAGCTAGTGACAGTCTCCCACTGAAAATCGCACGATCGGCAATACACGCAGAGATATTATCGGCAGCCGACAGAAATTTTCTAACCTGTCCGATCGACCAAACGACCCATCTCCGCCGGACGAAAAATGTCGGGACTCTCCACACACGGTCCGAAAATCGTACGAATCCTCGATTCGTACGATCAGATCTTTACGTCTATGGCCAGCTTAACTTGCAGTACAGCAGTAAAGAGTGATTGAAGTTTATCAGAGCACAAGTCACATGACTTGGGGCAGCTGGGAAATTGAAGTTAATTGTATACATTTCAGTTTCATCATGTAGAAATAACGACACATTTTTATACAAAGTCCACCACATTTCAGAGCACCATAATGTTTGGGACAATTGCCTTCACAGATGTTTGTGATTACTCAGGTGTTTTGCATTGCTTCAATAATGCAGGGATAAGATACCTAGGCTTGTTTCTGCCATTTGAAGTCTGTAGTTGCCATTGTTCAACTTAAGGAGAAAAGTTGTGCCAAGGAAATTCAAGGCTAAAAAACAAGAGTAAGACCGTTAGAGAAATTGGTCAAACCTTGTGTCAGGATCTGCTGGGATTTGAACCTGGGACCTTTGGATATTTGTCTCGATACCTTAACCATTTGGCCAGATGAGCAGCCTGCAGAGCTGCTCACTATATGTCACCTGGCCTCTGCAGCCCCAGCCCAGCAACAGTCTGATTGGTTGTAGTCAGCCAATCAGGGCTGACTCTACCCTATTTAAGGCCAGCCCTCCAAACACTCCAGCATTGGTTCCCATCCTAGCAGTGCGTCATTGTCCCTAGCTACAGGTACCTATTCTAGCCTGCTTCATATTCTGCCTTGCCTTATCTTGTCTTGTCTGAACCCTTTCTTGTCTTGTCCTGCATGGCTCTGAACCCTGTCCTGCCTTGAGCTGCCTTGCCTTCCCATTCCAGTTCTGCTCCGGTCCTGCTTTAAACCTTGATCTTTCCTTCCTTTAACCTTGCTGTAATCCTTGCTATTATGAATCTTGCTCTTCTCCTTCTCCAAACCTGATCTTGCCTTGACCTTGTCTTTCTGGTCCCTGCTTCCTGTTCTGTTCCCTGTCTTTATATTCCCTCCTCGTGCTCTGCATATTGCCCTGCCTTCTCCAGTCCTCTTGCTATCCAGTCCTTACCTGCTATCTGCTCCAGTCTCCTCCCGCTATCCAGTACTCCTGTTCCCAATCTCAAGTCTGCTCCAGAGCTACGCCCTCACCATTCTGTTTTATACTTCTAGTCTGCTCCTGTCTCCTGATCTAAACCCACACTGTCCTGTCTTATGCTTCTAGTCTGCTCCTGTTTCCTCATCTACACCCACACTTTCCTGTCTTATACTTCTAGTCTGCTCCTGCCTCCTGATCTGATCTTATGCCCGCACTGTCCAATCTTAATCAAGTCTGTTCCAGTCCTGATCTTTGCCCACTCTGTCCTGTTCTGTTCTGCACTTGTTCAAGTCTGACTAATCGCCCTCTTCCATCTGTTCCTGCCTTCCCTTTACGTGTTCCCTAGGCACATACAGCTCCTGCCTCAAGGACTCATCCTTCCCTCATCAGCCTCCACAGCGCCCCCTACCTAATCCTTGACACCCTGGGATTACCAAAATCATCTGGAATATCTTTAATCATAGTCTAGAATATAATTAAGACGAGAGAATGTACTGGTAAGATCTGTAATCGCAAATGGACTGGTAAGCTGAATTGTTTGATTTAAAATTTTACATTGAAGGGTAAATCAAAGAAAATGTGTTTTTGTCCCAAACATTATGGAGGGCATTGTAAAAAAAATCCTAAACATGTATGTGTAGAAACAATGTAGGTAAACTAAAATTACATTATTTGCACTATACATGGTTCTCTATCCATAATTAAAGAGACGCAACCGTCTTAAAGTTTATTTTACATTTTCATTTTACAACTTTTGGAAATGCTTCTCTGCAGTTGTTTGAGAAACATCTGCTTTGCTGTTGTTTTGCAAGTGAATACTTCAAAGATATTGTTTTAAGGGCAGCATACATCTAAAGCATTTTTGTTACACTCCAAATTTGAAACACAATCCGTACTACCCCAAGCATTGCAGATAAAGGATCAGTGATCTTGTTAAGAGTATTGTGATTCTTAGTCTAGTAAGTAATATGGGAATTACAGAAGAACATCTCCCATTAAGTCCACTTTAAAGAAAGAAAAGTTTAGAAAATATTTTTTTCTCATTGTGTCCTTTTTATTTGTAATATAGTAATATTAACGCTGTACCTCATACTTGATCTTTAATCAGACTTAAGGTATGGTAGTCCAAATTATAGAAAGATCTAGTATTTTGGACCATAGATCCGAAATATTCCTGATAAATCCTATACCTGAAAGCTTGGGGCTGTGACCACCAGTCCATCAAACTTCAATTCCATCAAGTCCATCAAGTTCAACACCTCCAAATAAAACCCAGTATCCATACACACATCCTCCATACCCTCACATAAATTATATATACCCATATCTATACTAAATATAGAATTTACTTTCACAAAAGCCTTTGATACTATGTCTGTCCAAGAAATCATCCAAGCCACTCTTAAAAACATTTACAGAATCAGCCATTGCAACATCACCTGGCAGGACATTCTACAACCTCATTGTCCTCACTGTGAAGAACCACCTTTGTTGCTTCAAATGAAAGTTCTTTTCCTCTAGTCTGAAGGGGTGGCCTCTAATCCGGTGATCCATTTTTGTGTAAAAAGGTCCCCATCTATTTGTCTATAATGTCTTTTTATTTACTTGTAAAGTGGAATCATGTCCCCTAGCAAGCACCTTTTTTTTTTCCAGAGAAAACAACCCCAAGAAGACCAAGATTTAGCAGTTTTGTTAAAAATTACTTTTTTTTGTATTCAAGTTTTTCTTAAGAGTGCCAGAGACTGCTGGGAAAAAAGTGCTTGTGAAAAAAAGTAAATAGATTGTTCGCAGTCAAGTTTTATTTGCAAAATGATTAACATTTACTAAGAAATAAAACAGAGGTAGATAGGGTAGATAGCTAGAGTAAAGTTGCCTTCTTTTGGTTTTTGGTTGGACACTTGTATGTATGTATGTAAAAATGTAGGAAAATATAATTAATTTTTTTAGCTTATTATGAGAGCAGAAGGGTAGTACACTAAAGCCCTCTTACCTGTCTAGAAATTGTTTGTGAGAAAGTAGAGGGAGTGCGGTTTTGACATGATACTGGAAATATATCGGGTCAGATTGAATTCAATAAAAAACATCTCCTAATTCACCTCTATAAAATGATGGGTCTAGCAGATGATGTTGGAATGCTATGTTAAAATATAAAAATAGGTGATCACGGAAATGAAAATTGTATTTCTTTATTTTATCAGCTTCAGCATACTGAAATAAGAAACTTTCTAAGTACAATCAATTAAAATTCTGTACCGTTTCTGAAATAATTAAGTTTATCTTCACAATTCCTCTCACAGAATCCATCTCTCTTCATTCTGTCTTCATTCAGGAATTGGGAGTCAGATGAATGATCCAATATATCTTATGGGAGGGCTCCTTTTGCCTATAATATGTATTAGAGCTCTATTATAATCACCAGAATCACCATGTCTCTCTAAATGCAGAATTTTGCAAAACGCAGTTATTTTGCTAGATTTTGTTTGTACTGGAATCAGTTATTTGAACTCTAATACATCTGCTAGGAAAGGGAGCCCCCCCCCATAAGATATATTGGATCATTCAACTGCTGCAAAAAGTCAGAAGGAAGAGAAACAGATGCTGAAAGAGGAATAGTGAATATAACTTGATTATTTCAGAATTTTGAATTGATTGTATTTAGAAAGTTTCTTTCAGTATGAAGCTTATATTAAATTTTAATTTGCTCAATAGTTCCACTTTAATGTAAGTGGAGGTGGTACAATTAGTTTGCAGGCTACTTTTAGACTAAATACACCTTCCAAAATGAGAAAAAATAACAAAGCTTAGAGTAATTAAAGTTGCAAAGCTTTTGTTTGCTTCCCTCCTTATATCTGCTACTTTGCCCACAACTTATGTTGAATGTGTAAATTACAATATCTTTAAATATAATTACTAAAAAAATGCATTTTCCCCAATTAGACTCTGGATTGTGTTCTTCTTTGCTTTGTATCCCTAAAATGTCCCAAACAATAGAATTTAATGAATTTTAAACACAGATTAAAAAAGTGCATTATGAGTTGTAGTTAGGGTTGATCCCAATGTAATTAATAGGCAAAATGTCTTAAAATATAGAAAGGCCGGTATTTTTTTCAAAAAAAGGTGGCAACCCTAGTTGTAGTACTATAGGAACAGGAAAATATGCAGCACAAAAAGAACAGTTACAGTTACTTCTTAACAATCAGCAAGGGGAACTGTAGAATAGAAAGTTGTATATTGAAATAATATTGTGGCCAAGGTACCTGTGACTAGAGGATACCAATGTCCTCCTTACTACTAGTGCTAGTACTAGTGGAGTTGTCTGAAGATGAATTAGGCAATTTGACCTAACATATTATTTATATTATGCAGAAACAAGTCCCTATCATTAACTGTGCACCATGCTATGACTAGGAGATTTAATATAATAATAATATGTTTCCCATTGGTCTAGTAATCCATAGAAAAAGGGGAACTGTAGAATAGAAAGTTGTATATTGAAATAATATTTTGGCCAAGGTACCTGTGACTAGAGGATACCAATGTCCTCCTTACTGGCTGAGTACTAGTGGAGTTGTCTGAAGATGAATTAAACAATTTGACCTAACATATTATTTATATTGTGCAGAAACAAGTCCCTATCATTAACTGTGCACCATGCTATGAATAGGGGATTTAATATAATAATAATATGTTTCCCTTCGGTCTAGTAATCCAAAGAAATGCCTTAACAGACAAGTAACCCTTGCCTACTCGGTGGTTGCTATGAGTTACTAGAACTAGGTTCTTGTTTTAAACTATATTTTCTTTAAAACATTAAAACCAGGTATGCTTTCAAAACAAACAGTGCTCACATGTGTTTATAAGGATTACAAAACAATATTTTAATATACCAAAATGTATTTCTGGTTAAAAATAACCTGAAGCTACATCAGCTAGTTATATCAAGGATCTAGTTTTAGTCTACTTTAAGGTAAGCTGGATTTGTCAGAATTTTCTTTCCTGCGCAGCTTCTTATTCAGTTATTTGTGAATATGGATGTAAGTTACCCCCTTTGCCTCTAGAGATATTAAAAAGTTAGATGATGAAAGGGGACATCTTTACTAACAGCGTGTAGCCCTTCTGACAATGAAACTTTACATATACACACTTGCATCTAGGGATGTGGAGTCCATTGAGACACTCTTGTAATTGCTTTAATTACTGGTGATGTTGCAAAGACAGAAAATTCCATAATAAATATCACACTGACATTTCTTTCTTTAAATTAAATATCAGTATCCTGAAGAATGTTTGCTTGTTGGGAGGGCAAAGAAAATTGTGCTATTATATTCACATTCTTTCAGACCTATAAACCAACAGAAGCTGATGTAACATGAGGATTTACTACACTATATATACAGTATGTAGTTTATGTTCTATAAATAAAATATAAAGATATACTTTAAAGACACACCCCTTAACAATCTAGCTCCTGATTAGAGATCTGTCGCTACAGTAAGTGAGGGGTGCAGAGCTGGCAGGTGCAAGGTGATCCTGTTCTTATGTCCTGCTATAGTGCACTACATCCCCCTGTCTATCCTCTCTTCATGCTGAACTCAAGCAGCACTGTATTCATTGAGGGAATGCAGGTTTCTGTGCTCCATTTTGGATTTCAAAGACCAGCAGAAATCCACAAATGTAGAACTGGCTTCATGTTTCTGCAATTATTTGAAAGCATTAGATATAGTTTTCCTAGCAATGATTGTGTCAAGTTTGATTACAGTTAATATAATGTATCCAATAAAACACCATAATGTAAGCAAACAGCTTAAAAACCGCAAAATAACTCACTAGTAAGGAGCATTCTCATTGGTTACTTGTTTTGCACCTGTGATACATGTTTTGGTTGATTAGAAAACTAGAGGGCACAGTGAGATGCTTTTCTAGTGCATTTAGATCCCCTCAAATTTTTGTGGCAGGATCGTTAAGGAGAAGCCTGCATAATTGGTGACTGTCCTTATGTGACCTAATAAATATAAAAAAATAAGTTGTTCTGAAAAATAGTTGAAATGTGTTACTACTTAGTTACTTAAGGGGACAACACATGAGTAAATGATCTCTCTCTAATGCAGATCCTCGTTGTAATAATATGGAAGAACCATACATGTGCAGTACAGGGATACATAATCTGGAAACCCACTATCCATAAAACCGGATGGTCAGGTTCCCATAGGCTCCATTTCAATCAAATAATTGAAATATTAAAAACAATTCCCTGTCTTTCTGTAACAATACAATAGTGCCTTATACTTCATCTCAACTAAGGAACAAATATTTTTTATTGGAGGCAAAACAATGCTACTCGATTTAATTTATGATTGAATTATTTTTAGCTTGAGATCCAAATCATGGAAAGGTCCCTTATCTGGAAAATCCCAAGTTCCAAGCATTCTGGATAACAGGTCCCATACCTGTATTTTTCTAGAACTCATTCTCCCCACATTTCACCGATTCCTAATGCTTATGGAAAGGGCAGAATGTAATCATTTATATACAACAAAAACAGCTAAATTGCCCCATAATTTAATTGAGAAACACTGCATTTTCTGTTTGCTCACTTTATGATTACTCCATTTTTTCACACTTTTCCTCTACCTCTCTCTCTCTCTCGCTCTTTAAATATATATATATATATATATATATATATATATATATATATATATATATATATATATATATAGATGACAGATTGAATACATCTTTCATGACCATTACAATACTCACAAGCTGATAGCATTTTGTGTCCTTTCCAGATGGCACAAGTCAACTGAGCAGCCTTGGTGAATATTTCCAGACTCAAATCTCCATCTGGCTTCATGAAATACTTGCAAAGTATTTACAATAAATTATTCTTCTTTAATACAAACATTTTTCTCTTCATTCCATTTAGAATCCATCAATGCACTTAGAGGTAATGGAAAAGATATTAAACGAGGTAATGGTTGTGACATTGAAACCTGTACCATGTTTTAATTTATGACCATAAGTAGCAATATGTTGCTCTATATACTGACTTTTTCTGATCTGGTTCAAGAGTTTGTCATTTTAGGTATTTCTGTGCATTATTTTCACATTTTTAAAGGATTTTTTTAGAGGAACCATGTGGCTTTTGTACTGTCTATTTTAAAAAAGTTTTAATTTGATAAAGTGTATTAATAATTTAAAGATGTAGAAGATATATCTGTGTCTGTTTTTTGTTATCTTTCCTCAATTCCAACTCCCTAATAGCACACTTGCTTTAATAGCACATATATATATATATATATATATATATATATATATATATATATATATATATATATATATATAAAACAATGCATCTCTTGTGAGCAATATATTAAAGAGTGTTGAGACATTCATTGCAACATAATGTATCTGCATTAAATGTAAGGAATATTTTTGCCAAGATATTTCCACTGAAAATACAAGTGACCTTTCCTTTGTCAAAGGATGCAGAACAGCCATGTAATAGACTGTTGTTTATTGGTCTTCTTCAAGTAATACTGCCGTAGCCTGGTAATATTTACTTCAACAGCGGCATGCGTGGCTGGGCTCCTGTTCTGCTTATTTTCTCTGTCTGTCACTATGTTATGTTGTAAATTATTTCTGTTAATAGGAAGATGTAGCTGACCTTAAAGCCAAGATAAAACTTTAAAAGGTAAGGTAATTGACAAGATTACACATGCATTAAAGATACAGATAGACACATACAGTTCCATGCCAGGGAGAGATAAGTGATTATAGTGTGAGCTTAACCGTAACATCCCTATCACAGACAAACAGGAGCTTGTTTTCCTATTTCCAGTACATGGGCAAGATCAGATTAATACGAGCTGGGAAAAGCAAGTTTTAGAAAGGATGTTACAGTCTGCCAACTTAGACTTGAGATTGGATAAAGGCCAGTGCTGTCATAGCTGGACTGTAATCAGCCAGCTGTGGCATACCTTTTGC
Organism: Xenopus petersii; assembly: GCA_038501925.1. Lineage (NCBI taxonomy): Eukaryota > Metazoa > Chordata > Amphibia > Anura > Pipidae > Xenopus > Xenopus petersii. Next base: position 38,226,827 of record CM076685.1, read on the forward strand.
TATAGAAATATACTGACATCATCACATATCACAACACTCTTGTTTCCATTAGGGGGCTTTTCTTCATTAACATGGACTGATGACTTGTCACTTTACAGTACAGGGGTGAAGATAAATGGTTCATAAAGCAATAATATAAAAAAACTCTTTAAAAGCCATAAAAATATAAAGTCTCAATGGTCTTTGTCACTATGTAATAATACAGATCATAGATATGTCAGTGTCACTAAAGCAAAACATTTTGTCTTTTGAATAATTAAAGGACAAAGAGATTTATCAGAGGTGTAATGTTAGAAATTTGAGCCATAAGGCCATTGTATTAGAGCTTTCTGAAATTAAGTGCTTGGGAATATGGGACTTAGCTTGAACGAAGCAAAGAAAAAGTAGCAAAACAGCTGTTTGACATTTTTCATTAAAGTGATTCACTTGAGAAGACCATCAATGAAGTCAGGATAATACAGTTAGTAAACAGTCCCAGGCTTCTTTATGGATTGAATTGCCTTGGATGTTGCTAATTGTATGGTGGCAGCTATATTTGTAGCCGCAATATACAAGATAATTACACATAAAAGATCTAGCAAAATGCAAATTACAAGTATACTAGGTTTCTGCTGCAGTTTGCATCCAAAAAATAAATGTTTTATTTTCTTTGTTTGTTTTAATATTGCTTTCTCTGTTTCCTTTTTTTGCATTTATTATTACTAGCTAGTTAAAAGTACATATTACTGGTGCAATTATTTTCACTGAACAAGTGGAATCAAACTATGGAGTACATAATGGCTGTCACAATCAACACCCAAAATCCAGCACCAGTGCTAGGCTCCCTGGTTTTGGCCGCCTTTCACCTTGGGAGGAGCTCTCAGCTTATTGGATGCCGCCAGGTCTTAAGAGAGGAGCCAAGCAAAGGTTCTGAACGAGCAAAGGGGAACGGTTGGTAGCAAAGTTTTGGATGAAACATACAGTTCCAGGAGTAGACCAAGCATAGTCAGACAGGCCGGGGTCGGAATTCATGGCAGCCATCTTCCAGGTCTACAGTAATCTGAGAATGAGGCCTGCGCAGCAGAGCATGCACAGTTGGAGCAATTTCCCAGTTTGTGACACCTATGCATGTGCCAAAATGGACGGAAATTGCTGAAGCGCCGGAAGAAAAAACAGAGACCCAGAAGATGTCTGCCGTGAACTCTGATCCCTTAATCTTCACCGAGGGGTAAGTAAAAAGTTAGGGGCATTTGCCCGGAGTAGCAGCTAGGCTGGGATGGAGGAGGGAGGGGGTCTTAGTGGGGTGGGGAGTAGGGTTTTTTTAATAAGTGGTTTATTTCTCCTTATTTTTCACTGATAATAGTGAGCGCCACAATCACATGACAAGATCTGTTAATAAATTAAAATACTTATTAGCCAATAATGATAAAAGCAGGGTCAATATAACACAACAATGATAAAAAAAAACAAAGTAAATAAATACCTTTTTATATTTTAATTTTTCTGATCTATGGTTTATATTTTCTATCAGAGCATTGTTTCGGCATTGTATTGTATTTATTTTGCATTTTCTTTGTTAATAAAAATAAATTGTGTTTATTTATTATGTTTGTTTTTACAAATTTTCCATTATAGGGGTTAAAAAATTCCTCTTTGTCCTCACCCCTTTATTACAATGTGCTCTGCAGCCCATATGTCAACACGTGTCAAAAGAATGTGTTATAAAATACATTTTATATAGTATATGGACCCAAGTGAATGTAATATGAAGACGTGTATTAGTAATTAAATTCACAATATATTGAAACTGAGTTATTTTCTTTATTTTTCATTGTTTAAAATGTTTTATTTCTGTCTCATTAATTCAGTCTTTCTGTCCAGGATGTCATACATCTGACTGCCTTTCTGTACGGTTAGTATTTATTTATACCTTGAGATAGCCTATGTTTCCTCATCTGTTAAAGAGCATGTTATAATGAATGTCTGGAAGGTGAGAAAGAAGGCAACAGGATACATTTAATATTTAATAACACTACAAATCCAAGCCCAAGGCTTTCCCATTAATGCTTACCAAAAGAAAGCTTTAAAAACACAACATATATGCTATTTTCTAAAATTCTACAAGAAAGGATACCCTACAATATCCAGCTGTGAATGTAAAAATGTCAAAGTAACATTTAGTATAGTATCTGGGCAATTTTTTTGGGATCCAGCGTTGTTCATTGTGAACTGCATTACAATATATTTAATGCCTCAGTGATAAAAATAAATACCTCGGCTTATGTAGACAGCTGGCAAAAAATGTAATTTGAATGAATCTTTTTAATTTTAAAATATTTTAACATATTGATCAGGTTTACCAATGCTTTATTATACTTAATTATTAAAAGGAATATGTGAATATATGTTCAACAATTCAAGGTTGTGTATTTATGTGGAGTCCAGCTGGTAAAGTTTTAAATACAGGTATGGGACCAGTTATCTATAAATCATGAGACCAAATAAGAAGTCTTTCTGTAATTTGGATCCCTGTACCTTAAGTCTACTAAAATAATAATTTAAACATTAAATAAACTGAATGCAATTGTGTTGCTTTCAATAGGATTAATTATATCCTAGCTGGGATCAAGTAAAAAGTACAGTTTTATTTTACAGAGAAAAAGTAAAGAATTCTTAAAATGTTTTGATCATAATAGAGTCTATGGGAAATGTCCTTTCCTATTTTTTGTTTTGACATTCCCTTCAAGGAGGGAGCATAATAAAAAAACAAAATACTTTACTGCTGGCTTTACCATAATCTTCAGACATTTTCACAATGTTCTGCAAATTTAGTGGAATTTTAGGAGTTGCAATTTGAGATTTACAGTATTCTGATGCTTTTTCTTGATTTTCAGGGTAACATTTAGAGGAAATAGTAGACAAGAAATAGCAAGGTATGCTAATTTCTCTGCACAAGGTATTTTTTCCTTAGACTGACTGATTTCAATGGACTTTAGTGTGGAATATACTGTACCTGATACTTAGCTGCAGAATATTTGTAATAGACAAGTGTTCCTAAGCTGAAACATGTTTAACAATTCCAGTATTAGGGGAAAGAAGAAGAATACAATTCAATATGTTGTTATACAGTATTCAAAAAGGATTGATAACTACAACTTTTAGTAGTCTCTCTAAAGCTAGAAATTCTTATAAATGTAGCTGAAAGCAGTTGCATCTGGATTCACCTTTGATTCAGTGCATTCAAACTTGGAAAAGCTTTTAAAGTTTTAGTTTATCTATTTCTTCTTGGCTTCATATTTGGACAATTCCCGTTTCAACACTCCATATGTTTGCTGGAGACTATAAACATAATCCGGAGATTTACTGCTGGCTACAAGTTGTTTGCCAAAAAAACAGGGTAATCTAAATAAACATACTCAGAGGACAAGGCATATTGCACTAGTTTTGAACTACGGCATCAATACTGGTAATTGATTCTAAATATTTTCAGATTTTGCAATTATTTTGTACTTTAATCTTGTGTTTTTTCTCCTACTTTTACATGTAATGCTATATTTCTTTTGTACCATATTTTAGAGTAATGGCACACAGCCATTTTTGGGCACAGTGGATGGAGGAATATGTTGCTCACCGTCCCCTTAGATTGGCCTCAAAACAGGTGCTTATTTTTTTATTCTTGGCTTTGAGGCATATTTTGGTTGCAAAAAAACAGGTTTACTGCTAAACAGAGCCCCCTTTAGACTAGCAATCTACATAGGGGCTACCAAATGAGATTCACAGTCCTTATTTGCTATCCCAGGTAAATGTTTTCAAGTTTGTTTTGCTCCCCCAACTATTTTTACAATTGAATGTAGCTCACTGTTAAACACTGTATTGACCTAGTCCATCATTGGCCAGTGCTCTGTGAGCTTACAATTTTATTGTAATTATTAATTTTTATAAATTTTTTTTCAATTTGGGCCTATTTTTTCTATTCATGTCCCAGTCTCTTATCTAAACCAATGCATGGTTGCTAGGGCAATTTGGACCCCAGCAACAATAAGCTTATGAAATTCCCAACTGAAGAGCTAATGATGATGATGAACAAAATGCTAAATAATTAAAAAAAACACAATAAAATTGAGATCAATTGCAAATTGTCTCAAAACAGTACTCTCTACATCAGAGGTCCTAAACATATTCATGAAAAAAAGTTCCTGGGGTTGCCGAATAAGTGCTGTGATTTAGTAGCCCCTATGCAGACTGGCAGTCTACAGAAAGCTGTATTTGGCAGTACGCCTGGGGAATTATTTATCATGGTCCGAATAACTGAACCTCAAAAAATTTTTGTTTTTTTGTAGGGAAAACAACCTACAAATTTTTTGTGACTTATTAAAGGCCGATGGTCTAAAAATTTAGAATCCAAAAACCTCGGCATATAAAAGCTCTCGAGGTCCTGTATAAGTCAATGGGGAAGGTCCCAGTGTCTGCGCTGATATCTGTACCTATATCCAATCTATAAGTGCAGAGAAGTGCACATCACTTCTAAGTGCAACACTAAGGGGGTTATTTATCAAAGTCTGAATTTATACCAATATTTTCTGCTACAAACTCTGATCAAATCTGCTTGGGTTTATTACGCTTATTTATTATTAAATTTTCCCAAAAATTTGCTTTCAGGAAAAAATATTTTAACAATTTTTTGGATTTTTCACGAATTTCATGATTTTTTCCTGAAAACTTTGGGGTATTGCACGAAACCCAGCGCACATCAAAAAATCATTGGGACTTCTCCCATTGATTTATATGCAACCTCAACAGGTCTGCGATGCTGAATTTTCAGATTCTGACTTTTCCATCCTCAGGGTTTAATAAATTCTGAAAAATTCAGAATTTTTCGTGATTTTTCGTGATTTTTGCATTCAGAGTTTAGTAAATAACCCCTTAGAAGCAATATACTCAATAAACTACTCTGCTGCTTCATCTGCTTCCTAACAACTCTTACACTATCCAGTTCTTCTATTTGACTTCTTCAAGGGATATATGGTTTTGTGCCTTTGTAGTTTTTTTTATTCTAGCCAACCAACAACTTTAGTTGCTCAAAATCTGCATAAAATAACTAAATCAACCAACAGTTGTCATTTACAACTGCTTATTTGCATCATGTGAAACCCTAGATATCACTTTACTTTGTTTCATTGTTGTAAAACAGTCCAAACAATACAGTTTTTCAAACTAAGTAATACATCCAAATGAAGATCAAACAAACCTAAAGTGACCATAGAATATGAAGACAATGTGAAGCAAAGTTTATTTTAAGATAGAGCATCATCTAAATTATAGAACCGAAGCCTGCTTTACAAAAAAAAAGTCTCATTTAAGTATAAGGGATCAGTCAACCATTCCCCCTGTTCTGTCCTGCCTGTGACCGGTTACAGGCAGGAGAGTAACCTGATTGGCTTGAAGCCCAGAGCACATCTGGGAATAGAGGAGTGTATTTGCCATCATGTGAGTCGCATGTGTGACAAGTGTTGATTGTGAGCTACTGCCTTGTTTAAAGTGAAGGTACTTTGGGGGAGGTAGCACTACCTGGAGTGTATTAAGAGCTCTTTGGGAAGGGACACATTTTCAGGGACTGAACTATGCAAATACATTTGTTGAGTGTGGAACTGGGAAAAGACTGCACCAGGAGTTCCAAAGACCGCACGGGTACCCCAGGGCAGGATTATATTGTTTGTCTTTTTTGCCTTTCTTCAACTTATATAAAGTTAATCTTTTTGAAAGTAGTCAGGTAGTAGGAGTTCCACTGTATTTGATTTATATTTGGAGAGGTTGATGACAGAGCAGTCAGTGCTGAACTGTGTATTATGTTCCTTGATGGGTTCATCGTCAAGCCTGCCTTAAGTCTTAGGGGCATATTTATTATGCTGTGTAAAACGAAATTCGCTGAAAAAAGATGTAAAAAGCTGTGTAAAATAAATGGCAAATTTTTCAAAGTGTGAGTAATTTTACTCCATATAAACGCAGATTTGACACTGTTATTCTACATTACTCTAATAAAAAATTTTGTAATATTGTTACAATGCCTGCTTGATTGTCTGCAATCGTCCCATGCAGTGTACTATTCAATAGATTAATTTAATCTTGAATCTTCTTCTTGTTACTGTAGGATAACTTGATAAGATGGTTTTGAAGCCTTTCAGCAGTTTTGAAGCCTTGGTGTTCAGAAAGCTTGCAATTTATTTTAATTGTTAGCCAATACACTGTAGGTATCACTTCTACAATACTTTTGTATTTGGTTGTTTTTTATTTGTTATTTTTGCTACTGGCTAACAGTTTTTGTTTTGTGCTCAACAAAGGTTGCCATGCATTATTACTTATATTTGAATTATTTTGTTATTTCCCTGACATTGACCTGGGCTACAAAGACAAACTAGTTAAACTCTTGCAAGTTTTAATGGAGCCAAACAAAATCTCAGCACTGATTGCAAAGCTTGATGAGGAATTCATAGTGTCTTTATTTAAGAAACACGTACACTTCATGCTCCTTTACTAATTAAATTAAACTCAGACAAGAGAATGCAGAAAAGAGCAGAGATAACGTGCTAAATTAAAGTGCTGCCTATTCAAGCATAATTTATTAAATTCCTTAGAGAGTATAAATTACAAAACCATCTTAATGCATTGATATTTCCAACAAGTTTGTCAAATTGTATATGCAATATGAATACTAAATATGTCTAATATTCCTTTAGGTCTTAGTAACAATGGAATATAAGAACATTTCAGTTTTTTGCCTATTTTATCTGTGGATAATGTCCTCTAGGTTTTGGGTATGATAAGCAGTATTTTGTACATTTTAGGCTGAATTTCCAAATCATGTAGTATAAAATAAGTGTTTTTTAAAATGTATATTATCATGAAAAACCTCAAATCTATCATGAAAAAATTAAATCTAAAAATGTTTATGGATATACAGTTGTTATTGTATTAGGTATTACAATAGCCCATTATGATCCGAATTAACCAAGGCTGTTAAACTACCAAACATCAGTTTTATTATCAAAGCTTTTGTGGACAAGAATAGAGTTTTCCAAAGGTGAGTTAGGTGGGATTGCTCAAATACCAATCCAAGTATGGAGACCTATGGTGGCAAAATAGAAAAGGCCACTTTTTCTTAAATATAACTTATCGTCTCACTCCAGAGACAGGACCAGATGATATGGATAAATGTAGCCTCTCGTTCACCACATTTGGGACACAGTATTATTTGAAGTACCCACAAAGTTTAGGTATTGGAATATACAAAGCATATATAAATGGTGTACTATCTTACCTGAACAAATCAGTGGGAATGGACCCACAAATGCCTATATGGCAAAATAACCGTGTAGCCCCACAAGACAGAATACCCCCACCTAAATCCTGGCTGGAAGCGGGGATCTATACCTCAGACTAAAGCTGGCCATAGATGTTGAAATTTTTAAAAGATCTGATCGTCATCGTGAGACCACGATTATCTCGGAATGACTGTACGAATTGTCCATCAACTAAAAAGACCAATTTGCCAGGAAAACAAAGGGAAGCTGCATGCTTGGCCCTGCAAACATAGATAGATTGCACTGGGACCGATAAAGATTTTTTTGACTTGGCTGATCAATTTCCTGACAGATGGCTGAAAAATCGTAAGATGTACAATCGTTCGAATCCCACTAACTTCACGATAATTCCAAAGGATTGGTCGGACTTTGGTAAAATCGGTCATTCGGCAAGAAAAATCTTTGCATCTATGGGGAGCTTAAGTATGGTCAGATCAAAGTAGGGTTGCCATCTGCCCAGTTTTGACCTCTTTGAAAGGCTGCTCAGTCAAAACTGCCTGTCCAGTTTTCAAAATTAGGAAAACTGGGCAGGATTCCTTATGATCATACAATGAATCATATGGAAATCAGCAGGATCACAGCAGGATGTTGATAAACTGGCAATCTGGGCAGCTAAGTGCCAGATGAGATTCAATGTTGATAAATGTAAAGTCATGCACCTGGAATGCAAAAATAGCCAAGCCATTGATACCCTTAATGGGACTGCACTAGGCAAATCCATAATGGAAAAGAATCTTGGAGTCCTTGACGATAATAAACTTGGTTGTAGCAAGCATGGCAGTCATCAGCATCAAGGGCAGATAAGATCTTAAGCTATATAAAAAAAGCATAGGTTTGCGGGAGAAGGGAAGTATTCTTCCACTGTACAGAGCACTGGTAAGGTCCCATTTAGAATATGCCTTACTGTTTTGGTCTCCAGCACTCAAACAGGACATTACTGAATTAGAGAGGATACTGAGAAGGACAACTAAGCTGGTAAAAGATATGGAAAATCTTAACTATGAGGAAAGACTGGTCCGCTCTGGAGAAGAGGTGCTTAAGGGGTGATATGATAACTATGTATAAATATATAAGGGGATCATATAATAATCTATCTAATGCTTTATTTACCAATAGGTCTTTCCAGCAGACACAAGGTCACCATTCCTATTAGTAGAAATGAGGTTCTGTCTAAATATTTGGAAGGGGCTTTTTACAGTGAGAGCTTTGAAGATGTGGAATTCTCATGATGACTGAGACATTAGCTTTAAGAAGGGGTTGGATGGCTTAGAAAGGGAGGGAATACTGGGTTATGGGAGATAGTACAAAGTTATCCAGGAAATAGTCTGATTGCCATCTCGGAGTCAGGACGGAATTTTTCCCCCTCTGAGGCAAATTGTAGAGGCTTCGGATGGGTTTTTTTTTTGCCTTCCTCTGGATCAGCTAGCAGTTAGGTAGGTTATATATAGACAAATTAAAGGTTAAACTTGATGGATGTGTGTCTTTTTGCAACGTAACTTACTATGTTACTATGTAGAATAGGAGCAATGATAATTTTTTTTAATGTAGGGTTAAGAAATAGTGATGAGTACATTTATTGGGCAGATATAGATTTGTGGTGAAATTTCGCACTTCACCACCTGCACTTTTTATTTCCGCAAAGCTGCAGCAAAAACTTGCAGCGGAAAAATTTGACCAAAAAAGTCGCATTTGGACAAAAAAATTTGCCAATGAAAAAATTACATTTGTATACTAGGGTATTAATGGCCAATCAAAAAAGGGCCACAGTTACTGGGATACAGTCCCCAGTTCCAAGGGCACAAAAGTCAAAAAGCAAAAAATATCCCATAACTCATTAATACCATAAAAAACTAATTTTAATAGAATAAGCATACAGACCCCATGGTATTCCGCCTTACGCATTTCATACCCTCTGGTACTTAATCATAGGCATTGATGGTACCAAATTAGTCAACAGAAGTTAAACCCAAACAGGTCCCTTCTATATAATTAAAACCAATCAGAGGTTGCCACATATTATTACAGTGTCAGAGCAAGATTATACATATACATTAATATGGTTCTGTTTCTCGGTCTGTGTGTAATCAGTATAAATAATAACATAAAAACAAAAAATTAAGCCAAAAATTTAAAATCCAATTATATAAACCCTAAATGAAAATTAATTACAGTTAATACTATAAAATGATATTGCATATCAGGGTAAATGCTCCACTTATAATTATATTATATATAATTATATCTACTAATGCTCTATCTCACAGTCTCCTTCCGGATATAAATATAGTTCCTATATCATTTATGACTACTGGATAGCCCTTGCGTTCTAGGTCTTTCTTCAAATTAAATAAAACATGTCACGTCAAATTCATAGTTAAGACCAACTGGTAATCGAGCATGTAGATAAAAGATCCAAAACTTTTTGCTAAAAGACCTATCAAGTCACTTCCTCTTACGCCTACTTTCACTTTTTCAATCCTTTGAACTGAGAAACAGCAAAGAATTTGTTCAGTGTAAAAATAAAAACTGGGTATATAGATAGGCTGTGCAAAATAAAAAAAAATCTAATATAGTTAGCCCAAAATGTAATGTATAAAAGCTGGAGTAACTGGATGTCTCACATAAAAGAACAGAACACAATTTTCTGCTTTTCAGCTTTCTAACAGTTAGTCACTTTAAGGGGCGGAGGGCACATGGGACATAACTGTTCAGTGACTTTGCAATTGATCCTTAGCATGCAGCTCAGATTCAAAAGCAAACAGTTATGACCCATGTGCCCCCCCCTTAAGTCACTGATTGGTTACTGCCTGGTAACCAATCAGTGGAAACCATGAGAGCTGCAAAACAGGTAAAGTAATGTTCTGGCTATTATGTTACACATGCAGTCACTCCAGCCTTTATACATCACATTTTTTGCTAACTAACTATATTAGAAACATTTTTTATTTTGCACAGGCACAATAGGGTTACAAGATGTTCAGAAAAAAAAGTTAATTGGATCCACCCAAGGTGCACATACGAATCAGGCTTCCCATTTGGGCATGTACTTACAAAACAGTCAATGTTCAACTTGCATGTCATATTTGTTTTGTGTTCCTCAGTTGATTCATTAAAACAGTTCAGCATTAAAAGCACATCACTTTCCAAGGTAAAAGTCCGGACTCCTCAGAAGGATCTGCTGTTTGGAGATATGGTGGTGTTCAGGGAGTAGCAATTGGTGCCACACTGTCCTTTCCTACGCGTTTCACAGACTCTCCGGTCCGCTGCGGATATTTAGTGAACTGGCATGGTATTGATAAAAGCCTCTCCCAGTGCTTTTAATTGCCTTTATCTATTTACCCATTTTTTTTTTACATTAGACAATTCCTTCAATGCCACTTTTGTCAGTTCTTTCAGATGTGCTTATCTTCGTGAATATCGGTTCATTCTGGATTTATCTTTTCAACTTATTTCTTGAGAAAAAGAGTATACTTCATTTATACTCATCGCACATACTGTTGACAGAACATGTATATTTTATTAAGTAACTAAGGACTGCATGATTTTCAAGTAGGAGAGAAACAGCCAGAAGCAGTGGAATTTGTATTCTTAGAGATATTTGAGAATTTCAAGTTGCTAAGCAACAAATGCTTTTTCTTTTTTAAGTTCTTGAAATAAACATGCATGCACCAAGGTTTCCCTAACAAAAAAAACTCATAAAGAACAAATTCAATAAATATGGCTATAATGTTTGTTTTGTCATTCTACTAGTAACAATCCCTATTCAAATGCCTTAGAAATGTGTTCTTTGCTTTTACTGTTGGCTCTGCCTTACTCGTCTGTGTGGTTTAGTTGGTCTATAAAAAAGGCTCAATAAAAACATACAGTATACAACAAATGCTTCTGCCATAGTTAAAGGCTGATTTTTCAGCTTAGCAATTGTGGTTAAATTTGGTAATTTGGTTACAACTTCACTCTAGCAAAGACATGCATTTCATGTTGCATATCTGTGAATGCACTGTAGGGACCTTAAGGGTTAAGTGCCCCTCCCCTGAGCCTCATGGCCTGAGATACAGGTTTTATGCCTGAATTTTCCAGGGACAGAGCTTTTGGATTGGTGCAGCATGGCTGATCCCAAAAGGAACCATAAGGTGGTGCTGTGCAACTATATAAAAGGGGATGCCATGTGCTCTGTCAGCCATTACAGTTTCAGTTTACAGTGATTGTAGTTATCTGCTGCAGAACTTTGTTTCCCTTTGGACATAGTGACAACACTGGCAAAATGTAGGCTTCAGTGGAGTGCAATAGGTCTGCCAAAGGCTGGGCAGGATCCTCCAGTGCTTGGATAACTCAAATAAGATTGTTTGGAGTTTGGATGCTGGATTTCTGTATTCACCTTTGGAGATGGGTGAGAGATGCAGTTCAGCATGGATGTCGTTTTGTGCTCGTGCTATAGACAGTGCTGGGAGCTATGAATGGAGGATCAAACAAGCTGCATGTGTTTCATGGAGGGGATTCATCGCTGTGGATGCCTGCTCCAGCTCTGGATGAGCCTACCCATCGTGTGAATCCCCAGGGTAAGGTGTGCCATGAAAAGAGAAGATCCAGGATGGTTTCTGTTTATGACACAGGTTGTTTCTAGATGCCTGCCACGAGGGAGCCAGTACCTAACCAGAGGGAAAGGTATTTTGGCCTGCTATTGCTACTTGGGACCTATTGTGCTCTTTGGGGAAAAGGGACTGAGACTCTTTGTCTGCCAAAGGAGTTGCGGGACTTTGCCTGACATGGAGGGCCAGGAAATGGACTGCCATAGGTTCCCATGGGAGTGGGTTATTTGATATGATGTAAATGTTTTTTACTTCCCCTATGAAATTACACTTATTTTATATAAAGTTATATTGTTATATAATAAAGTGTGTGAGTGATTTGTTTTCCTAATGGGAATATCCTCAGGAGTATTCCAGGACCCCATTAGGTGGAGGCCCTGCCAGAGAAGAGTTTTCCAAGTACCTTTCACCTTGCAAAGAAAACTCAGGACACGAGTTGGTAAGCTGGTACAACCTTGGCACCAGGGGGTCGCCAAGAGGGTGTTACAGCACTTTAGGTTGCTGTCAACCTTTCCAACTGCAAGAATTCTGGAGTCTAAAGAAGATGCGTGGCATCTCACTTCAAATATGACTGTATACTGCAAGCGAGGTCAGGGAAGGTGGCAAATTTCAGCGTGGTAAACTGGCCAAGACTGGCAGGCACCAAGAAAGTCCAAGATTAGGCTGGGTTAAACCAGGAATTCCACAGAAGATGGACTTTTATTGACCCCGATAACTGAATTACTAGTACGTTGTCTAAACATGTCTGAGGTGGAAACAGAAGTATAACAGAAGTTTATAACATAATCAACTCCCAAAACCTCCCTTGGCTCAGCAGAGAAACACAGCTATCCACCATATGGATCAGTGATCTAAACCCATTAAAGATGTGGCGGCACACCCATACACTAATTATTTTTGTCTGTATCGATTTCAATCCTTAAATTAAAAAGGACAATAAATAGTGTCCCTTGAATTCTCTTCCTCCAATAGTACATTATAATGCAGGTATGGGACCTGTTATCCAGAATGCTTAAGACCTGGGGTATTAGGGCTTTAATGTATGGCTCATCATATTTGTTAAAGGTTTAACTTTAGTGGTACTAGAGCTTTCTCAAACCACGATTAAATCAATCTATTTCTCTAAATGTCTTGAAAAAAAAAAGTCCAATGCTATCAGTGCCGGTTCCATTGACTTCTATGGGACCTTAACGGTTTTTACTTGGCAAAGTTTTATATAAGAGTTTTTTGTGGTTTTTACATTTAATAAATATTGAATTTTTAAGGTTTTATAGAAATAAAAAAAACAGAATTTTTTTTAGAGATAAAAAAAATCCAAATCATAGTAAATAGGCCCCTAAGATTCTTCTAAAAATAATTTAAACATTAAATAAATCCAATAGGATTATTTTCCTCTCATATGAATTAATTATATATATCTTCGTTAGGATTAAGTACAAGATATTGTTTTAATATTACATAGAAAAAGGAAATCTTTTGGTTTATTTGAATTATTTGATTAAAATCGACTTTATGTGGTATATTTATCAAAAAGTGAAGTTAGAGATCGCCACAGTCCTCCAGAGTGAAATTCCGCCACGCTCCATTCATTTCTATGGGATTTTTAAAAGAGTATTTATCAATGGGTGAAAGTTCATTCTTTGATAAATACACCTTTCAAAATTCCATAGAAATGAATGAACTTCACTTTTTGATAAATATACCCCTATGGGTAATGGCCTTCAAATAATTCGGAGCTTTCTGTATAATGGCCTTCTAGATAGTGGAACCTGTACCTGTGTCATGGTTGGCACCCTAATTCAGAACTGAGACTAAGCACCCTGGTCTCGGCTATTGCTTCAGCCTTTAGCAGCCGCCTTTCACCTCTGGAGGAGCCCTCAGCTAATCGGATGCCACCAGGTCTTAATTAGAGAGGTGCAAAGAGAGGGGTTCTAAACAAGCACAGGGGCACAACGGTAAATGCAAAGTCTTTGGGCAGAAGGTCGCGGTACAAGGCTTCGGCAGAAGAGTAGTCAGATCAGGCCGGGTCGGGGCAGGCAGAATGCAAATGGAGTCAGGTAGGCAAGGGTCAAACCAGGAGATCAATCAGAGAGGATATAGATAAAGCAAAGTTGAATATCAGGCAGGGGTCAGGATACAGATGTCAGAATAGTCAAAAGCCAGGCAGGGGTCACAACAGGAATCAGGATAAATAATACAGATAGCACAAACGCTCAGAAGCACCAGGAACAAATCCTATAACGGGCAGTGAGGGTAGCGTGCTGTGGCTTAAAATACCCTTGAATTTCGCGCCAATGTGCGCTGGCGTCAACACGCCTAGTTCCTCAGAAATTCTTCATTGCAAGGCTAATCCCATTAATTGATGTGGAAGGCAAGGAGTGGATTAAAGATGTCTGCTGGGAGCATTTTTTTTTCTGTCAAAAACAAATGGCATAGAGGACCTCTAGCATGAATTTGCAAAAAAAAAAAAGTGTGCCACTAGCTGAACCACAAATGTCACCACTAAATTGTTCCTTTCCAAAAATATTGCTAATGCCTATGGATAGCCTCCTTAGGGAGGCCCCCTTTTTTCCCAACAACATCAGTGCCTACAGCTAAAGTTACCTTATCTCCCGGACTGGCTATTTAACTGCAAGCTAGCATAGTAAGGTTGGCTGGCACCATCTTTGGTCCCATCATGTTAATCTCCCAGCTGCTGACCAGAAGCATTTGCAGTTACTTATGGTGAGGGAGGGGGCAGGGGACTGTAAGCCTCAGGAAATTACATATTTGGGGAGGGGGGCCACTGTGTGGGCTATCAGTTAAAAACACACAGAGGAGGGATGTAGTTCTAATTTAGTGAAATGGAGAATACTGAACATTTAAATAACTGGAGGAACATGCTGCAAAAGAAACTTTCTATTAAGACAGTTTGGGTAGGATATCTACAGAAAATACAAATTGAAATACTCGAAAAGGATAATGTCTACCAATTTCTAATATTGCCTCACAGACAGCTTAAAATGCATTCAATACTTAAAACCATTTTAATTTGGATGGACTAACTGAGAAGAGAAAACAAGCTTTAGTTATGGCATATAATAAATGTAAAAAACCAAAGGTACTTGCAAAATAAAATCAGATCAATATCAATAATTAATGCCAATATGCTCTCATATTTTCCTGCACATTCCATTCAACAGGCCCCCATCTGTTACAACCTTAGTATAAAAGGTTTACCATGTTAAATACTGTATTATGAACAGTGTAGGCACAGGCAGCAGTTTAAGGAGCAATGCAGCAAATATGTTCACTAACTTTTATTTATTCCTCTTCATCACACAAAAAGTTAGCGGAAGTTCAGACATGGTTCAATATTACCACTTGTTTATTTGCTAGGCAGGATGGCACAGTTGTGATTTTATAATGTTAAAGAGCTAAAAATAAAAAGAAAGCATAAATAGGTCTACAGTTATAGACCATAATATATTGTGAAGCTAATAGCGTTAAAAAGTCCTTCCTGTTGTATCCAAGGACAAAGACATTCTATTGTTTCTTGATGAAAACATCTTCCTTTATGGAACAAGGAGATTCATTTTTAATGCCTTTCGCTGCCACATTGCTTTGCAAAATTACAGTATAGATTTTCTGTATTCAAGCCCAGAAGATCAACCATTCATATTGGAAATAATTAAAAAAGGCACAGAATAAACAATTGTATTTCCCACTTTCTCTTCTGGATTGGCCTTATTTATGCCAATCTGCATTCAGAATCATTGTATTTTGCCGTTTCAATGAACAATGAAATAAAGTAGCAAAGACATAATTGTATCATGTATTGGAAAACAATACCTATTTAAAAGGGATGCCTTTGATAGCTGTAGAAGCTAGAGGGATAAGCACTTTCAAAGGACTGATATATGCTTTGTTAACATAAAAATATGAACTGCAGCAGAACTGTGATAATTTAACATCCCTTCTCTGATGAACCATGACAAAGACATCTTTACCAATTGCCTCCAGCTCAATCTGTGATGAGAAACAAAATCAAAGCAGTAGTGTCTTATTAAGAGAAGGTGAAACATGTTGCCTTTATTTGTTTTTTCTCTTTATCCTTCAAGTATTGTTTTTGCTACACAACAAACAATGAATTGGGGATTCAGTTTATTCTAAGGCTTTATGCCAGGTAAGGTTTCTTAATGGGTGGATTAAAGATTTTTCTAAGCCATTTATTTCTTTGTTGCTAATTTTTATTTTTCTTCCTGTCAATATCTTTAAAGGGTTTATTGAAAGAAGCCTCTCTGCTGTAATAGCATCTTTGGGGGAAATATATAGATACATTCAAGAGGTTTTATTAAATTAATGTTATAGTGCTAGGGTAAATGACATTCCCATTTTTTGTGTATCTTTTCTTATTAAGAGCTGCTGTTAATAATCTATAATATATACCTGGGGGGTAGGAAGTATATAAATTAAGATTTTCTAGTGCTAGCCTTCAATAATGTTACATGTAGTCAATTCTGCGAGCGACCTTTTTGCACCATTCTATAAATCTGACTGATTTACTCTTATGCATTAAGCTTTAAAGTTGTGTGAACATTGTTTTCCCTGTTTCTGAACAGAAATGCAATTTATAAGTAGGTGTACATGATGGGGGATATATATATTTACCCTAGCAGTTTGTTTTCCCTATTAGTGAAGCAAATGTTAAAGTGATATGGGGAGGCAGATGTATACATTTTTGTGATCCTTTTTTATTGTCTAGGTTTAGTAAAAGCTTTTGAATAGTCACACAGAAGAATAGTTGCACAAAAGCAAGAATCATATTGCTCCATTCATTTTAAATGAAGCTGATAAATCTTGAATGTATTAAAAACCTGGCAAAATATTGTTACTCAAGACAATTTACATTGACATTAGCTTTTAATTGAGTTTTAATTTAATTTTTAATTGCCTTTAATTTCATTTCTTTTCAATTAATAAATTAACTATTCAAGGTTTCAAAAAAATGTTCTTGTATATATTCAGGTTTGCATTTTTTTGTTGCAAATTGTAAGCTCGAATTTTGATAAATCTGCCCATTAGTTATCTAAAAACATGTAAAAAAAAAGAAGAGTTAAATCACAATTATTGTTTTATTGCAGTGGTAAGAGATTGTTATGTATGGCAAACCCAAACCCCAGTGGAGTGACTAAATTCCTCTCTAGGTATGCTCTCCTGCCTATTGGGCTTGACCCTCAGCTACTTGGGTAGCAAAACATATACTCTGGTGAAGGAGCCAATAAGGATAGAGCTGGATGTATTCAGACAGGCCGGGTCAGAAGCAGATAACAGCAGCAGAATAATGAGGCAAACCCGAGGTCAGGAACAAACTGGGTCAGAACCAGAATATGACAGTCCTGTGAAAAGCACTGGAGATATTGATTTGATTTCTTTCTAAACCCTAAAATGATTTAGCCAATATTCAAGGTTTCAAGAAGTCTGTGCCTGGCAGAGGAAAAATAAGCAGCACTATCAGTGGGACATAATCCAGTCACCCAGGTTCCTATAGATCTCCAATACATCTCCACATACTTGCATGAGAACAATAGGAACTTGCTGGGAGGCTGGGCCAGTAGGGGCATAGAAGAGCCATCAAGAGAGACTTGGAGTTAGTCTTCAGAGATAGAGGAAAGGACTCTTACACATTAGATCTTCTGCTTCAATTACACTTAAGCCACCATATACTTTGGGCTGTCGATATATTGTTATGGGACTCTGAAAATATTTTTTTATTATTTTACTTCTATATAAATATTTGTTTCTGCATTTGGTCTTCACAAAATAAAAGTGGAAAATGCCATGTGGTTCCTCTCCAGTGTTCTGGCATGCTTCTGTGTGGAAGTCACACAGGAACAGAAGCAAGTAACTTGCAAAACAATACAGAACACATAGAAGCAAGAAAGCTTGACAAATAATGGGCAATGTGTGAGTTCAGAGCAAAAGATTTTATAGCCAGACTAATGGTTAACAAAAAGCACCTGTTGCTAGATAAGCAACAGCTGAGTTCACCATGCCTACCAGGGAATGCAACAATACCAAATAACAGGGAACCAGTACCTAGCTGCCTGCTCATATAGAGCCGATGTATAGGGAAACCAGCTGGTCCTCTGTTGAAATAATACAAATTAATTAGTCATTTTCCTGTATATTCCATCCCCTGCTTGTTTGGCTTTGTTCAGCAGAGTCTTAAATGATAATTAGATGGTTAGATGATATGTATGACCTGAAGCTGAAACATTACTTTTTAATTAAAGCTATTATGCTTTCTGTATCTAAAACACAATTTTGAAATGTCAAAATCCAGGGTGAATAAAAATTAAATATTTTTGTACATTTTTCATCTTGATCCTTGTGCAAGATAAATGTTGTGAAAGCTTACAAAGTTTATTGTATTTATTATATGTTGCTTCAATCTTCTTGAACATGAAAAATGCTCACATTTCTGGTCTGGAATAAAAATCTTATAATTAGAGTAATGCTAGAAACTGTTTTAATGGTATTTTTATAGATATGTATTTTGGTGCTTCATAATTATTCACTTTCTCATGATAGATCTGTATTCATGTATGCATTTTATGCAGACTTTGTGTAACTCAGGGTAGTCCAGGCTAGAAATAATACAAATTTAACAAATGTTGTTAATATTGTAACTACTGCTAAAGTACAAATAGAACTTGCTAAAGAAAAAAACGGGTGCATTTATAGGGGCAGTGTACCCTCTTGTTCAATACAAGTCCAATGAATAGGGCTTGTGCTGAACATACTTTTTGTCTTATGTTTTAATTTTTTTTAAAAATCAATCTAATCGAATTATTTACCTCACAATGACCAAACATGGACTAATGTTAAATAGCTTAAGAAAGAAGCTCATGATTAAACCAATAGGAAAAAATATAATTTCACGCAAACCCTATTCATTCGGCTCATATAGAACAAGAGGGGAAAACCTCCCCTTAAATAGATCTCTTGATTAGCTAAAGCCCAGGAAAATAAATATTAAATGGGAATACTGAATTTCTAATGGCATGTAATATAACCCATATATATATATATATATATATATATATATATATATATATATATATATATATATATATATATAAAGCAAGATTTGTTGTTTAAAATACATGGGAAATAAGCTCCCTAAGATCCTATAAGATACAGGGGAAATAAATGAACGACAATAAGTACTAGTCATTTACAGTAGGTGCATAATATTGGTCACAGCCTTAAAACATGTGTCAGGTGACACATGGGCTATGAAATAAGGGTGGCATACTACAATGTTTTTTTCTGACCAGGTAATCCATCTGATGTAAGAATATTCCCTTTCTTATAATAAATATTTTCTTTGAGGATTGCAATGAACTGTGAGAGGGAATATGTGTAAATGTATTCAGTTAATTAACCACAAAGTCATGGTTTGTTTACCTGTGAGATGATGTAAGGATTGGGAAAATTTTTTACTATTTTATCATTGTTATATTAGGGGGATGCCCCACGGAGAAGCTATGCAAGGGGAAACAACGTGGGGCACCTCCTCTTTGGCCAATGAAGAAAGGGATAGCCAATGACGCCAGGGAGCTTGAGGTAGCCCACTACATAGGAGAAACAAGTAGGAGCAGATAGATGGGATAGTGGTAGAAGAAGAGTTATTGGAGCTCACTGCAGGTGGTGAATGTTAGTGGTAGTTGGTTAGAACAGCTGAGGCTCTATTTTGTCTACTTAAAATGAGCCAATAAAAATCACAAAGCACAACGGATTTAATTTGTCAGTGTGCTGCAGTATTATGGATGTTACAGATTACTTTACTAACCAATGGCAGAGTGGGTAATTGACTGCCAAGCACCTGGTCCCAAGGGATAAGACATGGAGATAGAGCATTTCACTATTATGTAGAATTGAGAGACCAGTGTCCCAGTTGTACTTGCACAGTTAGGGACAAAGAAGAATAGTTCCTATAGAATGTAGGGCCTAGGGTATGTACTGAATGTGGGCTGACCCCTCTGCTGGAAGTCTGAAACAAAAAGCAGCATTCCTGCTTGAAATGAGTAGGATGCTGGGGCCAATTGGTAAGGGCAAACCCTAACTATCAAGAGCTTGTGGTGTGGATAATGTGCATCTGATTATTCTGTTGAATCACTGGTGGCTGGCAATAAATGTGTTCTTGAGTTCCTCGCGAGTGTATCTCTTGTTTATTTAGAGCTACAGTGTGGCAAAAGTTTCCCTAAAGAGTGGATTGTGATGTTTGTTACCCTAATAAGTAGAACATGGGATACCATGTAACAGACTTCTTTGCAAAATTCCCTTTAATTAAGTCCATTACCAAAGTATTGCTATAAGTTTATAGGAACAAAGGTTCCCTAAGAGAGTTTGCATTTCATTACATTGGATACTCTGTATATGTCAAAGTGCATTAAGAAATTGTGTGAATACAAGAAATCAAACAACTGTAGACGATAGACACAGAGAACCTTTTTCTTGACCAATAGCTATGACAAATTTATAGGTGCTCAGATTTGTATGTATTATATATTATATTATATTTTTATTTCTAAATTACACAGTTTCCACTGCAAAAAAGTCACTCTACAATATAACATTTCATTCCTGAACCAGCAAGTGTATTTTTCTTTAGTTGTAATATTGGTGTGTAGGCAACCATATCAAGTAATTTTGCCTGGTCGCGTGCTTTCAGAAAGAGCCAACACTTTAGGATGGACTTGCTTTCTGGCAGGCTGTTGTTTCTCCTCAATTTAACTTACTGTGTTGCATCTAGACCTGGATTTTACTATTGAGTGCTGTTCTTAGATCTACCAGGAGCTGTTATCTTGTGTTAGGAACCTGCTATCTGGTTTCCTTCCATTGTTCTGTTGTTAGGCTGCTGGGGGGGGGGGTGAGGGAGGGGGATGATATCACTCCAACTTGCAGTACAGCAGTAAAGAGTGACTGAAGTGTATCAGAGCACAAGTTACGTGACTGGGGGCAGCTGGGCAACTAACAATATGTCTAGCCACATGTCAGATTTCAAAATGAAATATGAAAAATCTGTTTGCTATTTTGAGAAATGGATTTCGGTTCAGAATTCTGTTGGAACAGCACTATTAAGTGATGCATTTTGAAATAAACATTTTTCCCATGACAGTATTAACTTACTTACTTACTTTAGGGGGCACATTTATCAAGGGTCGAATATCGAGGGTTAAAAAACCCTCAAATTCAACCCTCGAATTTAAATCCTTCGAATTCGAATATCAAATTCGAAGAATTTAGCACAACTCCTTCGATAAAATCCTTCGAACTGATTGATTTTAAGCAATCGATCGAAGGATTTTTCTTCGATAAAAAAAGGTTAGAAAAGTGCTGGGGAAGGTCCCCATAGGCTAACATTGTACCTCGGTAGGTTTAAACTGCCGAAGTATGTAGTTGAAGTATTTTTTAAAGAGACAGTACTTCGACTATCGAATGGATGAATAGTCAAACGATTTTTAGTTCGAATCGTTCAAATCGAAGTCAAAGGTCGTAATAGCCTATTCGATGGTCGGAGTACCCAAAAAAAATACTTTGAAATTCTATGTTTTTTTCATTCGAATCCTTCACTCGAGCTTAGTAAATGTGCCCCTAGGTGTTTTTGGTTTCTTTAGTAATGGGATTTTTAAGACAACTTTATAAATATGCCCCGTGTAGTTAAAGTGAACATCAGGCATCAGCCACATAATGCTCAATATCCCTTTGTCCAAATCTACTGGGAATATAGAAGGAAAACTTTGCACAGAATAGAAAGAGTTATTAAAATGGCCTGAAGAGATACTAATCCTATATTACAGATCTAATACAAGATTTTTAAGTAAAAATTATTTTAAATAATGTGATGACACGAATAGGCTAAATTTTTCTATCACCTATAGGGCAAATTCACTAAGATGCGCAACTTCGCCGCACTTCGCCAGGCGTAGTTTCGCCAGCGCTCCGCAAATTGACTAAAATCCGAAGTTGCGCACAGGGGTAGCGTAGGGTTGCGAAGTTGCGCTAGTGTTGATTCGCTATATAAAGCGAAGTTACACTAGCGAAGGCTAATTTGCATATGGAGCTAAATTCAAATTTCAATGGAGGAACACGTATCTGCACTACAAATGCCTAGAAAACCTTCAAATCAGCAAATATAAATTTTATTTTGCCCTACACATGTGCCCACTGTCTAGGTAAGTTGCCATGAGTCAGGAAATGTAGGGGGGAGGAAGAGGAGCCCCAAAAAATTTTCGATCTTTTTAAGCCTATCACCCATCATGTAGACAGCACGCCTGCGTTTTTTGGGACTTAGAAAAAAAATTGACTTTTTTTGAAACAATCCCTATCTACTCTATTGCGCGTCGCCAGGTCTGAGGTGGCGAAGGAAGTCTAGCATAAAAGGTAGCGTTCAGTACACTGCGCAAGTTAGTGAATTTGCGTAGTTACATCGCTAGCGAAAATTCGCCTGGCGTAAGATTGCGAAGTAACACTAGTGAAACTACGCCAGCGTTCGTTAGTGAATTTGCGCAGTAGCGAAAATGCCAAACGCTAGCGAATTAACACTAGCATTCGGCGCTTCGCGGCTTAGTGAATTTGCCCCATATGTTTTATAGTTTTCTCTCTGAAATAAAGAAATTGACAAGCACTGTAGTAACTTGCTGGACATATACACAATTATATTTTGTATAAATATCATATTTACAAATATTAGTTGTTTAATAAACTGCAATAAATTCTACACAATCACTAAATATATAAACAATAGAAAATACACTGTGGCACATAAGAAACAAAACGAAAGCTGACTGGCCGATCTGACATTATCTACACAACAGTTTGTACCTGATAGCAGAATAATAAGATATCATTAACCAACTACTGTGATTGGAGAAAAGGATTATCTATTGCTAGTAATAGTTTTTTATTTGGGGCTACAGTAAAGCAACATAATCAAATCGTTATTTAGACAATGTTTATTTTGGGTACGCAGCAAACATACATTAAATAAAGCTTATACAATTTCGAAGATACATTAATAAATGCAGGAAAACCATAAGAAAGCATGTCAAAGTCAAAAGCAAAAAGCCATTTCTTTTATCTTTATTCTGCACAACAAGCAAAAACACCCTTACAGTATATTGTGTGACTGTGTTTTTTCAGATGCTCACTTTATTACTTTTGTTAACAATGGAAGTGTCAGCTTTGCTTCCATCTTCACTTTTATGCCTCCTCTAACCAGTCTGAAAGGTGTCTCTGAAGGTGTTATGAATGATTTCTGGTTTACAGTGATTTTGCAATCACATTATGGTTGATGCACAATGTCTATTTCCCAGTTAAAGTGGATGTTTCAATTTATCTTTCTTCCACCCTGATGAACAATCACTTATTTGGTTTTAGAGAAATAATATTCATCAGAAACTTCTGTATCAGCTTTATATTGTTACCATTTAATGACTGTTCAGTGGCCCATATTATATGTATTCATACAGGAACATAGTCATTTAGAAGGAAATAACACACAGGAGGCAGATAGTTAGAAATACGGCTGTCATCAAAAGAAAGTCAATTTAAATGTCTCAAAAGTAACGTATCAAGGTACAATTAAATTTTTTCCCTTCTAGACTTTGATGTAATGTCTCTGAAGATATTAAGGAAAAAATTGATATACTGAGCATGATGATTACTCAGTAGATTGATATTAAAGGCTGACAGAAATTTCTAAAAACAAAACACTGTACAGCTTATTTGTAATTATTTTTTTCTATTTATATTCCCTTAATTTGTTTTCTTTTTTTTATTTCTTTTCCCTGAACGTTTTCCATTTATGTAAATATGTAAGTTGATCCACAATATATGTACATTTCCTATAGTGTGATTAGTGTGAAACAAACCTAGGACACAAAAACAGGAAAAAAATCATATTTAATTATTAACTAACTATGATCTTTTAGGCTAATGGACCATGAGTCATTTTCACAGTCATTTTCACTGCTACTGTGCCCAACTAGCACAGTCTGGTTGTTACTACTTCCATGTTGGTGTATGGGAAATGCTATACATGTGGTAGATCTGGCAGTAGCAAGCAAACTGCAACTCAGAATGACCAATGTGAGCATTTCTGAATGGCTGTCATCCACCAGAGTTTATCCATACATCATAATGAATAGTGGGGAAAGGTGGATAATGCATTTTGACTGCTTCTGTTTTCTTCCTAAGCACAATGGTATCCAAAGTTCCCCATGTATCAAAAGCCTTATCATTTATTAGCAGAATATCAACAGTACCACAGCAACTCTAACATCTACAGTATAAGGTTCTGATTGTGTAGCATAATAAAAACCTGGTCACTACTGTTTAGATTCTACTTACAGAATTTAGTAGTTGATACTGACACCTTATTCCCCTTGGAAAGCAATAAAGTTTATGTTGAGGTTCAGTTACCACCTGCTCTGCCAAACCTGGAAGCGGTTCTTGCTCCTCTGTCATTCACTTCCTTCTGATCATTAGTATCTCCAAGTTGCATTTTTCAGTGCTGCACTCCTTAGGGAAATTATTCAGGCAACCGAGAACAGATCTTTTCTTAGCTGATTTATTTAAAATATTGAATGATTAGAATATAGATGATTCATATAGAAATACGCAAACTAGCAAATTTACACTAAATTATATGTGGCCCTAAGACACTGAACAGATGAGGATTTTGGGGAGTGCATATTAGATTGGGCACTGATATAAATATAGTGTACCCATACAAAATAATCATCCATTTGCAGGGTTAAATTCTGCTCTGGTCTGAGACCTTGCCTCAAGCAACAACAGCCAGCATGTTACTAGGGGTTGCAAAATGCCTCTCCTGGTAACGTAAAGAAAAAAAATGTTAAATCAGAATTTTGGCTCATCTAGTGCAGAGAGTGCAATTGTGTCCTCTGAAACACCCCTGCATATTTGGCAGGACTCTGAACTAACCTTAGATTTCATTGTTTACACTAGTGTTTACACTATTTTCCAGTCTTTTTTTTTATCGTTACACTTATTGTAACAAATTGTTTTGTTAGGTTTGTTAGGTACATAAATCATGTTGGAACACATAATTCTATAAGGTATGACATAATATGAACTTATAACCATGTCTCAGTGTGCATAGTCAGAATTAATATAAATGGCCTGTGTATTAATATGTCTGTAACCCTTAGGTTTGCACCAAATACTGATATTATTCTTCTGATTTAGTTAAATAAGTTAGCTATTTGACTCCTTGCCAGTAGGTGTTACTGTATTATTAGTTCATTTATCAAAACACCCATTTCGGGGATTGTTTTAAAGACTAGCATTCCCTGTATCCCTGTATCTGGGGATGTAGAGTGTCTTTTAGAGTATTAGAGGAAAGGAAGAGGTTGTACTTCCTCTTGGGATCTACAGGGAACTGCTAAAGTCAGTCATTTAGAGAAAATCAATCAATCACTCATCCACTTAGCTACAACAGGAGGTTAGTGGGTTAATACCTTAGTTATACACAGGCAGAT
Source organism: Xenopus petersii (assembly GCA_038501925.1). Taxonomy (NCBI): domain Eukaryota; kingdom Metazoa; phylum Chordata; class Amphibia; order Anura; family Pipidae; genus Xenopus; species Xenopus petersii. The sequence continues at coordinate 38,252,303 of CM076685.1, forward strand.
GTCTGGCATCCTACCATAGAGGCCTCAGTGATAAGGAGGGTGTTTCTTTATAGAGAGGAGAGGTATAAATAAATATACCTTCAAAAGAATTCTTGGCACCCAGTAATTTCCACCTTTTTAAAACCGCAATATTTTTTATAATCCTCTAACTACAAAAAAAGATCCCAGCCCTGAATGAAAGTCCCTTGTGTGGACTGGGCTTTACCCTAGCCTGGCATATTAAGGGTTAACCCACTTCTGGCCTTATACTATCACAACTGTGCTACATGCAGGGCCGCAATCAGGGGGGCACAGGGGGTACAGTCATCCCGGGCCTGGCAGAATTATGTTTACAGGGGTGCCTGCTTGTGCTGCACTGCCCCCTTAAGAGCATGCAGGATGTCACCGAAGAGCCAAAGAGTTGATGATCCAAATTAATTTTTTTAACTTCTATGGGGGGGCCCTGACCATCAACAGTTTTTTTTTAACCTGTTGGAGGGGGGGCATTAGTGAAGTTTTTTTTTTTTTTACATTTTATGGGGGGCTCTTGACCACAAATTGTTTTTTTATAACTTGTAGGGGGACCCTGGCCACCCATGGGGCTTTTAACATTTAAGGAAGGCCCTGGCAACCAATGGGTGTTTTAACTTGTAGGGGGAGGGCTGGCAACAGTGAAGTTTTTTTAACAGTTATGGAGCTATGGACCAATTGTTTTTAACTTGTATAGGGGACCCTAGCAAGCAATGAGTTCGTGTTTTAGCACCCTTATTTGTGTGGCTTTTTTTTACTGTGGTGTTAGGATGTGTGGGAAATGTTGTTTTACAGTGCCCAGTGATTTCTGATGGAGGCCCTCACAACATGTCATTGGTCAAACAGATGTTTGTAAGTAAGATTAAGATATTAAAAGACTGCAGTACCCTTGAGAGAGTACAGCAGAGGTACATGATAACTTTCTAGCTCATGGAGTTATTGAAGCCTAATTGTTGGATCTCTTTGCACTCACTGCACAGTGGTCCCATAGCTGACACAAGGTCACCCATTCCGATTAGAAGAAAAGAGGTTCCGCCTAAATATTCAGAAGGGTTTTTTTACAGTGAGAGCTGTGAAGATGTGGAATTCTCTCCCTGAATCAGTTGTACTGGCTGATACATTAGATAGCTTTAAGAAGGGGTTGGATGGCTTTTTAGCAAGTAAGGGAATACAGGGTTATGGGAAATAGCTCATAGTCCAAGTTGATCCAGGGACTAGTCCGATTGCCATTTTGGAGTCAGGAAGGAATTTTTCCCCCTCTAAGGCAAATTGGAGAGGCTTCAGGGTTTTTTTTTGCCTTCCTCAGATAGGTAGTTAATAAAAAAAAAAAAGGTTGAACTCGATGGACATGTGTCTTTTTTCAACCTTACTTACTATGTTACTATGTTATATGAACCAAATTTTCCACACTGTGTGTGGAGGCCCCAGATGTTAGCAGCTATAAATTCAATTCACCTCATATCTTTTACCATAAATGTGTTTTGGTGAGTTTGTGTTTTTCAGTTGAGATGAATTTAATAACCTAGAAGCAGTTAGATATAAGTAAATAACTTTCCACTCCGTATCAGCACTTTCTGGGATTGGTTTGCCTACCAAAGTTGTATAAAAATCTAGGTGGACTTTTTGAGCAAAACCAGGGATATTAGGTCTTCTATTTCATCAAAGAATGGTGAAATGATAGGTCACTGCTAAACTGTGGGCTAAATTTAACAGGTGTATCATATCAGAAGAACATAGTTTTATATATGCTCTTCTTCTTCTGTTGCACACGTCACACCTTTCTTTGCATTATCCCAGATTTCTGTTTAATCCTCCATTTTAGATTCTAATGTCCTAGAGATATAAGGACTGTTTTGCAGCTTCTATCCAAACATTATACTGTACCATTACATAGGTTGAATAACCTACCAGTATAGTAAATGGAGGTCAGATTCTTCTGACTTCTTTCTTAAGAGGTGCACAAGGCTTTTGTTATTCCCTCCTTATCTTGAATACCAATAAACCATAATACTAAAGAGCCCTTGTTCCTTATTGGCTGCACAGGATATAAAACCACATTTAGTTTGTCACAAGCATGAGAAAGGGTTTGTAACCTTGAAATGTCACTTTATAACCACTGCAATAAAAATGAAATAGTTACTTCTAAATTTGTGACATTAATGGAGAAGTGATGTCATATATTATGGTGTACTGAATATGCAAGCCAATGGAGCGAGGGAAATCAAATCTTGGTGGAGAGGGATGAATTCTCGGTGGGAGAAATTACTCAAATGATTTTTATAGACACAGCTTTTCTCCTTCACATAAATGTGGACCATCTGCTGGTGGAGAAGGACCTTGAGTCCTACAGTTCTCCCTGAAATTACTGCAGCCTTGTCTTGTACTGTTCATAATATTTCTGTAGAAATGTGATTCCAATTGCTCAAACAACAAAGGGCAAATATAGATTTAAAGAACCATACAAACAATGTATTCAATATTTGGTACTAACTTTTAATACCTCCTTCTCGATATACATGTATATCTTTAGTTGATAATATTTTGTCGGCCAACCAGAGATTATAGGTTAAGTGAACATTTATAGCTAGATGACAATGTGTTATTAGGGACAGATTTATCAAGGGTCGAATTTCAATTTGAAAAACAAAATTCAAATTCAAAAAGACCAACTGAAATTAGATTGAATTTTTTTTGGCTGAATAGGTCCATTTTCGATAGAATAGACCCATTTTCGATCGAATTCAAATCGTGCAATTCAAAGTTTTTCCCCCAAAAAAACTTACATTTTTCAAAATCCAACAATTGACTCCAAATAGGTTCTTGGAGGTCCCCAATAGGCTTAAACAGCAATTTGGCAGTTTTTAGATGGCCAATGGCGATAAATTTCAAAATTCAAATTTTTTTCAAATTCAAATTTAATTTTGACTATTCCCTAGTCAAAGTACACAAAAATTAGCTCAAATTTTAAATTTTTTTAATTCAAATTTTCACTTCGACCTTTGATAAATCTGCCCCTAGATGGTTGAATATTTACTTTTTTTAAATCATGCTGTACCTCAAAATGATAGCACAACCATCTAGTAAATTATGTTTACTAATGTCTTGATATTTACGTGTTTACAACTTGATGTCACAGAAAATGTCACACAAAAATATGTGTTAAATAATATGGACATCACCAATTTTCAAAACCCCTCAAAATGTAACTTTACAAGCAGATTCAAAGCCACAAGTTTATCTTTTATATGACTTGCTTTAAAGCAATACATTCTGAATTGTTTCAAGCATCAATAATTTAATGAATTTAAAAAAAAAAAACAGTAAAGACTTCTATGGGCTATCAAATATCAACTGGAGCAAATAACAATTAATGTGTCAAACTGTCAAACACGTATGGAGCCAAACAGCTAATACAGTAATTTATTCACTCAGTAACCCAGTAACTGCAGTTCACATATTAAAGTGTCAGGGCAAAGTTTCCAGCTGAAAGATTTGTCCTCCATTTTTACATTGTCACATTCTTCATCATTGCAGTCCTGACAGATGATTCCTGATATGAAGTTGTTTTTTTTACCATGTTTCTAATAAGGTCAGCAAAAACACACAGCCTTGGCTGTTGATATTTTCTCATGGAAAAAGAATACAGAAACAGCAGATTGATTTCTTTATTTTATTATTAGTCTCTATAGTGATCCCAAATCCCATACGGCATGTCCAAGAAGCCATCCAAGACATTCTCAAATTATGTTCTTAAAATGTCTATCAATTTTATGCCTTCCTTTATATTACACATGATGTTTGATAAGAACCTGAGAACACAAATGCCAAACTTATACTGTTGTGAAACACATTAGAAAGCTAGAAAGACATTTGCCATTTTTTGATTCCATACATGATAGAAAATCAATAAGGTTTAGATGGATTCATATTAAAGTGACATAATTGACAGCCTTATCTACACTTTGTTATCACTATTTTATCTGAAATAGAAAAATACATGTGTGCAGTAAACTTCTGAGTAAATAAATGATAGAGTTTACCAGTCTATTGACTGATATTTACTGAAGTCACTTATAATTGTAAGGTTTACTTTTTATGTACATCCTTCTTCACTATGTAGATAAATTACTGTATTAGCTGTTTGGCTCCATACATGTTTATGACAGTTTGACACATTAATTGTTATTTGCTCCAGTTGATATTTGATAGTCCATAGAAGTCTTTACAGTTTTTTTTTAAATTCATTAAATTATTGATGCTTGAAACAATTCAGAATGTATTGCTTTATAGCAAGTCAAATAAAAGATAAACTTGTGGCTTTTAATATCTGCTTGTAAAGTTACATTTTGAGGGGTTTTGAAAATTGGTGCTATGTAGAACAATACTTCTCTTATCTAATATCTACTATGTCCTCCAAACCACAGCAGCTGTTTGCCACATTTAACTCACTCCTATGCCCCCCTCCACCTCCTCCACCTATTAATGTTACCGCCCAAGACCTTGCTAATTTCTTTAATGAAAAAATCGATCTCATTAGGCTGAGCATACCGTCCGACAACAATCTCAGACCAACGTGCAGTCCACTCACTTCTACTTTGTACTCCTTCACCCCTACAACTCTAGATGAAGTTAGCAAACTTCTAGCCAGCTCAAAACCCACCACCTGCTCCCTTGACCCCATACCCTCTCGCCTTCTCCACCCAATCTCTGATACACTCTCTCCTGCACTTACCCACCTATCCAATCTTTCACTCTCTACTGGTACCTTTCCATCATTATACAAACAAACACTAATCACTCCTATCCTCAAAAAACCTTCCCTTGATCCCAGCTCTCCCACTAACTATCGACCGGTCTCCCTTCTTCCATTTGCATCCAAATTAGTAGAAAGGCTTGTTTACAAACGCCTGATCCAGTATCTCACTCACAACTCCATCCTCGACCCCTTGCAATCTGGCTTCCGCCCATCACACTCGACTGAAACTGCACTCACCAAAGTAACCAATGATCTTCTCTTGGCAAAGTCTAAAGGTCATTATTCTTATATATACATCTCTCTGCAGCCTTTGACACAGTTGACCACACACTCCTCCTTGACATTCTACACTCAGCTTGCATTCGGGACACTGCTCTTTCATGGTTTACATCTTATCTGTCTGACCGTTCCTTTAAAGTTTCCTTCTCTAACTCTACTTCTACTACTTTCCCACTCTCTGTTGGAGTTCCACAAGGCTCTGTTCTTGGCCCCCTGCTGTTCTCGCTCTATACAACTTCACTAGGAAAACTCATTCAGTCATTTGGACTTCAGTATCACCTTTATGCTGATGACACCCAACTCTACTTGTCTACTCCTGATCTTTCGAATTCTGTCCTTTCCCAAGTCACAGACTGTCTATCTGCTGTCTCCTCCTGGATGTCACAGCGACACCTGAAATTGAACCTTTCTAAAACAGAACTCATCATATTTCCTCCAAGATCTTCCCCGTCCCTCAGATATCACTCACCGTAAACAACACCACCTTTCATTCCACCACACAGGCACGCTGCCTAGGAGTCATCTTAGACTCTCATCTGTCTTTTTCACCACACATTCAAACACTTGCAAAATCTTGTGCATTCAACTGCGCAACATTGCTCGAATACGACCCTATCTCAGTTCAGAATCAACTAAAACACTGATTCAGTCTCTCATCATCTCCCGCCTTGATTACTGCAACTTACTCCTCACAGGTATTCCAACAAGTCACCTTTCACAACTCCAATCTGTTCTAAACGCGGCCGCTAGACTCATTCATCTAGCTCACCGCTCAACGTCAGCTGCTCCCATATGTATGTCCCTTCACTGGCTTCCAATCTCTTCTAGAATCAAATTCAAATTACTTACACTCACATTCAAGGCCCTTAATAATGAAACCCCTCCCTATATTTCATCTCTAATCTCCAAATACACTCCTTCACGAAACCTACGCTCTGCTTCTGATCTTCGCCTCACTTCTCCTCTGGTCACTTCTGCCCATTCTCATCTACAAGACTTCTCTCGGGCTTCTGCTTTTCTCTGGAACTCTCTGCCACAAGCTGTCAGACTTTCTCCTTCCTTCCAAACTTTCAAGCGCTCCTTAAAGACCCATCTGTTTAAAGAGGCCTATTCGATGTACCTTAATTAATCATTGCTGTATCAAAAATGACAAATTGTTTATACATCCTAATGTCTCAATTGTACCCTTACCTTTTAGTTTGTAAACCCTATTGTACTCTGTAATCCTTGTCTGTTATCCACCATGTATTCCCTGTTTGCTATAACTGCAGTAAAGCACTGCGTATCTTGACAGCGCTATATAAATAAATGATGAAATGATGATGACTATGTACTTCATTGTTTAATATTACAAGTCCTTAGCTTGGAAATACTTAGTATCCATTTACTTAGAAGGAACCCTTTTCAAACAATCAAAATGTTGAAAAAGTGCCTTTGACAATTACCTCCATCTTTGATGGTGGACATAGTTTTGAAATATTTACAGTGGAATTGTTTTTTACACTCATGTGTCTTGTGCCGTCATGTTCTGCAAAGAGTTTACATATCCTACATTTGTCTACATGGGTTTCCTTTGGGTAGATACATAGACAGGTCAATCAATTCTTGATATTGCATTGCAAGTGTACCTGTGTAAATATGATATAGAAGTATGATTGTTATCTCCACTGATGTTAAAGATAGTGGAACATATCGGTGCTATTTTATTTAATGATCACAATAATAATAGGCTAATAACCCAGCTCCCCTGATGCCAGACAATGTCTTAGGGTAATTAAGGTTTCAGGCAATTACATTTATAAAAGCAAAACCTGTGCTAAAATGCATAGCCACTGAGGAATTTGCAGATGGAACTTGTTTGATATAAATTAATGTAAAGTGCTGTGTAATGTGCTAGCTCTATATACATAAATTATGAGGATGATGGAAAAAGTGTGTCCCCATCAGTTAGTAGCTATATAACTTCAAATTATACCCAATTGTAAAAGAGACTTCTCTTAGTATGTGATGTGACATTTTAGCCATTTAAAATCAGAGATATGCCACTTTCTACAGAATTACCTATTTTTTATTGGTGATCTTGTTATGAGGGCTCTAGTACAGTATTGGTGAATGTAACATTCATTTATATGCATGTCAAGGAACACACATCAACCAATTCTAGAATTAATGATGACAATATTAGCAAGAATACACTTTCCCTGAAAAAAAATATATTGCACTCATGAGAAAAAAGGGGTGTACTGTCTCTTTAACATTGCTTAAAACTGTCATGCACCCCAGGCATTTTTAAAAAGTTTGGAAGAGACACAAAGCTTCAAATCGCTTTTGTTGCAACTGTAACAACTGCAACAACTGTAATAGATTGCATTTCTGTATTTGGATTATAAAACAGTGGTGCTTTCCTTTAGGGATTGGATAAATTTAAAAATAATCAGAAATGGTTTGGGGAATTAGTTATCGTGTGAATTCGGGTAAAAGTGGTGATTGCCAGGGACGTGGCTTACATAGACCATATTTAAGACACATTGGGGCAGATTTACTAAAGGGTGAAGTAGCCATCTCTAGCGATAATTCGCCAGAAATCCCATCCACAGGGACATCACCAAGTTACTAACAGGCATAGAGGAGAATTTGCTAGCGAAAGAGACCGCCGCTAGTGTACGTTCGCACACAAGCCAGACGACTTTTCGCACTGAATGTTACCTCTTTCGTCACAAGTTTCCTTTGCCACCTTAGACCAGGTGAACAGATACAAGTTACATCTTCCTCAATCTTATGTCTGACATTATATCCTGTATGCTAGAAATTCATAAAAGTTTTTAAAAAAAACAATCGCGACTTTTACTTTTTTAAAGCAGGATTGACTTCAAAATTGATAACTATTAAAGATTTTTGTGTTTTCCAGACATTTGAGGGACATGCCACATTTGTTTTAGGGTGGGCTAATGTCTAAGGCACTTTTTGCACCATCACTAATAAAGATGTCCATATGACTTTTATGTACCGCCCTATTCAAATTGAACTAAGTGTAAGAGTACTAACAAAGTTTCTCAAGCCAGAAATGAACACTAGCGAAACTTCGCTAGGAAATGCTCTCACTGCCGAGGTAAAGCTAATGAAAAGTTGCTAGGGTTCGGCTGCCGAGACGCAACTTTAGTAAATTAGTGTAGTGGTATCGAATTTGCTCCTGGTGAAGTGGCGCAAAGTTTGGTGAAGCAGTCGCTGGCTAAAATTAGCCCTTTAGTGAATTTGTCCCATTATCTTTGAGACCTAAAATACACTGGCTATCCTGAAAAAATGCTGCCCCATCAAGACTAAGGAATGTAGGCCAGCTTGACTGTCTATGAAATGGTTCCCCACTTGAGCGAATAGCCCACCACAGACATGCTACCAGGAAGGCTCCCCACAACTGGTCATCCAGTCACAAGATGGTGCTAACCTGGACACAAAATTCCTAGACACCACAGCTGCATTGAGACCAGAACAAAAAAGCCTCTGAGAGTCAGTTTTCTATATCACATGCAGTGCCAGACCAAGAAGCCATGTCAGAAGATTGGGCCTTTCCTTCTGCAACACCTCTTGCACCTGCTGAGCCAACATTATCAGACATTATAAGATTATTCTTATTATTCTGCCTTAATAGACAATATTGATAAACTAAGAACTGTGTTTGCAATCCTTAAAGGATTAGTAACATTAAAAAATGAAATTGTTTCAAAGTAATACAAATATAATGCAGTATTGCCCTTCACTAGTATAACTGCTGTGTTTGCTTCAGAAACAATAATATTGTTTATATAGATGTAAGAAATTCTTACCCTGGTGGTCTAGTGGCTGGCGGAGATGCCAGCCGTGTCTCCAGCGGGCACGCCCACCGTGTGCTTCCTCACACGGCGGGCTGGTTCTCCTATGGCGAGCGCAGTGTGCACCAGGTTTTACGCACCAGCTTGGTGAAGTCATCGCGCATTGGCGCAAAATTCAAATGTATTTAAAGGCATTTTCGGATTCAAATTCATCGTTGTTAGGTCTAACTTGTTTAGTTCCTGGGTGCTTATTCCTTGTGAATCCTGCTTGTTATACTGGTATTGACCCTTGTCTGCTTGCCTGACTATTCTGAACTCTGCAATCCTTACCTTAGCCTGCCTGATTATTCTGAACTCTCCAAACCAATCCTAGTCTGTCTGACCTTGCTTGAACTCTGCCTGTACCAACCCAGCCTCTGTTCCACGCTATTCCGTTTGGTTCCTTCTGTGTGGCCTTCCTTCTAAATCCTTGGTAAACAATCATGCCCTTTGCTCATCTAAAACCCTTGCTAAGCTCCTCTCTTATTAAGACCTGGTGGCATCCGATTAGCTCCTCCCAAAGTGAAAGGCATCTGCTACAGGTGGAAGCGGAGCCGAGACCAGGGAGCCTAGCATCGGTTCTGGATTAAGGGTGCTAATCGTGACAATAAATAAACTGCTGTGTGGCCATGGGGGCAGCTATTCAAAGGAGAAAGGCTCAAATTACACAGCAGATAGCAGAAAAGCTCTCTAGAACATAATGTTATCTGTTATCCACTATTTATCCTGTGCCATATAGCCTTTTTCAATTTCTGCCAATGCTACTGTGAAGCTTGTTTATATGAACTAAAGTAGTATTTCTGAAGCAAGCAGATCAGTTTTAGGGTCAGGCCACACAGGGCGTTTTGGGGAGATTTGGTCGCCTGGCGACTAATCGCCTCGTTTTTGCAGCGACCAATCTCCCCAAACGCCTTCCCTGACTCTGCGCTGGCTAAAATGAAAAAATGCCGTCGCTAATCACACGCGACGATTTGTTTTCTGAAGTTGCCCAAAGTTTCCTCATGAGGCAACTTCAGGCAACTTCGGAAAACAAACCGCTGCGTGTGATTAGCCCCAGCGTTTTATTTTTTTTTTAGCCAGGATCTTTAACAGCAATTCCATCTCCCTAACAAGATGGTCTTTAGATAGTTTCAGCTAAGACATGCAGTGGGAGCAAAATTTGGGGCACAGTCTTTAGACTCCAGATGCCAGCAAACTTTACACATATGGTGTGGAACTTCCCCTGAGCCCTAACATTCTGTGAACAAGTGACAAGGTTTATTCAGAATACAATTTATATTTCCCTATCAGTTTCTTCCAATAGCCTCAAAGCAGGTGGTTAATTTGAACTCCTGACTTGGAGGCAAGTTTTGGTTGCAGAAAAAACAGATGTTTGTCAATGTGTGCCTTCTGTAGGCTGCCAGTCCACATAGGGGCTACCAAATAGCTCTAAGGATTTATAGAACTGAAGACTAAATGGAATGCAGCAATATTAAGAACACTTCCCTAATATTCAAGGTACTATGCAATCTATCCACCCAATGTAGTTCATGGGTTTTACTTACTTGACCCCTACTGGAAATAGTATGATAACTACTCTAAAAATGCACAAAATGCATTAGCTATTATTTTAGCAGACACAAAGGAATAAAAAGTTCATGGAATAATAGCAGGCACCCCAACATAATTATCTATATAAAATCACTATTATGATAGTTCACTAGGAGTTCAGAAAAACAGTTAAAATATTTTGACAATCCCCAGAGCCTATTTTTATGAAGATAAAGCTACTCAGTAACCTTTCTAAATTGAATCCCATGTGACAGACCTGTTATAACACAAATAATATAACAATAAAAAGTTTCTACACAGCTCTTAAGGTCCATGCAACAATGTGTAATAAAATAAAGGATTAGTACAATATATACAGGGCTCACCAATTATCATTATGTGTAAAAAAAACTACAGGACTTCTATTGAAGATACTGGATTATGTGTCAATAAAAAAAACAATGACATGATGGTAAACTGGATCACACTAGAATTATTTGCTGTAGTAGCAATATCAACAATTAATTTAGATAACCCAGAGCCTCTTGTTAAAAGATAGAAAAGACAATCAGCTTTTTTACTGTATATGATAGGCTGCCATAACATAGTACAGGTATGGGACCTGTTATCCAGAATGCTCGGGACCTGGGGTTTTCCGGATAACAGATCTTTCCGTAATTTGGGGCTTCATGCCTTAAGTCTACTAGAAATTAATTTAAACATTAAATAAACCCAATAGGCTGGTTTTGTATCCAATAAGGATTAATTATATCTTCGTTGGGATCAAGTAAAAGCTACTGTTTTATTATTACAGAGAGTAAAGGAAATCATTTTTAAAAATGTGGATTATTTCGATAAAATGGAGTCTATGGTAGTCTATTCTGTAATTCGGAGCTTTCTGGATGTCGGGTTTCCGGATAAGGGATCCTATACCTGTACTGAAATACTGTATATATTGAGTAAAACTATGTTCCCAGGTTACTTTGTTTTAACAATTTAACAGTAGTGCTACTGCCAGATTAATAAATAGATCACCCTACAAATAAACTTATTTATTTAGTATTCTCTACAATGGTGGCAGAGAATTTGAAAAGCATAATTTCAAAGCAGGAGGCCCTGATTAACAAACTTGTCTTGAGTGGAGGTGAACTGACTTCTGTATTGTTTAAAAAACTCAAAACCATAAGTGCAGAAACTAACAGAAAATATTGTTTTCATTTACAGTTATTTTTACAAAATATATTTACACATGCTTCTGGCCAGTGATCAGTGCATGAGATTGTGGGCTTCAATCCCATTGCACAACTCTAATTATCTAACAGTACAGGCAAATGGGACAATAGTGGGGATAGGGAATAATTTGGGATGGTTATAGTGCAGGAGATGCATCATGTATACTTGGCTTTTCATGCCCTTTTATATTAAAAATGCAACAAAAATCCCCATGAATAACAATACAATATGTTAGCATTATATACATAGAAGGCAGAAAAACATAAAAGATCATTGTTGAAAGAGCTCTACCAACTGTTTTAGCATCTCAGGCTTTCCGTGTCTTAGTATGCTAGAATATACTCTGTTGCAGAGACTGATGTGATGGGACAGCAAAATGTTCGCCCTGCAAATATTTCAGTTTTGCTTGAAAGGGCCTTAATCCTATTTCCTCACTGTCTGTAATTTCTTCCATAGAGTAGCTAATCCTATTGATGGTTTAAGCTGTGCCTTATCTACCACAAGGAATTAATTGTATGAAATGTTCAGTAAGATATGAAATCCTCTTCCTGGCTGACACAAATAATTCATGGCTAACAAGAACATACGACAAGGACAGAGAGCGACAAATAATTCTTACGGGATAGAGTGTAAGTGCATGATTATAAGTTACTTCTGTGGATTTTTTTTGGGGGGGGGAGTGACTTGTATGGAGAATACACTAGACGTATTCATCTTCAGAGTGAACCAAATATTTTTACCTGTTAAATGAGGAAATGACTAATAAATACAGTCTATTATATATTACCATTTCTACATTTTTTAACAATATTAGAGATTATCACATATGTTAAATGCACTGACTAAACCAGAGGGAATTAAACAATGATGTATAAGAAACAATGATAAGAAAAGGTAACAGTAGTTAGTTATTAGGCCTTTTACCTCTAGGGAGCAGCATATTTATTACACTTTATATCAAACAAATAACACTGTTTATCCAAACAAGGTCACTCACATCAAAATCCAGGAAGCAGCACAGTATATACAGATAGAGGGATCCATAACTCCAGTGGGCAGCAAGTTCCTATGTCACAGCTAGCAAAGATTTCTCTATGAGAAGGTAGAACTTTATTTATCAACATACAGATGCAGCCACTTTGGTTTGTCTGTTTGACACAGAATAACTAAACACAGATATCCCATTTAACACAAAAAACTGCGTCACAACATCCCATCTAATTAAAGCATTCACCATTGTGAACAATGGTGCTTTGGTATGCTAATGAAAAGGTTAAATGCATTAAATGGGTTAAGATAACTTTAGATAACACAGTTTCTTCAATTAACATGATGCATTTAACTCACAAATCCAAGTGGCTTCATCTGTATTTAGGTTCTCTGAATCCCAATTCCTGGTACTGTTTCCAGGTTCCCGATTACTGCTCCCCGATCCCGTCCCTTGAGTTGATTACTGGTTTAACCATGGCTTGTCTCTGATTCTGACCCCGCCTGTCTGACTATATGTTAGGTTCCTTTTCTGTGTTTGGCTCCCTTGCTTGCCCCTGTGGGAGTCTATGGATTCTCATGCGACAAGACCTGGCAGCAAGTAGCTGAGGACCAAGCCTAAATCCAAAGCTGGTTGCTACAGACAAAATAGCATGCCGTGACCAGAATCCCCTTACTACTCTGGGTTTTGAGTTTGCCTTACGTGAGAGAAGTTAGTGCAACATTCAGGAAAACCATTTAGTCCCTGCATCACTAATAATAACAATAAAAGTTGTTACTCCAACTCAGTGTAACTGAATATGTTGCAGTGGGACCTGGATTTTACTATTGAGTACTGTTCTTAGATCTACTAGGCAGCTGTTATCTTGTGTAAGGGAGCTGCCTATCTGGTTACCTTTCCATTGTTCTGTTGTTAGGCTGCTGGTGGGAGGGAGAGGTGTGATATCACCCCAACTTACAGTACAGCAGTAAATAGCGACTTCAGTTTATCAGAGCACAAGTCACATGACTGGGGGCTGCTGAGAAACTGACAATATGTCTAGCCACATGTCAGATTTAAAAATCAGATATAAAAAAATCGGTTTGATCTTTTGAGAAATGGATATCACTGCAGAATTCTGCTGGAGCAGCACTATTAACTGATGTGTTTTGAGAAAAAAAATCCCATGCCAGTATCCCTTTAAGATGGCCACACATGCCCAGATGTAGCATGTATAGGCAAGTATAGTCAGTTATTGGCCCAGCCAACAAATGTACATCATTCCACTGGAAGGAAGTAAAAAGGAGCCACCTATTTTGCTCATCTTCACTTCCTGCTGTTCTAATCATTCTGGTCAAGGAACAGAACAATGGTGACCATGCACACATTGTGCCTCTTGTATTCTGTTCATCCTATGGGTAAATTGGTCAGTTACTGTACAGGTCGGTCATATGTATACCCATGGTTGTCAGATACATATTCTTTTTTTCTTGAATGACAGGAGTAACATAGAATCCATTTGAAGCAAATAATTCAAATTTTTAAAAATGATTTCCTTCTTCCTTGTACTGGATAGTAACTAAGCTGCATGAATCCATAATGGTGGCAAAGCAATCCTGTAGCCAACCTATCTGGATTTATATTTTTTTATTTGAATTAGTAAATATTCTTCCAAAAACAATTATGCTTTTTTAATCTTATATTAAATTGTAGAAAATAATAGCTAGCACAAAAATGTGGAAATACAGTATTTCCTCATCACATTTAGAAACTACAGCTTACAAAAATAATTCTGCTTTTCAAGTGGCTACCCAACTGACTTTAGTTTTGTTACTTAATATTTCTGACACAACATTATATTTAGAAATTTGATTATTTGTGTTTGATATATCGCTGTCTCTGTGACATTTGTTTCTTAGCGATTTTTTTGTCTCAGCGACTTTTTTGTCCAAATGCATCAATGGGCTTTTTTTTCCTGGCGACTGTGTCAATATTGTCTTGGCTACATTTTTGTTGCGGCAAAATTCTTCTCTGCAGATTTTTGTAGCCATTGTGCAAAAAAATTAGCAGATGACAAAGTGCAGAATTCCGCCACTAATCCATGCCTGGTGAAATAATTTGTTCATCACTATAGATGACAGGTTGCACAAGTGTAGTTTGGTTCTACTGTGATTGCAAATAAATATTAACTGAAAAACATTCTATTGGGGGAGATCAGGGAGAACAGCATAAAAAATCAGACTGGCATACAAAACTTTAGCAAGGAAAAATTGTATCAGGCAAGAGAAGTGTTGCAAGTCTAGTATCCAAGAGGAATATATGAGTAGTTAATAGTATGGCCACTGCAAAATGTAAAACAACAGGCTGATTATGCACCTCTGTGACCAGTATGCAGTTAATTAGCTCCTGGCTAGTTGCCTAGTCTTTGGCATAAATAAATTCAGATTTTTACCATTTTGAAGTGCTGCAGCATGAAATTTTCTATGAATAATTAGTTTCTTTGGCAGTGGGAAAGCAGCGTGCACTCAAAGCTACAAAAAGCACAAGTATAGTTATAGCAACTTGTCTATAATTGAGTGATTTATATACAGGGGGAAGACCCAAAGCAAACAAACCCTGGTGAAAAGAATACAAACCCTGGGTCGAAATCTTTCAATAGGTAATGCACTCTTAAGCTGCCCATACATGGGCAGATAAAAGCTGCCGACAGGCCGAGTTGGCAGCTTATTGACCAATGCATGGGGCCCTCCGACTGCCTTCCCCGATCTATATCGGGTCGAAAGTCTGCCAGATGTCAATTTGCAGGGTTAAAAATCCTGTCGGATAGTGGCTGCATCTGTTCGTTGATGCGGTCCCGCAATCTGACCACCTGTATTGCTTAAATTAAGGGGCATATTTATCAAGGGTCGAAGTTCGAATTTAAAAAAACTTAGAACTTTGAATTCAAAAAGACCAATCGAATAGAGGCCGAAGGTTTTTGGGGGTTGAAGTGGTCCGTATTCGAATCATACGATCGAAGGAATAGCGCCTTCGATCTACTTTGATCCAAAGTTTTTTTCAACTTTGAATCAAAGTTGGACTATTCGATGGTCAAAGTACCCAAAAAATTACTTTGCAATTCAAAATTTGCTTCAAAAATTCACTTCGACCTTTGATAAATCTGCCCCTATGAGTTACGTGTATGTCCACCTTTACAGGTGAACAGTCATGTTTCTATACATTTCATCATATGTATTATGATATATACACATTTAAAGCAATCTTGCTATATTGTACTATATTTCTAAGTCTAAATCTAAGTCTAACCCTAATACATCCTAACCCTTCTATTTTTACTTTTCCACCCTTGCTAAAAAAAAGATCGATACCATTTTTTGAAGGGAGTGCAGTTTCTTCACAGCTAAAGTGCTAAAGAACAGACCATGTCCATAACAGTTACATATGGTTTTCTGAATTATTGCAAAAATCAGGGATTATTCGTGCCAATTTTCATGAATTGCTGCTTTCCTTGTAATTCCAAGCAATTCAAGGAGGCAGGAGTCAACAGGGGTTTCATGTTTCTGAAGAAAAAATAAAATACAATTTTTGACAAGTCAGCATTCATAATATCCACTTTTCATTGATTTATATGGCATCTTGGCAGATCTGAATTGAATGAAAAGACTTTCATAAATAAAATGTGGTTTCAATTTGCTTGCTGTTGTGATTTTCTGACCATGAACACTATTAAATCAGTCCCTTAGATTCTTCTGATGTTATATGATGGTAAAATCTCCATGCGGACCTTTCATAAATTCACAATTCGAATAATATGTTATTTATGAAAACATTCAAATGTCTAAAATTCAATCGAATAGTCAAAAACTTGAATTGAATTAGAATCAATCCTCAGGAAAAAAACCTTGCCATTTTTTTTTCATACTTCAAATTTTTTTTCCTCCGCAAATTTTTTTGCCATGCAACATTTTCTTTCTCCCATTTGAGTGTATAGGGCGTTGTTTTCTAAGCGAAACTTGACAAAAATTTGGCTCATCACAATAGTTTGAGGGACCTCTGCTGAAGAAGCCATGCAAACTCAAAGATACCAAAGTATTAAAGCAGGACATTAGCTGTCTGCTTATATACAGGTTTAAAAGACTGCATTGTAACCTGCAGCTCACTAGACCAAATCCAGGCAAGCTGTTCAGTTGCTGAATATACTGAAGTTCATGATACTGTAGCTAATTAATTTAATGCCGTATACTGTAGGTATATTTGTCCCCAAAAAGTTTCCCAATCTGTTTCCTACAGCTGTGTTTCTTTTAATTACGACGTGAAGTGATGATTTGAATCAAAACATATGGATTTCCCACTCTTTATTCTACTTGTTAGTTTGGACTTAAGCAATATACTGTATGTTTGTCCTTAAATCATACATAGTTAAATATATTTGCTGAAAAAACCCGAAATAATGGTATTTCTATATTGTTGAATAAAAGTAAGATCTCTAAAGCAGTAGTCAGATCAAAAAGGATTTGACATACAAGCTTCTGTGAGGAAAATGAAAATAAATTTGATACGGGAAACATACAGAATATATACAGAATGTATTTTACTTGAGGATATAAAAAGTCATCTTCTGGAGTTAGTGGATTGGAGGAAAGAGGAACTACTTTTCCGCTTTAGCAGCATCAGTGAAGGGTGAATAAAAGTTCAGGTCTGATCTTCCAACCATCAATCACACAGCCCTCAAGGAGTTACTCATGATTTGATGCTGAGGGTTACGAAATAGAAATGTTTATCTTGATGTAGAGACACATGCATTACAAGAATATGCCCAGGTGACGCAGGATATGTACCAATACACTCAACATGCATCAAAACCAGAAAGTTAATCAATATAAAGTTATTTCTGGATTTCTGAAAATGATGTTTTTATAGAGCAAATTTTTTTTTATAAAAAAGAAGGTAAGAATTTTTCATCTTAGTAGTACATTATTATTATGTATTATTTATGTTATTACATTTATTTTGCCTAATGATGCACTTAGCCTAATAATTAAAAAATATATTTACCTGATGATCTGATAAGTTCTAATTATCACAAAATAGAGAAAAGGGCAGAAATTAACAAAACTTCACCTTTAACATTTTTTTTTTAATTTTTGTGTTCAACAAAATAGGGTAACATCTTAAACATAAGGTTCAAATGTATTCAACCACCAAAATTGCCTTGCTTGCTACTGTTGACCATTCATGAGTCCTGCTTACAGAACATAAGAAGACACATATGCTCTCAAATCAGGTACTTTACACATTGTACAATTTTTACAACATACAGTCTTCTACAAGGATATGTAGATCATATATGATACCACAAAAATGCCCCATGGTGAGGATCACTGACTCCTTTAAAATGGTACACAATAGAACCCATTTCATATGGTATATAGCATTTACAAATATGATGGAGCATTTTGTCTATCAATAATTTGTGCCTGAGTGCTTGTACTGCAGTGCTTCCAGCATCCTGACTTTTACATATCATTAGCAATGTCTACCCTTATGCTATAGTTTTCCAGTCTTCCTGTCTTGTTAGCTAGATGGGCAGAACTGAACACCACATTATGAATATAGATACTTTGAGAGTTTATGTCTCTGTCTCATTCACAGATTATGGACTGTCTGCTGTTATATCTACTTTAATGCAAATCATATATGAGTTCTGAGAACATTGAATGGGTATTCATAGCTATTGACTTTTGTTGAAGTTAGAATATACTGTAATATGCCATAGATCAAATACCACACTTGGGACTCTCTATAATACATTCTGGTTAGCAGCCAACATTCAACTTTATATCTGTTTATACTGTAATAACTAATGTAAAATAATAGGTATTGACAATTTCCTTAGCTTTAATTTAGTCTGGAATAACTTCAGTTTTACAGTTTAATTTTAAAATTTCTTTTAGAAGATTATATTTTGGACAATCCTCAGATATTAGCAGAGTAACTCTGGTTACTGTAAACAATTTCATGCGACATGGGAGCATATGCAATCTGGCCCAACAATTTCCCTGTTTATTTTTACAACAGAATATGTATATTTGAACTAATGCACTGTTCCAATAAAATCCTTTGAAATTGTTTTTTAATATTGATTCTGTTGACCTTTATCATTTCATTTAAATGATTTTCATCATATGCAAGACTGCACTGCATTCATTTTATTATCAAATTGCTGTAGACAACATTTTCTTTTCCCAAAGAGACTAGAAAGCTGAATTGTAAGGGGACCTTGTAAAACACAAATTACAGTTTGCATGATTACTACTTTGTCAGCAAGGACAAGAGTGTCACTTACTCCATGATCCGTGGCTAAAACATACAGTGAAGGTTGTATTACAAACAAGTAAAGAACCTCAGTTTAAGAAACAGCTAAATGGAACTATGCTCAATTACTGTATAGGGTCATTACTAGCACTGAGAATGGTACAGTGTTTTGATAATTAGACTTGAGCTCAGGGAGGCTTTTATTTAGTTTTTATTTATGACTACTTTTTTTACCATAAATTGTTGTGGCCGGAGGCAATACACTTCAACCTCTGCTTCAGGTGCCAATACTTACACGTAGATAGTAAGCTGTGCAGTATTGTATTAAGCTAGGATCTTATGCCATGTAATTAATCTACTTGTGTTTTGAACTCCAGGCAGGCTTATCAAGTTTCATATGTCCTGGTTTGCAAGTGAGTTCCTGAACTCTTTTAGTTGCTGCTAAATAAGTATTGAAAAAAAACTTGCATTAAACTTATCATGATTAACAAAGTGGAGAGTCATTGTAGAGAGAGAGACTCTTCCCTATATCAGTACATAAATATATTCAGGTATGGTAAATATATTCAGGTATTCAGGTATGAACCTTGGGATGTAAATAAATAAGATTTTCTTTAAAGACCTGTGGAGCACTATACTACACCATTTTTGAGTGTGACACTCTTTTGAATATATATTTATATATATATATATATATATATATATATATATATATATATATATATATATATATATATATATATATATATATATATATATATATATATATATATATAGTCAAATACAAGAGTCTTCTGCACTCAACCCATTATCAATATATTTAAGACAGAGACATTTTGTGCATACTGCTACTGAAAAATGCCTTACCCTTTAAACAAAACAGGGATTGTTTGTCCATATATTGCAATATATTTAAGCTGGCCAACTACGTCAAAGTCATCCCATATCTGGCCAGTCCTATGCTCGATTTTATCTGATTCATTAAGAATTCTATTGCTTCATTATACATTTTACAAAGGGACTAGGTTTTACCTGCAACTTACTTGCTGCTTTCAAAGTAAACCCCCATACTTGGCTGCCCTTTTATTAGACACCAGTGGGATCACCTGACTATAGCTGGGAAGGGTGGGAGCTACAACATGGAGCTGGTCACTGCTCCTGTATAACTATAACAAACAAGGGAAAGTTGTGCTCACCACTATTTTTTAAAAACATTAGGCGGGGGTGCAATGAGGGTGTGACCACAAAATACATATAGTCAAATACAAGAGTCCTCTGCACTCAACCCATTATCAATATATTTAAGACAGAGACATTTTGTGCATACTGCTACTGAAAAATGCCTTACCCTTTAAACAAAACAGGGATTGTTTGTCCATATATTGCAATATATTTAAGCTGGCCAACTACGTCAAAGTCATCCCATATCTGGCCAGTCCTATGCTCAATTTTATCTGATTCATTAAGAATTCTATTGCTTCATTATACATTTTACAAAGGGACTAGGTTTTACCTGCAACTTACTTGCTGCTTTCAAAGTAAAACTCCCAAACTTGGCTGCCCTTTTATTAGACACCAGTGGGATCACCTGACTATAGCTGGGAAGGGTGGGAGCTACAACATGGAGCTGGTCACTGCTCCTGTATAGGACTGGCCAGATATGGGATGACTTTGACGTAGTTGACCAGCTTAAATATATTGCAATATATGGACAAACAATCCCTGTTTTGTTTAAAGGGTAAGGCATTTTTCAGTAGCAGTATGCACAAAATGTCTCTGTCTTAAATATATTGATAATGGGTTGAGTGCAGAGTGTATTTGACTATATGTATTTTGTGGTCACACCCTCATTGCACCCCCGCCTAATGTTTTTAAAAAATAGTGGTGAGCACAACTTTCCCTTGTTTGTTATATATATATATATATATATATATATACTTCCCCAAACTCACAGAACTCAGGATACGTGGATTAACCTTGCCTGGGTGCATGCCACAATGTATCAACATGTAGCCCTCCCACAAAGCAGCCGCACTCACAGGACTTATCCAAAATATAAATGCTTTTATTTAGAAACTAACGTTTCGGCTGTAACCCAGCCTAAACTTTAACAAAGGCTGGGTCACAGCCGAAACGTTAGTTTCTAAATAAAAGCATTTATATTTTGGATAAGTCCTGTGAGTGTGGCTGCTTTTTGGGAGGACTATATATATTTTTATATATATATATATATATATATATATATATATATATATATATATATATATATATATATATAATACACAAAAGCCATGAATATCCTGTAAATTATATCCTTATAAACGGTGAGTTCTGATATCATCAGTTATAAATGGTGAGTTCTGATGTCATTTCTGTCATATGACTCACTGAAACTTGTGTATTATAATAAATAAAGTACCCCAGTTGCAAAATATGAGGATATTATAAGTTACCGAGGAGTTCCATGACCTGTATAAAAACACTCGGCCTTCAGCCTCGTGTTTTTATATGGTCATGAAACTCCTCGGTAACTTATAATATACAGTACCAAGAGGGGGGTATTTTATTCACTATATATATATATATATATATATATATATATATATATATATATATATATATATATATATATATATATATATATATATATATAATGTTTTTATATATATTTTACATTCTTTTCTATGTAAAATCCAGAAAAATTTAAAATCAGGGAAATATATTATGCATAATATATAGGTTGAACCACAAAACAACAAAGTAAATGAGAGAAAACTTAAAATCAGGGGATGAAAATGGGGGTTCTAATATATACATAGCAATTACATCCTAGTGATAGGAAACAAGGATAAAACAACCATTCTTATCATAGAAAATAAACACAGTCATCTCTGTAAATTCAGAAAAAAACTTAATATTTTCTAAATGTAGACTTAAAACATTGAAGTATAACATGCTCATTTAAATATCCAATTATCTACATCCAAAGAAAGAAATTATATTGTAGGAGAGAAAAACAATTATTCATGTAGAAATGTGACTAAGATGGATCACTGTATCCTTGAAATGAGTTGGCCAAAACCAGATGCATAACATAATGTACTTTTGCTGTCTTAATTACTTTACAAAGCACCACACTGCTATGTAAATTAACCAACATATACAATGTACACTGTGTATAAGGGATCATCATGTAATTATGCCTAGGGCAAAAATCTCGACAGTGGACAGCACCTTTTCATAGATAAAAAGCCTTTATTGTTACATGGCTACGACCAACGATACAGTAACGTTTCAAGCCACATCCTGGCTCTTTGTCAAAAAAACTATTATGCCTAGGGCAAAAGAGAAAAAAATCACTATAGGGGCCGATTCACTAACTTCGAGTGAAGGATTCAAAGTAAAAAAACTTCGAATTTCGAAGTTTTTTTGGGGCTACTTCGACCATTGAATGGGCTACTACGACCTTCGACTACGACTTTGAATCTAACTATTCGAACTAAAAATCGTTCGACTATTTGACCATTCGATAGTCGAAGTACTGTCTCTTTAAGAAAAAACTTCGACCCCCTAGTTTGCCATCTAAAAGCTACCAAACTCAATGTTAGCCTATGGGGAAGGTCCCCATAGGCTTTCCTAAGTTTTTTTGATCAAAGGATATTCCTTCAATCGGTGCATTAAAATCCTTCGATTTGATCGTTCGATCGCACTATTTGCGCTAAAATCCTTTGACTTCGATATTTGAAGTCAAAGGATTTTAATATAAATCTGCACGCACTCCTGCAACCATGGCCATGGAGGTTAAAAATGTAACTTTATTCCATATTAGTTAAAAGACATGCGTCCTAACGCGTTTCGTATCAACAGATACGTAGTCATAGGCACTTGTTAACAAAGTAACCGTTACAACAATTTAAACCTAATTAGAGGAAATGACGTCCTGGATGACCCTGCTTAGGGTACTCCCATTGGACTCAGTACTTAAAAGCAATTAACTCTTAACAGATTGGAATGTTACTACTACAAAAATTCATCATATAAAAAGCGATTTACAATTACAGTTAGAAAAAAGAAAATTACAATTTGAGAGCATTCATTCTCGCTTCGTATATAGCATGCAAATTGTATACACATTTTGAACTTGATTTTCATTTTGACACAGATGCTAAAAGCACAACTTTATGCTTTTTGAATGTTATACTTAAAAATTCATTGCAAGCTTGTCGATTCTACAGATATTATCTTTCTGGATCGAAAAAGTTGAAAGCTTACGATCATCCCTTATACACTTAAATCATCACTCTTAAACTGATACATTTTTGCTTCTTAACACAGACTCATATCGAAACCTTATCGCATGCTCCCTAGTCATATCTATTAACTAAAGTGTCGCAAATGCATCAAATACTTATTCCTACTTACAACATTAACTTGATGCTAAGCTGGAAAACATCAACTTTAAAATAATAAATTGTAAATCAGTTTAATTTGTTCCCAGACTCTTGATGAAAGGCTGAACAGTTAGACAATGTGACAATGTAAAAACCCGATGAAAACTGCTGAATAAATATCGTACGGACTCAACTTTCATGGCACGCCAAAATATATTTCTTTATTTTAAACACCCTATACATACATTTATTAGGGTAGTTTTATATTTTAAATTTTAAATTTTCTGTTTTAAGTTTTATATTGTTATATTTTAATATTTTAAACTTTTAAACGTGACACACCACGTCAAATCGGAGGTTTAATCCTTTCGGCTGCCTTGTATCTAATGTAAAGATCCAAAATGTTTCTCTATAACGAAGCTTTGATGCTTTGTCGCCGCCCCTTGAGGACTGATAGATCTTCTCTACTCCTTGGATTTTAAGATTAGTTATATCACCATTACTGCACTCCAAAAAATGCCTGGAAACTGTTGTGCTATTGCTGCGGGTTTCAATGCTATGTATATGTTCGCGCATTCTGCATTTTAGATTCCTAGTGGTACTTCCTACATATTGGATACTGCATTTCCTACAAGTCAACAAGTACACTACAAATGTGGTGTTACAATTTATGTAGCATTTATTTCGATAGATATTGGTCGTACTACTACTAACAAATTCTGGAGCCTTTTCTATGTACTTGCAAGTCACACAGCGACCAGCTCCACAAGGGTAAGTACCCCACACATTCAGCCATGTTCTCGGACTATTCTGCTTCATGCACACATCGCTCGGTGACAAAATGCTTCCAATTGTTCTGGCTCGACGTGACACAAACCTACATCCGTTTTCCATAACCCTTCGCAATTTTTCATCACCATCCAGAACAGGCAGATATTTCTGTACTATTTTCATGATCGTATAAAACTGGCTACTATAGGTGGTGATGAACATTGGCAAAGTATTTTCTGTGGTGTTCTTAGTCTTGTTCTCTCTATCCAAAAGTGTGTTTCTATCTTTTCTAAAAGCTTTCACAAAAGCTGTTTCCAAAGGGGGTAGTGAGTATCCTCGAGCCAAGAAGCGATCCCTTAGTTGCACTGACTGTGACAAAAACTCTGTGTCTGTGCTACAATTTCTACGTAATCGCAGAAATTGCCCAGTTGGTACTGCTTTGAAAATATGTTTAGGATGGCAGGAGTCCGCCCGCAACAACGAATTCCCTGCAGATTCTTTCCTATATACCGTGCTTACTATTTCATTTGATTTACTTATTAATTTCAAATCTAAAAACTCTATAGTAGCATGATCAAAAGAAAAAGTGAACTTTAAATTACAATCATTGTGATTAAGACCTTCTACAAAACTAGAAAATTGTGACTCTGAACCCCTCCAGACCAAGATCAGGTCATCCACATACCTTTTATATAACTTAATAAAATCAACCCCTGTGACTTTACCTCCAAAGAGGTGAACTTCTTCCCACCACCCCATGTACAAATTTGCATATGTGGGCGCGAACTTCGCACCCATTGAGGTGCCGCATGTTTGAAGGAAAAAAGTCCGATCAAAAGTAAAAAAATTATGCGTTAGAAGATAATGCAAAGCTTCAATTAAAAATTCGATGATCTCTATACTATAACTACTGTACTTCTGCAAATGATAACGCACTGCCTCTATCCCTTTCCCATGTGGTATGTTGGAATAGAGACTAACTACGTCAATCGTTCCCCAACTATAACTACCCTCATCCCAGGCAAAACCATCCAAAACTTGCAATACATGCTTTGTGTCACACAAATACGAGTCTAATCGTTTTACTAAAGGCTGCAAAAACATATCAATTAATTCAGCCAAATTCTCATTTAAAGAGCCTATACAAGACACTATCGGTCTTCCCTCAGGCGGGCGTTTACGTTTGTGCACCTTAGGCAAGATATGGAAAATCGGGATACTGGGGTTCTCAGGGATCAAATAATTTTTAATCCTCTCAGTGTAAATACCTAAATGCATACCCCTTTCCACCAGCTCCAATAGCTTGCCTTTGAACAATACTTGAGGATTTGATTTCAGAATCTTATATGAGTCTGTGTTATCAAGCTGCCTTTTCACTTCATTCAGATAATCAGTCCTATCAAGGACCACAACCTTCCCTCCCTTATCTGCCTTACGGATAACGATTGTTTCATCAGAGCTTAACTCCTTCAGTGCATGGGTCTCAAACCCTGACAAATTAGAGTTAGCTTTTGTAGTGCCCTTTTTTAACAGTCTTAGCTCTTTTTCTATAAGATCTTGAAAAGCTTCAACCGCAGGGCTTCTCTGATGTACAGGGTAAAATTTTGATTTATCTCTTAGACTGTTAATATCGTTCAATTTAATTCCATGCAACTTTAAACTATCGTTATCCGTTTCTGCAGACAAAGAATTTAAGTTAAATAGGGCTACTTCATCCTGAAAATCAAATTTTATGTTACTAGGACATTCAAGCTCATAGTTCGTCCCTTCAAAATTGTTACATATTGAACTAGATGTCTCCCCGTCTGCATCAAAGTCCAGTATGGAAGTGTCCGATTGTACAAAGTCTCTACTGCCTTCCACATAAGTACAGTCTAAGTCATCACAACCTTTCTCTTTCTCCCCATTTTCAATTAGAAAATACTTTTTAAGAACAATTTTGCGAACAAACCTATTCACATCCACCAAGGTTTCAAACAAATTAAAATCTGCTGTAGGTGAAAACGAAAGACCCTTCGAGAGAAGAGAAAGGTGGTGAGAACTTAACTGTTTTTGCGACAGATTTAATACTGCATCTTCCCAAACTTCCCCTTTTTCTTCTTGTGTTGGAAACTTCTCTGCTGCTCTATATTTCCGTCTGCTTCGTCGGGTCCTGATCTTTGTTGTTGTGTTTGCTGCTGCTGTCCCTTGCTGTGTGTCTTTGCGTCCGATTTGTTGCACTCTTTGGTTCGTTGTGAGCGTCTGTAATCCCCTTCCATCTCGTTTTTTGATTCTATCACACTTTCATTGAAGGATTTTCTGCTCGTATCTTTAAACACCTCAAGTGCCAAACTTTCACGGTCACTCTGTGGGGACGAAGAAACAGGAAAAGAGGAACGAGCAGTATCTTCATCGAGACCATATGAATCATCTGCGCTAGAAAAGCTAACGTGCTTATGTTGCTGTGTTCGTTTAAGGATAGACCTAGGGCCCCTAAATTGATGGTATCTAGGTTGTCTTTTGGCATACACATTACCTTCATCATAATCTCTCCTATCTCTGTCAAATTTCTTTACTTTACGGGTTATAATTTGATCTTCCTCTTTCTTCAATTTTAAATTTAAAGCCTGATCCAACTCTAAATACTTCTCTTCAGTGGCTACCTTCAACAATTCGCTCCGAGTGAGCTCCATCTCTGTCTTTGCTTTAACTAAAGTTTCCTTCTTATAATCAACTAACAATTGTATTAGATTATTGGAGCAATCTGTAAGAATCAAATTCCATTTTGTAGTAAACTCTTTATCCTCCGTGGTGAATGTGGGGAACTTTTTTATCCTTAAGCCACGCGGGACCATTTTTAACTGCAAATACTTTTCAAGCGTGGCTACATCCCACCAAGCCCGTATTTCCCTAAAAAGACATCTCTCTAGGGTAACAGAAAGTGTCTCTGTAAGTCTTTCTGTCTCAGTATTCCTGCTAAACGCTTCATGCAATCTTTTTAAGCGTGCATCCTCCATTTTAATAGTCAGACTAGTTTACTTCAATCGCTGTATATCAGAAAAACTTAAGTGATAGCAACGCTCACTAGCATAAATCGAAAACAATTCATAAGTAATATCAAATCAAATCAGCGAGGAATACCGTATTAATAGACAAACCACTGTTCTCTAACTTGAAGTATAAAAGAGATGAGCTCAGCTATATGCTACTATAAACCATGTGAACAGAAACCAAGAAAATGCCGGCTCCAATCTCCTTTGGACTAGTTATAATTTATAATTTATAATATATAAATCCCTATATAATACATGCAAAAGGGATGCTTAAATTGCTCAAATTATGCGTTAATATAGACTGCTGGGCAAACCTTACCGAGCAGAATCATCTGACCTGGGTGTCCAAAACCCCAGGTCCTTCACTCCAATTGTTAAATGTTAGAAAACAGCCAAAGAGCTTTCCACTCACCAAGTTAGCCGAATGGTCCGGGTGCCGTGCCCCGAACCCGTAGCTTAGGCAAACTCTGTCTTCAAAATAAATCTGCACGCACTCCTGCAACCATGGCCATGGAGGTTAACATCGAGGGTTAATTAACCCTCGATATTCGACCCTTTGTGAATCGGCCCCTATGTGTGTAGCAACTCCAGCCTGTATTTTGCTTCCCCACTATTTGATGTAAATCTTTGCATTGTACTTTGTAAATACAAAAAAAAAAAAAAACCTGGATGATAAATAAAGTGTATTTTAGTGCAGTTTGTTCCTGCGATATACTGTAAGGGGTAGAAAAATTGCATATTGCTTAAATTGCTTAAAGCAGTTGCACCCCTGCATCAAAGCTTACTGTCCTTGATGTGCACACATAGCTGCAACAAGCCTATTGTAAAGTGTAGGCGCAGGTGCTATGATTGTCTGATTTATATATGTGATAAATTGATTTTGTGTTTCATAATCATTTGAAATGTTTTTTAAATAAAAGGGGCAGATTTATCACAGGTCGAAGTAAAAATTCTACTTAAACAAATTCGAATTTCAAGCTAATTTTTGTGTACTTCAGCTAGGGAATAGTACAAATTTGATTAAAATTTGAAAAAAATTGTTAATTTGAATTGCAAAATTTATCATGTACTGTCTCTTTAAAAATTTAATTTGACCATTTGCCATCTAAAAGCTGTTTTAGCATATGGGGACCTCCTAGAACCTATTTGGACCTATTTGGCTAAAAAAATCTGTAAATAATACAATTGTCCCACACAATAATAGATTTTCCATGAGCAGATTTTTTTTCTTGTATTGGTTATTTTGCTCTAAAATATCTAGGCAAAACAGTTCAAAGGCTCTTTATTACAGTCATGGTAGCATGGCCTTACTCGAACCATATGTAATGTGATAGATAATTTGTCTTATTATCTGTATAGTTTACTGCTTATCTGTTTACAATCAGACATCTTATTGGTTGCAGTTGCAGTGAGCTACTGCACCTGGGCAGACTTTGTGCATATTACATATGAGAGGGTTAAAGTAGCAGCGTCCCTTTATCTATGTAGGGTTTTCATGGTCCTGAGATAACTGGCCAGGATCTTTTTGTGATTTCTGTTGAAATCTTTTTCAAGCTGTGGCAAAGCTCATACCTTCTGCATTCCCTAAGCACACAACCCATTCTCAACTAGGTTAAAATAAAGAAACTCATAATAAAAAGATATTGTCAGCATGCAAGTCATTAACCTAACAAATTCTAGAATCTTGTAGAAGTAGGAGAAAAACACAATTTTTAAATAGCACTTCTGCACTTAATACCAAAAGGGCGGTTATAACCTCAAAGGTTATGATTGTTACTTGTTTGATTGTAGTATTATATTTAGGAATTGAAATAACCTTAGTTAATCAAACAGAGGCCAAATTTCTTCCACTCATATACTTTAGTTTTTATAAATATTATAGTACCCTCTTCAATTCACTCTCTCCAGAATTGACTGTTGAATATGTAGTAACAAAGAGAAAATGCCAGATGTTCATACAATTTTGGCAGAATATTAGGTACAAAGTCCCTTTTCATTTACCGACAGAAACAATGCATTATGTTAACCTGCATGAAACTCAGAAGAGTTTTTTTCGAAGTGATTAGCCTTTTTAATAAAAACAGGGCACCAGGCAATCCTGACTGTTTAGAGAAAATAGGGCAAATAGCACTTCTACTTCTCAAAAACTAATTACTGTATTTGGTGAAAATAAATTTCTCTCTAAATTTAATGGAAATTGAAGCTTTGTAAAAAAAATACAGCGTTTGCATGTTTTTGGCAAAACTAACAATGAACAGACTTTTGTATTTTTTTATTATATGTATTCAGTCTGGAGTTTGGAAACTTTATTGGTTTGGAATGAGATTTAATATGGAAGGGCCATGATGATATTAACATTTGTAAGTGCCTGCAAAATATCAGCTTTACAGTCACACATTTTGCAATTTCTAAATAGCCAGCAGAGAATTAAACATGGAGTATTTTGAGAATTATATGATTATTTTACAATGCCAAATATATTCACAAATGAACCTAATCACCGAAGAGCAGATTCTGTATTGTGGAGATTTAAAAAGGGCCACAATGCATATTAGACATGGCTGAATTCCTATTGGAAAGATCTCAATATTAATACAGTAATGCAAATTGCACCAAGGCATAGAAAATAAATTTAAAAAAAAATATTTAAGCAAATGTATTGATAGTTTGGCACATTAAAATAGTGAAAATAACTCAATTTATTTAATAACAGTTGATCTTATGTAGCATCAATACAAAAGGAATAAGAAAGCTAAGGCTGGACAAATTACCATTATTTTCTAATTTCAGTAACAACCTTTTGTTTTTAGACTATTTTGTTGTTGAAACAATAACAGAGAAAATCACTGGAACTTTGGAAAAAAACACACTTACATAAAAAATATTATCTGCTACATTCTACAATTTTGAGGATTTGCATATTATACTGACTTCTGTTAAAAATAATGGTAAAATAGCATGCTGCTTAAAAAAGTAAAATATCTACCGGGAATTATGCATGGTAATAGAATTCCTGCTGACACAGTTTGAAATCATTTTGTTTGCTATCGGCAAAATGATCATTGTAGAGTGACTATGGTAATGATGCAGTGCAACCTAGCAATACTCATTCTCCTTCAAGGAGCAGTTCATTTGTTTCAATTGCATGCTTAACCCACTCTTTGCCTATACATGAAATCATTTATTACATAGATTATTATAGCATTGGTTTTGCTTTTGTTGATTTAGTTTTTAAAGTACTGTAGGTTTACAGGACAATCCGTATTTGGGTAGTTTATCTTTGTATCACTTGACATTACATTATACATACAATGTTTACATAGTATATACATTACAATATACTCTATAAAACCTATTTTCTCTGTACTTAAATTACATATGCCATATTAACCAACTTGGTTAATGCACAGATATTCAGTTTCTTTCAGAGCTCTCATGAGTCCTTAGCTTGCCAATATTCATTTTCATTCATTTCATTCTGTATGATTATAAATTATTTGCTGATGACTCTCTCCTGAAATAGGAATAAGTAAGAAGAGCATATAATAATATTGAAAGTTTTGGAGCAAGAAAAATAGCCATCAGTGTTTTACACTTTTTTCCAATCCACCTTTTGACTGCTTTTAGACTCCTATTCCTGTAAAATTCTGACCAAATCAAAATATCATATGCTGTCATACATTTCCTTTCCCCTTTTTGACATGAGACTATTTAGCTTCCTGAAATAAATATAAGTGACAGCCAACTTTTCAACACTTATATCACTTAATATTTTTAAAAGATTTTTAACATGTGTATTTTTAAATCACTGTTTCCACATCGCCAAATGAGTGTATGGCCATCTTAACAGCTGAGGTTTAATATTGATAAGTGCAAGATTGGAATTGGAAACTATATTACTGTATATCATATAGTTTTCCCTTTTTATTGATTCAGACAACCTAATGTTGAGTATGAAGTGGAGTATTCGGCCCCTTTTCTTAGGAACGATATTGAATTGAAAATATGTATAGATTACAGCTAAATTATTAAAAGGAATGGAATAATTATACCATGGTAGAGGCCACCCATTCGCAACTAAAGCAAAGCAAATGGTTCTTTATCATTAAAATGACGAGACTGTTGAATGCCCTGCCAGGAGATGATTCTCTTAACTCCTTTAAAGGGGACTTGGATCCATTAAGACTACACAAATATTAAAGGAATACTGTCATGGGAAAACAAGTTTTTTTTCAAAAAGCATCAGTTAATAGTGCTGCTCCAGCAGACTTCTGCTCTGAAATCCATGTAATCTATGTTTCAAAAGAGAAAACTGATTTTTTAATATTTAATTTTGAAATCTGACATGGGGCTAGTCATATTGTCAGTTTCCCAGATGCTCCCAGTCATGTGAATTTTGTAACTTGGATTTTTATTGGATGAAATCATATTTACACCAATTGCATAAAAAACATTGCATATTATGGGTACACACAGTGTCCCTTTCACAGTTTACAATGATGTTATTGTCAAAATATTATGTTATCCATTTTTGAATAAAAGCACATAGGGGCACATTTACTAAGGTTCGCATATCGAGGGTTAATTAACCCTCGATATTCAACCATCGAAAATCCTTCGACTTCGAATATCGAAGTCGAAGGATTTACCGCAAATACTTTGATCGATCGATCGAAGGAAAAATCGTTTGATCGAACGATTAAATCCTTCAAATCAAACGATTCGAAGAATTTTAATCCATCGATCAAAGGATTTTCCTTCGATCAAAAAAATCTTAGAAAGCTTATGGGGAAGGTCCCAATAGGCTAACATTGATGCTCCGTAGGTTTAAAGTAGGTAGTCTAAGTTTTTGTAAAGAGACAGTACTTTGACTATCGAATGGTTGAATAGTCTAATGATGGTCGAAGTACCCAAAAAAAAACTTTGGAAATTTGAAGTTTTTTCACTTCGAATCCTTCACTCGAGCTAAGTAAATGTGCCTCATAATGTCTAATAAACAAAGATTAAACAAAACCAACTAGTCACCTTTATTTATTCTGTCAGTATGTTTATAAATTTGCCCTTGCCAATCTGGGGACTTACTAGGGTGCAGGCCCAATCATATAGCTATTTCGCTGTGAGTCGTCACCTATTGCCCAGTGCTAAGCCAGAATGGCTACCTTATCATATTTATGAGTGTTTCACTAGTTTCTTCTCACAGATCAGGTTTCCCCAAAACCTCGTATGGAGCTCATTTAGCCAAACATTTGGGGGTCCTGTTTCAGATATGGGCAATATAACTCTCAAAGTGTTAGGAATTTAATGTAGTTTTGTGACGTAAATCCTGTAAAGTTATGAGGGAGCCTGTATGGGCGGAAGAAGGAGTGACTGGAAGGCAGGGGAGAGGGAAATGAGGTAGGAAGGAAGGGGAAGGGGTAAAGCAGGCGGGGGGGTTAGGGGATAAAAAGAAAATGCGGGAGAAACAACTTCCTCTTCCTACCTCAGCAGTGTACGAGTCAGGAACAGTCCCACCCTTCCCACCCTCTTTTTTCTTTCCTTTCTGTTAGGTCGTTAGGGTGATAGAACTAGTGTGCGGAGGTTACCTTTGGTGGTTGAGTTGTTAGATTGGGTGTGTTACAGGTCTTCTTTGTCACAGCATTGGCGGTGGTCCTGGGAAAAGAAGGGAGTTAAAAAGGAGGAACTATGAGGGGTTCCGGTGAGAATGAGGAACATTATATTTAATTAGCCAGCTCAGGCATGGGGTCCCATGGTAGCAAAAAATCTAGAGTGACATCGAGTTGGTGTATTGCGGCTGATGGGTAATCAAAAATTTGTGCAGCAGTACTGAGGTACAATGCACAGGATGGTAATCCCAGGACCATCTGCCCCAAGGGAATCTGAATAGGGCAGAAATAATCAGGGTAATAAAAATTTCAGTTATGGAATGTTATGTATAATACAAAATGTTAATGTTTTTTGTAAACAGTTTATTCTATTACAGCATTGGTGGTTGAAAATGTTTGAACTTCAAAATTTTAATAAACAAGCTGCGGCCATCACTATCCAATAAAAAATTTGGTGTTGTCTGTTTTTTGGTGAGTTTTCGGGTGTGTGTCACAGACAAGGAAAAAGGGTATTGGTAAGTATGGTTTGTTATTCCCGCCACTCCCGGCCTTTAACAGTCATGTACAGCAGAATAGGGATGTAGCGAACGTCGGAAAAAAAGTTCGCGAACATATTCGCGAACTTGCGCAAAAATGCGAGCGGTTCGCGAACCCCATAGACTTCAATGGGAAGGCGAACTTTAACATCTAAAAAAGACATTTCTGGCCAGAAAAATGATTTTAAAGTTGTTTAAAGGGTGCAACGACCTGGACAGTGGCATGCCAGAGGGGGATCAAGGGCAAAAATGTATCTGAAAAATCTGCCTGTGTGTGCTTGGAAGAGATAATGTAGGGGGAGAGCTGTTAGTGATTTCAGGGACAGATGATAGTAAGTTTGCTGGCTAGTAATCTGCTTGATACTGCTCTGTATTGGAACAAAAAAATAAATAAAAGCAGTCCTTACAAGGACTACTGTTATTGCAGCAGTCAGCAGATGAGATCAGAAGCAGGACAGCTGCCCACTGCAGCTACATACAGAGCACTGCAGTAGAAGGTAGATTACTAGCCAGCAAAGCTACCTAAGCTTAAATGTCCCTCAAACCCCTGCAGACTTCTGTCCCTCCAATAACAGAGCAGTATCAAAACGATTACTAGCCAGCAAACTTTCAACTGTCCCTGAAATCACTAACAGGCAGCAGCTCTCTCCCTACACTATCTCTTCAGCACACACAAGTGAAAGCAGTGAAAAAACGCTGCAGGGCTTCGGTTTTTATAGGGAAGGGGAGTGGTCCAGGGGAGAGCTTCCTGATTGGCTGCCATGTACCTGCTGGTCTGGGGTGAGAGGGCAAAAAAAAGCGCCAACAATGGCGAACCCAAAATGGCGAACGTCGCGCGACGTTCGCGAACTTCCGGCGAGCGCGAACACCCGATGTTCGCGCGAACAAGTTCGCCGGCGAACAGTTCGCGCCATCTCTACAGCAGAAGAAACGTACACACTTGTAAATTAAAAAGTCTTTTTATTTTCAGGCTTCGAAATAAGAACAATCCCTGTAATTCCCAGGAAGGCTATCCCACATGAAATCCAGAAATTAGCAGGAACTTCCAGGAAAGTATAGCTGTATTGGGATAAAGTTCTTTGAGAGTAAATAGTCTTTAATGATAATTTCTTCCCACAGGAACTCAGAGGGAAAGGAACTGTACAGTTGAGCAGGAAAGGATCAATTCCTCAAGGTAAGTAATGCTGGAACATTGTAGCATAAATGAGCATTAACTTCCAGAATTAGGGAGCAACAATCCATATCCCTACTTCCTTGAATACTTAGCAAAAAGCCAATGTTTAAACAGGCAACAAGAAATAAATGCAAACAAGTCTTTCACGGTGATTCCTCAGATGG
Source organism: Xenopus petersii (assembly GCA_038501925.1). Taxonomy (NCBI): domain Eukaryota; kingdom Metazoa; phylum Chordata; class Amphibia; order Anura; family Pipidae; genus Xenopus; species Xenopus petersii. Next base: position 38,286,908 of record CM076685.1, read on the forward strand.
ATCAGGCAAATGAGAAGCAAGGATAAATAAACAGCCTTAGCATAATAAGCCAGGCAGGTAGAGAGGCAAGGGTTTTACAGCATAGTCTTCACGTAATGAGCCAAGCAGGTAGAGAGGCAAGGTTTAACAGCACAGTCTTAGCATAATGAGCCAGGCAATATAGGCAAGCAAAGTTATAGTACAGTCTTTGGTGAGAAATAATAACTATACTTGGTAACAAGTCTTGAACAAGTTAATCAAAGCTGTTGAATAATTATTTTGAGCAATATTTAGCCCCGGCAATGATTGTACAAGATTAGGTAATACTTAAAGGGATGCTGCCATCGGAAAACACGTTTTTTTCAAAACACATCAGTTAATAGTGCTGCTGCAGCAGAATTCTGCACTGAAATCCATTTCTCAAAAGAGCAAACAGATTTTTTTATATTCAATTTTGAAATCTGACATGGGGCTAGACATTTTGTCAATTTCCCAGCTGCCCCTGGTCATGTGACTTGTGCCTGCACTTTAGGAGAGAAATGCTTTCTGGCAGGCTGCTGTTTTTCCTTCTCAATGTTACTTAATGTGTCTCAGTGAGACATGGGTTTTTACTATTGAGTGTTGTTCTTAGATCCACCAGGGAGCTGTTATCTTGTGTTAGGGAGCTGCTATCTGGTTACCTTCCCATTGTTCTTTTGTTTGGCTGCTGGGGGGGGAAAGGGAGGGGGATGATATCACTCCAACTTGCAGTACAGCAGTAAAGAGTGATTGAAGTTTATCAGAGCACAAGTCACATGACTTGGGGCAGCTGGGAAATTGGCAATATGTCTAGCCCCATGTCAGATTTCAAAATTGAATATAAAAAAAATCTGTTTGCTCTTTTGAGAAATGCAGTGCAGAATTCTGCTGGAGCAGCACTATTAACTGATTTATTTTGAAAACATTTTTTTTTCCCATGACAGTATCCCTTTAATCACTCACTCATTGGTAGAAGAAAGAATGTAGAACTGTTGCTGTGGCTGGAAGCTGTTGCTGTGGCTGGAAAGCTGGTTGCTGTGACTGGAAGCTTTTGCTATGGCTGAAGAGCTGGTTGCTATGGCTGGAAGCTGTTGCTATGGCTTGAAGGACTGGTTGCTGTGACTGGAGCTGTTGCTATGGCTTGAAGAGCTGGTAGCTTTAATTGGAAGCTGTGGCTATGGCTGGAACTTCCTAGTAATGGAGCTTGACTGAGTGGAAATGCACTGTAGGCAGGAACGTGCTGGGACAGACTCAGGAAGCTGATTCCAAGCAGGGAAGCACTAAAGGGAAGCCAGGACCAGGAGCTGCAAGAAAACACTGAAATCTTGACACGAAGGATAAGGTTAGGATAAGTATAACTGTGCATCGTTAGTGCACCTGTGCACAACTTAAATAGGCTGAGGGGGAGGCGACAGCAAGCTGTGGCACCTTACACAAAGTGCATATTTGTAATGAGCTTCCCGGGGAGTTCCGTGACAGAGGGAATAGTTGCCAATTTCCATTTAGCCGCTATTGCAGTACAGGCTGCAGTCAATATATGGTTCACTAATTTTTGTGAAGTGCTGGATATTTCCTTTATGGGTTTTCCCAGTAAGTGAGTTACTGGATTTTTTTTCTATATCTTTACAGGTGACTTTAGTTACCAGTTTATGTACCTCCTCTCAATAACCGCTGATCATTGGACACGTCCATATTAAATGGAATAATGACCCTGTATTGGGGCATCCTCTCCAGCACTGGTCTGGTCTGGAATAGTTAGATTGATTTTGTTCAGTTTTTTAGGAGTCATATACCACTTGCATCATAACCTTATACATTTTATTTCTGTTTTACACAAGTCACTCCTGTTTTGGCATTCTGTCAGATAGCTTCCCAGTCCTCCAATTCTAAGTGACCTTCTAATTCTTGTTACCAATATGTCATGTATTTATGATTTGGGGATTTGTTGGCTGGTAGAGAAATTAAGATCTAATATATGTTCGACAAAAGAGCCTTTTGTGGCCAAACGCCCCTCATAATATTCTCAAAGGGTTATGCTTAAATGCAAAAAAGGGTAAAATGAAATGTCACACTTGGAGATATTCATAAAACCTTATTGGAATTTCAGGCATTTTAGCTTGTAGGTCTCTGAATTGGAGCATCTGGGAGGCATTGTTGGTAAGTAGGTCATGTATTTTAAACAGACCTTTCGCACCCAAATTTTGTAGAAAGAAACTCATGTTTCTTTCTCCTTCCCCCTACATTACCTAACATATGGAACCTAAACTATACAGTGGGCACATGTGTAGGGCAATATAACACCTCTATTTTATTTTATGAAGCTTTCCCAGGCTTGTGTAGTGTAATGTATTTGCTGCTACATACAGTATATGTCCATTGTACTTTAACTTGGCACCATATGCAAATTAGGCATCGCTAGGGTAACTTTGCTTTGCTTGACAAATTAGCGCTAGCGAACCTTGGCTACCTTTCGCCTCCCTGAGCGCAACTTTGGATTTTTGTGAATTAGCGAAGCCCTTTCAAAACCTTATCGAAGTTCGGCAACGCCAACGCTGGTGCAACTTGGGAGGTATGTAAGTTTGCCCCTTGGAGTTAAAGTGGTGGCACGGCCATTGGGCTGGTTGGGTCATCTGCTAGGTTTTATAGCTTGCTATAATATTGGTGAAAGTGTTATGCTATCTCATCTGGGTTATGCGTGCAAAGGCCCTGTGGGAAGTAAGGCAAAACAAACTGTGACCAGTGCAGTTTTGGGCTCCAGTCCTTAAGAGGGATATAAATGAGCTTGAGAGAGTGCAGAAATGTGCAACCAAACTGGTTAAAAGGATGGAAACTTTAAATTAGGATCTCTGTCAAGGTTGGGGATAGACTGTCAAGATGTGGGTTGTTTTTTTTTTGGGAAAAAAAGGCTCTTGCAAGGGGACATGATTAAACTTTACAAGTATATTAGAGGACATTATAGACAAATAGCAGGGGACCTTTTTACCCATAAAGAGGATCACTGTACCAGAGGCCATCCCTTCAGACTAGAGGAAAAGAACTTTAATTTGAAGCAACATAGGTGGTTCTTCACAGTGAGGACAGTGAGGTTGTGGAATGACCTGCCGGGTGATGTTGTGATGGTTAATTCTGTTAATGTTTTGGATGATTTCTTGGACATATATAATATCAATGGCTATTGTGATAATAAATTATCTATGCAGTAGTTGGTATAGACATGGGTATATATAATTTATGTTAAGGTATGGATGGGTATGTATATGGATGTTGGTTTTCTAATCAACCCGATTTAACTGTGTAACTATGTATTTAACTGATACTAAAAAAACTACTCTTAAAAATATTAATATACATTAGTCACATTGATCATTTTCCCTTGATAGGTCTAATTTTGTAAGTAATTGTTAATCGAAGTTCTTAAATCTGACTGTTGCGTCAACCTGACTGACCCTTCTGAACTTTTCTAACACTAACAGACTACCATAGCACAAATATGGCAGCCCCCTGACAGAGGAACAAGGGATTAAATATTAATTTGCCATTAGGCAATACAATTATTTTTGATACATGGCATAAGCCATAGTGTTTTCTCCTTGGGAAACATGTTCTGCCTCAAGGTTTGGCACTGAGAGAAGGTCAAGATCTGCAAATACAGAAAAGAGACAAATTGAGCAGACTAATCTTCTGCAAAAGTATGAATTTATTGTTTTAAAATCCAATAAAAGTTAAGATAGGCAGCACATCAAAACTTATGTTTCATGCATTATTCAATGGGCATTTTCCACCGTGCTCTGTGATAATCCAGCATCTAACTGTTAACTATTCTACAAGTTAAAGAGAGTTAGAGACAAGGTAATGCAGTGTTTAAATTTTCTTGTTCACATCAGTGTAATCCTACTGTAGAAAACAGCTTTACTATAGTGACTTCAACTGAATCAATAATAAAGAGTTGAGACATTAAAATGGCTTGAGTATTAGTAATCATTTTTTAGCCTGCGACAGTATCATGGTTTTTGAAAGTGGCTTCATCTGAAATTCACTTTAATAGAAATCATAATAATGTATTGTAAAGCCTGATTCATTCACTAGGAAAATATTTATTCATTGATATAAATGCACCCAGGCTGTTCTTTGCATTTTGTGCCTGTTGTTTTGTGCTTTGTCCCACTTTTGTAAATTAGGCTTTATAGCAGGTTGGCTCTCCTAAAACCAAGATACCATTTCCTACAATGCTCTGCATGCTTTTGGTCTGTTATTAGCATGTTTCCAGGCTGTCCCTAGCACAGACTTTTAAGAAGATTTATTGAGGGTCGAATAGTAAATTTAAATTAGAATTTTCTAATTTTATTTGGTGTCAAAATGTACACATTTGAATTTTAATCCCCCAATTCGAATGTAGAGATTTATCATACACCTTGACCATGGAAACAGATCTGATTCGAATATTCGCCACCTAAAACCTGCCAAGTTAACAAGTCAATGGCAGAGGTCAGTTGAACCATTTGAATATGTTAATGGCCTTCCTGATATTCGATTCGGATTTGATTTGAATTTTTGGGTCAGGACTATTCGATTGAATATTAGACGTTCAAATTTTTTATTAAATACATAATCTCCCATTCAACCTTCGATAAATCTTCCCATTTATGTTAGGCAACCCCCAGTGAATTTAAATGAAGGGAACTAGATGACTCTTTATAATGTACATTACAGGACATTATAAACAGAAAGTGTTGGATCTTTTCTCCCTTTTCTACCAGATATAAACCCTTTTGACTTTAGGAACTGAATTCATTTGAATCCATGGGTGATTCTTCATAGTGAAGGCAGTGAGATTGTGGAATGCCTTGTCGGCGGATGTTGTGCTGGCAGATTCTATTAACGCCTTTGAAAGCTTGGATGATTTCTTGAACAAGAATAATATCAAAAGCTATTGTGATACCACAATCTACAATTTGTATAGATATTGGTATCTATATGGTTTATATATGTGAGTGTATAGACAGGCCTGTTTATCTGTGATAAATGTGTGATGGGTTTATTTGCAGGGGTTAAACTTGCTGGACTCCCATAGAATCCAGAAAGCCCATATTCTTGTATACATAAAACATGGGCACCAGTAATTTGTACACAACTTTTTAAAGAGGAGATACTCCTTTCTATGAACTTTAAGTAAGTAGTGTATCTAGTCTAAACAAATGTTTACTTGGCCTTCAGTTTGTATTTTTATGATGTTTGAATTATTATCCTTTGCCTTCTGCCTCTTTCTGGCCTTCAACTGAAAATGCTATGTGGTTGTCACAGTGACTAACTCCAGCAATAGAAAAACAGATTGAATGTTAGACTTTAGTTTTATTGTTAGCCTTGTTTTTTTATTGCTTATGTTTTCCCTTTAGGCTATACAGTATCCACGTTCCATTATGACTTCAAAACTACTGTTTAGTTGGTAGGCTAATTAAGCCATACTAGTTAAGTCCCCAAGCCTGACAGCTGCAGAACATAATAATAATTCAAAAACCAATAAAATATAAAAAAAAAAATGAAGACCGGTTGCTAATTGTCTTAAAATACCACTGTCTTCATGACACTGAATTTTAAGCTAAACTATATCTGAACTACTATACATGTTGATATAAAAATAAAGTGAGCACAGTGATTAAAGTCAGTAATAAGAAAATACAAAGTTCAAACAAAGCAATGATTTTAAATACTCGCTTTAGTTTTAAATAATAAAAAATGAATCAAACAATAATTACATATTTTAAATTACCGTTTTGGAAACTGGGAAAACAAACTGTCCTTATTCCCATTACATTTTGTTGAAAAGAAAATGTGGATGCCGAAATAACAAGGCAGTTCATCAATACATCAAACATGGACCTTAAAGTTTGTTCAGATGCCCAGTTAGTAATTTGGAATGTATTGACATTTCCTTGAAAACTTCCCTATGTGCAGTATTTACTTAGTGATGTAACCTTGCAGTTACTGTAAAAAACAATAATGAGTCTCTGATTTACAATTATTTTTTGGAATTAATACTGATTATTGGTAAGAAGAACTGATTACATATTTTGACAAATTGATTGTCAGGAGCTTAGTGGCAATGGATCTTCTATGTATGCTCTTCCAAGTTTTCTCCAAAGTTTGCTCGTCATTAAGTAATGGTGCACAATCAGGGTATCTGGTTTGTTTTGATGCAATGTGTGATTTCCTGGGCACAGATACTCTGTTATGTTTTAGCTATTCCCCCTATATATATCTTGTTTCCTTTTACTGTTTCCTTGTCCAAGTTTGGCTTTAGTGTAATCCTTAGTGAAACCTTAGTTTCAGCATCCCTTTCAACAGGGAAGTTTCAGCGCCTAATTCAAAAGGAAAAGAGTTACCTGGCCAAATGGTCCCCATTCCTAAATCCTTTTTCCAGTCATGTTTACATGTAAATCTCTATCAAGCCATTTGCTGGGAATTTTATTTATTAGTCAAGTCAAATTCAAAATTTCTTTCTTTTGCTTTATTCACTTTCTTTCTTTCGGCTCAAACCCATTGCATCAAGGCATCATCCACCCCTTCACACTAGAAGAAAAGAGCTTTTATTTGAGGCAACGTAGGTGGTTCTTTACAGTGAGGACAGTGAGGTTGTGGAATGCACTGCCAGGTGATGTAGTGATGGCTGATTCAGTTAATGTCGTTAAGAATGGCTTGGATGATTTCTTAGACAGACATAATATCAAAGGCTATTGTGATACTAAACTCTATAGTTAGTATAGATATGGGTATATATAATTTATGTGAAAGTAGGGAGGGGTGTATGGATGCTGGGTTTTCATTAGGAGGGGTTGAACTTGATGGACTGTGTCTTTTTTGAACCAGATGTAACTAGTTAACTATCATTGCATCACGGCTAATTTCTTTCTGCCAACATGATATTTTTTATATTTGCAAGTTTATTTTTGTACATTTTTTTGTGAATTGTATTACTGAGAGATGTAGTTTTCACTGTGTGTTTTATGAAGCATTATCTACCTGTGCTTGGTTTGTAAATGGCATTTAGGATTATGTAATGATTTGACTTGATTTGTGCTATTAAATGGGTAGGACTCTGAAGGGGTACTATTGTCTTTCTTCTCTTATATTTGTACATTTTATTGCTGGATTCATAATAGGGAAGTTGAGTAGTAGACATATAGTGGATAGGCTGTGTGACAACATTGTCAATATTAAATAGCTTGCACTCAACTCCCTCTAACAAGTCCTTGTTAGCACAGCAACACTTTATTGCCTCCCATTTCACGGTCATTGTATTAATTAGCTTTGATTGATTTTGATGCACTGTAGCACATTTTTATGCGCACATACATCTGCCCCGAGAAATTTGACGAAAGAAGAAGGAAGCAGATTGCTCTGTGGTGCTCACTGGAACAACCCCCGGGATGGTTCAGTTTTCTGCTAATAGGAGCACCAGCCCAGGTAAGGATATACAATCACCTGGGGGGTGCCTAACTTTTGGCCCATCCAAGTAAATAGGCTTTTCCTTCTCCTTTAACAGATGAACACATGACAAGGGTACTCCTCAATTGACCCTTTACTGATCGCCATCCCACTGAACTCCACTGTTACATACCTTAATGAAATACCAGAATCCAGAAATAGGGTAAAATGGCCACAGCATTTATTCACCTTGCCAGCCGCACCCAAAGGCAATATTCTAAAGCCACAATTCTATGAAAGATTGCTACTTTGTTCTGCCATTCCTCAGTGAAGACTTGAGATCAGCACTATGTCATTATAACCACCACTGAGTATTAGGCTGCCTCTACCTACAGAGAGCATGGCCCCAAGCCTGCCACCTACATTAAAAAATATACAGTATTGATATATAGTTTGATTTTTTTTTTAGACTTTTATATTTACAAAGAGGATTATGCCATGAATTTGTAAGACACTGGAAGCATTTTTAATTTATAAATAGTTTTGCAAGTTGTCACAATTCTCATTTTAGGCATTGTGCCAAACCAGATCATTTTAAATCATTTTAAATTCAATTTGTACTAGTATACCACTAAATGTGTATCCTATCATTTTTTAAGTGACCATGCTAATAAACCAAACACTGACAGACTTTTAAGCTCAATGTCTAGCTCAATTTACCCAGTGGATGTTGACCATACAAAATTAATTTTGCTTGTAATAAAAATACAAATTGACCATGATGAACACGCATTAAAGTTAATTAGTAATTAATTTTAATAAACTCCCATGTTTCTGTTCAGTTCCTCGGTAATTAAATAAGCTGCTATTCAAAGTAAATGTTCAATTAAAAACTTTTCTCAATTTGTAAAAAAAAAATCTCAATTTGGAATTGAACTTAAGAAAAATATTAATGTTTGGGTTTAGTGAGTCAGTACCTCTTGATATTTCCCTTAGCTAAATTTGAAAATTTTCCTTAAAAGTGACTTTAAATCTGCATTGTAGACAAGGTATTCTGAGGAAATCAAGTGGGTAAATGTATTTAAAGGGCATGTAAAGTCTAAAATAGAATGAGGCTAGAAATGCTGTATTTTGTATACTAAATATAAACATGAACTTACTGCACCACAAGCCTAATCAAACAAATTATTTATGCTTTCAAAATTGGCTACAATGGGTCACAATTTTGTAACTTTGTTATATATCTTTGCAAGACTAAGACTGTGCACATGCTCAGTGTGGTCTGGGCTGCTTAGGGATCATCATAAACAAAGCTGCTTCAGTTCTGCATGGCTGGGAAGTAAGGCGGGGGCTCCCCCTGCTGTTCATAAGTATGATTCTTTCCCTGCTCAGCAGTAAGGGACCATCTGACAATTCCTATTCACAGCAGTAAACAAAGGGAGAATTTCATTGCATACAGTTAGGTTTATTATAAAAACAGTACACATGTTTTAATTAAAGTATATTGGACATAGGTTTCTTTTTCATTAAAGAAAATAAAAATGGGATTTTATTTTTTTGCCTTTACATGCCTTTTAAAGGCGAACAGACAATTCACCATGCAATATGTAAGCACTTAGATGCAGTGTGCCCACATTTTTTCTCTGTAATAATAAAATAGTACCTTTTACTTGAGCCAAACGAAGATCTAATTCATCTTTATTGGAAGCAAAATTAGCCTATTGGGTTTTTTTAATGTTTAAATTATTTTCTAGTAGACTTAAGGTATGAAGATCCAAATTACAGAAAGATCCATTATTAGAAAACCCCAGGTTCCAATCATTCTGGATAACAGGACCCATACCTGTACCACGACTATAAATAAGTCATAATGGTTTTGTCATGCAATCCAATAAAAATGAAAGCGATATTTTTGCAATAAAGTTTGATCTTCATTTCCTTGTACTTTTTATTGTAATATATAAAGAACAACAGTGCATGCAAGTGGTCTGTATTTTGATTGCCCATTGCATTATGTTAATTACAGCAATTATTACTTCATACTGCAGAGAGAGGTATGAAAAAATGATTGCGCAAGTTATATCTTTTTAACCTGACGGCAGTTTCTGTAGAATAAATCATGTGAATTAGGTAACTGTAGTTATCTTAATGCTCTTTTCAGTGAGCTCAGCTCTATGCAAAGGCTGCAATTCCCTGACTTAATCACATACTACCTTAGAGTAACAGTTCAATATTTCTTTTCAACCAAGAGTTATTAAACAGGTTATACCAGAGTTGACTGAAATTTAGTCAGTTTACTTTTTTAATAATCTTTATTAAGCATTTTACAAAAAGATGGGGAGAGATACAAAAAGAAAAAAAGGGGGGTAACATGATTCTTTTATGCAAGCAAGATTCTTTATACACAAGAAAAAATAAAAATAATTCCTGACAACCAGTCATTACTTACTATTGTAGAGTGCTCACCTCCCAGAAAAACACTTTTGTTGTGTCAAGTGCTATACTGAAAGACCCACTCCTGTCACTGGGTCGTAACAACATCTGGATAAAAGTACCAGCAGCACACTGAAATACGTTGTAATAGTATACAAAAAAATAATTTATTTAGCCCACACCATAAAAAAGGCAACATTTCGAGCCTACCAGGCCCTTTATCAAACCCTGTGTTGCACCATATCAGACCCTTTTGATATGATGTTATACAGTGCTTAATAGGGCCTGGTGTTTACCCTTTGCTTAAGGATTTAATGAACTATATCCAAGTGTACAATATTTTCCAAAATGTTTAACTTTTATTGTTCATTAAATGTGTCAATTCTTCTAGCTGTCTCATTTTTTCCACTTTACTTATCCATTCCATAAATGTAGGGATTTGTGTGGACTTCCACAGGAGATGTAGAGAGAGTGGTGCTCATTTATCAACACTGGGCAAATTTGCCCATGGGCAGTAACCCATGGCAACCAATCAGATTGCTTCATTCATTGTCCTACTTGCAGCTGGTTCATGGATTGGTTGCTATAGGTAACTGCCCATGGGCAAATTTGCCCAGTGTTGATAAATGAGCCCCAGTGTGTCCGAAATCACTTCATTAGTCTCTTGTAATATATTCAACATAATTAGCACTTAGTTATCTATCTGTATTTCATTCTTTGTCACATTATGGATAGTACTTAGTATTTCTTTCCAGTAAGTGTTCAGACTAGGGCATGTCAGCCCTATATGAGAATGTGTCCCTTCCATTGTGCTACATCTCCAACATTTATTTGAGGAGTTAGGGTACATTCTATGCAATTTGGCTGGTGTATAGTGCCATCTTGTGGTCAATTTATATATTGCCTCAGTTATCCTTGAGGCTCTAGATTGTTTATGGATGGATTTAAAGATAATATTCCACACTGGCTCAGGGAGACTTATTTTAGTTCTCTTTACCAAGCTGAGCAAAAGGCAGGAAGGTTTTGGGGAATAGCACATAGTACTAATTTATAGATTTTGGACAGCAATTTGACCTTCTCTGCTTGGTCTGTTAAAAATTGTTCCCAAAAGGTTGGCTGCCTAGCCCAATCTTTTAATCTATTAGTATGTATATAAGCATGAAGTTGATTATAATTACAGTTAACTCTCTCATCGCTTCTGAATATCTGCTTTTTATATATATATATATATATATATATATATATATTTTTTTTTTTTTTTTTTATTAAGTTGCTTAGTCTAGTGCGTTTACTTTCCCAAGTACTCCACCTGGTAAAGGCTCCTTTTTCCATCCCTGGTGGGAACTCCAGGTTGTTTAATAGTGATAAAAGTATAAAAGGAGATCTAGTAAGATAATAGGTTCCTTTATTTTTTTTTTGCCACACCTTCCATCAAGGGTGACATTGTGCTTCGTTGAGATGGCTATCATCCTCAATCCACAATGTATTTTTTTTAGGGTAAAATCTATTTCACATAAATCTGTTTTCATTTAGGTTTGGGCTTCATAGGACAAAATTTATTGTTTGAGGTACTATAGGTGCAGTACTTTTTTTTATTTTCTTACTGAACGAATACCTTTTACTTTTTGTTTTGCCACTTGCTCATAGGTAACCAAGTGCAAAAATCTCTTGTAAAATGAATTTTCTAGATACAGGATCTGTTATACAGAAACCCATTATCCAGAAAGCTCAGAATTATGGAGAGACCGACATAGACTCCATTTTATTCAAATAATCCAAATTTTTACAATTTCTTACATTTTTCTCTGTAGTAATGAAACGGTACATTGTATCTGAGCCAAAATAAGATATAATTCATTCTTATTGGAAGCAAACCCAGCCTATTGAGTCTATTCAATGTTTATATGATTTTCTACTAGACTTAAGGTATGAAGATCCAAATAATGGAAAGATCCATTATATGGAAATCCCCCAGGTCACAAGCATTCTGGATAACAGGTCCCATACCTGTACCAGGTAACCTTATGTTTATATGCATTATAGCAGAATCAGCTGCCACCCCAGTTAGCAGTAGTGTAGCTAGATGTTACTGGGCTCCACACCAGTTCAATTCAGAGCCTGAAATATTGCTAAGTTTACCGATTTTGCCAAGATACTATATATTGGGCCCTCTACACTCCTGGGCTCCCTCCCCTGCAACCACAGGGTCTGCTTCATCTGTAGTTACACCCTTGCTATTTAGAAATATCATGTGTCTTACTGTAGAATGTCATCCAGTGTGAAGTAGTCAGTACAGGAAACAGTTCCGGAAACAGCAAAGGACAGACATAATGTTTTCAGTAGCAATTCTATTCACAAATACATTTGTGCAATAGTGTGTGATGCATCAAAGTGACACTTGTTCATTATTCCTCAGACCAGACTAGGCAGATACATTGGTGTTGTGCACAGTTTTGCTGTGCATTTTTTGGCACAAGCACATTTTAATGCATAGCATAAACATTTGAAGTGATGTGCATTTGTATTGGAATATGTGATATGTTAGTACCCCTAAAAATCTTTTGTATCATAAAAACAGGCTGAAAAAGAAAATTATTTCTCAATAATGGAAAGTAGCAAGTCACCAATTTCTTGGCACTTTACCATATATCAAAGAATCCTGAAAGAGTAGTTAAAGTGGTGTGACAAGAGAGCTGAACTCTTTTAGTACCTTCTGGTAGACACTATAATCTTGCTCCTGGCAAAAGGTTTGGATCATATGGATGCTCCATCGGACTCTTTGGCTGAATACTGCATCCACAGCCTAATTTAGGGCCAGGCAGGATTTTTTAACCTTCCTAAGTTTTATCTGGACAAGTCTTAATCAGTTAATTAATAGGTAATTAATCAAGGTTTTGGCCTTGTACAGGGATTAAAAGCTGCCAATTTAACTGCTCATGAATGGGCACCTAAAAAGAATACACTGTTTATTCACAACAAATTAGGGAGCAGAAAGAGATAATTGTATACATACTGTACGTAAATAACCTCGTTTAGGAGTAGCAAATGTAGGGACCCATTGGGGTTAAGTTCCCCTATGGTCTGATCTTCACATGTTTGGAAATCCCCTGCTGTGGCCAGCTAAGTGTTGGACCTAAACTGGATCTGGGAGGGGAAATGAGTCATTTGTCCCATGTACATTGAGCCCTGGCAGATTCTACATTTATCCAGAAGGTGTCACTGTTGCTCAAGGATTATAAAAAGCTGAGCTGCACTGTGCTCAGTCCTTCTTTCATTTTTACTTCAGCCAGGAGTAAAAGGAACTGAACCAAAGATGTAGGGGTCTGAGGAATTTGAGAGGCATGTGAAGAGCTTGGGGTATGGGGCCCCAAGCCTGGTGAGCGCAAACATGCAGGGTTTAGAGTTCAGAGGCAGCAAAAGAGACTGTGACAGAAGATGCCTGTTGATGGATGCTGATTTGAAAGGGGGCTTGTTATGTGTTCACACTTAAGATGTGCTGGGAGCTATTCCCTAAATATTAAAGCAAGCTTTGTGTGCTCATTTGGGTAGTTTGGGAGCCTGGTTTGAGAATGTGGAGAGTCTATGGATGCCTGTTCAAGCTCAGTGTGTGCCACGGTGAGTAAGCCTAAGGGAAGGTAGGGAAAGGCTCCAGCGTGTGTTCCCTGTTTGAGAACAGGTGTTGTTTGTGTGCCTGTTAAGTGGGAGCAACTAAATCTGTCCAACCATAATGGTATTTGGGCAGGTAGCGCTACCTGGGGATATAAGAGCTCTTGAGAAAAGGGACTGTGACTCTCTTTGTCCACCAAGAGTGGCGTGTGGAACTTGGGACTACCACATGGGTATACCAGGGCAGGGGTGATATTAATATGTGATTTGCATTTTACATCTATTCAGTTATATAAAATGTATCTGTTTCACTGCAGTGGTGTGGTTAATTATTATTTCCTAGTGGGGCCAGCCATAGGTGTATCCCAGGACCACACTAGGTGGAGGCAATACCATTGAAAAAAAATCCTAGTACCCTTTCATTTCGCAGAGAGGATTCGGGACTTGTGTATGATAATATATTAATGATATACATGGGGTGTCAAAATAGGGTTATACAAGCATGTGCTTATGCACCAGCAAAGGCCAGCAATGTGTTTTTATGTATTTAAAAGGGTATACATTTAAATGTGGGGGATATGCAGTGCAATCTTGGTCACCAGTGCCTAAAAGAAGATCTTAGTTACGATAAAAGTTTATATTGTTGGCCTTATTAACACTTTTTAGATAAGAAGAAAGTATGCTTCATTTCAAATATAAATGGGGTTGTTGTGAAGTTGTGGCATTGTCTCTCCTAGACTGTTGTTCTGGCAGATATATCATGTACAGTGTATCTAAGACATCAGAGAGGGTTGGATGCATTTTTTAAGAGAACAAGGCAATACAAAGTTACTGAAATTAACTGTTAGTTCAAAGTTTATTTATGATCTAGTCTGAATGTCATCTTAGAGTAAGGAAGGAATTTTCTAACATTTTGTAGTTAACAGGTGATACTTGAGATAGGGTTTTTTCTTCCACTGAATCAACCAGCGATTAGTCAGGTTTCACTTAGTACAGTTTATCCAAGAACTGTAAGTTGGCTCAGTATTAATAAAGCATATTAAGCAATAATAGAATACTAAAAGAAGAGGGGGGAAATATATACTTTTGTTTTGCTAGTATTTTTATTGTAGAAAATCAGCTCTTACCTCTAGTAATATGTGGATGTCCTTACAGTGGTTTGAAAGGTTTTTTCCCAAGACTGTTATACATCATTATTATTTGATTCCATAACAGGTTTAATTTTAGTATTTGTAATGGATCCATAATAACAGACAAACAAATTCCAACTCTTAAATATTAACCTGAAGCCTGTTCTCTACATTCATGTGAAAGTACAATAACTACTACTATAAACTATCCCCATGACAACCAAAATCTCACATCTATTTCTTGTTGCCTTTCCATTTACTTCATTGTCACACAAACACCATACATTACGAGATGTCCCTTTCTATCATCTTGATGCCTGGTGTTTTGTTTTCTTTTAGACATATCATTTCCTGTTTCCAACTATGATTTTGAAGCAGTGGCGACGATAAAATTATCATCATCACAGATCATCCTGAGCGATTGACTGTGCTAGATTTCTTCAGGTGTCTGACCTGTACAATTACCTTAGCAATGTGGAAATTGTCTCTGCTGTTCACAGAAATACAAGTCAAGAAAGAAAAATAATCATTTCCTTTTTCAGCTGTTAGCATGCTGAATATACAGTAGAGTATGAAAATGCATACACAATTAACTGAATAATATTACTTTGTATATAAATCTATTTAGGATGATTAATTGACCATCCCAGAGCAAATGATGTTGCTGACTGCAATACAGATTTGAAAATACCTCTCCAAGTCTGATATACTGTACAGTATGCTTGTATAGGTTTTTTCAAAAGGCAAAACGGACAAGCTCAACCTTCAGTGCTTTAGCAGCCAGTGAAAATGAATACATGATAACCCCAGGTATTGGGGTGTTTAAAAAATAATGCATGACAGTTACAATTTAAATGTTTATTCAAAGGTCTTGGATTTTTTTTGAAGGGGAATGGATGTATATACCTCAAATATGCTACAAAAAATGATATGATATTTAGATATGTGATTTTGAGAAGATCAATATTACAATATGCCGACTGCAACCAAGAAAGCCTATAAGATATTAGAGTGTGCTGAGTTTTCATTCAGGCATAATTTGGTCTTACAATCAAAAAGTTACAAATATTTACAAATGTCCCAAGTTTAAAAATGCTGGTCCTGTCTGTCTCCTGCCGTTCTCCTCGCAGTCTCCCTGCTGTGCAAAAAAATTCATAGAGAAAAGAAAAAAAATTCTTTGTGGAGATCAGCGCCTAAGGCAATGGAGATTTAGAAACCAATATAGTGTAATATGTCTATATGACAAGGGCAATCACCCAGTCCTCAAGTTTCTACAGGAGTGCTTCCAATATGGGTAAATATATGTTTCTACTGCAAACTGCCAAACTGCAAAGTAATGCTGAACGTAGCGGTTTTTATCAAATTTCTGAAAATCGTCACAAAGCTTGAATTTCACCCCATTATATGCCCCACATTTCGTAACGTATCAGCATAAAACATCCTAAATATGAACGCCAGGGGTCTACTGAACACTTTGATGCCCAATATGCATAGATATACCAAACTATGTGGCACACAGAGACCCCCAAATGACAATAGTGTATATACATTTTCACGGCTGACGCGCTGGCTGCTGCAATATAAGCACCTGGTGTGTGTATTATGCGACATTAGACCCCCCTAACAGTACAGAGACCCCAGAAAACCATATATTTTCAGAAAGTACACATCCTGACGAATCCAATATGGGTAAATATGTGTTTCTACTGCAAACTGCCAAACTGCAAAGCAATGCTGAACTTAACAGTTTTTATCAAATTTCTGAAAATCGTCACAAAGCTTGAATTTCACCCCATTATATGCCCCACATTTCGTAACTTATCAGCATAAAACATCCTAAATATGAAGGCCAGGGGTCTACTGAACACTTTGATGCCCAATATGCATAGATATACCAAACTATGTGGCGCACAGAGACCCCCAAATGACAATATGTATATACATTTTCACAGCTGACGCACTGACTGCTGCAATATAAGCACCTGGTGTGTGTATTATGCGACATTAGACCCCCCTAACAGTACAGAGACCCCAGAAAACCATATATTTTCAGAAAGTACACATTCTGACAAATCCAATATGGGCAAATATGTATTTCTACTTCAAACTGCCAAACTGCAAAGCAATGCTGAACGTAACGGTTTTTATCAAATTTCTGAAAATCGTCACAAAGCTTGAATTTTACCCCATTATATGCCCCACATTTCATAACGTATCAGCATAATACATCCTAAATATGATCGCCAGGAGTCTACTGAACACTTTGATGCCCAATATGCAGAGATATACCAAACTATGTGGTGCACAGAGACCCCCAAATGGATATATAGTAGATACGATTTACAAGGCAGAATGAAATGCAAATAAATCCAATAAAACCACAAAAATCAATGTTTTTTTTTCCAGGCTAGTTTGAATATTTTAGCTGGGCCAAATATGCCCAAAATTGCAATATAATCACCGAAATAACATACAAAAGGTATTGCACAGTACGGTTAACGAATACGCTATTCGCAATGGCAATAAAACATTTTTTCAGCCAAAAAAGAGACAATGCGATAAGAAAAGCCACAATACCATGTATGTGCGTGTGCATGTGTATAATTGGTAAATTACATGTTATGTGCGCGTGTGTGCGTGTGCATGTGTGTGTGAGTGCAGTGAGTGTGAGTGACCCCCCCAAACCCCAAAAATGGATGTGTAAGTGTGAATCTAAGTGTGTATTACTGTAATAAGTGTGTGTTGGTGTGTATGTGTGTGTAATTGTTGCAGTAACCTGAAAAAGTCACTGGAGATTGTTGCAGACGATCTGGAAGGGCCCCAGGAAGAGATCTGCAACGTGAATTCCTGTCACTGTGCTGTGGGGGCGGGGCTTGGCGGGCAGTGCAGGCTGCAGCAGCAGGACACGTATGTGACACGTGCCTGCTACTGCTATAGGGCCCCTGGGTGATTGCGCCCCAGGGGCCACTCAATCCCCTGCTCTGCTCGTTGCCTAGGGGCAGGGGATCGAAGAGGGATGGAGCGAGTGGCTCTAACAGCCGCTCCTCCGCTCCAGAACCTAGAAGTGCTGCAGAATGTAGAATCTATGTTCTGAGGCATTTCAAGTTACTTTTCCACAGAACGTAAATTCTACGTTCTGTGGCACTTAGGTTAAAACAGTATTATACTATTTTTGGTTTTATCTTTGCATTGGAGCCCGTGTAACCTGAACACCAAGAGTGGGATTGCCACGAGGATCCATTACATGCACTACACCACAGTTGTGGTTTGTGAGTAGGCATTTTGGCCAATCGGTGGAGGTGCTAATTTGGGGTGAAAACACAGGAATAACTGCTGCACTTACCAACCCCCCCCCCCCCACAGAAATAAGACTAGAATTAAAACAATAAAAGGAGATACCCATAATATAAGAGGAAGGGGAAGCACTCCTGTAGAAACTTGAGCACTGGGTGATTTCCCTTGTCATATAGACATATTACACTATATTGGTTTTTAAATCTCCATTGCCTTAGGCGCTGACAAAGAAGTTTTTTTCTTTTCTTTTCTCTGGGACATAATTTGGTCTTATGCTCAGATATATTTTTAGAACAATTAAACCACAATCCAACAGAACTTGGTGAAACAACATGCCGTTGCAAGAGAGGATTCTGTTGTAATCAAGTGGAAGACATTCAGATACTGTTGGGGTATGAAGTCAGGGCATGTTCCCCTCAGATATATATTTGTCTTTTATATATTTTTTAATTTTGTATACAGCACATGTGTGTATGGGTTGACAAATGTTGCAACAGATGTGTTCTATACTTAATACACCTTTGTTTGTTTTACTGCAAACAAAGATGTATTGAAGTATAGAACACTTCTGTTGCAACATTTGTCAACCAATACACATGTGTACTGTACATGAAATTAAAAGATGTAAAAATATATACAATTCAAATTATATATACATCTGAGTGGTACATTTTCTTGACTTCCTTTACATACAGATGCAAAGTTTAAGTGGTGAAGTGGTTGCATCCATCCACAATGCAAAATAGAGCATTTATGAACTAAACTATCATCCAGCATATTTGTTTTCAAATGTTTACTTTTTAATGGACATGTGTACTTAAAGACAGCAAAAACACAACTAACCCCCATACTCATATAACACAAGAACCAAAAGAAATGCATCAAAAGACAACCACTAAATTTACTTATAACATATTTTTGTAATGAACATACAGAGGCTTCCACAAGTGTAGTTGTAAGTGGCAGCCAATCAGATTTTTGCTATTTTTCTGACATGAAGCTGATAATTTTAAACAAAAAATTCTGATTGGCTGATGCACTTATTAAATTGTGTAAGTATGTGTGCAGTTAAACCTCATGACTTTCAGTAACATTAAGGGGCCCATTTACTAAGCTCGAGTGAATGAATAGAAGAAAAAAAACTTTTTTTGGCTGCTTCTACAATCGAATTGGCTACTTCGACCTTCGACTACCACTTCGACTTCGAATCGAACGATTCGAACTAAAAATCGTTTGACTATTCGACCATTCGATAGTCGAAGTACTGTCTCTTTAAAAAAAACTTTGACCCCCTACTTTGCCACCTAAAACCTACCGAGGTGCCATGTTAGCCTATGGGGAAGGTCCCCATAGGCTTTCTATCAATTTTTTGGTTGAATAAAAAACGTTCAATCGATGGATTAAAATCCTTTGAATTCAAAGGATTTAATCGTTCGATCGAACAATTTTTCGTTCGATCGATCAAACTATTTGTGGTAAATCCTTCGACTTCGATATTAATTAAACTTCGATATTCGACCCTATGTAAATCTGCCCCTATATGTGCAGTAAAATACACATACTGGTAAAAGTTGAAATAGACATATTGGTAAAAGTATATATAAATATATATATATATATATATATATATATATATATATATATATATATATATATATATATATATATATATATATATATATATATATATATATATATATATATATATATATATATATATATATATATATATATATATATATATATATATATATGGCTTAGTTACAGATTGGCTGCTTTAGTACCTACATGCTCTAGTCAGCCCCAATGAGTTTGCATATTGTTCTGTTGTAGTTTGATATGAAAATGAAATGAATGATGTTGATGGTAGCTTTGAAGGCTAGAAACCTTCTCAAATGATTTGTGTGACTCGTGATTCTAGCTTACCCTGGAAATGATGTGTCCTAGTCCCTTAACTAGGAGATGGTTGTGAAGAGTATACATTTATATAATACAAGACTTCTTATTTTGCACTGACAGCAATCTAATACCATTATAATACACGGGATGTAGTTTTTTTTCATGTAATTGTGGTGATGGGGAGTGGTGGCATTGTGTTAAAATAGCACTGAACTTGCTACAATAGTCTATATATGCTTGTAGGAACTTAAATGTACTTTATAAAATGTCATTGAAACAAGAACATTTTCATATTATATGAATCAGCAATGACTTTAAAGTAAAATGTGTTTGTATATAAAAATATAAATATATAAGGTATGGTGCTTTTTAATACATTTCTATCAATTTTATCTATAATGGTGATTTATAATGCATGATTTAGTTAGAAATGAATTGACCCCCAACATATATGGTAAATCGAATTATTCTAGATGTGAAAAATGTTAGCTTTAAAATATACATTGAGAAACCAGTAAGGTAACCAAGAGGTGGTAGGATAGTTCTGCACCATAAGCACAATGTTTATCAAAGTATTTCTTAAAGCAGTTCAGTAAGGTATATGTAATTATGCTGTGGCATAGTGTTGCAGCCTTTGAAAATAAATATGAATTTTCCTAAAATGTGAGAAAGCAGCACAAAAAAAGCATATGCTAGGAAAGACAATTGTTCATGAACACTTTTGGATTTACAATTTGAAGAAAAATGACTATGAAGATTTTCATTCATCCAGGTCATAGTATATCTAGTATAGGTCAATCTAAAAACAACTGGACTTGCTGAGTAATCAATGAAGACGTTTCACTACTCATCCGAGCAGCTTCTTCAGTTCAACTGACTGGTGTGGGAAGTTCTTGGCATATAAACTCTTCCACTAATCCATTTACAATGGCACATTGTAACTCTTCAAAGAGGTGACAACTGAAGAAACTCACAGAGGTGTTGATTCTGTGTAGTTGTGATAGGATTATCCAATGTGTCATGCAACTCCTAGATTCAGGTGTTACTTGTGAGAGTTGCATGAATGGATGTGTGAAGTGTTCTGAATCCGCCGGGGTACAGATGTTAGAACAGCATTGTATGTAGCGGACAGGTGGTGTCGAAGGCCCCCACCTCTGTTCAGAGATGGTCTCTCCACCTTGACATGAATCGCCTCTTTCACGCCTCGTTCAAACCACATTGGATAATCCTATCACAACACAGAATCAACACCTCTGTGAGTTTCTTCAGTTGTCACCTCTTTGAAGAGTTACAATGTGCCATTGTAAATGGATTAGTGGAAGAGTTTATATGCCAAGAACTTCCCACACCAGTCAGTTGAACTGAAGAAGCTGCTCGGATGAGTAGTGAAACGTCTTCATTGATTACTCAGCAAGTCCAGTTGTTTTTAGATTGACCTATACTAGATAGAGATAATTTGAAGAAAAATTTGCCTGCTGCCTCAATTAAAAAAGTCTTATTGGCTAAGGTCTTGGACTAATGGACATAGCAATTTCCTTCTATATTTAGTTGTATTCTAATTTGGATTACTTTGTTTCTATAGAGATATCCAGTGTCTACTTCCTGCTTTATAATTGCAAGTGTCTTTTAATAAGTTGGCCAGGGTGGCCTTACATACTCAAGTAGATGAACGTTTTGGCAGCTCATAGAGATATAAAGAAAGACATTCTGTATGCAATTCTTTTTCTTAAAAAAAATGACTTTGTTTAATACTCCTGTTATTTGAGTGCTGATGGAACATAAATTTATTGCAGATCATTGGACTGATGAGCTGCTATCTGTACTAAACTAAACGAATTCACTGGGCAACATTGGTGTCTTGGGTGAATGCTTCTGTAATTTGGAGATTTAAAGCAATCACATTTTTTCTGATATACTTACCAGGAGAAAAGGTCTATGCCACATTAAAACCAACTGTGTATACCCTCAGATTTCATTTCTGTGTTTATTAATTGATGGATTTAGATATAATTGTTAATAAATCTTCGAGCAAAAGAGAAATGGAATAATGACTGAGCTACGTGGAATAAATTAGCTGTCATGGGAGCTGCGTTCAGCAGGTTTCAGTAACATTATCTCATTATTATTATCTAGGTTTTGCTTCTCACAGCTGCAAGCACTACAGGATGGCATGATAAAGATCCTTCAATTATGTTTCTGGCTTTTAAAAGTGATAGTAATGGTAGCAGTGCTTTGTAGTGCACATTTATTGGATAGATATATTATTTCTACTATTATTTCAAAGCTTGTGTATATGTTTTGTTCTGTGATGACAGCAAGCATATCAAGGGAAATGGTTCTGTAATAAAACAATTTGCATAATCAAAATCCTTTAATGAAAAACACTGCATCAAAGAACCACTCACTGATGTTATTGTAGTGTCATTTGTTAAATAACCTTGCAGGATCCACTAGAGTACAAACCTTAAAAAACTAATCAGCACCACTAATAGCTTTTGTAATGAGATTAAAGAGGCAGCCAATGCCATATAGAATATATTATGTGTTGGCTGCTTCTGGATTAACTTCCTAGAAGCTGACCAATGAACAGCTTCCAATTTACAACTGTATACTGCTTTCAGCATAGTCTGGAAAACACAAAAGCAAGTAGTTATCTGATGCTGTATTTCTCATTAAAAAGGCTTTGATAATGCAAATGGTTGCTTTCCAGAATATAACACCATTGCTTTTCGTAGTACTTGGAAGTGTTTGATGCAGTAGAATCAACAATGCACACTGAGGAAGGAAGTTAAACTATTTTGTATTAGTAGAAGTAAAAAACATTTACTTAGGAATGAGCTACAATATATAAAGGGAAAAGTTACCTATATTACCCATACAGGTATGGAAACTGTTATCCAGAATGTTTGGGACTTGGGGTTTTCCAGATAAGGGATCTTTTTGTAATTTGGATCTACTTACTTTGCCTACTAAAAATATTATTTAATCATTTAAACATATTTGAATTGGTTTGCCTTCATTAGGTATATCTTAGTTGGGATAAAGTACAATGTACTGTTTCATTATTAAAGAGAAAAGGGAAATATGTTTTAACATTTTGCAATAAACTGTATAATTAAAATGGGGCATATGGGATGGGACTTTCCTGTGATTCAGTTCTTTCTGGATAACTAGTTTCCGGAAAAAGGATCCAATACCCATATTCGAATTGAAAAAACTTCGAAATTTGAATTCAAAAAGACCAACCGAAATTAAGTTGAAGTTTATTGATTTTTTGATTTAATTTTATAGGTTCTAGGAGGTCCCCCATAGGCTAAAACAGCAATTTGGCAAGTTTTATATGGCAAATGGTTGAAGTCGAATTTTTAAAGAGACAGTACATGATAAATTTCGATATTCGAATTTTTGATTTTTTTTTCAAATTCAAATCGAAAAACACAAAAAATAGCTCAAAGTTCTAATTTTTCTCATTTAAAAATTCACCTTGACCTTTGATAAATCTGCCCCCTATTGTTGGTATACAAACAGTGCTTAATGTATTTTCTGCTCTGGGCTTTACTTTAGTTTTTACTCTTAAATGTGCTCCAAATTTTATTGTTGTGCTTTAGAAAATTTCTGACCTCAGTTTTCCACCAGCCAATAACATTTTGAGAACATATAATTAAAGTTGCTGACTTAACTTTTTGTCTAATACTAAGAAAAGGCACACTGGCACACAAGTTGTGGATGCAGGTGAAGACCTTGCAGTATTTTTTATTCACCGGAAGTGCAACGTTTCGGGGCAAGCCCCTTTGTCAAGCAAGCTTGACAAAGGGGCTTGCCCCGAAACGTTGCACTTCCGGTGAATAAAAAATACTGCAAGGTCTTCACCTGCATCCACAACTTGTGTGCCAGTGTGCCTTTTCTTAGTATCAGATTTGAGGTTGCCGATTACCTCTATCACTGTGCACCAAGGGAATCTGGAATTATCTCCACAGACAGGTGTGCGTGAGCAATCACTACTTTGTATTAACTTTTTGTCTATCCATTAATTCTATTTACACACCAAGTGGAGGTCTATCTAAATCAACTTCCACCACCACTGCATATTAAAGAAGGTTAGGACTTCAGTGAGGGCCTTCACAGCTCTGTAGCCAACTACAACAACTTTTTCTACACAGCAATTGTGCACTGTGTGCCATTTGGTTACACATATATATGTAAGTTGGGAGGGAGTTGGTTTAGGGCTGTCTGATAAACACTCATGAATGCCAATGGCTTGCATCAACAGACTACATTATTTGTCGTGCTAGACCAACTGCAAACCACGAACCATAATGGTGGACCCTATGCATAGAGCAATAAGAAAGCAATAGGACTGACAAAAACATTACAAGCTGGCCCACAAGATCAAATAAAGTTTTATAGAAATAATGGTTACAGTATTATTTGTATCTACGATAGTTAAGAATCTTATCTCTAAGGCAGAAAAGTGAGATTTTATTGCATTTTCAGTTCTTCACTACCTCAGGCAAGTTACTTTATCTCTGTTTGCTTTAGATACTTATAATTCAATTTTAAATTCTATGCTGCTTGGTATAAACAAAAACATGTCACACTTTCTTTGGTGAAAATGTCAAAGTCTACAGATGCACTGCATCTGTTTTTGGCTTTTTGGCATTTGTATTAAGGATTCTAAGGTGTAGGAGTGACTGAATTACCGGACTGCTATATTAGCATGCAGCATTGATTCATAGTGGTATACAGCTACAGTAATTGATTTGCTTTGCTTTTGTACACTGCCTACTGTAATAGTCAGGGTTTGAGGTTTTTGGATGTAATTATTAATCAGCACTACCCTCTATCTACAAAATTCGGTACACAGTGTAGTTTAAATTTAGTAAAGCTAATTCAGTCATCTGTTTATTTCCAAGACAGACTGTAATAGTATCCTCTTTCAAAAATGGTGTGATAAGAAATTGCAGAGTCTGGAGATCTCAGTGGTAAGCCCTTAAGTTTATAAGTACAATTAAAAGGAAACTATACCCCTTGCTCATATTTAAATTTATTATATGTAACAGCCTAAAAATAGCATAAAAGCATGTTAATTGGATTTTGATGTAACTGCCCCAGCATCCATATCATTTATTTTCCTAGTAAAATGTCGTTCACAGTAGAATTTTATACGTTTAATGCTTTATTAATATCATTTCAATCAAATTGCACAGGATGCTTCAGTCTGCTTCTAGGGTAATTTTCAACATGAAAACGGAGTTAGAACCAAAATGATGATTTATTTATATTTATAAAATTTCAAACCCCAGTGGGACAAGGGTGGGTAATAATGACATGTGCATTGATAATAATGATGTCTACACATTTTTTGATCAAAATTCCATCAAAGAAGGGCTGGCTAGTAATCCTTCATGATGCCTTCAGGATTCCTCTTTAGATTATTGTTAAATCTGCACTGGCCCTTATAGTCCAGCCACAAATAAGGTAAAACAAGGAAGTTATTACCAATGTATCACATTATTAAGCTTTATCAGATCCAGCCAAAACAATGTCTTCCGCTGTTAGTGACAGGATAGCACCCATACTATCTTAGTCAAGAACTGTCAATTCAGGTGATTAGAGTCAGAAATTGTAGTCAAATTTTTAATCGTCAGTGCAGAGCGTAGTGTTCCTCGCACCCCTTATTGCTCTTGTGCCTCTTCTAATGACTGCCTAACCTAAGTTCTTGGGTGTATATTTATCAAAGAGTGAAGTTAGAGATCTCCACATTCTGCAGAGTGAAATACCACCTCTCTTCATTCATTTCTATGGGATTCTAAATGTTTATTTATCAAAGAGTGATAACCTTTGATAAATATGTCTTTAAAAACCCCATAGAAATGAATGGAGAGAGGCGGTTTTTCACTCTGCAGACTGTGGAGATCTCTAACTTCACTCTTTGATAAATATACCCCTTGGTCTAAACAAACATGTTAGAATAGGACTTTCCCAATAAGAATAGGACTTTCCCAATGAGCATAGTGGAGGGAGGGAAGATTTAACGTGGTTAGTTAGGCTAGAGCAAGTATGGTTAAAATAGTGTTAAAGGGGAAGGAAACCTAGTCGGCGCAAACCCCCCACCCCCCCTCCCGTTTGTTGCCCAACCTCCCTCCTCCCCCCTGGCCTACCCGTCCCACTGGGCGGTCCAGTCCAGGGAGTTCACCGACGACATCTTCTTCCACGCAATCTTCTTCCTGCTTTGAACGGCGCATGCGCAGTAGGATCATTTCGCCCGTACGATCTACTGCGCATGTGCGTGACTTTTGGCGCATGCGCAGTAGATCCGTACCGGCAAAATGATCCTACTGCGCATGTGCCAAAACGCCATTCACAGCAGGAAGAAGATCGCGTGATAGAAGATGTCGTCGGTGAACTCCCTGGACTGGACCTGCGCAGAAGGGTAAGTAACAAGTTAGGGGCATTTGCTCAGCGGGACGGGTAGGCCAGGGGGGAGGAGGGAGGGTGGGCAACAAACAGGAGGGGGGGTGAGGGGTTTGCACCGACTAGGTTTCCTTCCCCTTTAAGAGGAGAGATGGGGAGGTCTTACCATGCAGGTAAACGGATGTGTGTGAGCCAGAACTGCTCATTCTGTGTCAGGCAGCCATGGGAGTAGCATCCAGCCCTCCTGCCCTTTTTCTTGGTGGACATCTGGGAAGGCTTTGGTTCAGTTGGTAAGTGTGTTGCTATTGCAGCTGAGCAGGGAAGGAAGCTTGATAGATTGGGGGAATGGGGCCGTATTCCCATATATGTATATTTCGCTGGTACCTCCCCAGTTAAGGGTCCGGGGAGGTAAGGGTTGGAGTGAGGCTATTTCTCTCCTGCCCATCCAGGTGCTGCAGCATTTGGATGGCCAGCACAGCGGTGGCCCGTTCACTCGACAGAGTATTTAAGCAAGTATTCCAGTTGAATCAATGTTTAAATTACAGTTATGTTTTGTTAATGTTGATGTCATAAATATGTGGCCTTTAAACTCCATCCTTTGCTCCAAGTATTGTTATTATATAATCAGCAGGTTAGATATAAATTGGGTCAAATAAAGTGAATAGGAACGGTGGCCTTGACACTGTCCAGGTTATATATTTAGTTTGAGACTTAAACACTGTTATTTTTCTCTCTTATAATCTGACATTTAACTATGAACAATATTTTTAAGACCTGTAACTTTCTTCCAAATTCTAAATACTGAACTGGAATTATATTTGTAACTAAGCAGTCATACCAAATGTCAGCTCTTACAGATTACTTTCATTTTTCATCCAATTCAACATGACATTAAATATCATCAGACACAGTGATAGCAAGTGCAGAATGACATAAGGCACCAACAGAATGTTGTCTGAAATAAATGCTTCATAAGGAATTGTACTGTGCAGAATGCAGAGAATGTGGATGACATAAGTAACAGCATTTTGTTCCCTATCTATGTTCGTACTTGCGATGACACTCAAAGCTTTATTTTGTACAAAGTGATACTTTGACTGCTGCATATTAATCTGAGAATGTTTCTTCTATTTAATTTTCAGAGCTGCCAATACCAGTTTTTTTCTGACAACCTAAAACCACAAGGGTAGGATTATATATTATATGTATAGAAATACTAGTATAAGGGAAAGTAGTGTAAAAGCCAGCACATTACATTTTAATGCATATTTCAGTGCTGAAATACAGAGCAGATGAGTGTTCAGACCACAGGTAATTCTTAATCCCTGTGCAGGATCACAGAAGCAAATAACAGATGTTTCATACAAACAAATATTAAATATCAAACCTAAGCAGACATTCACAGCTTGACTCACAAAGTAGGAAAAAAAGACAACCTAAATTTTACTTGGTAAATGTTTCTATACGAATACACTGGTAAAAGTGAGCTTTCAGGACACTGCTTTGACACAAGAATGCTATCATATTAGCCATAGTAGGCCCTGGAGTAAAATCTCCTTCAACCTAATGATGCCCCTGACTATCCTTCTGGTTTCCAAACTCTTCTACTGTTTTCCAAATGGTGCCACTACTTTTTTTCTTCAAGTGATATGCTAACAGTAAAATCATTCTAATATCTAAGTATGCTAACACCATTCATTCTTACAATACAATAGCCTTCAATTTATTGGCTACAGCCATGTAACAGATCAGTCTCTAGAATCCAGTTTTGTAGGTAATTATAATAATCAAACTGAGTGGACTTGAATCTCTTTGGCACAACATAGCACAAAATGTTTCAGCTCTAGCTTGTCTCTCAAAAGTCTCTGATAAGCCTCTGTTTGGAGAACTATTTATCAAAATTTGAATTGTAATGTTTTTTATATGATAAAAAAATACTTAGAAACTATAAACTCTAAACAAAATCGACTTAGAAACCTGAGTTGATATTGTAATTTATGACGTATCTTAAGTATTGCATGTACATATATTTTGAAATACCTTGTATTAATATAGCTAAAGAATTTAGCTTTACAGGGATATTTAAAACTACAAAAAGTGGGTATTTGACCATTTCAAGGTCAAACATCTACAGATTCTGTAGGCCTGAACAATAATGAACCATTTTTATATAGCAAAAAGGAGAAACGGATTATTTGTGGATTATAGTTGCTGAAATTTACTGAATAATAAATGTTTTCAGTAAAGTTCAGTTAATTTTTCTTTTACATATAATGGCCAATTGTTCTGTCTGCTTTGCTTTCTTACCTTGTATTTCAGAAAACAAATGCAATAAAGGAAAAAAATATCTGAAATAAAAACAGATGAAAACACACTCAAACTTTTGCTGAATGTACAGTTTTCAAGCAATGCGCACCATATGGACATAACATTTGTTCATAGTCTGATTTACAAAGGCATCCAAAGATCCATAATAACCTGCTTTCATTTTTTTTCTTAAAACAATAGCTCTTAAACTATACTATATTTTTCCATGCAAAACTTTAAACTCTCGAAGCAATTAAAGATTACTGACCTGCTTCAGCAGTTTTTTTGTAGTAATGACCAATTTAAGTCATGCAAAAAAAATTGCTATGTTTTTAACACATAGGTCCACTTTTTAGCTAATGACTTTGCTCTATACTGATTTCATACCTTAAAGTATAAGGACATTATTATTTATACAGCACAAATTTACTGCAAAAGATCATAATCAAATAAACGTATATACTGTACTCACAGACTCACAGGCAAACCAAAATATCTCATAGACATTCTGTTGTCCAGATACCACATTGTGTCTTCAAAGTCTCCATCTAGTGTCATGGCACAAATGTAGGCCAATTATACAAAAGTACATCAGGGCCAGAACTAGAGGTAGACAGAAGAGATGATAGCCTAGGGTGTAACAATGGGGGGCACACTTGGCAGGTGCCTTTTAAAGAGTCTTCTACCTACCCCTAGTGCCATGTGATGTCTGTGCACTCACACAGTTGGTGGGGGAAGGTGGCCATCCGGATTGCCCAGAAAGCCCAGTTGACTTAGCCTTAGCCTTTATATATAAATTACACAAAGTTTAACCCCAGCACTCCAATATAGAACCCCAAAAGAAACCTATTTTTGTACAGCTGAACTGTAACTAGTAAAAAAGACACTTTTAAATAAAGAAAAAACCAGGTATAGTCTTTTTCCCCCCAAAAATAACACTTTTTTTCACTTAGGTAGGACTGACACATGGACACTGCCTTGATGGGGCGGGTCAGCTTATGCATATTTTGTACAAACTTTGTAATTAAAAGTGTCTTTTTTACTTGTTACAGTTCAGCTGTGCAAAAATAGGTTTCTTTTGGGGTTCTATATTGGAGTGCTGGGGTTAAACTTTGTGTAATTTGTTTATCAAGCCTCACCCACGTGCACCCAATAAAAAGGGATGAGCTGCAGTTTATTGTGTTTTATATATATATATATATATATATATATATATATATATATATATATATATATATATATATACCACCAGGAAGGCCAGCACTCTCGTATAAAGTGTTCATATGCCTGGGTGCATGATCAGTGAATCATTTCCATCCATTCCAAAAGGATCACCACTCACAGGACTTAAAAATGTGAAGTATTTGTAGAATAGCAGAAGACTAACGTTTCGGCTCCATCAGAAGCCTTTCTCAAAGTGCCAAAACTAATACAGATCATGTCTTACAACTAGTAACTGGCGGGAAACAACAGCTGTAACACATAATCAGCGTCATTAACAATGTGTCACTTTTTTAAAAGAAAGAAAAAGAAACCCCACCAATAGTTATGATTCTAAAGTTGTCCAAAAAATTCTAAAACGTGATGTATTCCACTTATTTAGTAACAATAATTCCTAAAGAATTGTAATAAGATTTTAAAGTGCCAGTGCCGCTATAAATTCATCCATAAATAGAAAAATTCATTATTTTGAGTAAAGTGCAGTGCAATAATTTAGAATATTAGACCCAAAAAAAATTAAATCAATTGATTAAAAAAAAAAAAAAAAATTTATATATAAAAAATGACCAAAAATGGTAGTGGGTTAAAAGATGCAGTCACAATCCAAAGGATTAGATGGTGGAAAATGGAAAGAATAGATGGTGGAGTTGTCCTGTAAACTAACTGCCTGATTTTTTATAAAGCCTGGGACACCACAAAGATAAGGCAGGACAGGGTAACCGGGGCTGTGGCCTTGGTATTTAGCTTGCCCTAAATGTTTACAAGAGGCTAGGTAACCCTAAAAAGCCACAAACCGTCGGTCCCTTAGAAAGGAAGGAAGATTACAAGAGGTTGTATAGAATAAGAGAGGATTCGACCCAAAGCTTTCTTGCCCCCACTTCCGTTGAAAAAACCCAGCCAAACTATTATTGGTAGATCGATTTTACAAAAAGATTCAATTTGAGCACAAGAGGATTACTAAAAACGCCGACGTACGTTTCGCTGAATAGCTTTGTCAAGGCGAAAATCGTACGTCGGGTTTTTTCAACGGAAGTTGAAAACCTAGTCCCTTTGTAAAATGTATAATGAAGCAATAGAATTCTTAATGAATCAGATAAAATTGAGCATAGGACTGGCCAGATATGGGATGACTTTGACGTAGTTGGCCAGCTTAAATATATTGCAATATATGGACAAACAATCCCTGTTTTGTTTAAAGGGTAAGGCATTTTTCAGTAGCAGTATGCACAAAATGTCTCTGTCTTAAATATATTGCTAATGGGTTGAGTGCAGAGGACTCTTGTATTTGACTATATGTATTTTGTGGTCACACCCTCATTGCACCCCCGCCTAATGGTTTTAAAAAATAGTGGTGAGCACAACTTTCCCTTGTTTGTTATAGTTATACAGGAGCAGTGACCAGCTCCATGTTGTAGCTCCCACCCTTCCCAGCTATAGTCAGGTGATCCCACTGGTGTCTAATAAAAGGGCAGCCAAGTATGGGGGTTTACTTTGAAAGCAGCAAGTAAGTTGCAGGTAAAGCCTAGTCCCTTTGTAAAATGTATAATGAAGCAATAGAATTCTTAATGAATCAGATAAAATTGAGCATAGGAGTCGGACTGGCCAGATATGGGATGACTTTGACGTAGTTGGCCAGTTTAAATATATTGCAATATATGGACAAACAATCCCTGTTTTGTTTAAAGGGTAAGGCATTTTTCAGTAGCAGTGTGCACAAAATGTCTCTGTCTTAAATATATTGATAATGGGTTGAGTGCAGAGGACTCTTGTATTTGACTATATGTATTTTGTGGTCACACCCTCATTGCACCCCGCCTAATGGTTTTAAAAAATAGTGGTGAGCACAACTTTCCCTTGTTTGTTATATATATATATATATATATATATATATATATATATGTGTAGAGTTACCATAGTGTTCACAAAGGTTGACAGGTGAACTGGTCCTAAAGTAAAGTAGGTTAAAATAGTAAATTAATTGATGGTGTGCACCACAATATAATAGTCACACTATTAAGGTACTCACTGCAGGTATCCCCTGTGAGATCCCTAGGATTTTAGAATGTAATAGGAAGAGGCAGGACACTCCAATACAGTTTAATATTTTATCTACATAGTTACCCAACGCATTTCAACCCTCCTAAAAAGGTGGGTGCCTTCATTAGGGGAATAGACTGCTTTTTTGTCTGTGCCCATGATAGAGATCCCCACCTTTTTAAGGGGGACGACACATGAGCTGTTGTTCTTATTGCTACTAAAGTAAAGTAGGTGCAGCTGACAGGGAAATAAAATAAATGAAATTTTCTCCCATATTGCAGTTGTTTGCGTTGAAATTGATAACTAACCAAATATTCTTCAGGGTTTAGCTTTAAAATAACCATTATTCTACATTCATTTTCATTTATTTAAATTTCAAGTCAGTTTTTCTAATCAGTATTGGAAAAACAGTTGATAAAATAATATTGTAGAAATATGGTTAAAAAAGCCTTGCTTTGTAGGTTTCAGCTGTCATTCCTTGTATAAGCATGACCAATATAACTTCTCAGTATAGAAAGTTCAAGATGCCTGTGGCTAGGTTAGTGTCTTCATAGATCTTCTGACATTCAGAAATCTCACTTATGGAAAATACATGTCAGGTAAGACTGAAGCATTCTTAGAAATGATATAACCTCCGAGATTCAGGCTTGTTGATACAATGCAGATGTATGAGCTTAAAAGAAGTACTGAAAATGGAAAGTCACTTTTTCTATTTTTATAGTTTCTAACAGGCACTATTACTAATATATTTTAATACAATTACTAATCCTTACCATAACAATATAAAAAAAACTGACACTGTGCTGTAATAATAATAACTGTAGAAAATAGGAGTTAACCTCCACTTCTGAGTTTTTTGGATATAAAAAGGATCCCATGGATCTCACTAAATCTCAGTTGAGTGTGTGAATGGGGGTAAATCCTGATGGAGACCCGGAAGCAGGGGGCCACAGTAAAAGAGATACAACAGTTATGGCACCGTAGACAAAGCCAAGGGCAAGAGACTGTAGTAAGTACCAAGTCAAATACTGTTTCAGCAATAGTATTTAGTAACCCTTTCACCAATGGAAAAAAGCAAGTTTGAAAATGTTATAGTTTTGCATCAGTGTGCAATATATTAAAGAATCTTACCTAGAAAGTGAAAATATGTGCCCTACAATAGGTAAATATAAGTAGGGATGGGCGAATTTTTTCGCCTTATTTAGTCGCGGAAATGATGCCCATAGACTTGTATGGTGTTGTGTGTCAAAAAAAAAGACACACAACAAAAAAATTCCAACGCCCATAGACTTTAATGGGCGAATTTATGTTGAAACGAAAAGGGTCAAATTCGCCCATCGCTAAAGATGAGCTATGTAACAATGGTCTTGTTTGAAAAGAGAAACATAAAGCAATATTTTATTTGTTAATTATTTTTTATTGGGATTTTTAGGGAAACAGGGAGACAGAACAAAAAATAAACCTTTCACATATGACACCACTTAGGTTCTAGATCATTAGATACTGCCATACTGCTCATCTTATATATCCATTATGAAATGCATCCATAGATTTTGGGGGCTACAATAGTTACAATTACAATTACTAGAGGACAAATTCCATGAAAATAGTAGGAAGAAGGGAAGACTAACCAACAACAGAGAAACAGTACGATATGGTGGGAAATGCAGAGACATGACATGGCTACTGACATTGCTAGTTAGTAAACTGGAAATACTATATAATGTTATGCACTTTATTCTGTTTTGAAGTACAAACTGTTTCCTAAAATTAGGCAATTTAAATGAGCATACAAATAAAAATTACTGTTAAAAATAATAAATATTTAAAAGCACCAACATATTCTGCAGGGCGTCTGTTTACAACAAACAGATTACAACTGTTTGACTAGCAAATAGATACAACTATTGACTGATACAAACTAGAAAGAAGGCTAAGCTCAATTGACCTTACTCTGAGATACTGATCTTTAATTCAAATTGAACCCAAGCTATTATAAGTGGGCAACATGGGTATTGGTGCTGACCTGATCTTTTTCAACCAATGATATAAGACAACATTGTATATGATTATTTTAGAAAGGTTTTTGTTTGGCTTTGAGAGCTACTTGAACTATTTGAACTACTTAATTTTATCTTTCCCTATTCAAAAGGGGATGCCACATCAGTTTAACTGTGCTCTTACAGAATACATTTGTGATCTCTTTTAGACTTAAGAGCTTATTATGAACACAGTCAAAAGTATGGCTCCATTTAAATGGAACCCAAATTCTTGCATGCATTGACACCACTTATTAAGGGTAACTGCATCCAAAGATTGAACTTTCGTATAATTGCATTCAGTATCAGCGCATCTGCCATGCCTTTTCTTTTAAATCATGCACAGTGATTCCAGGGTTCCCTCTGTAAATTGCAATCTTGCACCCTGTGAATGATGTACAAACATAATTATAATGCTGATTGTGAATGCAAGAGATTCAATTAGTCAAGATATTGCATGGATACAGAACAGGCAAACTGGATGGAAATTGCACTTTGGTAATAAATAGGGTATATTTTCTGTTTATGAAAATGAGTTATATCTATGCTCAGATAGCACATAAAATAATATTTTATTACATAAACATGCCTGCATTTAATTTCTCTAGAGCGTTTGTTATATCTAATAAATAACATAAATTTTCTTCATATATCTCTTCATGTAAAACAGACCTGTGGTAATATCACAGCCATTCTGTCATTTTTACAAGCAATCACTTTGAAAACTATTCTTTATAGCCTGGTTCAAATCAGTTTGAAGTCTGAAGGCAAACTATTCAATGTATGTATATACCCGATTTACATAAGGACATTAGTTTCATCTAGCGGGATGCAGGATCCTTTGAATGTCACACAGCTGGAATCCAGTCCTCACATTTTACTTTGAACAATCAAAAACGATTTACAGAAATGTGTTCTATTACTTCTTCCACTGCTGAAGCAAATTTTCATGAAGTCAGCCACAGTTGGAGATATAGAGGTATCTTCAATGTAGTTTAAAAGTAAAGAAAGATGTATGAAAACTTGTTTAACTCTATATGTTCTGCTTACTATCTACATGTTGCCATGAAATTAGTAATGATCATATTATAATAAGTGGGATAGCATCAAACTTGTAGAACATCCAGTGAACATACACGTAATCTGCTAAACACACAGTAAAACATCTAGATAATTTACAACAAATCCACTAATTTACTAATTTAAAACTAATTTATTAATTTATTCATCCATTCCCAGCCTTTGCCCATCAACAGAAAGTAACTCTTTCCTATCGCTACTCCTTACCAAAGCTGATGAGTGACTATCCTGATATTTAAATATATCTTGGGGACCCCCCATAATGAAGTCAACTGAATTTTGACTGTGAGTTTTTAGCCCCCCTAGCTGTATCAGTCAAGGCCCTTTTTGCAGTTTCCAACCAAGCAGTAGATACCTACACATATCTGCCCATTAGTTTTCTTAAACCAAATCAAAGTCTTTGAAATGCATCTTGTCCAGTACCAGCATTGATTCCTACCTAAAGGCTGCATAGAAAGTTCCCTGTGAATTAGCAATTGAACTGAATCCATCTTTCATTAGTTCATGCATATTTTTATAATTGTTTTTTAGTGCTACATCCTTCATAATAAAGTCTTTGTATCTTGACAATTAACATTTTTTTATAAATAAAATCACTTCTAGCACAGTACATGCAATGCTATGCAATGTTTTTGTTAATCTATCATCTATATATTTGTTCCTTTTGCAGAAAAGGAACTCAAAAGCAAAAAAATTTATGAGCACATACTGACACAGGCCAATAAAAGTGGTGACTGAAGGTGTCTCTCTTGGCTACAGACACATCCTAGGCCAACTAGGAGTACAACTCCCTACTCTGCATATTTTGGAGGTACATTTCAATGTGTTTCAAAGACAACTGGTGCATTGGTGCAAAATGTGACAATGGATGACCAAGGCTTTTCCTTCACCTGACTATGGGGCAAATCATGAATAAAACACTTATATATTACTCTCTTGTGATGCAAAAGTTAACTCAATAGTATAAAAGGACCTAAAAGGAAAAATAATCACAAAATACCTGCAATTTATAACAGTCAGAAACGCAACAAAATAGCCAAGTTTACTGTATATGAAAGTCAGTTAATTTGTTATTAGTAATGATGAATTGTGATATAGATTCTACAAAAAATCCCTTTAATTATATTTATGTGGATTACTTAGACCAGTCACAATCTAAAAAGGTGAGAGTAATAGAGGATTAATTAGAAAAAGAAAGTGATTTACGGTTGGCATCATTTACTCAAGGCCAGAGGTTGTAGTTACAGGCTGATAATCAACTAGGTCTTTTAAATCACAGGCAAATTACTAGAATATAGGAAGCAAGTGATTCGATAAAAGTAATTGGATAATTGTAATGTAGATCACATATTCTCATTAGATGCAAACTAATTTGCTTGGCACTAAGCATTGCTGTTTTGGCTTTTTTTTTTTAAAAAAAAAAAAAAAAAGCTTTTAATGAATATTTTCTCTATGGAAGTTTGAGATGCCGTAAAAGATACAATACAGCACAATGTAAGGTATTACTGAAAAACAACAAGCCTGTTTGCAGAGAGATTTGGGAATTGTGTGCAACATCAAATACGTTTATTCTTTAGGCAAGCATAAATATTTGTTAAAAGTCAATTAATACAATGATATATTTGTTTAGGAGAGCAGGAAAACAGCTGAATATATTTACCAAAAGTAGTTTATGCTTATTTTACATAAAATCTGTACACTTGAATCCTACCGATTGTAGCAGGGTCTTAAAGAGGATCTAAAAGCTGTTGCTCAACTGTACTTTGCACAAATAATCTACAATCCCCAGAACTAGTAAACAGCAAAATATGCATTTTTTATCTGTGTTCTCCTGATTCCCATCGGTTTTGATTTATGCTTTAAAAAGTCTATGAAGACAATATACTCTAAAACTATTATAGTTTATCAATAGGAGAGGGACACAAATGCTGGCGAGGCTAATTTCAGGTCTGGAGGCTTTGTAGCAATGGCATTTTCCATCTTTGCTGTTCTGGGGGAATGCAGAAACCTATAAATACATACATTTTATATTTTATATATAGTAAAAGTTGTATGAAAGTTGCAGTGTTTAAAGAAAAATAATCTGTAATGAAAAACCATGATGATAATATGAGATAAGAATGATCAAGAGGACAAAATTGTGGTAAAACTACGCACATCAGGTTTTCTAGCACTAATGTGACTAATGTATCTCCAAGGGAATGGAGAGAGGCAGAAAGAGACCTGGGTTTGGTTAACTTGCCTGTTGTGCCATTAAAAGAACATGCATTCTTTTTTAAGTAAAAAATGTCTATATTTCTTTTTCCCCCCAATTTTGCAAGAGTTGTTTCAGGATTTCACAGTTCAGTCTTTCTAAATGTAATCATGCTGATGCAGTTCTGCATATACTTTAGACATTAGCAGTCAGTGGCGTAACTATAGAGGAAGCAGGCCCTGTGGTCACAAAGGGCCTGGGCGACAGGGGCCCAGACTACTGCGTCTGCTTCCATTATAGTTGTAATAAAAAATCCTACTGTAAAAGACAGCTCGTGGCACCAGCTGATGGGAAATGGGGAAAATGAGCAGGTACATGGAGCGGGTTGCTGTACCGCTCTTGACCCTCAAAAGATTTTTTGGCAGGGAGGTCTAGCAGGATATTACACCACTGATAGCAGTGTATCCATATGCATGCAAATACACGCAAATATATTTTGTGAGTGAGATGTCTGCTGGGTTGGGCAGTAGCTTCTATTGAGAGAACCAACTAGTGGAATCCTGGAAATAGCTCCATCTAGGTTGGCAGTAATTTTAGGGATCCCTGTCAGTGCATAGAGCTGCACCCTATTTATCAGAGCAGGATAGGTACCTACCTTTGGACTGCCCACATGTACTGGCAAGTGGTAGGAACATTTCTACAGGTATGGGACCTATTATCCAGAATCCTCGGGACCTGGGGCTTTCCGGATAACGGGTCTTCATACCTTAAGACTACTAGAAAACCATGTAAACCCAATAGGCTGGTTTTGCTTCCAATAAGGATTAATTATATCTTAGTTTGGATCAAGTAAAAGCTACTGTTTTATTATTATAGAGAAAAAGGACATCATTTTTAAAAATTGTGATTATTTGATAATAATGGAGTCTATGGCAGACAGCCTTTCCATAATTCTGAACTTTCTGGATAAGGGCTTTCCAGATAATGGATCCCATGTGTAAGTACCTTTTATAAATAGCATCAATGCATACTTTATTGTGTTTTATTTCCATTTTAGAGCTGTCACTTGTGCA
Organism: Xenopus petersii; assembly: GCA_038501925.1. Lineage (NCBI taxonomy): Eukaryota > Metazoa > Chordata > Amphibia > Anura > Pipidae > Xenopus > Xenopus petersii. The sequence goes on from CM076685.1 coordinate 38,325,054, forward strand.
TGTGCACAAATTTACGGAAAAAATTTATGAACATTGTAGAATGGCCGTCTCCCATAGACACCATTATAATCCAAATTTTTAAAAATAATTTGCTTTTTCTCTGTAATAATAAAACTACATTGTACTTGATCCAAACTAAGATATAATTAATCCTTATTGGAAGCAAAACCAGCCTGTTGGGTTTTAGTTAATATTTACATGATTTTTTATTAGAATAAGGTATGAAGATCCAAATTACAGAGCATTCTGGATAACAGGTCCCATACCTGTACATTAAAGAAACATTATATGTCCCTATTATTTGTCCTTACTGCTAGTTCTGATTATTGTATCTCCCCTTCAGCCAAGATTTCAGTTCCCATGATACCTTGCATGCTTTCTCATTTCAGATCTAAGCTATCAGCTACTGTCTGATACATGGTTTCATGTTTAAGAACCAGTGCAGTGCAGGGAATAGCAAATACATTTTATTATGTGCAAAAGTTTTTTAATAAATAAAATTAACTAGGCACAAGTATTAAACATTACAAATGTATACACAAATACAGGGACCTGTTATTGAGAATGCTTGTCCTAGTTGTCCTGATAAGGGATCTTTCTGTAATTTGGACCATCATATGTTGCGCCACCAATATTGATTAAAAAACAGTTTTATTAATACAGAAAAAAAGGAAATATGTCATAAAATATTTAATGATTTGATTAAAATTGAGTCTATAGGAGAGGGCCTTCTCATAATTCAAAGTTTTCTGGATAATGGGTTTCCGGATAAGATTCCATACATGTACAGTGTTTATAATAAATCAGTTTATAGTAATCAACTAAACTCTGTGCCATAAATCCTGCTTAATTCCACCAGAGACCTCACCAATGTTAGCAGTGCATAATGGCGCAAATTCACTAAGCTCCGAAGTGCCGAACGCTAGCATTAATTCGCTAGCGTTTGGCATTTTTCGTTACTGCGCAAATTCACTAACGAACGCTGGCGTAATTTCGCTAGTGTTACTTCGCACCCTTATGCCAGGCGAATTTTTGCTAGCGACGTAACTACGCGAATTCACTAACTTGCGCTGCGTACTGAACGCTACCTTTTACGCTAGACTTCCTTCGCCACCTCAGACCTGGTGAAGCACAATAGAGTAGATAGGGATTGTTTCAAAAAAAGTCAAAATTTTTTCTAAGTCCCAAAAAACGCTGGCGTGTTTTCTACATGATGGGTGATAGGCTGAAAAAGATCGAAAATATTTTTGGGGCTCCCCTCCTTCCCCCCTACATTTCCTGACTCATGGAAACTTACCTAGACAGTGGGCACATGTGTAGGGCAAAATAAAATTTTTATTTGCTGATTTGAAGGTTTTCTAGGCATTTGAAGTGGTGATACGTATTCCTCCATTGAAATTTGAATTTCGCGCCGTATGCAAATGAACCATCGCTAGCGAAACTTCGCTTCGCTTGGCGAATTAACGCTAGTGCAACTTCGAAAACTTACGCTACCCCTGTGCGCAACTTCGGATTTTAGTGAATTTGCGGAGCACTGGCGAAAATACGCCTGGTGAAGTGTGGCGAATTGTGGCGAAGTGCGGCGAAGTGCGGCGAAGTTGCGCCTGGCGCAACTTCGCATCTTAGTGAATTTGCCCCAATGTTTACATAGATTTTAGCACAACATGTCAGGTGAAGGAAGTTCTTGCAGCCAGTAATGGATCCCTAGTATCTAGATTTGTATCTAGTATACAATTCAATAAACTTATAAATGCAGGGAGGAGAGAAAAACTGACATTACCTACGCTGGGCAGCTTTTTTTTTTTTTTAGATAAGGGTTCAGCATTTTTTAATTTATAGTTATAAAATATTCAATACAAGAAGAAATACAAATGAGATCCTTATTTTGGAGATATTTTATAATTCCCATACATATATCTTCCACTTGCACAGTGATTATACTTTAACAAGTGTGCACATGACCTAAGGGATGCATTTGCTGGGGAAGGACAATATTTAGACTTTTTAACTCAAAAACATAACATACATTTTTTTATAGTCTATATATTTAAATCAAATTTTATATATTTCTGTTGCCCCCTTATAATTGTAGGGCTATAGTAAAATGGAGTGGCACCCTTACTCAAACTGATAAAATTACCCCAATAATGCTTTGGGTGAGACCTATATTCCTTTGGCAGTGAGCCTTCACAACATTATGAGGGCAGGGTTTTGTTCAACTATAGCTGCATTTAATGAACACTAATTAGGCACCAGTGGTTCTTGCAACTTAATCATAGAACTAATTTATTAAAGAACAATAGTCCACATAGAAGTTCAGTCAGAAATGAGCAGGGACATGTAATGGCAGTAGATATACTCACAAGTACCAATGGTCAGTGTAGACCCTGCTGGATAAAAGAGAGAATGCAACTTATATGGAGGTACACTCAGCTTTCACCCTTTTTCCTAAATGGAGCTAACGCTGACACTTGTCCCTACTATTGGGCATTTAGTACCTGGGATCCAAATCCCACTCAACACTCCTCAGTGGTGCCTCAGCTGCTAGGCTAACAGCCTAACTATCTGTCATTTCTAGAGTGACCTATTAAGATGAGTAGCCTTTAACCAGCTAGACTTGACCTATCTAGGTTCTTCTTCACACTTCCTGCCTGCTCAGGTAAACTGACTAACAAAATGGGCCCTGAGCAAGTGTGCTTAGCTTTAATTTTAGAACACAGTGTCATCTAGTGTCTAAACATGGGATAATTAAGTGTCATGCTTTGACCCAGGAAATGGAGTCTAGCTTCAATAAAACTAAGGGGCTCTTATGTGGCCAAACTTTAGGGGAATGCAACATAAATGGGGCATGCATTTATCAGTTCCCTACACAATGTTTCTAAACACATACACAATATGCCAACAGGTATTACATATTTATGCAGAGGCTTTGCCAAGGACTTTAGAAATCGTCTACATAGAGGCAAAACCTGCATGATCTCTTTATTCTTTGCTGTCATTTTTTTCTCATGATATTTTGTGTACACAGATGGAACAAGCTTTACTGAATGTTTATATTTGCATCACATTTTATATGTTTCTGTTACTTTTGGAAAACAATTAGTTTAGGCATTAGTTCTCCTTTAAAGGGGACCTGTCATCCAAAATAAATATTCAAAATCCTATTTTATCACATAGTCAAGCAAAATGAACTTTAATTACACTATATAAATTCTTTGAATCTTGTTTCCTTCAGTCTGGGAATTCATAACTATAGCAAGCAGGCAGGAGCTATTTTGTGGACACTGTTATTAAGGCAAGCCTTGCATCATCTCAAAATCTTGTTTGTGCACCAGGCCCTGGCTACACAATTAAATGGTGAAGAAAAAGGGGGAATGTATGGAGAGCAGTGACATCTAGGAAGTGCATAGAGGAAGGCATAGAGGAGTGGCATACGATAGATTGATTGACAGCTGAGATTTTTAAATGAGTTTACAACAGATATGAATGCATTAATAAAAAATAGAACTAGGATTTCATGTTTAATTTGAAAAGCCTTTTTATTAAACAGATTTTTGTGTTACAGGTCCACTTTAAGTGCAATTCGTTCTCAATGTGCAATAATTGCAAAAAACAAAATTACATGTTTTATTTCTGAACTCTCAAAAGTGTGTGCTATTAAGAAATAATAAATGAATTTATACAATTTCATACAAAGCACACTTTCCCTGAACCCTGAACATGGTGATAATTTAAGGGTTGACTCTACAGGTGCAGCAGACTTTACCAAAAGAATTACACACTAATGAATTTCCAGAGACCAGAAGTGATAAAACCCACACTCACATACCCCCACAAACCCATGAACACACTCATGCAAAATTGTGTTTCTTCTAATGCATTGGGTGCAATTACAAACACATCTTAAAAAACAACATAAAAAATACTGCATTGTAACTAAAAAATCATTGCACTGCTTTCACAAATTACCCTTCTTGTCTTATCTTTGCAGTCATGTAGGACACATAATTATAAATTACTCATTAGCCCTATAGTATGGCTTTATTGTAGGTGTTAATTTGTAAAGACATACGTAAATCTTAGATCATCCTGTAAAAGTTGAGATCTCTAAAAGGCATATGCTGCACGACTAGTAAAGTAAGGTGTAACTGCATTGCATGGAACAAAAGCAAAGGTTCCTACCTTGCCTCAAGGCACAAATGCCCCTGATTTTACCTTTCCTTTTCTTACAAGTTGAGCATTTACTTTAATTTTGTTGTTCTTTCAGGTTTCATTGAAACATCAGTGGAGAGTGAAGTAGAATGAAGTAGATAAAAAGTCTCACTCAAGTGGAATTATAAGCGTGTACCCAGTAGCATACATTGATCGGCCCAGGCCCCCCACATAAAAATCTTTGGAGGAAGCCCACTATACACACTTAACCCCAAACCCTCCTCCCCTTCATCTCACCCACTATTTTGCTCACAGCCATACTCAAATGAGTGAGCTGGCACTGGCTGGGGACAGTGAACTACCATATTATTCGGTGTGGTCTGCTGTATGATAGTTATGCCACTGCATTTAACATTGCACTAACAAGGGTTCAGACTTTTAGGGGGTTATTTACTGGCTTTTAAAGGGGGAAAAAAATTTTGTGGCAAAAAACTCAAATTATTATACCCTGAGGCTGCTAAAAGTCCAAATCTGAAAATACTCCATCTCAAACATATTGAGGTTACACAGAAGTGAATGGCAGATGTCTCTTTTACAATTGGAAGATTTTATGAACTTTGCTGGGTTTTGTACGATAATCCAAATTATTTGTGGTTTCAGGCATCATATACAAAAATTTGACATTTCGAATTTTCCTGCATTGAATTTTTCAAGTTATTGTATTGATAAATAATGTAAAATTGTGGATGAGAGTTTGATCACATTTTTTTTTAATAAAAAATGAGAAGATTTTAAGCTTCTGCAACCCTTATTTTGAAACAAAAGTATACAAAACATGTCTTTTTGAGGGTGTTAAGGGTAGTCCTGCTTTGATCAATTGTCGCTCATCTATATATGAAGAATTTGGTGTTGGTGTCTGTAGTTTTACTATACTCTCCTTAAAGTAACTGCTGTTGAGTTAGATCGTCATGTATTTTGAAACTGTAAGGTTGATTTACAGTGTATGTAAAAGTGCAAAGCGCTAAAATTTAGTCTGAATTGAGCATGCATGATTAGCTATTCAGGAAGGCACAGTCTGACTGAACAGTTTGTGTAGGGTTCAGATCACCTTTAAAGTGGTTTAGTGTTTAGTATACAATACAACTGATACTAATACAATTTGTCTCCTGCAGTATATCAGACAGGCCACTAATGCAACTAAATGAACTGCTTTGTAATTTTCCTGCCACTACCTCCACTTATTAATTTAAATGATATAATATAAACATATAATGAAAATGCTTATATATTCTTATAACTGGCATTAATTTAATAAACTGAAGATATTAAGTAAGTCACTACTTCCTTTAAAATGCTACTGAAGCTATATCAATTATTATATTGATGACAAAAATGAAAATGCTTAAGGTGACACTTGCAAATTGCTTATCAGTTAATGCAACTAAATGAACTGCTTTGTAATTTTCCTGCCACTACCTCCACTTATTAATTTAAATGATATAATATAAACATACAATGAAAATGCTTATATATTCTTATAACTGGCATTAATTTAATAAACTGAAGATATTAAGTAAGTCACTACTTCCTTTAAAATGCTACTGAAGCTATATCAATTATTATATTGATGACAAAAATGAAAATGCTTAAGGTGACACTTGCAAATTGCTTATCAGTTAAAGGCACCTTAAAGGGATACTGTCATGGGAAAATTTTTTTTTTTCAAAATGAATCAGTTAATAGTGCTGCTCCAGCAGAATTCTGCACTGAAATCCATTTCTCAAAAGAGGAAACAGATTTTTTTATATTCAATTTTGAAATCTGACATGGGGCTAGACATTTTGTCATTTCCCAGCTGCCCCTGGTCATGTGACTTGTGCCTGCACTTTAAGAGAGAAATGCTTTTTGGCAGGCTGCTGTTTTTCCTTCTCAATGTAACTGAATGTGTCTCAGTGGGACATGGGTTTTTACGATTGATTGCTGTTCTTAGATTTACCAGGCAGCTGTTATCTTGTGTTAGGGAGCTATTTGTTTACCTTCCCATTGTTCTTTTGTTTGGCTGCTGGAGGGAAAAAGGGAGGGGGTGATATCACTCCAACTTGCAGTACAGCAGTAAAGAGTGATTGAAGTTTATCAGAGCACAGGTCACATGACTTGGGGCAGCTGGGAAATTGACAATACTGTATGTCTAGCCCCATGTCAGATTTTAAAATTGAATATAAAAAAATCTGTTTGCTCTTTTGAAAAATTAATTTAAGTGCAGAATTCTGCTGGAGCAGCCCTATAAACTGGTTCATTTTGAAAACATTTTTTTTCCCATGACAGTATCATTTTAAAATAGCATTTTAGTGTTACGTAAACAATGGACAATTTGTTATAAATTTCCCGTTTTGTTTGCCAAAATCGAAGATCGATAAAGTACATAGTTGAATACAAATTTAAGAAATAAAAAAACAAGTTAACATACCATTAACACTTCACATTAAATCTGGTTTAGCTGCAGGTGAGAAAAAGGCAAATCATTTAAATACCATTAAAAAAAAAAGATTAATCAAAATTTATTAGAATAGGTCTTTTACATACTGAAGGTTTATTTAAAGGGAAAATTCTGATTTAAGCCGAGTAGTATTTGTGTCCACATGTATGTCAGTTTTCCTATATGTGTATAAAGAAATGCTTTTAAAGAAAAAAAAAAACCCATCTCAGTCTAGTCCATACAAGATACAGTATCTTATTGTACTGTATATAACCATATGTTAAACAATGCTTCCCAGATTTTTCCAATTAGTTGAGCTGTTCTAATATAACACATTCTCAATGGTTAGATTATGGTAAAATCAGTAAGGTATCGCAAAGGCTATGAACAATAATAACCATATGTATTAACACCATTTTAGTCCAACTGGACAGCCCTGTGTTAGAATAAGTAATTCCAGAATAAATAATAAGAATGGCAAGTATCACCACCAGTATCATGTTCAGAGCTGTCAGCTCCCCCTATTTTATCAGGAGTTACCAGATTTTATGCTGTGTCCCATGGTCTCCCATAAATAAAAAAAACGTTGAATTTCGAATGTTTTTTTTGGCTACTTCAACCATCGAATGGGCTACTTCGACCTTCGACTATGACTTCGAATTGAACATTTCGAACTCAAAATCGTTCGACTATTTGACCATTCGATTGTTGAAGTACTGTCTCTTTAAGAAAAAACTTCGACCCCCTAGTTCGCCACCTAAAAGATACCGAAGTCCATTTTAGCCTATGGGGAAGGTCCCCGTAGGCTTAGGTAGCTTTTTTAGGTCGAAGAAAAATCGTTCGATCGATGTATTAAAATCCTTTGAATCTAACGATTTGAAGGATTTAATCGTTTGATCGAACGATTTTTCATTCGATCGTACGAATAGCGCTAAATCCTTCGACTTCGATATTCAAAGGACATACACCCTATCTTAAACAAACATTACACTTTCACTTACTCAGGTATAAGTGCACAAGTGGCTTCAACATGTGTTTAAGGCTTCAATAAGAAGCTATTGATGATATCATCAAGGAGCACCAGATAACTTTATTAGTAGGCACGACCTTGAAGCAGCCAAAATGCATATTATAGTGCCCTAAAACGACCACCAGATGGGACTCATTCCTGAACCATACATACACACTACAACACAAGTATTTAATAAAAATATATATATATTAGTAAACAATAAAAAATAATACTTTAATTAGGAATCATTCACAATGTTACATAGGGTTAAAGAACAGTAACAATTCTAAAACTGCCTTAACTTTCAAATGAAGAAGGTTCTCTAAAAGCAGCAAAGCTTTATTGAGTGATACTTTGTTAAGACCATCTGCCATTAAATTGTTTAAATTAAAAATTTAAAAGGTCTCCTGGTTTCTTAATTGTTTAAAGCAGTATGTGTTCCAAACACAAATATTTAATTTTACCCCGACACTTTTCCTGGCATTCCATAAATTATAGAGGGGAAACACCTGTGCACCTGTCTCTAAGGAAGTAGGAGTGTAATCTCTACAAAATGAGTAAGGTGTTTGTAGCCTATTTTTCAATGCTTTACTTTACAATCAAGAAGTTACTATGAATGAATTGGGGAAAGTTTGAGCAGATGTATGGCACCTATGTTATGTTACGTATATCTAAATGCTCACTACCCATCTTATGTCTGTGAGTAACCATTTTGGCATTGGTTTTATTTTAAATGAATAAATGCAATCTGCACTATATATTTTTGTCTTGTTCATCAGTATCATATTTGGGGGCAGATTTACTAAAGGGCGAAGTGACTAACGCTGTCTAAATTACCATATTCAGGGACTTCGCAGTCCCTGAATAAGATGCGGATTTTACTGAATGTTACCTCTTTTGCCAGACTTGCCTTCCCCAGCTCAGACCAGGTGAAGTGCACTGGAGTTCATAGATCTTCCTCTTTCTTCTGTTACGTACATCATATTTTTTAGTTTAAAAAGTTTAAAAAACCCACTGGCATCTTTTTCTTTTTTCAGAGTGATTGAATTAAAAAATGTTTTGGGTAACCGGGTTCCCCCATACATTTTCTAAAATATGGAACATTAACTATACAGTGGGCTCATGTGTAGGGCATTATAACAACTCTATTTTCTTTATTAAGGTTCCCTGGACTTGTGCAACGTAATGTATTTGCTGAAATATAAACGTCCATTAAACTTTTAAAATTTTCCTTTGTATGCAAATTAGCCTGAGTGAAAACCTCTAATGAAGTTGCACTAGGCAGAATTGAACGCAGGCGAATTTTCGCTAGTGATACTTTCGGCAATGAGAGCAAATCAAAGTGAAGATGCGCTAGTGTTCGGTAGCGTTCGGCGCCCTGGACGCAACTTTGCATTTCAGTAAATTAGCATTGTCTAAGCGAATTTTCACCTGGCAAAGTGTTGTGATGGCTGCAAAGCCGTCACTGGTGAATTTTCGCTGCTTAAATTTACCCCATTAAATTTACAGTGTGAAAGGAGAGGTTTCTGAACTGAGATATGCTGCCTAACTATATATTATTATATTATAACTATATATATAGTTATATATAGAGTACTATATATATATATATAGTACTCAGGCCCACTGCATCCATTGGGATTAACACAGTGTGTGGTAACCCTGAAATGTTTATTTTGGACATATTTCTGTTTAACATCTGGCAGCGTGATTATTTTATCCCCCCATATTCATTTTAAAATTAATTGCATGATAGTGATTTTTTGTTGAGTTTTATAGCTTACTTCACTGGAAGTGTCCTGCATTGACTGTATTCTTCTGTTGTTCAAGATAATGTAGATTGTGCTTGTGTGTCTCTTTTTGTATATGTTCCTGACATCTATCAGACCTCGGTTGTTTTATAAGAATGTTCCCGTGTATTTCTACTTACAAGGTAACCAGAATATTTTCTGTAACTAAATGTCACTTTGCCGTTGCCAGTTGGAAGTAATTTGAGCATGGTGATGATTTCCCCATTGAACAAAGTGTTTGCTTGACATCTCACTGGAATCGGTGGCGCCAAATTGAAGGTCTGGCTGTTTTTGTGACAAGTAATTTATCACTGGTATATGCCTGTATTCTACAGGTATGTCACTTTATATAAAGCCACTAAACTTGCACTTCATTGCTTGTTAAATCATTCTTATAAATTAAACATAAGTGAAGATAATAAAAGCAGACGAGAAATATAAAAAAAGAGCATGCATAAGTGCTGCTTTTGTGCTTTTAACCAACAGCACAGAGCAGATATTCATTGCTTGTGTATTTAACAAAGAGTTAGACACTGTTACCTAACCACACTGTAAAAAGTTGTGGTTAAGCAACAGTGCAAAAAAATGTGCTCAACTGAACTGTAGCTGTTGTATAGCCATGGAAGCAGCCATTCAAAGCAGATAACAGATTAGCCCTATAGTAATCAATGGTAATCTTCAAAATTAATTTATCTATTGTGTATTCTGTGCTTGAATGGCTGCCCCCATGGCTACTCAGCAGCTTGATTACATAAACTATCTATAGTTTTAGAAGCAAACACACCAGTTTTACAAAGACAGGGCAACAGTATCTTATACTGTTATTCCTTACTGTGCCCTGCTGGCTCAGACCCGCTCCTGCACTCACTCTGGTCATGCTGCCACCCCGGAAAATGTAGGTACGCGTGTGCATACATGCGCATAAGCGGGGGTGAGGTTCAGGAGGTATCTGAGGCACAGATACCTCGGCCGGCCCAGACCCGCTCCTACACTCACTTTGGTCTCACTGCAGCGCCGGTAAAGGTAGGAACGCACCCACGTGGGGGATGGGAATGCTGCAGGAGGTATCTGAGGCCCAGAACCAGGGTCAGAACAGTTCTGAACAGAACAGCCTGGGGGATGGTGGGGGGGCTGAGGCTACAGACCCGGTGGGCCCTGGGCCCCCCAGTCCAACTCTGTTCATGTGGATCATTAGCTCTTTATCATGGCAGTGGTCATCTTGATATGGAGTGCAGTTTTCCACATCATATCATAATTAAAGGAACTACTAGAACTACATATACATATAATATTAAACTGTGATGTTTGTAAAATCCAAATCCAAAAAAGCAAATGCAATTGATATATGCTTTTTTCTCATCTCAGCATTTTTTCAACATAATTAAGCTTAATTTAAATAGTGTGTCAAGCCTGTGATACCCAAAAATCTGTTACAGACAGTGACACAATGAAATCAGTGTACAATGAAATCAGTTTTACATACCCTGATTTTGAGTTTTTTCTTATTTTATGAGTTCCCACCAATATGTAATGCATAACGTAGATTGTATACAATTTTTTGTTCCCTGAAAGACTTAAATTACGGTTCTATTGTCACTTTTTGCATTGCAAAAAGGAGAACATAGATGTTAATTTAAATGTTTTAGTTTTGATATAGCTCTTCTCACTGGTTTGTATATTTGGGTCAATTTGACAGCTGCATTTTGCAGGAAGCAATTACATTAAAATAGAGGTTTTAACATTAATGAGAAAAGGATTTGTAAGAAAATGACAACAGATGCTTTTAGATTTCACTGTATTAAGGAAACTGTAATGTAACTGTTGTAGCTCTCTAATCCTTAGGAGTATTCAAACTGTGAATTGTTTTTAAAGGATCAGTATTATTTGCCTGTTGCAGCACCATCTGCAATGCATTATATGGTCTTACTCAGGATGGTAATGGCAAGATGTTATGCAAGAAAACGAAAGCAAATCTTTACAAATTTACATATATATTTCCCAGTATATTTTTTTGATCTCACCGGTATATATATTTGCATACAATGTACTTGAATTTTCTATTTTATTTTGCATACATCAGCCTTGTGTAGAAGGAACCAGAATATAAGTATACTGTATGTGTAATTCATGACTACTGCTCAGCAAACAAGAGAATATTTTCTTTTTTAGAACAATATCTTTGCAAAGTTTCTTTAATATATGAAATGTACTTTAGATACTTAATATAAATGAACTAATATTCCAATAGTCATTCATTTTAAGGGCTACCTATATGGTAAAGTGGTGCCACTTATAGGAAACTGCATGATAGAAAAAAGCTGCGCACAGTTAGGCCTTATATTTCCCAGAGTATGAAGATGTTACAACTTAATTACCAAAAATAGAAAATTAGAAGGGTGCACTCCCCCTCATGTAACGTCTTTACAAACAATGTATTAATTGTAGATAAAATGCACTTATAAACAATATTTGTAGGCATCAGTGGCATATAATAACACAATTGGATGATTTGATTTCCATCAATGTGTTTTCCAAAGATTCAAGTCCCAATACCAATGCGTTTCGTCATTCAAGGTGACTTCTTCAGGGTTAAAAAATAAATAAATATAATGCCACTTGACATAAATATTTCCAGAGGCAGAAAAGCCAGTCCACCATCCAGCAGTGGTATCAGAGTTGCACAGTAGATTCTGTATAAATAGTGCTCCAATTGCCATCAATCACGTGAATTTTGACCACAAGTAAAATAGCTTCTGTTGCCTCAATTAGGCAAAAGCGCATGTGCCAGTATTTACAACCAATCTGGCAGTTTTTCAAATGCACAAGTCAAAGGAAGTTACTCAGTGCTGCGGAGGCCTAGCAACACTACCTTGTCATTGCGTTGCTGCCCATAAGTACAATGGCTCTTAATGCTTTGATTTGGCATATGTGCATGTGCCAAAAAATTTTAGCCAATCCGTCTTATTGCCAATTGTTGCTACGATTATGTATATTAGCATTGTTATAGATGCCTAGCAACGCTTTCCTATCAATCACGAAGCTCTACATTTTTGACATATATTCTAGTAATAGTAATCAATTTTTGGGAAGTTTAAAATTGTAGGCTAGAAGGGTCCCCTCTATGAAGGTTATAAAAATGTTTAAAGATCTGTCCAAATTCTGAATTTTTCCCTAAATCTATCTTTTAATTTCCTCTTCGTCTGTCCTATGTATTGTAATTTACAGCCACAGGTAAATAAATAAATAACAGCTTTGGAGGAGCAGGTGATGTTGTTTGATCTGAAAGGTTGTACCATTAGTAGCAGAAGTAATCTCCTTTTTGATTGCTTTCTGGACGAATATCTACAAGTTTCGTTTAGGAGAACACGTAATCTAAAAAATATATGAGCCCCTAGAAAATTGGGAGAAGACCCAAAAACAAATCTCCAATCCTCCATGTCACATATCACAGGCATGTATAGATGTGTGTGAAAACATTGTATCACTTGCAAATGTGTACACTGTTGTAAGGAGATTACTTCTGCTACTAATGATACAACCTTTCAGATCAATCAACGAGAAAATGATTGGGTTTATAAATTACAAACCTTAAACCCTTATGGTCTTAATGAATTATCTGATTTTGTAGTAGTTTCATTCATTAATTTCTTAAATAGTTAATGTGTATAGATAAACAATAAAGGTTTTATTGAAAAAAAATATATAAATGTTATTGCTGATTTTAGTGAAATTATGCAATTAATGTACAACAATGTTTATTGCAAATGCTCCACTGCTGGTGAATATCAGAGTCGAATTATTACTATGATAGACAATTTAAACTTTCCAAAAATTGTTTACTATGGCTAGAATATATGTCACAAAATGTAGCGCTTATGATTGATAAGAAAGTGTTGCTAGGCATCTATAGTAACGCTAATATACATAGACATGTGCATTATGGTCTAAACTAAGAATTAGTAACCATAGCAATAATTGGAATTAAACTGGATTGTTTTAAAAATTTTGCCACATGTGCATATGCCAAATCAAAGCATTAAGAGCCATTATACTTGTGGACAGAAACACAATGACCAGGAAGCGTTTCCCGGCATCCACATCACTGAGGAACTTCCTTTGACTTGCACATTTAGAAATCAACTGGATTGGTTGTAAATTTTGGCTCATGTGCATTTGCCAAATTGAAGAAAAAGGAGCCATTTTACTTGTGGGCCAAATTCACCTGATTGATGGTAATTGGAGCACTATTGATATGGCTTTTCTGCCTCTGCAAATATTTATGTCAAGAGGCATTATATTTATTTATTTTGTAACCCTGAAGAAATCACCTTGAGTGATGAAACCTGTTGGTATTGGGACTTGAGTCTTCAGAAAGCACATTGATGGAAATCTAATCTTCCAATTGTGTTATTATACGTTATTGATGCCTGCAAATATTGTAAGTGCATTTTATCTACAACTCCTGGCTTGACCATCCCGTTGGCAGCACCCCATCAATTGATTGTTTGATTAGATTATCCCTGATTGATATCTGCTGGGACCACACACTTCAACTCTAATAGGAATTTGGGTTTTTTCCTTTTTTCTTTTTCTTTAAAGCAATACTGTCATCTGATTTTGTTTTTAAATGCATCAGTTAATAGTGCTGCTCCAACAGAATTCTGCACTGAAATCCGTTTCTCAAAAGAGCAAATTCATATATAATTAATTTTAAAATATGACATTGGGATAGACATTTTGTCAATTTCCCAGCTGCCCCCAGTCATGTAAATTGTGCTCTGATAAACTTCAGTCACTCTTTACTGCTGTACTGCAAGTTGGAGTGATATCACCCCCTCCCTTCACCCCCCCCAGCAGCCTAACAACAGAACAATGGGAAGGTAACCAGACATCAGCTCCCTAACACAAGATAACAGCTGCCTGGTAGATCTAAGAACAACACTGGATAGTAAAATCCAGGTCCCACTGTGACACATTCAGTTACATTGAGTAGGAGAAACAATAGCCTGCCAGAAAGCAGTTCTAAATGGCAGCACTTGCTCTTTCTGAAAGCACATGACCAGGCAAAATGACCTGAGATGGCTGCCTACACACCAATATTACAACTAAAAAATATACACTTGCTGGTTCAGGAATGAAATTTTATATTGTAGAGTGAATTATTTGCAGTGTAAACAGTGTAATTAAGAAATAAAAACAACATCATAAAAATCATGACATAATCCCTTTAAAGACTGTTACAAACCTCCCCCTACTTACTAATATAACTTAATCACCAAATCAGGTATTCAGTTTTTTGTATCAGTACTTATTAGACAGAACATCCAGCACAACAGCCAAACCCAGAGGTTAGTCATACCAAAGGGACCCAATGAGAGGCACGGTGAGCATATTTTATAAACCTTATGCAGCCATATTTATTCACATGAGGTTGTTTTGCAAACATGTTCCCCTAAATTCTTAAACATTGCAGTGTTTCTTTATTTGCCAAATGAGGTGATATAAGCATTGCTCATAGATATTCGCAAATGGCTTGATGGGTGTTTGCATGAGCGTGACCACTATGTATGGTTGTTTTGTGCGATTATAAAGCTTACAGTAATTTGTTTTCAATTTGTGAAAACTGTTCAGGGAATATTGTTATTCCATCACCATATTGTGGCCTAACTTCAAAGCAGAGTGTGTGCATAAATATTTTCATTTAGCAATTTTTTCATAAGGGCAATGGGAATTAAAATGTGCAATTATATTTGTACATTTAATACACCAGTCTGGTAAAGATTCTTAAATATAAACACATGTAAGGCAAATATGTTAATTGTGCAAACCATTCTGTGATATGCAAATTGTATAAATCAACCCCAGTTTGTCACTTTTTAATGAAATAATAAATATTTTTTATCACAAATGGCTCAATGACTGCTATTATACAAAATAATATAGCAAGTAATGGCTATAAACCTTGTAAGCAAAAAGCAAATAAGTGTTTACCATACCTCACTGCAATACCATCCAGACAAAGGATAGGATACTACATGCTTTCTGATCATTGTAACCTGTAGCCATGGGTTACCTCTAAACTGACAAAAAACCCTATTAAATAGACATATTCATATCGAAATTTCATATGAATGTGGCCATTTATCACAGGGTCTCAGGCATCCTTACCTGCCTCCTTTGCACATTTTATCATCACAGTATATTCAAGGCAGGGACAAAGAAAGCAAAGACTATGAGAAACTACTTACCAGTCCCTGTTAGGTTTAGCAGAACTCTATACTATATGAATGAGTGGTGAAGCCTTTGTAGGGGATCAGACAAGGATGCAAATTTACAACTAAATTGCGCGATTCTCCGGCGTCCGTTTTGTGAATTTTTCGGTGTTTTGCGAATTTCGATTATTTTTTTGGCGAAATAGTGCAAATTTACCCATCACTACTCATAATTCCAACTGCAAAAGACCAGTTAAGGAATCCTGCCTATTGGACCCTACTCTTTTCTTCAGTACAACACAATGACATAAATTGGACCTATTTATAAATAGTCCAGATAGATAGATAGATAGATAGATAGATAGATAGATAGATAGATAGATAGATAGATAGATAGATAGATAGATAGATAGATAGATAGATAGATAGATAGATAGATAGATAGACAGATAGAGTGAGATGCATATGGGAATTGTGTTTACACAATTTAAATTAAATAAATTACAGGTTATTTTTTGTAATCAAGCAATAGTGGTAATTACTTGATTTCTTAATTAATGGAAAATAAATTGTAATGTGAACTACATTTCATGTAGAATTTCAAGTATATAGTAGGAGATTGATATTTTTTAATGCATTCCTTCATATGAAATGAAACTTAAACAGTTCTTGTGTTACACTAAATAGATAAGCCATCCATCATTATTTTCTACTTTCACAATGTAGAGAAATGTATAATCACTACCAATAATGCAGTTCTGTAGTGCTTTATATTGCCCATTCACTGTAACTTTTCTGTCACTGTTGAACAGACTTCTTTCATTGTAAGGTGAATATGGAAATCCTTCAAGCACAAGTCATAAAAGGTGGATGGGGCATGTTCTACAAGATGAACCATGATGCTAGAAAACAATTAGATAAGGGATAATAGTGATGAATGAGTGTCATCACTGCTTTTTGTTGGATAACTGTTTTCTAAATAGCACTCTGAGCCAACTGACACATAAAATTAATATAGCAGCCAAGACCTAATTAATGTTTTTTATAACACTGCCTTGTTCTGCTTCACTTAAAGTATTTGAAAACTGGCAGTTTCTGTAAAAAAAAACAAAAGAATAAAAGCTGAAATTCAGTTATATAGGAACAGTGAAATGTTCCAGAGGATGTTGAATCAGGTCCCTTAGATTTACCTTTACATTTTATTCAGGCAAAATGTAGTCACTCTCTCTAATTCTAACTATATTTTTTTTCCTCCTTGCTAATTCACACACCAATTTCAACTCCAAACAGTAAATCTGTTGGTACAGCCATCATGTTGATATTTTTGTATACCTTACATTGTTGAAATTGTTGAGAACTAAGGGATCATGGATTCCTTTTTATCTAGATGAAATCAATCAATGATGAGAATTATTTAGATTTTTGTATCCTAATCCTAAAATAATTATTTGTGGCACATCTTTGCCACTAGGCTTTGCAAGTAGGCTCAAATACGCATGATGACCAAATATTAGTGTATGGATGTGTAAAATAGCCACCCCTAGTATTATGTGCAGGCAGTCCCTTCATGTTATAGACGCATAACTGGGTCCTGAAATACAATTGGGAGGGGTACTGTTTGCTCTTCCTGCTCTAAGCTAGGCCCCTTGTTGTTTCCCACAGTGACCAGCAGATGGCACTGTGCTAGACCTGACCTGTCTAGGTTCCACTCAAGCTCTGCCTCCTGCACAGGCTAGAGCCAGCACAAGATGGACACTGAAAGCATGGCTTCAGAGCCTTTTATACTCTAGCTCAGTGAATAAAAGCACTGATTTTGCAGCAACCCACTGCGTTGGACTAAAATTCATCACTTCTTTTTCTATAAGTCTAGCCTCATGTCAGATTTCAAAATTAATTATAAAAAATATGTTTGCTCTTTTTAAAAAATGGATTTTAGTGCAGGATTCACTGGAATAGTACTATTAACTGATATGTTGTGGGAAAAAATATGTTTTCCATGTTAGAATCCCTTTAAGATTTTTTTTCACAATTTCAGTAAACACACGTTATACAAATGTGTTTTATTTAATTCCTGATTATAGACAATTTTACTCTAATGTAGACAGTGTTTTCAAAAGGCTACTTTTTTAACAGACTATTATAAATAACTTATTGCATTGCCAATACAATGCTGTTTTCTGAAAATTCTGAAATTGTGGTTGCTAAGTTCTATCATCTCTTGCAATCCCTAGAGCGTAAGTATTTCTGCCAAGGAAATATCAATGAATATCAAGCAATTTTCTTCCTAGCATGGATTCTTCCTATACATAATGTATGTCCCCTATGGAGTAAATTGTTTTAGAAAATGCTATTTATAATCATTTATATCCATACTCATGCAATGAATATCTTAGCTAGCATGATATTCTGAAGGTTTTATTGTTAAATTATGTAAGTTATTCCAAAGTTACTTTCCAGCCACAAAAATATGACAACAACATTTCGGAAACCTATTTATCAAGCCTCAAATTTTCCTGGTCAAAGGGCAAATAATTCAGAAAAAAAGCAAAAAAGCAAATAAAAAACCTTGAATTTTTCAAGAGTTATTATGTTCCTAGCTGCTAAAAATCCAAATCCGAAAATACTTTAGCTAAAAGCTTTTGAAATCATGTAGAAGACAATGGCAGATGGTCCCCTTAAGAATTGGAACATGGAATAGGATTCTCTATAGTTTCTGGCTGTTCGCGATGGTTTTCATTTGATAACCCGATAAAATCTAGTTTTTCAGATGACAAATCAATAAACTTGAGTTTTTAGGACAACAATTTGAAAAAGTTGCATGATTTAAATTGAAGCTAGCTTTTGTTGCGACTGTTTGTCTCGCAAATTTTATCGAGAATAATTTTTAAATTGTTAAAATAATTTTTTAATTAAGGGCATTTGGGTTGGAGTTTGAACAATTTTTTTTTTAAAAAAGAAAGTTAGAAAAAGTAGAGTTTTAGTAAATAAGTTCGTAAATGTGACCTGTATCACTGCTTCTTAGCATTTTTTAACTTTGCTGAGTAATGTCTGTCTTGTCTCTGCTAAAAGTATTGTTTTTCCAAAATAACTGTGCTCAGGGAATACATTTTACTTCTTTATAAACCTGGTTACATAGTTACATAGTTAAACTGGGTTGAAAAAACACAAAGTCCATCAAGTTCAACCCCTCCAAATGAAAACCCAGCATCCATACATACACCCATCCCTACTTTTAATTAAATTCTATATACCCATACCTATACAAACTATAGAGCTTAGTATCAGAATAGCCTTTGATATTAAGTCTGTCCAAAAAATCATCCAAGCCATTCTTAAAGGCATTAACTGAATCAGACATCACAACATCACCGGCAGTGCATTCCACAGCCTCACTGTCCTGACTGTGAAGAACCCCCTACGTTGCTTCAAATGAAAGTTCTTTTCTTCTAGTCTAAAGGGGTGGCCACTGGTACGGTGATCCACTTTATGGGTAAATAGGTCCCCTGCTATTTGTCTATAATGTCCTCTAATGTACTTAGTACAGTAAAGTGTAATCATGTCCCCTCGCAAGAGAAAACAACCCCAACCTTGACAGTCTACCCTCATAATTTAAGTCTTCCGTCCCTCTAACCAATTTAGTTGCACGTCTCTGCACTCTCTCCAGCTCATTTATATCCCTCTTAAGGACTGGAGTCCAAAACTGCACTGCATACTCCAGATGAGGCCTTACCAGGGACCTATAAAGAGGCATAATTATGTTTTCATCCCTTGAGTTAATGCCCTTTTTATCCAAGACAGAACTTTATTTGCTTTAGTAGCCACAGAATGACACTGAAGCCACAGAATGACACTGGACAAACTTGCAGTAAGCACACTAGCACACCAAACTTTGTTATTTTATTATTTAAAAACCCAGATAATTCAGTTAAATTGAGATCACTAAAGGAGCTGGAAATCCTACTGGGAACAACAATGACTGCAAATAATTGAAAAACAAAATGGAACAACAAAAGAATAAGGGTCATTTTACAAGCAAAAGTGCACAGTAGAAATTTGGATGCAATTGTCATAATGCAGCGTTTTCCCAAATTTCAGAATAATTGCGGTCATCTTCTACTATAAAGCCTGAGCGACCAAAATGAATGCAATTTCCCATGTGTATGGTAGCTAATCGGATGCACATGATGTCTAACATTTACAGTATTACTTCCTGTGATTTTATGTGATTTTCATCTTGGAAAGTCCACATGGATATGTAGAGATGGTTTGTAGCATTTTGTTAAACATATTGGACCACCTACTGCTGCCATATAAGGAATAATCAACTGAAGGGATTAATAACATTTATGTTAAGCCACTTTGTGGGTAATAGCCAACAGTTATTTAAAGAAAACATTTGAGGGCAATTGTGGCATTTTATAAGCTGCTTACTTCTGTAGGGATCCATAAGGTTAATTCCCTTCCTCAACTAAAAGTACCACGTGGCGGGAAATCCCCTGCCTGTCCAGCTACGGGTTGGACCTAGAGTGAAGGGAGAGGAAAGGAGCCCTTGTCCCTGTGCAGTGTGTTCTGGCAGATACCGGAGGTTGCCAGAAGGCGTCACTACTGCATAACTGTTTTGATATTGTTTTGTTGCCATGTGCTCAGAGCCATTGCTGCTTTCACTTTCACTGAGGACAGAGTGAATAGAAACTGCTGCAAGATGTAGGACTAATAGGAGTTTGATAGCCCTTGCGGGAGTTGGGTAGGGTACTTCAAAGCCAGTTAAGCTCAACCATACGGGTTTAGAGCTTGGATGACTATTTGTGTGCTCACACTATGGAGAGTGCTAAGAGCTGTAGTCCTGTAAAGAAGGGCTTTTGTGTGCTTGCACTATGGAGAGTGCTGGAAGATGTGCCATGAGGATGCTTGGCTGTGTGCTTGCTGCTTGGCTCAAGGATTATTACATATACTCTAGGGGGCAGAGTTATCAAAGTTGAAATTCAGATTTTCTTAAATTTAGCATAGTTTTTTGCTCTACTAATTGCAGAAAAGTTGAATGCAAATGTTGCATCTGAAAGGTGTTGAATATATTTAGAAGTCAGTGGGAATTGTCCTAGGCAAAATAAATGATTTTTCAAGTTTTTCAGAACTTTTTGAAAGTTTTCAAGGTTACTATTGTTTCTAATAAAGATGTTCACATTTATGTGAAATTTCAAGCTGATTTTAAAATGTTGACTTATTGGTAACATTGTTAATTGATTGTATGACTTGATTGTATGACTTTTAAATAGCCATGTGCTATGTACTCTTTATAACAAACCAATATAATTTTGTATGTAATGATAATGAAACGGTAAAAATTTATGCAGATATGTATATACAAATGTTACCCTACAATGGAAATACACATAATTTTTGCAAAAAAAATCAAAATGTATTGAAATAAAAAAATATATATTGTTTAATATATTATCAAAGATCAAAGTAGTTAGCTCCAGCTGCATTTAAATAAAATTTGCAAGCAATCACAATCTGAGTTAATTGCTATTCAATAAGGTGCACTTCCAAAAAGTGGTTGATTATTTCTCAGCATAACAGCCTCAGGAATACAAGAAAGACATCTCTTTTTATCTATATAAATATATTTTTCAGTGGTAGTACTCTGATAAAAAAAACACAGAACAGTGCATTTTGCATTATATGCACCCAGAATCCTAGGTGTAACAGTGTAATTGAAGTAGATGTGTTGTTTTGTATCATGTTTGCAAGAATCTATCAATCTGCACCATGCTGTACATAAGAAAATAACCTTTCACTAAGGTTCAGATTTACTAAGGGTCAAAGTGAATTTTCGAAGTTAAAAACTTTGAATTTCAAACAATTTTTTGGGTACTTTGACCATCAAATAGGCCTAAATTCGACTTCGACTTCGATTCGAAGTGAAAATACTTTGACCATTCGACCATTCGATAATCAAAGTACTGCCTCTTTAAAAAACTTTGACTTCGACACTTCGCCACCTTAAACCTGCCAAATTGCTATGTTAGCCTATGGGGACCTCCTAGAATATATAGCCAACATTTGGCTAAGTTTTTAAAAGTCGAAGTGAAAGTACGATTAAATTGTTTGAATCGTTCGATTCGAAGTACAATCGGAGTACAATCATACAATGTTAAAAATATTTTGACTTCGAATGTCGAAGTAACCTATTCGAATTTAGAAGTTTTTTTCACTTCGAAATTTGTCCCTTGATACGACCATCAAATAGGTTACTTCGACATTCGAAGTCGAATTCTAAGGATTTTTAAGATTGTACGATCGTACTTCGAAAACGAACGATTTAATCGGATGATCGTACAATTTTACAAAAAAATTCTTCATCTTCTCAAAACTTAGCCAAATACTGTCTATAGGTTCTAGGAGGTCCCCATAGGCTAACATAGCAATTTGGCAGGTTTAAGGTGGAGAAGCGTCAAACTTTTTTAAAGAGACAGTACTTTGATTATCGAATGGTCGAATAGTCGAAGCATTTTCACTTCGAGTCGAAGTCAAATTTGGCCTATTCAATGGTCAAAGTGCCAAAAAATTACTTTAAAATTCAAAGTTTTTGAATTCGAATATTTACTTCGAATGTACTTCGACCCTTAGTAAATGCGCCCCTTGGTGGTTCACTGCTGGAAATCCTGACATGCAATCCTAATATAAAGCAAGATAGAGTTGTGTGTTTTAGTGGTATTCAAAATTATTATGTGATCTATGCATTACAGCAACAGGAAGCTGGCGTAGGGCTAGCTATCCTTTTTAACATGCTATATAGCAATGCATTCCCACTACATATAATAAACTGTGAAACTAAAAATGGCATCATGGAGAGTAACAGTTCAGATCCAAAAAGCTGTATGAATTGGTTATCATTGATTGAAACAAGCTATATTGGCATTTCCACACATAATTGACTTATATGAACATATTTTACAAATAGAATCTTCCATTAGCACCATAATGTACCTGGTAATAATGATAGTGGATTTCCATGTTTTTTATTAGGAAAGTATAATTTATAGTTAGGAAGGCCAGAACAAAATCAACCCTACTTGCAGGGTTTATGCTGATGGCCAGCTGCAATAAGTTTGAGTTGACATTTACATCTTGCCTAATTATGGGACTATTTACAGTAGGTACTTCTGGGCACTTACATCATGCTGTGCATGACACATCTTAAACATCCAACATAGAGCCGCTCATAATGTGCAGAAAAGTATGTATCAACAAGTAGTAAATGTATTTTTTATTAACATCACATTTAGTTAGATGTATACACTGCTTTGCTGTGTTAAAAACTATTTATATGTGCGGTTAGCACATGATACACCCCTTTTAATACATAAGCCATATTTGTAGTATTACAACGATAAAAATACAGAAACACATTTGATAAAAAGCAGCCAGAAATTCATACATAACAGTGCCACAATCACATGAAGTAAGAAAACTGAAATAATGTTTCCCACTACTATAAAAATGAATATGTCTAAGAAACATTGTAGTAGCAGATTAGTAGTCAGTACAACTTCAACTCCCTTCTTTGGCTGGGTGCATGCCCTCCAATGGCCACTTCCCACTGGCAATACTAGCGAAAGAATTAGTCCAGCACCCACTGTTTAAGATAAAATGGCCTTTATTGGACCAAGGGCATTACAGCAACGTTTCAGACCAACTGGTCTTTTATCAAGCTGAAAACGTTGCTGTAATGCCCTTGGTCCAATAAAGGCCGTTTTATCTTAAACAATGGGTGCTGGACTAATTCTTTCGCTAAGACACATTGTAGAACAGAAATATTAACAGCATTAAAAGCATATATTAAATTTTAGTTTAGAACAATATTTAACCAATATATATAACCATTCTCATATCAAACAAGGAACCAGTAACAAATGTTAAGTATCAGACAGGGGCATTAGGGGCCCACCTGGGCTATGACACCAAAGGCCCTCCTCATAAT
This sequence comes from Xenopus petersii, assembly GCA_038501925.1. Taxonomy (NCBI): domain Eukaryota; kingdom Metazoa; phylum Chordata; class Amphibia; order Anura; family Pipidae; genus Xenopus; species Xenopus petersii. The sequence continues at coordinate 38,348,680 of CM076685.1, forward strand.
TTACCTGGTCCCCCCCTTCTAACGTTCATCCTCCTCCCCTGCTAGTGTGTCAAGTCACATGTTGCGTATCACCTTACTTCTCCCTAGCTTTGAGGGGACGATTGATCGGACCTCGGTTGTCTGGGCCCTCAGGTGAGCCAGCATCTCGCCAGCCCAGTCTCCATTGTCAGCTTGGGGGACACAGGAGGCAGTGGGAACGTACCAAAGCTGCCCATGATATACGGGCAGGAAGAGGCCCTATGCAGTAGAAACAACTGCGGCCAGAAGAACCTTCCTGCTGAAGCATGTCAGGTGTTGCAAAAGTGTCAAAAAGATAAAATTTGGTGAAAGAGTAGATAGATGTCCACATCACTTCCTTACACAATTGCTCTGCCGACGCTTGATTCCTGAACACCCAGGACGTGCTCATCCCCCTAGTGGAGTGGGCTTTGATCTTTACAGGTGGCGTCTGTCCCTGTGCTTAGTAGGATTTTTGGATGGCCTGCTTTATCCACATTGAAAAGGAAGCCTTTCAAGCCTCTGAGCCTTGTCTTGGTCCTGATGGAAGGACAAATAGTGTGTCCAACTTGCGGATGTATTGACTTCTATGCAGATAGAACTTGAGGGCTCTAACTGGATCCAAGGAATGTAGTGCAACTTCTTTTGTGTTAGCTGGTGAAGGACAAAATGTTGGGATCATAATCTCCAAGTTCAGATGGAAGGAGGAAGGCACCTTAGGTAGAAAGGATGGTCCAGTGCGAAGTACTGCTCTATCATGGTGGAAAGTGAGGAAAGGTGACCTGCACGATAATGCACTAGATGAGTTTTGATTCTCATCTAGATGATGCAATCACTAATAGAAAAACTGTTTTTAAGTAACCCACTGCAAGGATACTGATGCCATGTGCTCGAATGGTGGTAGTTGAAGAGCCTTAACTAATGTTAAGTCCCAGGTTGCAGCTGGTGCTCGGAAGGGAAGAGCCGCACAAGCCACCCCTTGTATAAATGTTTTAACATTCGGTAAAATAGCTAATTGTTTTTGAAAAAGTAAGGACAAAGCAGATAGCTGTGATTTGAGTGATCCAAGAGAGAGACTTTGGAAAGACCCTCCTGTAGGAAGTCTAGTAAGTTAGGTATTGAGAGAACTTTCCTTTCTCAATCCCTGCACCACTGATTGCAGGTAGACCACACTTAGTGATTTGTTTTTGCAGAAACCAATTTTCTTGTTGCCTTCATTGTGCTCACCACCCTTCTTTTTAGGATTTGGGTCTCAAGAGCTACGCAGTCAAGTTGAGCTTGGTTGGATTGGCCCTTGGTACAGAAGATCCAGACGTGTCGGGAGTGTCCATGGATCTTATATTGCCAGGTTGAGGTGATCTGAAAAGCAAATTCGCCTGGGCCACTTCAGAGCTAACAGAATGAGGGTGGTTTGTTCCCTCTGAAGCTTTTTTATTGTTCTGGGCACCAGGGGTAGTGGAGGAAAAGCATACACTAGATTGAACTTCCAGGGAGATGTCAGATGCCTTTGCCAGAGGATCTCGTTAATGAGCAAAGAAAGTCTGCACTTTCAGTTATGCCTTGTTGCCATGAGGTCAACCTCTAACATTCCTCACATTTTTGTTTTCTGGTCGAAGACTTCCTCTACCAGTACCCATTCTCCCGGATCCAATGTTTGTCGACTGAGAAAATCTGCTTCCCAGTTCTGTCGGCCTGGAATGTAGATGGCAGTTAGCTGAGTGTGATTTGCTTCCACCCATTTTACCTCGTTCAGGGCCTTCTGCTTCTTGTGCCTCCCTGGTGGTTTATATAGGCCACTGCTGTTGAGTAGTCTGAACTTTTACTGCTTGACCCGATAGGTCTCCTTGCCAAATGTCGAAAGCCCAGTCGCATTGCTCGTAATTCGAGAAGATTGATCTGCAAGAGACTTTCCTCTTGATTCTATTGACCTTGTGCTGTGCGACCTTCTAGCACTGCTCCCCAACCAAATAGACTCACATCTATCGACATCAGACGCCAATAAGGTTCTCCTAGATAACGCCCTTTGGAGAGATGTTGGGTCTATAACCACCAATGAGTGTTTTGCAAAATATGAGTATTGGCCAAATGAATCTGTTGAGTTCCTTCAAGTCCAGTACTGGACAGACTGATCCATCCTTTTTGGGCACCACAAAAAAATTTGAATAATACCCCTTGAAAAATTCTGTGGGAGGAACCCTGGGTGATCACCTGCTGTTGAAGGAGAGATGCAATGACATCCTGAAAAGCCTTGCGTTTTGCCAGTTCCTGAGGAAGCTTTGACATGAAAAAATGTCTGCGAGGGATGGAAGAAAACTCCCAGGAAGAAAAGAAACAAACCCTGTGTAACCACCTTGTGAACCCAGGAATCTTGAGTGGTTGAAAGCCAAACTTCTGCAAAATGTAGCAGTAGCCCTCCTCAGTCATCCTCCTCAGTTGCCTCTTTAATTTGAGAAGCCCATTGTGATAATTCATGGCGTGGCGCTCCTTAAAGGATTGCTTGAAGGAGCGATTCCTACCACGACTGTACTGCTCAGCTGACCCAGGCTGCTGCTAATATCGGGCGAAGTGAAGTCCCTGATGCGAAAACATGGAATGGAGGAGTCCTTCCAACTTTTTATCCATATGGTCTTTGAATGAAGATGCATCTGGAACTGGTAAAGCTGGGGCATCCACAGCCAGTGGTGTTGACCATTTCTCAGTGATATCTGCAGAAAATGGATACAGCTTTAAAAAGCTACAATTGGGTTGAAAACACCTCTCAGGTTCGTCTCATACCAGTTTTATTATCTGCTGAAGTTGTAAATGAGATGGAAACATTGGTGAGGACCTGCTATTATGCTTGAAAATCACCTTTGAAGTGTCAGAGCTTCCTCCTGGCTCTTGTAGTTTCTAATACAGACAAAATCAATGTGTCCACTGCTTCTGAAGATAATTTCTGAGACTCATCTTCCTGTAAATCTCTTTCCCAATTAGGAAGGGGAGGAGACCCTCATCCGAGGGTGAAGGTGCTCTACGCTTGGAAGATTTGCCCTTATGGTTATCAAGGCAATTAATAAGCTTGTCCAACGATTTGAGTTAACATAGGAATGCCTTGGCTAACTGGGCTGCCCATTCAGGAATGGATTGGAACTGTCTCCCCTTGTGAAGGCTGGTTCACTAGGGGTTGAAAAATACCTAGGAGTTCTGGAGTTTGTACAGTAGGCCTGCATTTTGTACAAATTGACTCTTTATGGCCCGCTGGTAACCTTTTCCGACACTTGGCACAAGCCAGATATTTTACAGAAGTATTCCCCCTAGGGAAAAGGCCCTCTTTTGTTCCCTCAGACATGCTGCTAAAATCGGTAAAAACGTCTGACCTGTAGGTAATAGCCGAGAATGAGGTTATTCCTCAAGTTGTGCCCCACTGCCACCAGAAGAAAAAAAATGGTCTGTCTGTATCCCTGTGAAGCTTTGTAGTACTGCAGAGTTATTGCGAGACTATGCGGTGCGGTTGAAATGGCCGCAGGAGAAAATATCAATTCTCGCGCTACTTGCAGCGAGACACAAAATGGCACCTGGGTGAACTATGGAGAGATTGCGGCCAAAATCCCCCATAGTGACTCCATTCACTGTCACGCTAATGTGGACTAATCTCCCAGTATCTCCATCGCTATGCTCTGCCTGAACCGCTCTTTGCTGCTCCGTTTAATAAAAAGGGCACTGTGGCTGAACAAACTCTCCCTCAATAATGTGCAGGGGGTTTCAGGGGGTAACAACTTTAAGGAGACGTATTCCATACTTACCCGCAGGGAATATTGTCTCCCAACCATCTCCTGGCCATGCCCCTCTCCTCCGGACTGAGGGAGGGGAGACGTCAGGCTGGATGGTCCGTGCAGATAGCACTCCAGACCTCAGAGACCATTCCCACGTATGAAGTTGCCAACAGATAACCTACTCAGTGTAGGAATCCTGCATTTCTCCTGATAAAAACAAAAAAATTCAATTAGAAGAAAAAATACATCCTACCTCCTGAGGACACAACAAAAAACTGATTAGGCTCTGCCGATTATAGGGGTATAGCCAGTGGAGGAGGAGCGAGTTATTCTTATTGTTGTGTCCTGCCTCCTAGTTACATCAGCAATACCCACTGTCTCCTGTGTCCCCCAAGCTGACAATGGAGAATAGGTAATTGTACTACTACGCACACACATACAGTTTTTACACACTTTTCTATATTTTGTTATTTAGAAATTGTTTTCACTTTTTTTGTTCTTGGAGACAACACATCTGTCAAGTGCGCACACAAAAATATACAAATACATACTAATTTTTTATTTCTACTTTTTTGGGTAAGTTTTCCTTCAAGCGTCAGACTGGTTGGTCCCTACTGGGACTTCTACAACAGGGGCATCCACCCCGATCCGGGCCCCCTGCCTTTGCTGCAAACTCCCTACAGGCCCCTCCACTTCAGTGCCAACCCCCCTCTGGGCCCCCCACGTGTACCTGTCCTGTGGTTGTGACTATGATTGGGGGCTAGATTAGGGGGCAGTGTGTCCTATAGACAGGTGTTTGTTTATTGCACAAGGTGGGTAGTGCATCTAGCAAAGTTTGCAGTCTTGTAGTTTAGAGAAGTAAGACGTCTTAACTTGTTTTGGGTGTACATTTAAAAAATATAAGGTTTTCTGGAGTTAGCATGCTGTTTTGCATCTTATACTACATGAAAAGACATGTATTTGAAGTAGCTGAAATATAAAGCATGTAGGGCACAAGGTAATGTTTGAGGTCTGTAGATGCCACATACTTCGGTAAACATATTGTTGACCATTCATATTAAGGGGGTTTTATCTTGGATATGTCTAATGACATGTAGGAGATGATTCTGCACTTTTAGGGGACCTGACAATACTTATTTGGTATCAGTCAAACAGGAAATGCATGTGTTATAATTTAATTGTGGGGCCTCTACATGCCATATATTTAGGTAAACCTAAATACATTAGACATCAAACTGTTCAAGAATAATTTTCAGAATGTTTGGACTTGTTACTGGAAGTTCTAAGGTGGTTTTCCTCAGACTAAGCAGCTGCATTTTTAGATTTACCAAAGTTCTGCTGTGAGATTGTATTACATGAGTCATTTAATTGTAAATTAAACATTTGCAGGGAATACCATATATTGTCAAAACATGCATTCAGTGAATGTTCATTGAGTTGATGAAACCAGGGGCATTGAAAAAAACGATTCAAATTTACATTTAAAGCTTTTCCTACTTTTCTTTTGTCCATAATCAATATTGGTTGAATTACATTTTCTTAACAAAACTATTCTACTTCATAGTTTTACTGGCAACTTTCAGTTGTTCTTATGTCTATATCCAATGTACTATATTATCCAATAGTGGCATAGCTCATTGTCATTTTTATTTATCTGGATTAAATATAATGAAAACCTGAGAAGCATGGTGTTAATGCTCATGCAATTATTGTTAATGCTGCATTCCCATCTTTCTATTTAAATTCAATTTGTAGCTGTTAATAAAGCAAGATCCTAATGATGTTATCTCTGCAGCAACAAGGGGAAAATGAAGTCAACAATACAGTCTGTTTGTTTCTGAGATTTAAATTTTCAAAGTGGGAAAAAATCAATACCACACACCATGTGCTAGATCATATGAGATTCAGCTTTATTATTCCTGTTGAACTTGTGTTTATATCAGGCCTCTCAATAGGTTTAAGCAGAATAAATTAACTCTATGCCATATATCCATCAGCCTAGAGCCAAATGTTCACTCCTGAGGCAACACAGCAACATTCAGTATAACAACCAGTAATATTGTGAAAGGGACTCAACTTCTTGGAAAAGTTTAGATTTAATAACAGACAACTAGGGCTTTTACAAATGCTGCACAGTGTGCAAAGTTAAATTTGCTGACACATTTTGCAATTTTTTGTACCCAGGTTGAAGCATCATTTCATAGAATTCCAGCATCATTGTGGCAGCTTGCATTAGCATACAACACATCAAAACAAATCCTACTGTACATAACATTTGAAGCAAGCTGTTGTTAAAACGGACAATTTGTTAATTCCTCAGTTAAAATGCCATTAGTGTGTAACTGCACATATTGACGATATTCATATTTTAAAATCTGAATATAAAAAGTACGAATGAAAAAATGCACTGAATTATTTGCAAAAAAATAGTAATACCACGAAAACCTCGAAAAATTTTAGTTTTTCAGACAATTCCTAGCGAAAAAAAATCCTAAACGTCTAAAAATCCAAATTGATTTAAAGCGCAACTCCCATTGACTTCTATAGCACCTCAACAACTTTTACTTGGCAAAGTTTGACATTAAAGGTTTTCATGGTTTTTACACTTCCTAAATCTCATATTTTAGAGCTTTTAAAAAATATAAGATAGCCCCAAATTTTTCAAGATTCGTAGAATAAAATATCACAATTTAATTGTTAGCAAATGGACCCCTTAGCGTTACAATATGCAGATGCAAGGAGGGTATTTGGATGTAGGTGCCTTGAATGAATAACATCCCTATAAACAAATTTGGAGTTTTTTGGTTATTTAATGTACAGTATATTAATACAACCAAAGATATCCAAATATGATCCTTGCATTAATTTTATCACATCCAGGAACCTTTTTCATAGCTGACATTGTCTGCTCTTTTTTGCTGTTGCTGTACTGATCTCAATGTCTTTATTTAGCTTCCTGGATTCCAGCCCCTCTAGAGGAGGTATGTTCAAAATTTCCTTAAAGTGTTCCATCCATGGATTTCCTGATCTTTTCAGTTGTATGAAGACTTCCCTGCTTGCTTTTGAGGGTTGATATACTGTAGGTTTCGGATGATGTGGGTAATAAATTTGATTATTTTGTGTATATGCCCTTATTCTCCCTTATAAGCTACCTCTTCTGCCTGTTCTGCAAGTTTGCCCATGAAAGCTTGTCTGTCTTTATACACAAGCAGTTTCAGACTCGCCCACCGGGATACCAGGAAAAAACCTGGTGGGCCCAGGAGTCAGTGGGCCTCTTGCTTCTAACCATTTGGCCTATTTCTTGGTCAATCCCTAAATAGAGTTTAGTATTTAGAGATAAGTGACTAGAAAAATAAAGAGGAGAGGAGGTATAATAGTTTGGAAAGTGGGCTCTCAGGCTAAGGTTTTCTGGTGGGCCCCTGGCATCCCAGTCCGACACTGTACACAAGTTTCTACATATTTTGTTGTGCATTGACATTATTTTGTCTTCTTTTTTCTTTTAGTCTGACAGATGATATTATTCAGCCTCAGGCCTGAAAGTTAGTAGCCTTCTATGATTCCGCTGTGATCCACTTCTTGGTTTTCTTTTTCTGTTTGTACTCCAAACATTCTTCAGTGCTTTTGATGTATGCAGATACTACTACTGCCATTTCCTATCAATGTTATCAGTTTGACCTGGTTCTGTCTCAAGGTCCTGAAGTGCACTGAACCTATCCTTAACCTGAAGAGTAAATACAGAGACTTGAAGAGTCAAACTTCTTCCTGTAGCTGCTCATGTAAAGGAAAGCCCTGGAGCTTTAAGAGCAGATGCTGAATGACAAGAGATCCAAATGACCAGCAGGCAAAATACATTAGTTTATATTTAGAGATTAACAGATTAACAGACTCAGATGTAGTTGTGAGAAGTAATGAGTCAAGGCAGGGGAAAACTGTGCCAGTAGGTGGAGAAAGGGGAAGAAGCACCCTCTCCCTTTTCCATATTTTGCAAAATGTCTTTATGTTCTCATATTATCTATTAATTGTAGTAAAGTGTATATATATATATATATATATATATATATATATATATATATATATATACAGATGAAGCCACTTGGATTTGTGAGTTAAATGCGTCATGACTCAGGGGTAATTGAAGAAACTGTGTTATCTTAAGTCATCTTAACTCATTTAATGCATTTAACCTTTTCATTAGCATACCAAAGCTCCATTGTTCACAATGGTGAATGCTTTAATTAGATGGGATGTTGTGACACAGTTTTCTGTGTTAAATGAGATAAATGGGATGTCTGTGTTTAGCTATTCTGTGTCAAACAGATAAACCAAAGTGGCTGCATCTGTATATATATATAGACCAATTGTAATTAATCCTTAGGTAGGTAGAAGATATACTGAGTTTTTATGACGCCTTCAAAGGAGCCCATCCTGACTTGTAATAAAATGCAAAAATAAATCGTTTCATTTCTGGGAACCTTGGTTGCATCATTTTACCTGGCTGTGGTAAATTGCGGAATCTACATTTCACAACACTATACGGATAATATTGCAGAATACAGAACATTAATAACTGAATGTGGATGTTTTTACTGAATGAACGGATATATTGTTTTTTGTATCTTTATACAGTAAACATGTGAGAGTCATCTTTGTATTAATTCATGTTAATTCCAAATGCTTGATTCCGGGAATGTTTCCAAATGTCATTGGAATCAGGAAGGAATTTTTTCCCTCTTGATGCATAATTGACACTAGCTTTGGATAAATGATAATGTATTTTAAGTTTTATTTGACACAGTAGAGGTTAGACCTTACTGCACAGGAAATTTTAGAAGAGAGAAAAAGCAGGTTCTCTCCTGTGACTGCACAGTGGGCTGATTGATACAGACACTACTACTGTTCGTGCTAGGTGATAACCTGCTTTGATTTCCTATCATTGAATCAAGACACTGCATATTCAGGACCTGCAGGTTTGCTGAACTCCTCTCGTGGTGGGAGATGCGTCTCTTGCTGTAAGGAGTTTGGAGCCATCATCTCTGTTGCCATTCTTAAGAGATGGGATAACCGGTAGCTCAATCTCACGTGAGCCTGTAGCTTTCTTTTAGAGGAGAAACTGCACACGGACACCATGCTTTTCTTGCTTAAAGAAGACATAACTTTATTAACACTTCTGCATTAGCAGACAAAATCAATGTATCAGTATCAGATCAGTATGGGATCTGTATGACAGCACAACCATTAATACATATCTTAACACAGCCTAATTCTCAGTGGTGATTATAATGACATAGTGATGATCTCAAATTGCAACTATGGAAATGAAACTCCATAGTTCAATGAGGAGCAGCAGAGCAGAGTAGTAATCTCTTAAGGAATTCTGACTTTGGATAATGCCTTGGGGTGAGGCTGGCAAGGTCCTATTTATTTGATAAAATGTGAATAAATGCTGGGGCCATTTCAAACTATTCCTGTCTCCTGGTGTTTCATTAAGGTATGTAACAATGGGGTCCAGTGGAATGGCTCAATGTGAAAGGTCAGTTAAGGAGTCCCCTTGCCATGCTTCTTTTATTTCTTATTTGCTGTCATTTGTTGGTTGTATGTCATTATATAATACTGATTTATGGATATATTGACATGCCTCCCTTTCAGTCTTGCCAGGACTAGCCTGCTATTAATCAGCTTCCACTCTATCAGGGACTTTTAAATGCCATTTCTAAAAATGATTACTACACCCTCTCAATGCTGGTCATCATCATCATGCATCATCAGCATTTGCAGGCTGTACAGAATCCACATCTGGTCTTCATTTTAGCATTGTTAGGTGTATTGTTATGCACATAGGGAGACCTGCACACATCCTTACCTTGCCCATCTGGCTCTGTTCCTACAGTTCTTGCCAAAGCCTTTAATTATTGTTTACAAACTTCTAATTATTGACTCCTGCCTATTTCATATGCTGCCTGTCATGACTCCTTGCCTTGTTTTGACTACACTTTTCATTAACCTTTCCTATATTGAACTTTGGAACTAGCGCTACAGATTTCACATTCTCTTTTTTGGATTTGCAGCAGAAAGTTCCACGACCCCAAAAGGGCATTTGTGAAAACCAGTCACGGCAGGGCTTTCCTGTTCACTTAAGAGTGCAGTCTTCTAGCAGCCTCTAGGGTTTCTGTCTCATAAGACCATGACACAGTATCTTCCTTTTGGATTTCACTTCTGTTATTCAGGAGAATCTCTAAACAAAATTCAGAGAGACCATCACACACAGCTGTAGTAGAATGTTTCCTTGGTACTGTTTCGGTTATATAGCTTGTTTTATAAGTCAGGGCTGCTAGCCCTGAGCTTAACCTCCAGATTTAAAGCACCAGTGGATCATTTTGAATAAGGTCTGTACTCTTTGACCTGTTTGTAAGGGTGGACCTACCAGGAGCATAGACTCCTACCAGCATAGCTCTCTGACAGAAACATGCAAATTCTCCAAGCACAACATGGTAGCGATTCATCTAAAGGGTGTCTGAAAATAACAATGTTCATAAATTGAATCTGTTTAAATGAATTACAGGGATACATACCATTTTGGGAGAATCCACAAACATGAACCTCCATTATTTACAAGGAGGTACTACTTACTAACCAAGATAGTAGATCTTCTATGATAGAAAATATAATGCTTTTCAAAACCCTGAATTTGTAGGCATGCTCACAGTTTTAAGAAGTTGTACCTTGTTAGCCATTGAAAAATGCAGAAGAATTTCTCACCAAAGCAAATATTACTGTCTGAATACCTTCACTATAGCCAATTACAAATGCTACCTTAGCTAAATATTTCCCTTTCTTTACCCTAGTTAAATGACTCCACCTAGTGTAAGTATGGTGATGGTACTCTCATTAATTATTACTTCCATTATATTCAGCTGTCTAAGAGCACAGCATATACACTTAACCTAATGCATGCCTAATCAGTTTTCAGGTCTTCACAAGTTTGGACTTTAAGATTTTATATATGCATTAACAAAATCTGTAGATAAATAGAAATGCTACTCTACTAGATCTGTACAATGCATGCAACACAGCAAAGTAAAAAATGAACAATATTTTAGTCTAAGTAATTCCACATGCATTTAATTGGTATAGTAAGTAGAATTTGATTGACAAGAATATAGCGATTGGTGTGTGTATGTATGCGTGTGTGTGAGTGTGTATGTGAAAGAATCTAAATCCTATGAATATGACATTCTTTTGTAGCTATTTGCTATATTCAAGTAACTGTGTTTAAAGGCCAAGGATACTTTATTATATAGTATAAAAACTATGTGTTAGACAACTGCCTAAATGTATGTATCTGTGAAGTTACCGGGGCATTGTTACTTCATTATTCAGATACTAAAATAACCATATTTCTCTTAGTAATATAACTTCAAAAAAATGAACAAATATGTGTAGCATTTCTCTGAATACTGGATATCAGCCCAGACTTTCTATGGTGACAAATAACTTTTACCAACATAATGTATTCTTGGCAATGTCATTGCAAGACACAAGCCCCCTTTTTTATTTTATTCACTATGCTAGCAAGAAAGTGAAAAAAATAGAAGATGAAGATAAGGGATGTGACAGTTTGGAGAGAGAGAGGTTGAAACTCATATTTAATTGTCTTGTTCTGTAGAGTACCTTGGTAATATAATTAAAATCTAGTCCTGAAAATAAATTTGTCAGCTATATTGAATAAAATCAGTTCACCCGATTATTTAAGTCTGAGCAGTTAGGATTTTAAGAAGCAAATTTACTTACTCCATTTATTCAGTTTAGATTATATCCTTTGATTTAGGTATGTGCTTCATAAGTTTCCCATCATGTTAATTCAAAAACTTTGTCCCATATGGCAGTTTTTAAAATCAAATTGTATACTCAAATGTACATTTGTCATATGAATATGGGAAAATTAAATCCCACCTTGGAAACCATAATTATCTTTGTATACATTTGCTTTTAAGGGTACTGTATTCTTATTTTCACCAGGAACCAAATAAATTTGTCTGTATGTTAGCAGCAGAGGACGAGGTAGGCCTAGGCATACTGGCCAGTCAGTTTAGGTCTAGGGTCTAGGGTCCCCAACTTTTCACTCGTGAGCAACATTCAGATTTTAAAAGAATTGGGGAGCAACACAAGCATGGAAAATGTTCCTGGGTGGTGCAAAATAAGGGCTGTGATTGGCTATTTGTTGCCTCTATATGGAATGACAGCATACAGGAGACTCTGTTTGGCAGTACATCTGTTTTTTATGCAACCAAAATTTGCCTCCAAGCCCGGAAATCAAAAATAAGCACCTGCTTTGAGACCACTGAGAGCAACATCTGCAACATCCAACGGGTTGGGGAGCAACATGTTGCTCACGACATGAGGATCACTGCTCTAGGCACTGCCTCATGTGCTGATACTCGCGAATAGATGCATGCACAGTCCTTCTCATCCAGGAACAGCCGGCATGAAAATGGAGCGAGGGGACCAGGCTAGGGGTATGATGCAAAGGTGCCTGGCACACTGCCTACAACTAGTTCCAGCCCTAATGTTAAACCATGCTCAGACTAACATTCCAATCATTAAAGCACTGGAAAACAATATCACTGTTTCTTCTTAACTGTTGTAGCTGAAATTCTTGTCTTGCAGGCAGACAGAGAGATTCTGATATGCTAATACCCAAGGTGGGGGGGGGGGGTCTGTGAGTATCAATCTAAATAAGCTGTATGGGTTTGGGTTGCAGTCTACTTGATTTAGGATTTTTAACCCCTGCAGTCCCCTGTGACAACTGGGAATCATTTTTCCGCACCCGTTTTCTCAACTCTCACATATATGGTATATAATTGAAGCACTAAATACTACACTATATACTTTTGTTGATCTCTTGCAGCTAAGAGCGCTAGGATTTTCTATCTTCGGTATATATTTTGAGGATATTGGGAGATCCACATATTCCCAGCAAAAAAAACAGGAAGCCTATTTTATCTGGACCTGGCGTTTTCCAGATAAGGGATCTTTCTGTAATTTGGATCTTCAAACCTTAAGTCTACTAGACAATCATGTATGAAATAAATGTAATAGTCTGATTGTGTTCAATAATGATTAATTATGTCTTATTACAGAGAAAAAGGAATTCATTTTAAAAAAATTAGATTATTTGGATAAAATAGAGTCTATAGGAGACAGCTTTTCCAGATAATGGGGTTCCGGCTAATAGATCCCATACATGTATTAATAACATACTGATTCTATATAAACATATCGTACTAGAGGCTGGGAATCCTCTCACTTTTATTATCGTCCAAACTTCACCAGGTATGGCCCCTTCCGAGGTCAACTGGCCTTGGTCACTAGAATCAGAGTTTATATAGTAATATTGGGGCAATTGCTTGTACTGCATTCTGGTTTAATCTAAAACCTTTTAAATTTATTTAGAAAGTGAATGCTGTTTTAGTTCCTTTTTTACAGTAATTAGGTCAAAAATGATAGTGTACTGTATAATATACATTCTCAGGTTGTAACGCTTCAACAATAATATCTACATAAATAGAAATAATACCTTCTTTCCCACCTTGTTTTCTGCTGGATTAAGAATTGTGTTTATATTAACTGAATGTTTGTTTTATACTACAGCGTACTACTAATAATGTCAGCACAGCAATAACTAAAGAATGATTAAGGAATACAATATATTGTATAATATATGTTTATATTTTTTTTTTCTTGCAAGTCAGCTTTTCCGCACAGTCTTTTCCGCACATTTCTTTTTTGCACATTTCTTCCTTTATTCAGTTATGCTCTTTACAGATTACCCAGGGCAACATATTTTATTTGTGCTTGAGTAAATAGGCATTATCTACTCCAATTACATCTACATTATTTGTGAAGCATAGAGTTAACTCTTACTTTCCATAGCTCTTAGGAAAGAAGACTAGATTAAGGGGCAGATTAATCAAGGGTTGATGTGAAAATTTTAATTTTTGAATTTCGATTTCAAATTTTTGAGTTTTTTATGGCCAAAACAGTCAAATTCGAGCAGGGAATTGTTAAAATTTTATTTGAATTTTTTTTTTAAATTCAAATTAGATCAAAAAAAGCTTAGCAAGCCTATGGGGACCTTCCCCATAGGCTAACATTGACTTCGGTAGGTTTTATCTGCCGAATTAGGGGGTCGAAGTTTTTTTTAAAGGGTAAGTACTTCGACTATCGAATGGTCGAATAGTCGAACGATTTTTACTTCGAATCGTTCGATTTCGTTCGAATTCGAACGAATTTAACCAATTCGATGGTCGAAGTACCCAAAAAAAACTTCGAAATTCGAAGTTTTTCTCATTCTAATTCTTCACTCGAAGTTAGTGAATCTGCCCCCTAGAGTGAACAATTTCAGTGTGTAAAAACACAACACCCCTAAAGTGATTTTTTATTTATAAACAGAATGGCCATAGACAATGTATTTTGCTCCAAAAAAGTTGGCAAGAAAAATAAGTCACTGTAAAAAATACCAAATGACTTCAATGCATTTTGTGATTTTTTTTTTCGGCATTTCACAAATTGTTCAGCAAAACAGGACAGATATACTCATCACTAAAGAAAATTTTACCCTGCTGGTTTGGGTTGGCAAAGAATTACCAAGCCTTCATTAAAAATTGCCTATGATTGATCTCTTATGTTATAATGAATTCATACTAGTTGTATACACAGAGACAACATTGATACTTGTGAAGTAGGTAAATTAGTTAATGTACCATTTACTTCCATATAAAGTGTATATCATAAAATTGCATCAGTCTTTCATTGTTTTTCATTGTTCATCTTTATTATCTCAGGTTTTTTGTATTGGCTTTTAGATGCTAAACTTTAAAAATCCATTTCCTGTCCTGTTACATGTTTGAAGCAAAAATAATATGCATACCCTATTTTTCCCCTTTTTTAATAAAAATCTAAATATGTTTCTTTACTTATTAAAAATGAAAATAAAATCCCTTAATTGATATACTGATCTTTGAATAACTGTGAATGTCTATAATTAATCTTTTCAATTATACAGATGCATTTTGTATAAACTGTAGATTCATGTAGATCATTTACAGATAATGAGCTTGAAATAATGAGTTATAGTATTTTTAGATCCTTCAGTCATCAATATGCAGCCAGTTTCAATTTAATAGGACTTTAAAATGAAAAGTCATACAGTATAAGAAAGCATTTTTATCCTTAACCAGTATGATTCTCTCTAAAATCATTTGTTTTCATTCAAACATTATAGCATAGCTTGTGAAACATATTAAATATACCGGAACTGCATATGTATAATGTAATAAATCATAATGAGCCGTATTTACCCAATAGAGGCTAAAGGCAACATGCAAAAAAAATCTTACATGTTTTTCCTTACATGAGTTTGTGTTTGACAGCATATAGTAAATCAACTGTAATTAGAACATCAGGGTAAATGGTGATGATAAGATTATCTCATGCAATTGTTGTTACAAAAAGAAAACACTGGGATTATCAAGGACTCTACATTTTAACAAACCAAACTTTAGCACTTAAATTCATAGACTAGGACATATGTATTTCAGTTAAAAACACAAAACACAAATACTTGACATATAAAATGATAACATATTATAATAAGGAAAGTAAAGCACTAAGGTCTCCTTGTGACACTGGACAAGTCACTTAATGATTCCCCTCATGTTGCTTAACCTAGAAGTAACAAAGTTATAAGAAATAAAGGACAGCTTTTAAAAACTACAGCATTAAAAAAGTCAGCATGGAAAGTCACTTCTTTTCAGAATTTCTGAAGCAGCAATCAAGAAGCAAAAATAGAAAATGAGGAATTAATTATATCACAAGTAAAACCAATCCCACATTTTTTTTAAATATAAAATTATTGAGACCTGGTAGAATTAACCATGTGAATGCATTTCATTATAACCGTTTAGAAGAAATGTGGGCAAGCATAATATCCAAATCTGAGTAATCTCAAGAGTTAGGGCAGATTTAGCAAGGGTCGAATTTCGAAGATTTTCTAAAATCAGAATGTATGGAAATTGTTCAGTGTAAAGATAAAAACTGGGCAAATAGATAGGCTGTGAAAAATAAATAATGTGTCTAATTATTAGAAATAATGTTTCTAATATAGTTACTTAGCCAAAAATGTAATGTATAAAGGCTGGAGTGACTGGATGTGTAACATAACAGAACACTAGTTCCTGCTTTTCAGCTCTCTTGGTTTCCACTGATTGGTTACCAAGCAATAACCAATCAGTGACTTGAGGGGGGTCACATGGGTCATAACTGTTGCTTTTGAATCTGAGCTGAATGCTGAGGATCAATTGCAAATTCACTGAACAATTATGTCCCATGGGGCCCTCCTTCCAAGTGGCTGACTAACTTAGAGTTAGAGAGCTGAAAAGCAGGAAGTAGTGTTCTGTTCTGTTAACTAAATATATTAGAACAATTTTTTATTTTGCACAACCTATCTATTTACCAAGTTTTTATATTTACATTGAACTGTTCTTTTAAGAAAACCACAGCACGCCCAGTTTATTTGACCATTACTACAGATATAATGCAGTTTAGATTGTTTCTTGATTATTACAGTTTATGCCAAATCTTGCAACTGTGCTACACCAATTTTTTACAGGTATATATTCTACCATTATTTTCAGATATATTAATTTTAAATGCTATAGTTATATACAGTTATACATGACTGCCCTTTATAGAGATAATGTAGTCTTTTGAAGTTGAAAGAGTGAAAGAAGTTTTTAATTTAAATTAGAAAGAGTACCCTGTTTAAAAACACAGCATCAATTGACTATTAACCAGTTGTATAATTCATATATACTTACAATAAAAAACAGGGAGATAATTTGTATATAACAATGCAATTCACCATCTGAGCAATAATTATAGATTATGTTCATAAAAGTTAACAATAAATTTAGAGAGCAGTGGATGAATTGGTTTGTAAAAGGAAGCAATTAACCAGCTTCTCTGTTTTTTCTTGCATAATATATAAGTTGAAAACAAACCCATCAGCAGTTTTCTAATTAGCATATGAAAAGCAAAACTAACTGAAAGGTTCTGGTTGTATTTAATTATGATATATTAAGATATATAATTACTTTTAAACATATAGTTTCTTAAAAAGTATTACTACCTAAAAACATAAATAAAACCCACAAAGTGTGTCTTAAATGTTTTACTATATAAGCATATACCTGTCCAACCAGGTGACTATTAACAGAAATATATATTATTTTTTATAAAATTTTTCCTTTTGGTTCCCTATTAAAAAAACACAGATTGAGGACGGAGGATATAAAAGAGCTGGAAGTAGCACAATATTTGAATTCAATTCAGTCATAAAGAGGGGGGATCTCTTGTTTGTGGCACAGGAATCAAGATACTGCAACAACAAGCAGTTGATTTTGTTTCACAGAAGCATAGCAGCATAGTCTGCATGTTTAAGGTTGATAGTAAGGTTTTTTTTACTAGTGTTGATATCAAGACCAAGGTGCTGGACCATTGGTTCACATCTTCTATTCAAGCAAGTTAGGTATCAGCCCCGGTCAGCCTTGCAGAGCTGGATTTTTCCATTTCCTGGGTATTATAAACATTTTAGGAGGTGATAGTTCAGAAAACAAAAAGGAAATATTCTTCTTAAAGTGGACCTGTCACCCAGACACAAAAATCTGTATAATAAAAGTCCTTTTCATATTAAACATGAAATACAAATTCTATTTTTTATTAAAGCATTCATAGCTGTTGTAAGCTCATTTAAATATCTCAGCTGTCAATCAAATATTGTCTGCCCCTTCTCTATGCCTAGTCATAGAAGCGGGGCAGATAATTACTTTCACTTTCCATTTAGCACTTCCTAGATGTCACTGCTCTCCCCACATTCCCCCCATTCTATTCTCCATTTAATTGTGTAGCCAGTGCATGGGGATGGGCATCAGGTCCCCCATTCTGGTGCACAAACAAGATTCTGAGATGATGCAAGGCTTGTCTTAATAACAGTGTCCATAAAATGGCTCCTACCTGCTTGTTAGAATTGTGAATTCCCAGACCAAAGGAAACAAGATTCAAATAATTTATATTGTGTAATTAAAGTTTATTTTGCTTGACTAAAGTGATAAAATATGATTTTGAATATTTTTTTCGGGTTACTGGTCCTCTTTAAGGCCATTAAAGGAAGTTAAGTTTTTAGAAAACGTCTGTTTTGACTGCATTATGCATACATGTTATTTTTAAATAAAAAACAGACATTATGTTCGATTTTATTATGTTAAATACTTAACTCCCTTAAATATCTCCCTACATAATCTGTTCCAGTGAATGAATTATCTTTCTGTTTTTGCTAACTGAATATAGAAGTTATTTGATTTGTTATAGATTTTAATGAGACAGTTTTTAAAATGGACTTTAAAGTGGTCATAACACATCAAAGTATATACAATTTAACCCATTCTCTGGCTACACTTTGTGCTTTATCTGTAATATAACCTTAAACCTGGAAATGTAGATTGTTATATATTGTTTTGAGATTATCTCTCTCCCGTTAGTAATAAGCGAACTTTGAACTTTGATCCTTGAACTTAACCTTGTTGCTACCCTTCCAGGTTCTAGCGACACTCACCTCCTCATAGGGTTTACAGCTAGCCTGAACCACACCAGATCCATTGCTGGCCCTACACCTCCCACTTCATCTCCGTGAAGAGTATACCCGCGGACTCCACTCCTTGAATACTGGCGAAATTGCTCTGCTGCCACCCCGACTGACATCAACATGAGCCCTCGAACAACCGCAGCACCATCTGATGCCCCACACCGCTGTGCACTCCAAGACACATAACGCTACTTGCCTTCGATCTGACGGAGCCCAGGACCTGCAACAAGGTACACTATGTCCCAGCACTTTTACGGCCGGACCGGTTGACAAATATATGTAATCTGGGTGGAACCGTCACTACATCTGCCACTACTCGACATTTCCCTCCATGATGACTTGCCTGGCGATTAATGAGTTAACTAATCTCTACCACACAATGTATCTTTCCCTCAAGCGTTGTTACAACTGTGCATCACTACATGTATCTACTTTGTCAAGGGACTTTCACCTCCATTATGAGCTTATATTTTTTATGTTACATTTACTTTAGGTAACGAATTACCGACATTGTCTAATATTTATTAATTGTGCTCAATTCAGCGTTAGCGCTTATACTAAACACTGTAAATATTAACGTTGACATGTACTTTCTCCGCAATAACTGCTTCCCTAGATGTATATATATTATGAACTTCCCCCTTTCCTTTGATGGTTTCACTTTATTTTCACGCTTTTTTGTTGTATATCGTTTACCCACTTAACATTCCTGTCAGTATGACGTCACTATCCCTCCCTTCCCGCCACTGGGGGTTTAAAAGGTTGGTTGTTTCAGTGCATTTGTACTTTGAGAAAGGCTAGAGTGCTAGCCGAAACGTTAGTTTTTTTGTTTAATAAACACCATTTATTTTTCCACTAAGACCTGTGTGTGCTCGCCTGTCTTCTGATATATATATATATATATATATATATATATAGTCCAAAAATAAAAGGAAGCACTTACAGCATAAAGTTTTTAGAAGTCCTTTACTGAACCATATTAACATCTACACGTTTCAGTACCTCAAGGGACCGTCATACCAAAGTTAAATTTTTGTCTTGTCTTCACTTCAGTAATAATAATTCATAATATCCTCGTTACTTAAATAAATAACTTCTGGTGGTTGAAGGTTATAGAACAGCATTAGCTGATTTGCTTGTCAGGTATATTGATCAATATAATAATAAATGGAGATGATCCCTAAAAGATTTACATGTAAACTGAAATGCTCACTATCCATAATAATATCTAGGTTTATGTTTCACAGCTGTGACATAAAGACCTTTAAATGATAAATACAGGTCATTCTGTGATGGCATGATTACAGAAAACGAATCTCATTCTTTTTAAGTGGAAATTTAAGGATTATTGTAAAGAATAATTCACCCATAAAACATGCAGGCATATTTAGCATTTAGGTTTGATTTGAGAATCCTGCAGGTTTCCTTGCTCTCCAGCAGTTTCCGACAGGTAGAAAGAGTGATGTTAACTGCCGTACCCATATATCAAAATATAAGGAAATCCACGTGCATTTTAGTTAACAGTTTTTATAAAAACCTTACATAATATACATTCTCAACATAAAAAGGGACACAGAGCATACTATACAAAACTGAATGAGTGTGGGAAATATCATGAAATGAATACCTAAATAAGCTATTATTTCCATGGCATACTCCCAACTATATTAATTGTTATTTCTCTTGGCTATAGTACAAGCTGCAGATAAAAACCAAAGTACACTATAGTAGATTATAAATGTATCTATCTTTATGTACATTAACCCCCTCCCCCCAACAAGAAGATATATGTATGCATTGTTTCTAACTGGTTGAGAATGAGCAATTTCCCTTGCACTTCAAGCATAATTAACTCTCTGATGAATGTTTTGCTATGCCTTTCAATACCCTCAAACTGAAGACTATCGATTAAAACACCAGGAGTTCTTCTGCAGAGGAAGAAGGGAAGAGTATGAAATACACTTACTTTATGAGAATATGTTCATGCATTAGCAATGCATAATACTCTGTACTGTATGTGTCTAAGGAATATTTCAATATTTCTGACACTTACAGTGAATGAATATACGGTATGTGTGACACTGGTTAAGCAGATTTAACATAACTAAAGATTCTAATATCTACAGTATCTTGCACAGTACTGCCCTCTACCATATCTTATTTTTTTGCAAACTACAAAGACAATGTTTTGTTATGGTTTCATGTGGCTAATGCCCAAGGATTTTATATTATTATGTACCCTTATAATAAAATACTGCATGTTGTCTCATGAGTGGTTCCTTAAATCACAGCTCTTTGTGTTCCTAGAATATCCGGTGAGTACTGTGGACTGTGGGGTGCAGGAGAACCCTATATATACCCTATTATATGTTCATTAAAGGAAAGCCCTGGAGCTATAAGCGCAGGGGCTGCATGACAAGGGATCCGAATGACCAGCAGCCAAATTATACTGGTCTAGGTCAGAGATATGCAGAATCACATGTAGCTGTGTTTAGGTGAGAAGGAATGAGTTAAAGCAGGAGATGGCCAGGCCCAGGGGCGGAGTAAGAGAGGGAAGTGATGTCAGGGGAAGAAGCAGTTCACTTCCTTATCTTCTGAGCAGGTAGAAATATACCACCCATCCTCCCCCATTTTGCAAATTTTGTGAAATTTCAGGAGTTTTCTACTTTATGTTCTCATATTATCTATTAATAACTGAATATGGAGGATTTCATGAAGTGCTGTTATATTGTGGTTTCTGTATCTTTAAACATTATAATTGTGAGAGTCTGTATTGTATTTATTTATGTTATATTAATGTGAATCGCTTGATCAGGGAATGTTTTTGATTGCCATTGGGGTCAGGAAGGATTTTTTTCCCTCGTGAAGCATAATTGGCACTGGCTTTGGCTGGGTTTTTTGCCTTCTCTTTAACAAAACAGTGCACATATGATATTATATTTTAAGCTTTATTTGTCACAGCAGCAGTAGGAGCTTGCCAGAGTGCTGCACAGGTCAGTTTAGAAGAGGGAGAAAGGAAGTTCTCTCATGTCACTGCGACTGTGACTGACGGTGGGTTGATTGATACAGATGCTACTGCTGCTAGTGCTAGGGGGCAGTCTGCTTGGATATCCTATCATCAACACACTGCAGATGCAGGTCCCGCAGCAGGGCTGCTGAACTTCTCTCATGTTAGCGGCACAGCATAGTAGCGACCTCTTGTTAAATTCTGGCTTTAGAATATTGCCTTGGGTTAAGCTGGCAAGGTCCTATTTTTTGATAAAATGTGAATAAATGCTGTGGCCATTTTACACCCCATCTCTGTCTCCTGGTTTCATTAAGCTATGTAACAATGGGGTCCAGTGAGATAGCTCAAGGCGAAGGGTCAAATTGAGGAATCCCCTTATCATGCGTTATTATTGAGTCATATCACTTTGCCATGGGTCTTCTTAAAGGAATAGTTCAGTGTGAAAATAAAAACTGGGTAAATAGCCAAAAAATGTATTGTATAAAGGCTGGAGTGAACTGTCTAATAAAACAGCCAGAATCCAACTTCCTGCTTTTCAGCTCTATAACTCTGAGTTAGTCAGCGACTTGAAGGGGGGCCACATGGGACATTTCTGTTCAGTGAGTTTGTAATTGATCCTCAGCATTCAGCTCAGATTCAAAAGCAACAGATATGATCCATGTGGCCCCCTCCCTCAAGTCTCTGATTGGTTACTGCCTGGTAGCCAGGGTAACCAGTCAGTGTAAACCAAGAGAGCTGAAAAGCAGGAAGTAGTTTCTGACTGACTTGTTATACATCAAATCACTCCAGCCTTTATACATTACATTTTTGGCTAACTAACTATATTAGAAACATTTTTATTTTGCACAGCCTATCCATTTACCCAGTTTTTATTTTTACACTCAACAATTCCTTTAATAACAGTAAAAACAACTGGAATAAATGGAGATTCTCTGACCAAAGGTAAAATAGTCATCAGTCATTTGCAATGGATTGTAAATTATACATAGTAACATAGTAAGTTAGGTTGAAAAAAAAGACACATGTCCATCAAGTTCAACCTTTTAACTCTATTTTAACCTGCTAGTTGATCTAGACTGGAAGGGAAAAAAAAAAAACCTCTCCAATTTGCTTCAGAGGGGGAAAATTTCCTTCCTGACTCCAAAATGGCAATCGGACTAGTCACTGGATCAACTTGTACTATGAGCTATCTTCAATAGCCCTGTATTCCCTCACTTGCTAAAAAGCCATCACATCCTTCTTAAAGCTATCTAATGTATCAGCATGTATGACTGATTCGGGGAGAGAATTCCACATCTTCACAGCTCTCACTGTAAAAAAAACCTTCACAATATTTAGGGGAACCTTCTTTCTTCTAATCGGAAAGGGTGACCTCATGTCAGCTGGAAAGACCTACTGTAAATAAAGCATTATATTATGTTTCACTTCAAAGAAGTGTTTTGCCAATAAAGTCTATTGGCAAAACACTTCTTTGAAGTGAAACATAATATTTCCCAATTGAGATGGCAGATCCTTGAAGTTGTACATAAAGATGCAGTTAAAGATAATAAAAGGTCTTTATTACGATGTGAGGCTTTTTGGAACTGGAAACTAAAAACGCTTTGGCCCAAAGGTCTCAATGAAAATTTTAGTTTCATGTGTTTTCTCTGAACCAGTATGTGAAACTTGATCTTTTTCACAGATGAGAATTGCCGGGGAGATTACATAAAGAATAAAGTTTAAGTAAGAACCACGCTGGCTGTGAGTAATTATATTGTTTTTCTGATTTACCTTAATAAGTATTTTTTCATATATATATATATACATATATATATATATATATATAATATATATATATATATATATATATATATGAAAAAATATTTATATACCTGTATATATACTTCCAAATGAGTATCCGCACTCCAAGGCCAATAGCTTCAACAAAGGGAGGGGTGCACGGTAATTTTGTATACACCAATTATTCTCAGACCAGCACTCCCTATTATAAAATTCAATTATTTATTGTTACATAATATCTATACCAGACGTTTCGGTCCCCATTGGGACCTTCTTCAAGGATGAGGGACCGAAACGTTGGGTATAGATACTATGCATATAAATAATTGAATTTTATAATAGGGAGTGCTGGTCTGAGAATAATTGATACATATCTATCTATCTATCTATCTATCTATCTATCTATCTATCTATCTATCTATCTATCTATCTATCTATCTATCTATCTATATATTAAGGATGGAATCCATGATTAGACTCTGGACTTGGATATGGGTTTGGCTTTGGATCCTAAAGTGGATGCCCATGGTTTGCAGATTGGTGGCAACCTAATTCAGAAATGTGGGCTGGGCTCTTATAAATGGTTACTCAGTAGCAGGCTGCAATTGGGGGAAATCAGGAGGTTGCAGCTAAAGGATATAGTTGGACATTTTATAAAGGGTAAACGGAAAGGGACTCTCTGTTTAGACACATTGTTGTGGCCAAAGATACTATTTGCTATTATGTGATTGTTTCAAGAATTTTAATCAGATACTGGAAGCTTATGGTGGGTGATGTGTCATGTGAAACTAAGTACACTTATTACTCTGATTATAATTATATAATATACATAAGTCAGGGACAGAACTAAGGGTAGGCAGAAGAGGCACGTTACTAAGGTGCAACAGTGGAGTGCTAGGCACATAGTTACATAGTTAAATTGGGTTGAAAAAAGACAAAGTCCATCAAGTTCACCCCTCCAAATGAAAACCCAGCATCCATACACACACCCCTCCCTACTTTTAATTAAATTCTATATACCTATACTAACTATAGAGCTTAGTATCACAATAGCCTTTGATATTATGTCTGTCCAAAAAATCATCCAAGCCATTCTTAAAGGTATTCACTGAATCAGCATCACAACATCACCCGGCAGTGCATTCCACAACCTCACTGTCCTGACTGTGAAGAACCACCTACGTTGCTTCAAATGAAAGTTCTTTTCTTCTAGTCTAAAGGGGTGGCCTCTGGTACGGTGATCCACTTTATGGGTAAAAATGTCCCCTGCTATTTGTCTGTAATGTCCTCTAATGTACTTGTAAAGTGTAATCATGTCCCCTCGCAAGCACCTTTTTTCCAGAGTAAACAACCCCAACCTTGAAAGTCTACCCTCATAATTTAAGTCTTCCATCCCTCTAACCAATTTAGTTGCACGTCTCTGCACTCTCTCCAGCTCATTTATATCCCTCTTAAGGACTGGAGTCCAAAACTGCACTGCATACTCCAGATGAGGCCTTACCATGGACCTATAAAGAGGCATAATTATGTTTTCATCCCTTGCATTAATGCCCTTTTTTATGCAAGACATTTAAGGAAACTCCAAACACATTGCCATTTAGTATATAACTTGCATTTATATTATTTTTGCCAAAGTGCATAACTTTGCATTTATCAACATTGAACCTCATTTTCCAGTTTGCTGCCCAGTTTTCCAACTTAGACAAATCACTCTGCAAAGTGGCAGCATCCTGCATGGAACCTATAGTTCTGCACAATTTAGTATCATCTGCAAAAATAGAAACAGTACTTTCAATGCCCACCTCCAGGTCAATAATAAACAAGTTGAAAAGCAAAGGACCTAGTACAGAGCTCCGCGGTACTCCACTAACAACACTGGTCCAATTAGAAAATGTTCCATTTACCACCACTCTTTGTAGTCTATCTTTTAGCCAGTTCTCTATCCAGGTACAAATACTATGTTCCAGGCCAACATTCCTTAATTTAACCAGTAACCCTTTGTGTGGCACTGTATCAAATACATAATTCTGCATTTGCCTAGTTCGGCTTTGTGTAATTGTGCCTGTGGGGATCCTGAGGGAGTGCTGTAATCCATTGTCAATATTGCACATCTGCACTCTTGCTCTGCACCAACACCATTGATTTTCTGTTTAATTGCATAAATACGGGCAATACCATCTCCAAGGTCAAATAGCAGTAGCAATCATCACAAAAATATTTTATGCACTTGAAATCCTTGCCCTGTTGAATTATTATCTATTTTTATCACATCTTCAGACCTACAATACAAATCTGATATATCATGACAGTACTTTAGTCAGCTGAAGCACTTTTTCCTCTATTTATAATTAAACATATGTGCAGTCTAAAGTAACTTAAAGCAATAAATCTGTTAAAAGTGGCGAGCCACACTGACGCCTGCAGACATATGACATCTAATATATATTTAATGCATCAAATTCTCAGCATTCTTTGGCACAACATGCCAAAAAGTCAACACATTCTGACTTAAAGAGATACTGATGCCAGAATAGAAACCTTATTGTCTTTGCATGCAATTTTGAAATTTGCCATTAAAGTATTTACCCAATGCTCTGCCATCTGAGCTGTCCGCTCTCTCTGACTATAAAGACTTTAAAGAGGTGCCTACTGTGCATGCCTGATTAATTTCCATTGGAGCAGAGACAGTGAGCATGCCCAGTTGACACCTATTTGAGGTCTTTATTGTTGGAGAGAGAAGAAGTGTGCAGGGGTCAAAGCTTCACACTAGACAAGGAAGTAGCTAAAAGAGCTGCAGTTCAGCTTGTAATAGAGAAACTAAACAAGACTAAATGGAGGGAGAAATTAATGTTATCCTCTAGGCTGTTTAGCGTAATGTTAGAGACAGAAAAAAATGTTTACTTATTTTTTAAAAGTTATAAGGGGGAATGTAATTAAAAATCAAAAAAAAAAATTTAAAATGGTGTTTGTCATATTTAGCACTGCACGCAATGTAAATGGTGAATATTACATTGCTAAGCAAAGGTTAAATATTTAGTCTCAAAATATGCAAAATTTTATTACATATTGCGAATGTTTGCAAAAGCCATTTGGTCACTAACATTCGCAATGGCCTCTGTGAACGTTTTTTGTACTAATGAAAACATATTCCATTCCCCCAATTGAGTAGGAATAAGCCACATTTTTCAGCAGACATGGATTCTGTGTTTTGTGATTTTTCACAAAATTATGGCAATATTTTGCTGTAAAAAAAACCCATTGGCTTCAATGCATATTTGGTGTAAGAAAAAACACTCTAACTCTGAAGCATTTGCACAAAAAAACACAGCCAAAAAAGGTCACTGACTCCAATGCACCTTGTGTGAATAAAAACTGAGAAAAAATGCTAATTGACTTTTTTGAAAATTCTCTCCATTTGCAAATTTGTCAGCGGTTTCACAGAACTGATTTACTCATCACTATTTCAGAACAATCCCTAAAGATCCCCTAAAAATTACTTTATACATCCCTCAGATGTCACAGCCAGCTCAACTGAATATCTTTTTTGTTCCTACCTTGTCTAGCATTAAGCCTTAAATATGTTTCTATTGTTATGTTTTTAAAGGTACTCTATGTAGTTTTAACACCAGAAAACAACCAAAAATGATATCATAATTTTACACCACTCTATAACCTAATGATGTCTATGAATCAAATACAGGAGGCAAACAAAATTCTGTTGTGCAAAAGGTTACATAAAAAGTAGTGGCAATCAGCAAAATTGTTTTTTATAGCATTTTTTTTTTACCAAATTTATATTCAAGGCTATTAATTTGCAGAAATGATTACACAGTTTTCTAAACATTCTACTGTGCATGGCACAAGGGCTCATTTATGCACAACACCATTCATAGAGCAATTTTCCTCTGTGATCAAGATGTTTTTTTTTTACCCCAAATGTGCCATTTCTTCTTCACAATTTCAGCAGCATTTGCCACAGTTGCTGCTCAATGTGTTAAGAGTAGAACAATTTGTTGGGTTTTGGTAGCCGAGGATGAGTAGCGTATAACAGTGCTTTATTAGCAGGTTCATGCAGCCATTACACATCAACTGTAGCTTCACTCTAACACCCCAAGCTGTATAGAAAGTACTGTGCATGCACAGCACAACTCATGTGCACAGTGACACCTACAGGCCATTTGTGTAAACACCACACAATTGGGCCTGGACACAATTGCACTGAATATTTTCATTCCTATCAATAGTTAGGAGAGGAACTGAGTAGTGCCAAGTGCAACTATACCATTTAATGCATGTACAATGCAGAGAAATTTGCAGCGCAACTGTAAATTAGCCCTACAGTGTTAATTTGGTAATAACTCAGACATTCCATTGCTATTTACACACCTTTATAAATATAATAAATATACTGTATTACCATAAAGTGTTAGAAATTTTAAATTTTTGGCAATAGATAATGCCAGATGAAAATATGTGCCCTAAATTCTTCAGCATGTTCCTTTCACTAGAAATACTGTTAATAGAACTACAGTCGATAAAAAGTATTAAAGGGAGAGGATGCTGTTAATCAAAATAGATTACAACAACATTGATTATTTGTCCATCTTTAGATAATTTTTTGGTCATAAAATGAAGCTGCATTAAGAATCTTGGAGCTAGTAAGCACTGACTTCTTTATTACCCATAAAAAGTTCTGGTCAATAGTCTTCTCTGTGGTAACGTTACAATGATTAGTTGCTATATTAAACATTTCTTCTCTTAGTGGCTTTGTAGCTAAGAATGGATTTAGTTTTCCATTTTTAATAGCTATAATATTTATTTACTCATAGTCTCTAATATTTTACAAGGCAGTGACAAACATGATATTTATATATTTTTAAAATTACTGTCCACTGAGATGCAAAATTATTTAACTTTGTCCTAAAAGCATTTCAGGCTATACTGAACCATATATGTCAAGCCATATATCTCACAGTACACAATTGGGGCAGATATATCAAAGGTCGAGGTGAATTTTCTAATTAAAAAAAATCTGAATTTCAAGCTATTTTTTGTGTACGTTGACTAGGAAATAGTCCAAATTCGATTCAAAATCAAATATCGAAATTAATCATGTACTGTCTCTTGAAAAATTAGACTCGAACCATTTGCCATCTAAAACCTGCCAAATTGCTGTTTTAGCCTGTAGGGGACCTCCTAGAACCTATTTGGAGTCAATTGGTGGACTTTGAAAAATCTAAGGGTTTTTTTTGGGAAAAACTTTGAATCGAATTCGATCGAATGCGATCTTTATTTGATTTGTACAATTCGAATTCAGCCGAATACTGACCTATTCGATCGAAAACGGACCTATTCAACCAAAAAAACCTTCAACTTGATTTCGGTTTGTCTTTTTGAATTCGAATTTCAACGTTTTTTCTATTCAAAATTCGACCCTTGATAAATATGCCCCTTAATCTGTCTTTAAACAGAGAGGTCCTACATATAGGGCCTTATAGATAATCCAATTTGCATTGTGGTAAAGAATTAAATTCAAGCATTGATAAATCAGCCCCACTGTGCCTTTAAATGCCTATGTGAAAAAGCATTTAACTTATTGTATAGGTTATCCTCATCCAAAGTTTAAATAAAGAACAGGAGTACAAAAAAGGAGTACTGTCTACCATACTAGAAAAAGGGAATGAAAGGTAAGTAAATACGTATGCACAAATAAAATTAAAAAAAAAAATAGACATTCTAGACCCCACCCTGGTTTTAATAATATATGTAAACAGAAGTGGAGTTGATTGACTTATTGAATTTCTGTGAGGAAATATCTTGTTCATGTCTGAGAATGGTTTCTATTTGTTCTGCTCCCGGGAAGTGGTTGGCATATTGATTGCTTTTTTAAGATGAGGAAACGCAAGTTGTATAACTGAAATTATGTGGCTTGTAGCCATACTTTATTCTTTTTTAGATAGTTATTAAGCGTCTGAGATGTGCGAGGGAGCAAATGATTGAAATAGAAAAATTTGCAGTACTTACATTTTTTAATAACCTTATTTTATTAAACATGTACAGTACAAATTGTATTTGGCTTTGAAGAATATGCTGATGTCAAAAACATATAAACACTGTTAAAATCACTGTAGCCCTGATATATAAATATTACTTAAATGAAAAGTACTGAGTGAGAAAATGAAGGTTCCAAAATTTAAAAGAAAGTCTTGTCAAATTGCAAATATTACCACAATATTAATGCATATCTTCCCATCATAATTGTAATAAAAAAAATGATTTTGAAGAAAACATGTCTCTTTCCTCAATGTAATGGTGTGGCAAATTCCCACATTTTTAAAACAAATGATTGTATAATTAATTGTAGCCAGTCTGCATTCAGCCTTCCCAGGCAACTTTACCCTACTGGGAGAGCAAAAAAAGCCAGGACCCTCTGGCTCCAAAAAGCTCACGTTGCTAGTCATTTTATATATGGAAGATAACCGAGACTGTCCAGCTATAAAATTCATAGCTGAACCTACATGCTCTAGTGACCAGCATTTGCTGGCATCCTCCACAGTCCCAAATGGCTTAATGCAGGCTGGCTACCCTTGAAATTTTAACGAAAACTAGAAGAGTTGATGCTGCCATGATGCAATGAATTGTGTGTAAGTGAGTCCTATACTATGCCCACATCCTCACACTGATTGATATCAGCACTGCTTTCTCACCTTCCTATGCGAATTTATACATGGGTTGGTGGGAAAGAATCCATGTTTTTGGCGATAGTAACCCTTTCAGTGATTCCATTGTTTGGTATGGTCGCTATATAGACGACCTTATATTTATTTGGTGTGGGTCCTACTAGACTTAAGGTGGCCATACACGGGCCGATAAAAGCTGCCGACAGACCGTGTCGGCAGCTTATTGGCCCGTGTATGGGGGCCCCCGACGGGCTTCCCCGATCGAGATCTGGCCGAAAGTCGGCCAGATCTCGATCGGATGGGGTTAAAAATCCCGTCGGATCGCGGCCGCATCTGTTCGTTGATGCGGTCCCGCGATCCGACCGCCCGTTTGTGAGAGCTGGATACGATCGTTGGGCCCTAGGGCCCACGATCGGATCTGCCCGATATTGCCCACCTTCAAGGTGGGCATATCGGAGGGAGATCCGCTCGTTTGGTGACATCGCCAAACGAGCGGATCTATCCGTGTATGGCCACCTCTACTATGTTTTTAGAATATCTCAATACCAATTCTTTCAATTTGATTTTCACTATGAACCAAAATTCTACTCAAATTGAATTTTTAGATACCTTATTAATTGGATCTCCTGATACTAGTGAAATTGACTCCAAGGTCTATACTAAACCCACAGCAGGTAACACTATTCTTAAGGCTGACAGTTGTCATCCTAACCATACAAAGACCAGCATCCCCTTTAGTCAATTTTTACGTTTTAGGCGCAACTGTTCAACACTTCAATTTTTTGATGAACAGTCTGTAACACTAAAGCAGAAATTAATAAATAGAGGTTACTCTGCTAATTTGGTGGAAATAGCCTATCAGAAGGCTCGAAATAGGGATAGAGAAAATCTCCTCTTCAACAAAAAGAAAAATGATAACAATATAGAAGTAAAGAAAAGCAAACATAATACTGATAAAAATTTAAATGAGGAACTAAGAATTGAGGTTAACAACACTTCATTACCTAGACATAAAAATAAAAATAACAATAGAAATCCGATTTATTTTAGCACACAATATAGCCTGGAATACAACGAGATATGTAAAATTGTACGCAAACACATTCCGGTCCTTTTTAATGATTCTATCATGAAGAAAATATTGAATGGTGACCAGATCAAAATGATTTCGAGACGATCTCCCACCTTGAGGAATAGGCTCTCGCCGAGTATGGTTAGTAACCGAGATTCCCCTTTGGCCAATACTTGGTTAACAACAAAGGGTACGTATAAATGTGGGAAATACCCCTGTAAAACGTGTTCGGTAATTTCCATAAGCACAGATTTTAGATCAAATGTCACGGGAAAAGTATTTAATAACCTGACTTACAACAATTGTTGCAGTAATAGGGTTATATATTTGTTGGAGTGTAAGTCCTGCAAGAAACAATATGTTGGACGTACAATCCGTCCCCTAAAAGATAGAATAAGGGAACACTTACTTGCCATAGAGAAAGGGGATATAAAATCCCCTATTGGCAAACATTTTAAATTTTGCAGTAAACGTGGCACACAGGACTTGGGAGTGAGAATAATAGAAAGAGTACCTATGCCCTTAAGGGGCGGCGATCCACTTCTTTCATTAAACAATCGTGAAGTTTTTTGGATTCTAACCCTACATACACGCAATCCAGAGGGATTAAATACTAGATTTGATATTTCTTATTTTATCTAACTAATTCGAGTAGCTAATCATAAAGTATTTTTTACATGTATCACAACTGTACTATGTTGCACTTAATGGATACTTTTTAAATGTTTTGTAACTTATTACCCTGCTCTGACCACCAGGAGTCACTGTGGGTATTAGCTATTTAAGGTGAAATTTGCATTTTGTTTCTTTATGCTTATGATTAAGGGCAGCTGAGCCCGAAACGCGTCAAGCTAAGACACAGCGTGTACTTTTAAAACATGGCTAAATAAAGATTTTCGATTTTAACTAACGTCCTGGTGTGCGGAATTGCTCTCCTCCATTTATCTTCATCGATATCAGCACAATAGCCATTATATTGCTATCATATTTGTATTATTAAGAGTAGGGATGTAGCGAACTGCCGATTTGGTGTTCGCGAACGGCGTTCGCGAACACCGGCAAAAAATGCGAACGTTCGCGGACAGTTCGTGAACTTCGAACCCTCTCTAAAATCGTTCGATTTGAACGATCGAAGGATTTTAATCGTTCGATCGAAGGATTTTCATTCGAATCGAACGATCGAACGTTTTAAAATTGTTCGATTGAATGAAAATCATTCGATTGAATGAAAATCATTCGATCGAATGCTTACAATCGTTCGAACGAATGGAAATCGTTCGATTTTTAGCGGTCGAAGGAATTCGAATGGTCGAATGGTCGAACGATTTTTATTCGAATCGATCGCGAACTCAAAATGCGAACGTTCCCAAACGTTCGCGAACATTCGGCGGACGCGAACGGTAGAAGTTCGCGCGAACTAGTTCGCCGGCGAACAGTTTGCTACATCCCTAATTAAGAGTAACTCCTGTAGGGTCTACCATTTGAAGTCAAAAGTATCATCATAAAATGCCATTATGCATTATTGTTAAATGTTTCAAAAGGAGTTAAGAGCATCATTTTCTGTTATCCTACTGTATTGTATTCAGTCAACCTATTTTGTGCACTTTGTTGCCCTCAAGAAATTCTTCTCCCCACAACCAACAAATTTCAATTGCTCCCTATGTGAATTGCTGTTGGTAAAATGAACTTATCATGTAAAAGTGCAAATATGCTAAAGGGAGCATAACGGATCCCATACCTGTATATGTGCACGAACATTTATGAATTATGTATTTTTTTTATTGTAGGAAAACTGGCTTCACGAGAATTTTAAAAAGGGTTTATCATGTTTTGCTGTGGTTGATCCAATAAAGACTTAGTAGAATAGCTGATATATTTTACATTCCTTTATTATCATTCATTAACTGATATTCACTGATTACCTTTTTCTTCTGCAAGAGTGTAACAAGCTCAAAACATAAGTATCTCCTTAACTATACCTTTCCAGGTGGTGTCTTCTTCATCCAGGAAGACTTTGTATTGCAGCATCTGGCTGCCCTCTGCGAGTGGACCTTTATTATCAATGTTCTCATCTTCTTTGGGACAAAAAAAAAATGTCAGGCATTTTTCTAAAAAAAGATATTAAATAGCTTTTTCTGTTTAAATAAAGAGTGATTGCTTGCCTCTATATTAAAATACATTTAAGCCTATCAGCTATGTTGAATTTATTTTTGGTTTGACCAGTCCTAAACTTTCATTTGAAGACAATGGATGCAGGAGAAATCGGATCTTTGCCCAACTACATATAACATGGATTATACCCCCCCCCGAGTAAAAAAATAATTTATTTAACTAATCACAGAATAATTCATCATTTGAAAAGCAAGAGATAAATTCTTATTCTATAAATAGCACAAATGGAAAAACTATAAATAGCCACCTAAAACAATTAATGTGCATAGTTAGCAGCTTTAAATTAATTACTCTGATGAATTATTCTATGGAGAATTGGTACATTTATTTTCAAGAACATCACATAAATCAGTTCTTTCTTAATATATATACAGTATGTGCTTGATACAAATAAAGTGATTCACAAACTGAATAGAACAATTATATTAAGAATATACATCAAAAATTCAGGTAGGTATAAATCATAAATGCAAAAGTATATATATAATATGTGAACTAACACTTAAATGCCAAAGCCAAATTTAAGCAATACTCATCATAATCATATTGTAACTATCATATGTAGCCAAGAGTAGGGATGGGCGATTTTTGTTGCCTTGTTTTGCCGAAAAAATTACGCCTGTAGACTTGTATGGCGTCGTTCGTTTTTTTTGACGCCCGTAGACTTCAATGGGCGTCGGCGACATTTCGCCCTCGGCAAATTTTTGGCAAAACGAAACGGGTCAAATTCACGCATCCCTATCCAAGAGATTTTAACCAAGTGTAATAATAATATTTGCCCAATAAACCCATAAAAACAGAATACAAAAAAGCAGTTAGTGTATACAAGAAAACACACACATTTATCAAAGAATTTCCCCCAAAGGAGATTTTATCTAATGCTCACAAGCTTTGAGCATTCAAATCCTATGTTTAAGCCTGCTCAAAATGTGTAGAGCAAATAACATGTGTAATTATAGGAATAATATATGGTTTGTTTAGAATTATGATATCTACTGACATCTATGCTTGGACCTTTTAATTTAATATATTTCTTAATACAATTGTGATCTGTTCAGCATTTAATATCCCTTCTTAAACATAAATAAATAATCGTTATTGATGACATAAAATAATTATGAATTACTGTGACTCTCTTGAGGAAAATATAATCCTTTAAATTGAACAAATTTACAACAGCCAGCCAGTCCTGAGCTTTATACAATATTGTAATTGAATATTGTAAACAATATTGTAAACCTTACCATCTTCTTCCTCAAAATATACACAAAGAAACTTGTTCTTAAAGGTCTTATTCTAAAAACAGAATGCATTGTGTTTGTTACATACATTCATGCATACTGAATCTCTAAATTCCCGATCCAAACTACTGGTATGCCTGTTATTTCAGTGTGTGAGATTTTAGGTGGTTATAGAAGTTAAAGTTCAAAACAGATTTAAATAGATCTGATTGTGGTGGGAAAGGGGCTAATCCGATTTACAAGGGGCTACAGGTGAAGGAGGCAGGGAATTTGTCAGCCACTTTAACAGGGAGAGAAACAATGAGAAGATGTGAGGATTTGACGGTAACACTGGTACAAGAGAGTGAGGGGAATAGCTAGTACAAGAGGTGCAAAAGTAGGTTTGGAAAAAGAAGCTAAGCTAAGTAACTATAGGAGCCAAACAGCGGGAATAGGAGCTGAAAGAAAAGCACAAGAAACGGAATTAAAGAAGGGTCTGATGCTGTAGTAGAAACACCTGGCCCAGACGCATTCTGGTCTCCCTCATGAGAACAGAGCTATGTGATCTAGATGATAGAGGGATGGTTGGTGTAGTGCAGTGATCCCCAACAGTAGCTTGTGAGCAACATGTTGCTCTCCAACCCCTTGGATGTTGCTCCCAGTGGCCTTAAATCAGGTGCTTATTTTTGAATTCCAGGCTTGGAGGCAAGTTTTGGTTTATGGCCAATGACAGCCGTTATTTGGCACCACAGGAACATTTTTCATGCTAGTGTTGCTCCCCAACTCCTTTTACTTCTAAATGTTGTTCACATGTTCTAAAGGTTGGTGATCCCTGGTGTAGTGCATTCAAAAATAAGTCCAACTCAATGGCAAACCCACCAACACACCTGTGGCTCTATGAAAGACAGAGTAGCTCCTTACAATTTCATGACAGACACAGTGTGTGCTAAAATGCATATGCATTTAGTAGTAGTATGGATACTGTTTTTCTCTTCTTTCTTAGATGTTTCAAATTGGTCTTCAGTTTAAAGTGCTAAAACTTAGAATTTTGACCATTGAATTGAAAAAAATCGATAGTCAAAGTTTGTTTGATTTTAGCTGTTTTTGATCAAATTAAAATCGCTCGATCGATCGTAGAAATCGTTCGAATCTAAAAACTTAGCCGAATATTGCCTATAGGTTCTAGGAGGTCCCCATAGGCTAAAATAGCCATTAGGCAGGTTTAAGGTGGCGAAGTGTTGAAGTCAACATTTTTGAAAGAGACAGTACTTCGATTTTCGAATGGTCGTATATTCAAAGTTTTTTCAATTCAAATCAAATTTTGGCCTATTCGATGGTCAAAGTACCCAAAAATTATTTCGAAATTCGAAGTTTCTGAATTCGAAAATTCACTCCGACCCTTAGTAAATGTGCCGCTTAGTATCTCATGTCAGACACAGCTTGACTAGTGATGAGCGAATATGTCATGAAACATATTGAAGTCAATAGGTGGTTTTCTGGTGGCGACTTTTTTGTCTCCACGACTTTTTTGTCCAAATGCATTGAAGTCAATGCAAAATATTTTCTCGCCTGCTTTTTGGGTCCCCCTGCGTAATTATCTAGCAAACGTGCAACTTTTCGTGGTTGTACCCCTTTGTCAAGCATGACAAAGGGGTACAACCCCGAACGTTGCATGTTTGCTAATTAAATACGAAAGGGTACACCCCTGCTTGAACCTGCCGTGAGTGACAGTGTTTACTGAATTGCTGTGGAGGTTGCCGATTCCCCCCAACACTGTGCACCAGGCACTGATACTCTGAAGGCCAGGGTGTGCGAGCGGGCTACATCACTCACCCTTAGTATTTTATGACATACACAGTGTTGAATCTTATTATTTATTGATAGACACAGAGTGGACCCTAAATATTGCATGACAGATACAGTGTGGCCCCTTACAATTGCATGACAGATGCAGTGTATCCCAGTGGTGTAACTATAGAGGAAGCATGTCTGCTTCCTCTGTAGTCAACAAAAACCCCACCTTCCCCAGCACTCTCTTACCTGTGGTGGGGAAGTAGAGCATGCCAGCACGGTGGCATAGTGGGCAGAGTCTGGGCAGGGAGTGGGCAGGGTCAGGATAGGAAGGAGGTGGGAAGTGGGAGGAAGGATGGGTATTGGAGTATGATGGGCCTCTCTGAAGATTTTTTTGCAGGGGGTCCTGGCACACTCTAGTTATGCCACTGGTGTCCCCCCCAATGCTGGATGACAGACACAGTGTGACTTCTTAGTTTAGCCAACTCTTGCAAAAACTGAGTGCTTACACAGTATGTGTATCCCCTTGGGATGTACCTGCTTTGGAGCAAGCAGCAGAATATATATAAAGCAGTCCTCTGCTCATCAGGGCAGTCCAAACAACACAGCTGCTTAGTCAAAACTGCTGGATCTCCATTAAAAAAAACAAACATTCTGCCAACAGTTCACAGCCTTACAGAAATCAATCAGGCTACCCACACCCAGCTCCTCTCTGGCACTAACAAGAATGCAGCCAAGCCGTGCACTAAGACAGCTCATGGAGTTCTGTTCCCCCTGATCCTTTCCATCCGGCATGGATAAGTCTGCAGTTGACAGCACATAGAGGTCGGTGACCCTCGTGACTCTCTGTGACTCTCTTGTTGCCACAGGAGTAGAGTTTGACAGCAGCTGAAGAGCCTCAAGCAAATCCCAACCCTCTGCAGATGCCAATGATCCACTATGCACTGTAAAAAGCAAATGAATCCCCCTGTCAGTCAATATCACACCACAGTCCTACTACTCAGGGATTGTTGCTGCTCATAGTTAGTAGGAGGCTGCTCTTTAAGCACACATTAGAGTGCAGCTCAGGCTCTAAACTCAGTATCCCACACAACTCCACCCAAATGTACTGTGCATGCCCGGACATCCCCTTCCGCCTGACGACACAAAGTACACGTATGCTCTTCACAAATAATTTGCTCAGAGAGTGTGACATCATGAACTCAGCGCATGTGCATAACAAAGAACTCAGACACCCCATACACAGGTTCTGTGTGCGTGCCACCTTATTATTATATATACTGTATACATAAACTTTATATATCAATATATACTAATAGTAGATTTTAGTATCACAATATTCCTGGATATTATGGGTCTTAGGACCATCCTATTATTACATGGGTCATGCATTGCTTATAAGTCATTTTGTGATTAGAAGGTGCAGGCATCTCAAGGAAATGAGGTCCTTGAGATGTCCTTGAATGAGGTCAATTTTTTTTACTGTGGTTTTTTAGTAGTACTTCTACTACTATTCACTTCTCTATATAGTATATGGATTTTCCCTTCTGTAATTGATATAGCAGGTTTGAACATTTATGTACCGTATATACCCAAGTATAAGCCGAGTTTTTCAGCATCCAAAATGTGCTGAAAAAGTCTACCTCGGCTTATACTAGCTGAGATCGCAGTCACTTTTAATCATTCCTATACCAACAGTACACTTGGGGAGAGACTGCAATATCCCACAATGCCCTCTGTTGGTTATATGAAAGAATAACAGTGCGCCCTCTGTTGGTTATATGAAAGAATAACAGTGACTGCAATATCACACAGCACCCTCTGTTGGTTATATGAAAGAATAACAGTGACTGCAATATCACACAGCGCCATCTGTTGGTAATATGGAAGAATAACAGTGACTGCAATATCACACAGTGCCCTCTGTTGGTTATAAGAAAGAATAACAGTGACTGCAATATCACACAGCGCCATCTGTTGGTTGTATGAAAGAATAACAGTGCACCCTCTGTTGGTTATATTAAAGAATAACAGTGACTGCAATATCACACAGCACCCTCTGTTGGTTATATGAAAGAATAACAGTGCGCCCTCTATTGGTTATATGAAAGAATAACAGTGACTGCAATATCACACAGCGCCCTCTGTTGGTTATATGAAAGAATAATAGTGACTGCAATATCACACAGCGCCATCTGTTGGTTATACGAAAGATTAACAGTGATGGCAATATCAAACAGCACCCTCTGCACATGGTAGTGGGACAGTGGGACAATGCACACAGTAATCTGTTTGGCAATTCTCTGTCACCATCAACTTTGCAAAGAAGTCCGGTTGATCGCTGGGGGGGGTCGCTTTGGCAGAATGTGCGCTGCTGGGAGACAGGGCTGTAGTTGTGTCTAGGCTTATACTAGAGTCAATACGTTTTCCCAGTTTTTGTAGGTAAAATTAGGTACCTCGGCTTATACTCGGGTCGGCATATACTCGAGTATATATGGTACATATCTATTTTTTTCATTGTACAGTACTGTATTTAGTATCTTTCATGTCTGAAAGATTCTCTCTCTCTCTTTCTCTTCATATTTTGTGTCAAATATTGTCTTGAAAATAGTCTCATAACTCCTGGTTCCCAAACTATGCAATAATAAAATAAATTGCATATGCATTTAGTAATAGTATGGATACTGTTTTTCTCTTCTTTCTTAGATGTTTCAAATTGGTCTTCAGTTTATGTAGATTTTTTACAATTTTCTCTATTATCGAGATAAAAAAGAACCCATTCTTTTGAGGGTATGTGTATAAATATATGAGACACATTTTTAAATACAAAGCATTGGCCAATGCCCTTGTTTTTTGTTCCTTTGTTCACCATGACAACAAACTTATACTTAAAGGAATACTGTCATGGGAAAACATTTTTTTTTTCAAAATGCATCAGTGAATAGTGCTGCTCCACCAGACTTCAGCACTGAAATCCATTTTTCAAAAGAGCAGATTTTTTTACATTTAATTTTGAAACCTGACATGGGTCTACACA
The DNA here is from genome assembly GCA_038501925.1 of Xenopus petersii. Taxonomy (NCBI): domain Eukaryota; kingdom Metazoa; phylum Chordata; class Amphibia; order Anura; family Pipidae; genus Xenopus; species Xenopus petersii. Next base: position 38,387,885 of record CM076685.1, read on the forward strand.
TATTATCAGCTTCCCAGGTGCCCCCAGTCATGTGCTCTGATAAACGTCAGCCACTCTTACTGCTGCACTGCAATTTGAAGTGATATCATCCTCCCCCTCCCCCCCAGCAACCTATCAGCAGAACAATATGAAGGTAACAGATAACAGTTCCCTGTTAGATTTAAGAAAAGCACTCAATGGTAAAAATCCACATGCAACTGTGACACCTTCAGTTATATTGAGTAGGAGAAACAATAGCCTGCCTGAAAGCAGTTCCATCCTGAAGTGCTGACTCTTTCTGAACGCATACGACTGGGCAAAATTATTTGAGATGGCTGCCTACACACCAATATTAGAACTAAAAAAAAATACACTTGTTGGGTTAGGAATTGAATTTTATGTGGTAGAATGAATTATTTGCAATGTAAACAGTGTAATTTAGAAATAAAAACTAAACCGTAAAAATCCTGTCAGAATTCCTTTAAAGGTCTAAAAGTTTAAAAGATAAGAATGCCCCTTGCATTATATTAATCTGAATATAGTTTCTTATTTTTGATCAATTTAATTATCATATTATCCTCTTCTATATAACAAGCTTTTTTTTTTAATGCAAACATTTTGGCCTATAGATGGTACTTCTATTTCTATTTCCTTTTATCTAACCTGAAACATACAGGGTGGTGACTAAAACATTAATTGTTTTTATCTGCAGCCCTCCAGTTTGTAATTTCAGCATAATTCTGGTTAGTAGTTTCCCGCTTATCCTAGCAACCAGGCAAAGATTTGAATGTAAAAAATTAATACCAAAGGTCTTAGCAGATAGATAAACAATAAACGTAATAATATCAACACAACTGTAGTATCACAGATTTAGTGACCACTCCCCCAATAACCAAACAGAAATATAAAGTGAAAAAGCAAAAAGCTACAATCACCATGTGCAAATTTGCATTCACTCGCAAAGGCAAAATTTGCAATCATTAAAGGGTGATCTGAAGGCACCTTCAAAATAAAATAATAAAAAAAATGTCACGTCTTCCCTGGGGAGACGTCACTGAGTACCAGTAAGTTGGGAGCCTGAAGACTGGGTAACCCGGGGTGTCACCATACACAGCATTACAGAGATCCAAATCCTTGATAATGTTAAAAGAATATTTAATAAATTTAGATAACTGATTACAACTCATGGGGCAGGGACACAGTCCAGAAACAGGCCAAAGAATAACCAGGAAATCCAAAAGCAGGCAAGGAGGGACACAAGGGTACAGGACAGGCCCGGACTGGCAATATGTGAGTTCTAGCAAATGCCAGGGGGCTGCTGTAAGATGACATAGTCACTCTAATAAACTCAGAGAACTGATTACAACTCATGGGGCAGGGACACAGTCCAGAAACAGGCCAAAGAGTAAAGGCAGACAGCAGACAAACTAAGTTGAGGGACAGGCCAGGAATCAGAACCGGGATATCCAAAAGCAGGCAAGGAGGGACACAAGGGTACAGGACAGGCCCGGACTGGCAATCTGTGAGTTCTGGCAAATGCTAGGGAACTGCTGTAATATGACATAGACAGTCACTGTGGAGTGGGCCGGTGAGGGACTGGTTTGGCCTATGTAAATGCCAGGGCCTCTTTTGAGTCCCAGTCCAGACCTGGTAAAGGAACAAGGCAGGAACTTGGAATCAGGAACGGAGCGGGTCACAGGAACTTGGAACAGGATCAGACAATACAGAAACCAGCAGCAAGGTCACAAGAACAGCTTAATGACCAAGCACTGGGCAGAGGTCAAGGGCAGGCTTATAAAGGGTCAGGATTGGATCATGAGAAACAGATGGGGATAATGAGATGGGTGGAGAGATAAAGCGGAAGAATACCAGGAGCAAATCTAAGGACAACCAGTGGTACAACATGTAAGTGCATAAGTAACTCAGCACAAAGTCCAGAGTTCAAAACCCACCATGTCTTGGCAGTCAAGAAATAGAAATACAGATGAAGCTGGCTTTAGTTCTTGTTTGGTGCAATATATGTTATGACAGTGCAGCATGTTACAGACTGTCCACTAATCCCACAGTTTATGTTCCATTGCCCTGTGTTGAGTCAAATGCTCAAATAAAGCATGTACTGTCTAAGGTTAAAAACTGTGTAAATGTTTTGAGTATTCCAATAAAATTCACAATATAACAATGTAACTATTTAATTTTATATAGCAGAGAGAACACTATTGTTAGTGAAAAAAAAGTTATGGCAGCACAGTGGTGCAAAGCTTGACCGTGGGGGGTTCTGGGGTCTTGGGTTTAATTCCAGCCAGGAATCTATTTTCAAGGAGTTTAAATAATCTCACCATGTCTGTGTGCAAGTACACTGGTTTGTTCAGGTCATCTGCACAGCAGCCTTGGCTCTGGCAATGTCCTGTGCATTTCCTCTAAAGAAACATTTAACTTTTACATGCCTATGTTGCTATGTCAAAAAAGAATAGTTCACGTTGAATGTGTGCAGTTTAACAAAAAGTTATTTTATTTAAAAAACTTTCATTGTGGTAATATAAATGATGGAAAAACATCCAACATCAGTTGGAAAATAAATACATTGCTAGGTGCAAAATAAAAGAACCACACAAAATACTTGCTTTTACTCACATCTAGTAGATGTGTTCTTTCTAAATTACAAATTCTATTTCTCGCTTCTGTATTTATAGTTTTTAACAAAACTAAATTGCAATGTTTCTATAAGGTTATATCCTTACTATATGCACGGGGATAAGTATACCAACTGTGAACTCTGAGCTTTGATTTCTTTCAAATAAAAAGATAAGAATACAAAGAAATCTGCAAAACAACTGCAAGGGGCTTTAAATATGTTGTCATCAACACTGACACATTTAGGGAGCCTATGTAAACATTTTGAAAACATTCTTCTTATTGTGCAGTGTAGTATAGCTTGTGATTAGTATAGGATGTAGTATAGTGCTTTCACCTACATTATATGAATTTTGTGTCTATGCTGCAAAGGCAATTACATTTCAGTCTCATAAATATAAGTATAATTAATAGTGAATCAGATATGTTTTAGTAGCTAATTGAGTATGTCCTCAATACTAAAATGCTCTAAGACATACAGTACATGCTTTTCCCAGGAGGAAATTTTAGAAAACTTTATCTAGATTGCTTGTTATGTTCTTTATCTTTCTGTATGTGCACCTAGACAATTGTCCACGGCACATTTAAAGCTTAATGTAGTATAAATAACATAGACAACTGTAGATATAAGACAGTTCCACTGCCTGTAACAAATTAAGCCATAATCTTCATAATTCATTCAAGGTGCCTTCAGAGTGAATAATGAGCTAAGGTTTAAGAATGTAGTAAAAGTTCTACTATAATGCTTTTAAATGGCACATATATCACTCCTCTGACAACCTACAAAATTGATGCCTTAAGGAATACAATTACCTAAAGTTCTAAAATCAAGGAAACCATAAAAATACTACATGTGTATGATTTGTCAGTGTTATCTAATTATTAATGTAGACACTAAAACAAATCTTAAAAAATTAATCTCAATTTTATATAAAGTATACTTGCATATGTATGACTATGGCCAGAGAAATATTCAAATCTTAAGTATGTATAAAGCAAACTGGTTTTAAAGTGTGTAGTGTAAACCCAGAAGCAATGGTAACTATGCATGGCTGTATTATGCAGGCAAGTGTTTTGCAGGAGAGAAGATGAGAACATAAATCAACCAGTCATTCTGTCTATTCATCTATCTAGACAAATCCAAAAATAGATGAACAGACACATTTTAGTCTAAATAGACTAACCAGACTATTGAGTGAAGAATTGGCTAGAAAAGAAAATATCAAATTCCCCTGCATCTTCATAATTGTCATATATTTTAAAATATATGTCACTTACAAACTTCTGGTCTAAATGGTCTCATATTACATCATAATTCTATGTGTTTAATAATATATATACTGAAACTTTGTGAGAATTATATTAATTTCATGTTTACAGACTGCATAAAGTCCTTTGTGCAGACATTGCTGATCCTGAAATTATGCTACATAGGCAATAACAATTGAGCCATTTTGACTGATAAGATCAATAACTTGTGATTCTTTGCACAAAAATACACATTGTCTCTTAATATTAAACTGACTTATTCAATTTTTGTTGGTCAAGGTGGTTTCAGTGTCACACAGATGGATCGATGGGTATCCATATCCAGACTTTGTAGATATTGGTCTTGCTGACAAAGGGCAGATTTTGGGTGAAGAATTGTGATTGTGAAGGATCTTGTATGTGAAAGATGTTTTTCCCATCAACCACATAATAAAGCCAGCTGCTTAATGACTTTTGCTTAAAGTCCTACACTGGGAGAATAAATACAGGTACCTCCACAAGAAAGCATCATACTTTAATATTCAGTGAACCATCATACTTTAATATTCATACGTGTGCAACATTTCAGCCCAAACTAGGGCACACATAAATAAAGGCCAGAGCTCAGAACACATTGTGCCAAGTATAGATAATTTTTATGACAAATGGAGTAGTTGTTCAGATGCACCCCTTTTTTGCCTGCAAAATGTATTGCATGACCAACGTAAAGGAACGGGAATGTTATTTGTCTGTATTTGTGGGAGGCTAATAAACCTAGGACAGTGAAATTATAAGGGGCAGCATGCTGCCTAGCTGCATTTACATACCATCGGGGAGCAATGGGACTGGGTATGCAGGAGATTTGACTGCTGTTTAAAAGAGAAGGAAAGATACTAATGCTTTTTTTTGCCAACAGATTAGTCACAATAGTGCAAGCTAGAACACTATATTTATTCTGTAGAATGCTCTACCATACCTGAATAAACAGCATTAGAAGCTCTATCTGTTTAATATAGCAGCTGCCTTATCTGGTGTGACGTAACTTCCCTGCCCGTGTCTCTCATGCCGCCTTGTGTCTGCTGGCTCAACTTAGATTACAGGGAGGGAGAAGGGAGGGGAAGGAGGAAGAAGAGAGGAGAGGAGTGAGATAGGGAGAGGGGGAGGATACTGCACACGCTTTGGCCAGAGCCAGGAGGTTTCCTCTGAAAGAAGGAAAACTATACCAAAGCCAATGTGAAGAATAGGAGGAAATGAGAGTGGTGGTTCTTTTGACAGAGCAGCAGCATTGTGAGTGTTTATGGGTGCATTTACATAGCCCTTTCTGATAAAGTTTTAACCTTAGGTTATCCAATAATGATTAGCACCCTAAGGCTGTTGAAGTAGTACAACAAAAAAGAAGTGAAATAATAGAAAATAATATATATTGTAGTATTAATGTTTAAACTTAATCACCACTTGTGCTACTTGAAGTGTCGTGTCACAAGATTTTTGGGTTTGGTTGCCCTGTAAACACACAGACTATGAACATCTTGACGGCGTGACTCCATACCACTGAGGAAGCTGATTTGCAGTGTAATGCATCAGGCGAGATCATCACTTCTGGGAGCAGCTGGAGCAAGAACACGAGGAGCAGCAATGCAAGCGGAACATCTTGTTGCCCAGTGTTTAGCTGTGAAGGGATAGTTTTTTAGCACAATTGTACGTGCATTACTTTTATACTTTTTAGCAAATAAATGGTTTTACACTCTCCCCTCTTAATTACGTTATCAGGTTTCCAAGAAAGGGAATTTTACAGCAAGCAAGACTTATTTCTGAAAGGCACTGGGAGAAACTACTATCCTGGTGTAAAAATTAGTGAAAAAGCACATTATGGAGACAAAACTTTAACTAATCACATGTTCATGGTCATGGTCTGTTTGATTAAAGGGCAACTAAACCCAAAAGTCTGGTCACACAATTCACTTTAAGTAGCACGCATGGTGATTAAGTTTAAACATAAATACAACATTATATATCATTTTCTAATGTTCCCTTTTTGTTGTACTCCTCCTCCAGCCTTAGGGTGCTGATCATTATTGGAAAATCTGCTTGCAACCTTGGTAAATCTCAGTACAATTCTCTCTCCTCACCTTTCCCTGACATAGACTGCTGTCCCTTGCTCTATAACTGCCAAAAATGGCCACTATATTTCCACAGAATGGACTTTGGGGACAGTGGAGTATCCACTGAGGGACCAAATCGGCAAGAAGCGGAGTGTAATGTATTGAACTTATCCGATACCACATTAACTCATGAACAATTGACACTTCTTGAAAAGGGTCTTTCATTTAGCCCTACGTTTAACTTTGGTGTTTTTGATGTGTTGATAGATGCGAGTAAATTTATAAGGAAATTAGTATTACGTAAGCACTTTGCACAACTACAAGAAAATGCAGTTTTAGATGATCATGGGGTTGCACGATCAGAGTTAGTGCTCACAGGTGATGAGGGTGAGAGTTTGTGTGAATCGGTTCCTTGTATAGGGCCCACAGAAGGGGAAGTGAAAAAATCATTACATTTTGTTGATCAAAGGGCCGTACATATTTTGGAGTCATTACTTCTTGATAGTGGGGATAGTGCAACGGCTGTGGAAAGGGCAGATACCCTGTCCATTCATAGGGATGTAGCGAACTGTTCGCCGGCGAACTAGTTCGCGCAAACTTCGACTGTTCGCGTCCGCCGCAAGTTCGCGAACGTCGCGCGACGTTCGCCAATAGGCGTTCGCGTCAAAATCGTTCGATCGTTCGACCATTCGACCGCTAAAATCGAAGGATTTTCGTTCGAATCGAACGATCGAAGCATTCGATCGAATGAAATCATTCGATCGAATGGCTTCGATCGTTCGATTCGAACGAAAATCCTTCGATCAAACGATTTCCATCCTTCGATCGTTCGAATCGAACGATTTTCGGATGTTCGAAGTTCGCGAACTGTTCGCAAATTTTGCCGGTGTTCGCAAACGGCGTTCGCGAACACATCGGCGGCAGTTCGCTACATCCCTATCCATTAATAAGTGTTTGAATAAAAATTCCACTTTTTATCCAGTAAATAGTAGGGGCGAAATAGCTGATGTTTTTCAGTAATTAGTTGAACAAGATCTGATTAAGTTACATGACAAGCAGAAGAGGGGAAGTGGACAAGTAAATCTTACAATGGGTCAAAAGAAAGCACTGCAACAATTAAAAACTAATAAAATGTTGACATTTAAACAAGCAGATAAAAGGGGCAGACTATGAGAAGGAAGCTCTTCGGCAGTTAAGGGATAAGGAAACGTATAAGGAACAGAGTTTCAATCCGAAACAGTAGAGAAAATAGCTATGTTTGGGAAACAATTGGGCCTCATTACTGAAAAAACTTGGAATACTATAGTACCTGATAATCCACAAGTACCCATATTTTATCACCTTCCTAAGGTGCATAAGCATGAAATGCCACCTAAGGGTAGGCCAATAATTTCAGGAATCTCATCTCTGAATGAGGGGCTGTCTGAGCTGATTGATCTTATGCTACAGCCACTGGTTAAACGTCTTGGTTCCCATTTAAAAGATACGAGGGATGTGTTACAGTTATTACATAAATTACAGTGGAAACAGACATATGGGTGGGGGACGACAGATGTGGTTTCACTATATTCAAGTATACCACATGAGAAGGGTATGATAGCAATCAAATACCATTTAGACAGATATAGTGGTTACAATGAAGGAGAAAAGGAATTTATATTGGAGACCATCCTGTATCTACCTTCAGGTGCATGGGACTGCGATGGGGGCGCGGTTTGCGCCCACCTACGCCAACCTGTACATGGGCTGGTGGGAGGAAACCCACGTACTTGAAGGTGAAAATCCCCTCCTAGAACATGTCATTTTGTTTAGATGTTTTATCGATGACCTGTTGTTTGTATGGGCCGGTGATGGTGAATCATTCAATAGTTTCATAGTAGGTCTGAACAATGAAGCCTTAAATTTGAAATTGACCAGTTTATTCAACAGAGAGAGAATATTACCTATTTGGATTTGTTGATACACATTGAGGAGGGTGAGATCATTACTATGGTGTATACAAAACCATGTGCGGGGAATTCTCTATTGAGAGCAGATTCATGTCATCTGAGGCACTTTAATATGGAGATCCCAAGGGGGCAGTTCCTGCGTTTACACAGGAACTGCAGCACTGAAGGGAAGTACATAGAGGAATCCTGTAAATTACGTGATAGATTCCTATGTAAGGGATATGACATGAGGATATTGCAAAATGCCTTCTTGTCAGCCCTCAACATGGACAGAAGAGATCTGATTATGGGTGGTAGGAATAAGAAGGTGAGATACCATAGACAGGCGGGGAAGCTGGCTGATACAATTTCACGTAAACAAGAGGATCAAAAAATCACTATGAGTATGACATATAGTGCCCAGTATAATAAAATAAGGAATATATTTCTTAGGCACCTACCTGTACTATATGGTGATAAAATGTTTAAAAAGATACTAGAACCAGGAGTTTGAGTTGAGGCACAGATAGCTCCTACCCTTGGGATGGCCCTAGCGCCGAGCTTATTTAAAACAGAAACCAAGCCAAAAACTTGGCTACAGAGCCAAGGGATGTACAGGTGTGGATCAAGGCGATGCTTGACCTGTGAAGTCATTCAGGTATCAGATGTTTTTGAATTTAGTGTTACACAGGAAACTTTTCAAATAAGGAATTACATTAATTGTAATACGAGAGGGGTTGTATACCTAATCACGTGTAAGAAATGCCGAATCCAGTATGTGGGATGCACTATAAGGAATTTGAAAAGTCGAGTTAGGGAACACCTCAACACCATAAAGTAGGGTAGTGACACCACCCCAGTCTCTAGACATTTCACGAGCTGTAATAATGGGGATCTGCAGTTTGTTTCAGTTCAGGGTATAGAGAGAGCGACTTTGGGCCCAAGAGGTGGAGATCTACAGGCTAGATTGCTGAAAGCAGAGGCTAAATGGATTTTTAAACTGTGTACGAGACAACCTAGGGGCCTTAACTTTGTCTTTGACATCAGTTGTTTTTTTCTAAATATAAAATGTGAGCATGAGATGTATTGTATGGAATCGCTACATGTTTAAAACTATGAAACCTAAGGCAAATGAATTGATTCTTTTTAACAAGTAATTGTGTCCGTTCTGGCATTTAATATTGTAACCTTTTTTGATGTAATGTATCTACAATAATATCAATTTGAACGGTAGTACTTTAATATAAGGGGATTTGAATGTAATTATGGAAAGCATTTTGAGACATGGAATTTTGGATATTCATATATTCGTATTGAAAGAAATGAATTTACATACGGAGAGAGATAAAATATATATCTAATGAATTTATATATAATTAATGAACTGTTTGTTTTTAAGGGCACATTTGAATTGTATTTTTAACATCATGCGTGTAAAGGGTTAATCATGAAAATAAATGGGAGGGGTTGAGTGTGTTTTAAAGAGGGATTTGCCAGTAGGAAGTGAGGTCTCTGATGAAGTGCAGTGACAGGAAATGCGTCAGACCTCATGGCTAAAATTAAGTTTTTTTACCAATGATTTGATGACCAAGCGATTCCTTGATGTGATCCAAAGAGCTGTCCAGGAATTTGGTGTGTGCAGTATTTCGTTTCCCTTAGCGACGGACTCAGGGCGGCTGTACCTGGGTCACAACGAAGTCCGGGTAAGACAATATACTTTTATATATTTGGGAAGCTGAATCCGGTGACTTTACTAGGGGTCTGGGGCTTTGTGCACCCGGACCAACAGAATTGAAGGATGAGCCTAAAACCGGCATTAAGTGCAATTAAATAAATATATTAATAAATAACAAATGAAGTAAAAGTGTACCGCAGGACTCATAGGAGAAAAAATCTTTTTGAATCCCAATAAGCAACGCTGAAAATTCTTTTTTGTACTATATTTCCTGTTCCTGTTTGCTTTATTCACCTTTCACTACCAACAACTTTATACTTCACAGTTTAACTTAGGACCCACTGCCACCTAGTGGCTAAAAGAATACACTAACCATTAACTTAACAATTCACATTTTGCCTCCTTACACACTTCCTTTTTGAAAATCAGACCCATCCTTGGGGCAAATTCACTAAGATTCGTAGATGCGCCACCGTCTGCTTCGCCACACTTTGCCAGGCATATTTTTGCCAGCGCTACACAAATTCACTAAAATCCGAAGTTGCGCTCAGGGGAAGCGTAAGGTTGTGAAGTTGCGCAAGCTTTAATTCACCAAGCAAAGCGAAGTTACGCTAGCGATGCTTAATTTGCATATGGCGCCAAATTGAAGTTACAATGGAGGTATATGTAGCATCACTACACAAGCCTGGGAAACCTTCAAAACAGCAAATAAAATTTTTATTTTGCCCTACACATGTGCCCACTGTATAGTTAAGGTGCCATGAGTTAGGAAATGTAGGGGGGAAGGAGGGTAACCCCAAAAAAAATTTCGATCTTTTTCAGCCTATCACCCATAAAAAAAGAAAAAACAGCAACATTTTTTGGGACTAGAAAATGTTTTAACTTTTTTTGAAGCAATCCCTATCTATTCTATTGCACTTCGCCTGGTCTGAGGTGGCGAAGGAAGTCTGGTGTAAACGGTAGCGTTCAGACAAATTCGCTCGTCAGTGAATTTGTGTAGTTACGTCCGTTGCGCAAATTCGCCAGGCGTAAGGGTACGAAGTAACACTAGCGAATTTACGCCAGCGTCTGTTAGTGAATCGGCGAATTAACGAAAATGCGTTGTGCTAGCAAATTAACGCTAGCGTTAGGCGATTCGTCCTTTAGTGAATTTGCCCCCTTGTGTCTGCTAATCACCACAACGTTCATGTTTTCTACAAGCATTAATGCTAGTACCTTTAAGACATTTCTTCTCCTATTCTTATGTAACATATCACTAACACATCAGCTTGTTTCATATGTCAAGACAATGTCATCTAGGTATATGAGCACCTTGTCATAGTTAGTGATGGGCGAATTTGTCACGTTTCGCTTCACTGAAAAATTCCCGAATTTCCCGCAAAAATTTGCCAAATGGTGAAAAATGAGGCAAAATACAAATATTTACGTGGTGTAAATTTGCAGGCATCAAAATCTGTGTAATATGTTAAGACAATGTCATCTAGGTATATGAGCACCTTGTCGTAGTTCATGTCTCCCAGGCACCGTTCCATTAGTCAAATGTCATTCTGTAAAACTTGTACTGTCCCATGGGATTGATAAATGCAGTCTTGGCCCAGTCCTCCAGCCACAGGGCCACTTGCCAATAACTGCTGGCCAGGTCCAATGAGGAGAAATAAGCAGCCTGTTTCAACATGACCAGTAGCTCCTCAATTTGTGGCAGTGGGTACACATCCTGGAGGGTGCAGGCATTTAACTGTTCATAGTCCACACAGAATCGGAGGGACCCATTCTTCTTTCGGACCAGGACAAGGGAGCTGCCCTGGATAAAACCCCAATTAAGCATCTGGCTCAATAAACTCCTGACTTCCTGGTATAACATTGGGAGAATTTTCCTGTAACCTTTTTCGGATGGGGGGGCATTCCAGTCACAGGCATATTGTCTTCATCATAATGGGCATATACCCCCCAGTGCCTCAGCAGCAACACACTCAGGGCCTGCTGCTGCAAGTCTGTAAACTTCAAGCGGGCAATGTCGAGTTGCCAAAGGATCATCTGTTGCGGGACTTACCAGGAAGCCGTTTAGTTCTCGCCAAGAGAAGTCCATCCAGTTCTTGCAGGATATTTATGCCGATGATATATGGGACTGTTTCACAACCACAAACCCCTTACAAGGTACACACTGCCCGCACAAAGTAATGTCCATCCAGGTGATGCCCACCACTTCAATGGGCGCACTTCCCCCACAGTTGGACCCCTTGACCATTAGTTTAAATGTGGGTCCTCTGAGGCAGGGCATGATTGGCAAAATGGCCTGGTCCCCTACAGTACCAACATTGTGGGCCCTCTCCCACTCTGTCATCACCAGCCCCTGGCTGGCATGGGCCAATTTGAGTTCATTTGGCGGAGGCTGGCCACCTCTTTCCAGATTGCTGCCAGAGACTCTTGTAGCTCTTTCACCATTCCCTCTAGTCCCTGGGGGGTTCCAGCCACCACTGACTCGGGGATAGCAACTGTCTCAGCTGGTGGGTGCTCTGGGGAGTTTGTTTTCCCTTCTTGGCTCAACTCTATAGCCCCCACAAAACAATTAGGAAAAGAATGCCACTGTTGTCTTGCGCCTTTTTCTTTAACGCAGTTCTCACTCTTGCTTCACGTAGACCCACCACAAACTGGTCTTGAAGGATGCTATCTGGCTCAGTCACCACAGCCATCCACCTTAGTAGATGGTTCAAGAATTCCTGTAGTGCCACAGCAAACTGGGGGAGAGTCTCTCCTTCTCTCTGTACGCACTTGGTGCATAGATCTGTGGTGACTGCAAATTCTCCATGGAACCCCTCCAGGTAGGCCACTATTTCATCTAGGGAATATCTTGCTGCCACCAGTAGCTGAAGCACTGCCTTGCTAGCATCACCCTCCATTGAGCCGAGGGCCAGTTCAGCTCCATGCTCAGTGGGCAACTTGTATAAGTGAGCTGTCCCTTGCAGTCACTAAACCCAGTTTGTCACTGTCATATTCCTTCCATCAAATTTAGATATACTGGCCAAGGCAGCACTCACTGGTAGGATGTCACAGCTCCATCCTGCCGCACTATGTAAGCTAAAAAACCGAGGTATGGAAGACTTTCTCAGAAACAGTTTAAGTTTATTGCCGTGACTTCTAAATTGCAGCACAATTCTCTCTCCTCACCTTTCCCTGACATAGACTGCTGTCCCTTGCTCTATCACTGCCAAAAATGGCCACCGTATTTCCTGTTTGTTTGATTCACCTTTCACTACTTTATACTTCACAGTTTAACTTCGGACTCATTGCTGCCTGGTGGTAATCATTAACTTTATTCACATTTTGTCTCTTTACATGCTTTGATACAACTGCATAGACATTGACAGAAGAAAGAGAACTGAAAGTTTTGAGATATCCCATTGCAAACTGCTAATAGTTTACTTTAAAAGTAAGAGTTAGACTCATGGTAGATAATATAGCAGTCTAAGAAAAAGCCCAGAAGGGTTAGTACTGTGTAATGTAATCAGCCAGCATAGGGACTCAAGCAATTGGGCTCAGTGACCTTGAGAGATTCCTTGAGTATGCACCATTGTGAACATTCCTCTAGCACTGTGGACTAGTATACTGTAAGTGAGTATTACCTTGACTTGTAAATAACACTCTGCTTGTGTGCAATACCATAAGGTGAAGTTATTAAATGAAGTAGCTAAGAAGTGAATGCATTTTGTACCATTTGTAAAGTAATATCCTAGAGACTGTGTGAGATCCAGTATAACCTTATGTTTTAAGAATATCTACTGTAGTTCCCAATACATTGTGCATGTTATTAAGATATGCACAAATTAATCACTTAAAAAATGCCCTCCCCTTTAATTAAACCAGGTATTGTTTGTGTGTATACTGCAATTAATTCAAGCTACGTCAAATTCTTTCCTGGAATATTCCTTGAAAAGCAAGTTAGTCCTTGTAAAATGTCCTTGTAAAATGTATAAACAGTAGAATTCTTTATGAACCAGTTGAAAGTGAGTGTAAAACTGCTAGACAAGGTATATATACCCAATTCTGTCATGGCAAACCAGGAGGCCAGGAGGGCTAAATAGGACTAAGGGTGTATTAATGTAAGTAACAAAAAAAATGGAAATGTCCAGATATATTTCTAGAACATGTTTAATGGATAACTCTTATTTATGTGCTCTTAAAGGGGTGGTTCACCTTTAAACAACTAGTTGTTTTCAGATAGATAACCAGAAATAACGACGTTTTCCAATGAATTTTTATTTTTTGTGTCACGTTTTTCTAATATTGAAGTGTAAAGTGTCATTTTTCACCTTCTGAAGCAGCCCTGTTAACTGTTCTAACTTGATACATTTAATTGATACATTTAGTTGATACATTTCTTATCTTTGTCCCTGCTAAGCAGAATCTCTGAGTTTCATTACAGGCAGCTATTAGAATTGATACAATAGTTGCTAATACTCCAGAGATGCTGCTGAGAAATGTATCAACTAAATGTTGCAAAATTGTAACAGTTTAGAGTCTGCGCCTGAATTACTGAGCTACCAGACACAAACATTTAACTTTAAAGTTAGATTCTGGAAAAACAGTTAAAAATAAATAATGGAAAGTAATTGAAAAAAGTCTTTATTTCTGGGGAACTAAATGTAAAACTCTAACTAAATCTAAAAATCTAAAAACAAGTGAATTGAAAAATGTGTTTGGAAGGTGAACAACCTGTTTAAAAATAACAAAACAAAACCTTGCGTTTTAAACATTCCTATATAGTGAACCAACAAATATATTGCATTTATACCACGCTTATTTTTTTTTACCTAATTGTAGAAATAGATTTTTTCCTCTAATCTACTATATAATATGGCAAAATCCTTGCTTTTGAAACGCTGCATTTAATATACAAATTGTAATACAATGAATACTGTTTTACGCTTTTCTAGGACACTGACTTACATTGTACATTTATACAGTAAAAGCTTAAAACAGCAGTATAATGGTTTTAGACTTCGTTTGGCCAAAAATTTGCGTGGCAATTTTTTTTTTGACGCGCATGTTTTTTTTTGTCGCACGACACCATACAAGTCTATGGACATCAATTCGGCAGCGAAACAAGGCGAAAACATTGGCCCATCCCTAGTGAAATTAACTATACAAAATCATAGACCAGAGAATGGTTTCAGTTTCTCTTAGATAAGAAAGGCAATATGAACTAAAATTTGGTTGAATGATCAGCATTTTATTACATCACAGTCTACAGTAAGATGTTAGAGCCATATAGGTTAGATAAGAAGTGACTCATGACAAATGTAATTTAGCTTCAGAATGATAACTTATAAAGGTTATTTACTTATGTGTTTATAAATATAATATATATGCTGTAGTCATGGACAGTATAATCAATTAATAACTACTATATTTTACAGCATTAGTACCTGTTTATATAGGTTCTCATTGATACTTGCATTTAAATCTGTCTTCATCTCATGCCATGTCTCAACTTGTTTGGTCTGGATTATTGTGCATATCAATCAAATTCTCTGCCCCTCAAACTTGCTTAATATAAAATATGCTTTTACACAGAAAATTGAACATACGCAACAATTCATTATTAGCTACTGCTTGTTAACTAAACCCTAAAAATGTATATGGTTAAAAATATAATTTTATATACTGAACTTATTGTACCAGCCTAAAGTTTCAACATCTCAATAGAAGCATTCATCCAGGACTTCATTGTCGCAGGGGGTCATATTTTGGAAAGTGGCACTCACATGCTCAGTGGGCTCTGAGCAGCTGTTGAGAAGCTAAGCTTAGGGGTCATCACAAATTTATAAGCTAATACTACAGTATATCAGCAAACAGTGAAAATTTTCAGAAAAAAAAATGCCCATTTACTTCTATTTCTCCAATTTCTCATTTTGTAAATTTACTGATGGGAAAGTTAACATCTTTGTGTGAGAGCTCTATTTATTGATATAAAAGTGAGTTTTGTGTCAGGTGTTTAAGATTATTATTACATTTTCTAATGTTAAATAGAATATTGCTAATTAATAAGCCCATGCTGAAACTAAGTTTGCATAATTATTTTTGTATAATTATTATTGATTAAAAAAGCACATAATTTAATAAAGCAATTGTAGACAATCCTTGAAAATTGGCATGATCACATATATCATGTGAATACTAAATTCTTATACTTTGGGGGTTATTTATCAAAATCCCTATTTTCTTGAAACTATTCTAATCAAATCTATTCAGATTTTCCCCCTCTATTTTTTCAGAAAATTTCTTGTGCTGGAGAAAACTCTTTAAAATTGTGAAAAAAATCTAAATTGTACAGATTTTTCGGAATGCTCGCTGAAAACTGTGACTTTTTCAGATTTGATACCTGAAATCTTCAACTTTTTCAGATTTGATGCCCAAAACCATGAAATCTTCAGATTATTGAACAAAATCCAGTGCAGATCAGGATATCATTGACTTCTACACGAACTCTGTACTTTTTTATTCTGGCTTTACTATATGTGACACACACCATCACCATAAATTATTTGATACCTGGGGTGATTGTATGGACTAAAGGTTTCAAACAGGATTATTGATGACAACATTATTCTTACTTCTGCAACAATTTGCAGAAGTACGAATAACATTTTGCATTTCACATTTCTTTGTTATTAGATTGAGAATCCCAGTTGCTCATTGCACTTTTAAGGAATGCTTGAAGGTTACAATCTTACAAACATTTGCACTCTTTCATCCATTGTAGAAGTAGTCACTTAACAATTTCAGGGTTCCCTAAAGCCATATTAAGTACATGCAAATAAAAAAAAATTACACAAAGGCATACATTTTGCATTATGAACATTTTTTATTTTACTTATATTATATTGTATATACATTATTTATTACATCCCTTCAGGTAACATGTTTGCGCCATAAAAAAAATCCCACCAACATTATTATTATGCAACACCAATCAGAACAGAGCCCTCTCTATTCCAACTCCTGTTGCTTTCTGGCACTGTGTTTGGAAGAAATTGGCAATGTGGAAGCTAGATAGCATAATGGAAAGGGTCTTCTATAACAAGGTGGGGCAATGTATATGCTATTGCATAGCTAAAACCCCTTCCCACTGTTTCTAATGCATTTGGTGAATTTTTGGCAAAATTGTGCCATTTTGTGACTTTATTTTGGCAAAGCAAACTTTTCCTTGTCCTTTTAAAGAAATGAGTGATCATGCAGTACTAATGAAATCAACATCTATGTTAAATTAAGCGTCTACTCTACAAATGTGAATAAGGATTAATGGGTTCTTTATTATCTGAAATTTGAGACAGCATTTATCCGTGAGTTCATCAATGTAAAAAAAATGAACACTTTATTATCATTTGGTAATGGAGCACCTCGAGGAAAATTAGCATATAAATGATGATTATCTCTTCAATCAAGAGTATACTAACACAACACTGCAAATCTGAATTGTTTACTCCTTTTTATAACACCCATTCAAAAGAGTCAAAGAGCTACTTTTAGTATAAAACAGTACTTTTCTTATTTTGATTGCTTAAAATTATTTTTACTTTTTCCATTATTCTAGGAGTAAAAATAACAGGCATTTGTATTATAATAGCTAGTTGACTAAATATGATTATAAAATACCTTTACTGAGCCTGCTCTGGTCGTTAATTGCAAATTAATTAAGTTGTAATAAGCAAAAGTGCCCAATGCTGCTGTTTTTTTAATTAATAGTCCATATTTAACTGTATATTTGCAAAAATAACTCACATGCCTGAACCAATATTGAAGCTAGTGATGTGTTTATGCTGACATGATAATAGTTTTTATCACATACTGTATTATCTCAGAGACACAAGAGCATACTAATGATGTAGCTAGAGAATAAAGCATTATTTCATTTACCTTATGCTACCTTATGCTTTATACTATATGCCTTCAGTGTAGTTTAGTAACCCTTCAGTTAGCTGCTTTATGTTTGGTAAAGAGAGTGAAAGTAGCAATCAGAACAATAGATAGGTGGTCATTCTGTGTGGTACAAACACTTTAACCTGAAGGCTGAATGGGTTGAAGAGAGTATGTGTTCAGGGCTGCCATGAGGGGGGCACTGAAATAGCAATCATCCCGTGCCCATAAGCAACGATAGACAAACACGAGACCCTGAACCCATCTTGCACTTTTTAAATAACCTTAGACTCCCGAAATTATCAGATGAATATTTAGAAACCCTCAACTGTGCCATCTCTAATGAAGAGCTGGCCTACACTTTAAAGAACATGCCTAATGGCAAAGCACCAGGTCCAGATGGCCTAACATATAAATACTATAAAATGTTTGCGCTTATTTTTTCGCCTTACCCAGTGAAGCTATTTAATGAATTCCTCTCAGAGACCCCAATACCACCAGCCAACCTAACCCTGATCCCAAAAGCAGGGAAGAACCCAAACCTGTGTAGTAGTTACAGACCGATCACCCTCATCAATTCAGATTTAAAGCTATTCTATAAGATAATGGCAAATAGATTAGCTCCCATCCTACAAAAACTGATCCATACAGACCAGGTTGGATTTATAATGGGCTGGTAAGCTGGGGACAACTCGAGACGTATGATAGATCTCACAGAAATTATCAATAGGAGAAAGCTACACTCTCCACTTGTAAGCCTTGACGCAGAAAAGCCATTTGATTGACTGCAATGGCCTTACTTATTCACATTACTAAAACTTTATAATTTTTCCAGCCCCTACCTGACAGCTAAATTTAGTCTCTATAAGAACCCACAAACCTATCTAAAACTCATAAGTAATTCCCAGGAACCGATTCCAATCTCAAATGGTACAAGACAACGGTGCTCCCTCTCTCCCCTGCTCTATGCTCTTAACAGAGAACCTCCAGCAGCTGCTATCATTCTATGCATTTTAAGATTGCACTTTTTGCAGAGGATGTACTGATGATGTACATTGAATAACCCTACCATTTCACTCCCTAACTTGCATAAGTTACTGGACAAATATAGCACTCTGTCTGGATACAAACTGAACATAAGCAAAACGGAGGCCTTCCCACTCCACATTCATGTCCTAATGCTGGCTAACCTAAGAGTGAACATCAATTATAATTTAAAGAGGGACTCAATCTCATACTTGGGAACCCAAACACCAACTGACTACTCCCAACTATACAACTTCAACTATAAAGCCTTACACTACAAAATACAAAAGCAGCAATCAAGATGGGCATACTTCCAAAATGTCTCTACTTGTTTGAAACTCTGCCAGTTTTAATACCGACACGGACATTAAAGGAACTACAAAACTCCTTCCATAAATTCATATGAAACAACTGCTTGCATAGACTTCCCCAAACAGTACTGATGGCTCCACTTCAATATGGCGGCTTGGGAGTACCCATATTGAAGAAGTACTATGAGGCAGCTCATCTGAGACAACTGTTGGCCTGGTCCCACTGGAGCCCACACACTACCTGGGGCCTTATAGAGAATGTTATGTCTAATAACATACATGCTAATGCACATACAGTATTTGGTCCAAAAACTCCAAAGTACCATCGACACTCCTTTCTCCCACACAAGTAATTCTTCGGCTATGGAAAACTCTCCAGTACAAACACAGTCTTATGTCTGGAAGAAACCTGTACATGAATCTGATCTTCGAATCTGGCATGGCACCATCATTCTATAGCAGATGGCAAAAGGCAGACCTTTTTACAGCCGGGGACCTCATAGACCCACAGACTCAAACATTCCTTACTTATGCACAACTAAAGGCGAAAGCCCCAACATTTTTTGAATACCTACAACTTCGCCACAGCTTCCACCACCCCATATGTTAAACAGGCAATAAAAGACCCTCCATCATCCTTTGAACAAGAAAAGGCTCACCACAAAAAATCCTAATATCCACAATTTACAAGCTGCTGGTCCAACCCTGCAAAGAGCAGATCCCTCATATGGCAAAATGGAACTTCACTCTACAACAACCTCTTACAGACTCGAACTGGGAACTAATATGGGATAGTGCAAAAAAAATGGTAACATATGTAAGATAAAGATAAAACATCTATGAACTGCTTATGTTTTTGTATTAGATACCTGACAAGCTAAAATATATTATTAATATATTAATAAATTATTCCCGGACTGTCCTTCCATCTGTTGGAGGAACTGTGGTGCACAAGGTACCCTACCCACATATTTTGGGACTGCCCACCCATCCAACCTCTATGGACTGAAATTGCCACACTGCTAAGCCACCTTAGGATACACGATCCCCAAGGAGATACCGACTTCCTAATGGGCAAACCCTTTGCTAAAACGCACAAACACACCCAGGCCCTGCTTAATCATGTGCTCACGGTGACACGTCTACCAATTGCCTCCGAATGGAAATCAATAGCAAATCCAGACAGTTCCTGAAACTTAAAAAGGGTCAATGACAACAGACTTTTCGAATCCAGAATATCCTATCTACAAAATAAAATAACGCCACACCTAAGCATTTGGTTGAAATGGGAGCTATGAGGCTATTCTTCACCCCTCTGAATCAACCCCCTCACACAATCCCACCAGACCCCTTACTTATCATATCAGAATCCTGAGAATTCCTTGTTATCTTGTTCTTTTTCAAACTGTACTCAATGGCATTCTTCAAAATAGCATGTACAATACCACTGATGTTAATCTGTTTATTTTCTCTATGTCTATGTTCAATTTGAAAAACAATAAAAAATTACAAAACAAATCTAGGCTTTCTTAGTACCGAAGCCACCGCCAAAGTAGAGGCCGAATCAAGAGCCAAAGTCGCTGCCGAAAAAGGTAAGAAAACTAAAATGGTATGTTCCACTGAACATGGCCACCAATGTTTTTATTTTTACTTTATGGAGGAACCCTGTCCACCAATGTTTTAATTTTAAAAAACTTTTATGGGGGCCCTGGCCATCAATGTTTTTTTTTAACTTGTTGACGAGACTGGCCACCAATTTTTTTTTTACTTGGAGGGAGGACCCTGGCCACCAATGTTTTTTTGTTAATTGTATGGGGGGCAGAACATGTTGTCCTACGAGGCCTTGCAAATTCTGACGGTGGCCCTCTATGTGCTAATATACATAGTAACACAGTAACATGATGGGTGAGGTTTATCAGGTCCTACTTAACAGTAAGCTGGTCCAAGGTGAACCCACCTGAAACATCTCCATTTTCTCACAGGAGGGGTTGTTAGAAATCAATAGTCAATCAGGATTCAATATAGCATCCTTTCTGTTTGAGTTGTTAATAATCTGTGACATGAAATTGTTTCACATTTGTAAACTTGCTTTTATTAGCTGTACTGGTAGTGTAATTTCTACATTCAACTTGCCCCAAGCTTGCAGACCATTCTAATTGCAACAGAAGCTGAGCCTCTTCCACTTACATGAGAAAGTCTGTAGCATACTGTTAGGTATACTGGGTAGGTCTTGGGGTCTGACCTACCCATCTGCTTGTGTCCCTTCCACCCTGGACACTCAAGGATTTCTATACAAATATAGAAGAGGCAGACCCTGTCTTCATGTTCCCCATCTTCATGTAGCTCAAGCGTCACTCAACACTAAGCTTAATTTCAGTGTAAGTGTTTTTGTATCCTCTTGCAGGTCAGTTGACAGTGGCATAACTACCGGGGGAGCAGGAGGTGCAATTGGGCCAGGGCCCATACCCCCTCAGGGTGATTCCAGATGTACGGAGGGGGACGGGGGGGCACAGCTGTACATCCCGCGCCAGGGCCCGCCCAACTCTAGTTACGTTGCTGTCAGTTGATCACTCATAGAATCAACACACGATTAAAGGGACTCAGAGATCAGTCAGCATTCAATTAAATCATAATAATTAAAAGAAAAAAATCCAGAATAATTGAAAAGAAAATGATTAATTCCAGATTCTGTCGGCACAATTACAACCCCTAAACGATAAAACCACAGAGAATGCTTTTTTGTGGGAGGGGTCCCTCATATTACTTAATAATTCTATACTATCATACAAGCTAAACTTTAATGCACAGTTGTTGTGGCTATACACCAAAGTTATATCTGGAAACAAGTAATACTTTCAATGTTTAACATTGAATATTTCCCACATCTGTAAGGACTTTGCATAACTCATATATATCAACATATCTAGTATAGGTCAATCTAAAAACAACTGGACTTGCTGAGTAATCAATGAAGACGTTTCACTACTCATCCGAGCAGCTTCTTCAGTTCAACTGACTGGTGTGGGAAATTCTCGGCATATAAACTCTTCTACTAATCCATTTGCAATGGCACATTGTAACTCTTCAAAGAGGTGACATCTGAATAAACTCACAGAGGTGTTGATTCTGTGTAGTTGTGATTGGATTATCCAATGTGTCATGCAACTCCTAGATACAGGTGTTACTTGTGAGAGTTGCATGAATGGATGTGTGAAGTGTAGGGATGTAGCGAACGTCGGAAAAAAAGTTCGCAAACATATTCGCGAACTTGCGCAAAAATGCGAGCGGTTCGCGAACGGTTCGCGAACCCCATAGACTTCAATGGGAAGGCGAACTTTAACATCTAAAAAAGACATTTCTGGCCAGAAAAATGATTTTAAAGTTGTTTAAAGGGTGCAACGACCTGGACAGTGGCATGCCAGAGGGGGATCAAGGGCAAAAATGTATCTGAAAAATCTGCCTGTGTGTGCTTGGAAGAGATAGTGTAGGGGGAGAGCTGTTAGTGATTTCAGGGACAGATGATAGTAAGTTTGCTGGCTAGTAATCTGCTTGATACTGCTCTGTATTGGAGGGACAGAAGTCTGCAGGGATTTGAGGGACATTTTAGCTTAGGTAGCTTTGCTGGCTAGTAATCTACTGTTCTCTTTAAACAACTGCCATACGTTGACCTTGTAGGCATTGTTTGCCCAGTTTTTTTGGACGCAGCCACTGAAGCACAGTTGCCAGAAAAAATATGCCATATAAATGCTGAAAATAGTCATTTTTCGCCATACAGTACGTTGACCTTGTAGACATTGTTTGCCCAGTTTTTTTGGTTGCAGCCACTGAAGCACAGTTGCCAGAAAAAATATGCCATATAAATGCTGAAAATATAAATTTTTTTGGTTGCAGCCACTGAAGCACAGAGGCCAGAAAAATTATGCCATATAAATACTGAAAATATAAATTTTTTTGGTTGCAGCCACTGAAGCACAGAGGCCAGAAAAATTATGCCATATAAATGCAGAAAATATGCATTTTTTTGGTTGCAGCCACTGAAGCACAGAGGCCAGAAAAATTATGCCATATAAATGCAGAAAATATGCATTTTTTTGGACGCAGCCACTGAAGCACAGTTGCCAGAAAAAATATGCCATATAAATGCTGAAAATAGTCATTTTTCGCCATACGTTGACCTTGTAGACATTGTTTGCCCAGTTTTTTTGGTTGCAGCCACTGAAGCACAGTTGCCAGAAAAAATATGCCATATAAATGCTGAAAATATAAATTTTTTTGGTTGCAGCCACTGAAGCACAGAGGCCAGAAAAATTATGCCATATAAATGCAGAAAATATGCATTTTTTTGGACGCAGCCACTGAAGCACAGAGGCCAGAAAAATTATGCCATATAAATGCAGAAAATATGCATTTTTTTGGACGCAGCCACTGAAGCACAGTTGCCAGAAAAAATATGCCATATAAATGCTGAAAATAGTCATTTTTTGCCATACGTTGACCTTGTAGACATTGTTTGCCCAGTTTTTTTGGTTGCAGCCACTGAAGCACAGAGGCCAGAAAAAATTAAACCAGTAGGGTTTGCACCCTAGTTTGTAACGGTGGCGGAGGGAGGAGGACGCTAAAGGACAGCTGTGTGTGGAGTCATGAGGCTTGAAGAGAAGGACAGCTGCATAGAAGTCAGAACAAGTCTTCCGGCGTGCAGTAACCCTCCGAGATCCACCCCTCATTCATTTTAATAAAGGTCAGGTTATCCACACTTTTGTGACCTAGGCGAGTTCTCTTCTCAGTTACAATCCCTCCTGCTGCACTGAAGGTCCTTTCTGAGAGCACACTTGAGGCTGGGCAAGACAAGAGGTTCATGGCAAATTTTGACAGCTCTGGCCACAGATCAAGCCTGCGCACCCAGTAGTCCAGGGGTTCATCGCTCCTCAGAGTGTCGATATCTGCAGTTAATGCCAGGTAGTCCGCTACCTGCCGGTCGAGGCGTTCTTTGAGGGTGGATCCAGAAGGGTTGTGGCGCTGCCTTGGACAGAAAAACATTTGCATGTCTGACGTTACAGACTGGCCAAAGGGCTTTGTCCTTGCAGGTGTGCTCGTGGCAGGATTACTGGCACCTCTGCCCCTGGAATGTTGATGAGTTCCTGAAGTGACATCACCCTTAAAAGCATTGTACAACATGTTTTGCAGGCTGGTTTGTAAATGCCGCATCTTTTCGGACTTGTGGTA
This sequence comes from Xenopus petersii, assembly GCA_038501925.1. Classification (NCBI taxonomy): domain Eukaryota; kingdom Metazoa; phylum Chordata; class Amphibia; order Anura; family Pipidae; genus Xenopus; species Xenopus petersii. The sequence goes on from CM076685.1 coordinate 38,411,922, forward strand.
TGTTGGTAACATTTCTGACACTTTATGCTTGTACCGAGGGTCTAGTAGCGTTGCGACCCAGTACAGGTCCTTCTCCTTAAGCCTCTTGATACGGGGGTCCTTCAACAGGCATGACAGCATGAAAGACCCCATTCTCACAAGGTTGGATGCAGAGCTATCCATCTCCGCTTCCTCATTATCAAGGACTGCATCATCCACGGTCTCCTCCCCCCAGCCACGTACAAGACCAGGGGTCCCCAAAAGGTCACCACTAGCCCCCTGGGAAGCCTGCTCCTGTTGGTCCTCCTCCTCCTCCTCCACAAAGCCACCTTCCTCCTCTGACTCCACTTCTGGCACCTCTCCCTGCGTTGCAGCAGGTGCCTGGGTTCGTTCTGGTGATTCCGACCAGAAATCGTGCGCTTCCAGCTCCTCGTCACACTGGTCTACAGCCTCATCTGTCACTCGTCGCACGGCACGCTCCAGGAAGAAAGCGAAGGGTATTAGGTCGCTGATGGTGCCTTCGGTGCGACTGACCATATTTGTCACCTCTTCAAAAGGTCGCATGAGCCTGCAGGCATCGCGCATAAGCACCCAGTAACGGGGGAAAAAAATCCCCAGCTCTGCAGATCCAGTCCTACCACCCAGTTCAAAAAGGTACTCGTTGACGGCCCTTTGTTGTTGCAGCAGACGTTCCAACATAAGGAGCGTTGAATTCCAGCGAGTCTGGCTGTCAGAAATCAAACGCCTGACTGGCATGTTGTAGCGCTGCTGAATGTCAGCAAGGCGTGCCATGGCTGTGTAGGAACGTCTGAAATGGGCCGACACCTTTCTGGACTGGGTGAGAATGTCCTGGAATCCTGGGTACTTGGAGACAAAACGTTGGACTATTAAATTTAACACATGTGCCATGCAGGGCACATGTGTTAAATTGCCCAGTCTCAACGCTGCCAACAGATTGCTTCCATTGTCACACACCACTTTTCCGATCTGCAGTTGGTGTGGGGTCAGCCACCGATCGGCCTGTGACTGCAGAGATGACAGGAGTACAGATCCGGTATGGTTTTTGCTTTCCAGGCACGTCATCCCCAAGACAGCGTGACAACGGCGTACCTGGCACGTCGAATAGCCTAGGGGGAGCTGGGGGTGCACAGGTGTGGAGGAGGAGAAGGAGGACCCAGCAGCAGAGTAAGAAGAAGAAGAGGAAGAAGACGAGGTAGAGAGCGATGGAGGAGTAGAGGTGGTGGCAGAACCGCGTGCAATCCGTGGCGGTGACACCAACTCCACTGTTGTTGTTGAGCTACCCATTCCCTGCTTCCCAGCCATTACCAAGTTCACCCAGTGGGCAGTGTAGGTGACATACCTGCCCTGACCATGCTTGGAGGACCATGCGTCAGTAGTCATATGGACCTTTGGCCCAACACTAAGTGACAGAGATGTGGTAACTTGGCTCTGCACATGTTGGTACAGGTGTGGTATTCCCTTTTTAGAAAAAAAATTGCGGCTGGGTACCTTCCACTGCGGTGTCCCAATTGCTACAAATTTGCGGAAGGCCTCAGAGTCCACCAGCTGGTATGGTAAAAGCTGGCGGGCTAAGAGTGCAGACAAGCCAGCTGTCAGACGCCGGGCAAGGGGGTGACAGTCAGACATTGGCTTCTTACTCTCAAACATGGCCTTCACAGAAACTTGGCTGGTGGCAGATGACTGGGAATGGGAACAGGTGGTCAAGGTGGAAGGCGGAGTGGAGGGTGGTTCAGACGGGTCAAGGAGAGCAGAGGTAGAGCAGTAAGATGCTGGACCAGAAGGAGTGTGGCTTTTAGTTTGCCTGTTGCCTTTGAGGTGTTGCTCCCAAAGTGCTTTGTGCTTGCCGCTCATGTGCCTTCGCATAGAAGTTGTACCTATGTGGCTGTTGGGCTTACCAAGGCTCAGTTTCTGACTGCACTCATTGCAAATTACAATGCTTTTGTCAGAGGCACACACATTAAAAAAATCCCACACTGCTGACTTTTTGGAAGTGTGCGATCTGGCGGTAACAGTAGAAGTTGGCGGCATTGGCGGCAATGGCGGGTGCGTTGGCCGGCTGAACACAGGTGCCGATACATGTTGTTGCCCTACTGATCCCTGCGGGCTGTCCTCCCTGCTTCTTCTAAGTCTTATTCTCCTACTGCCTCTCTGACTCTCCGTCTCTCCATCTGAACTACCCTCCTCTTGCTCTCTTCTACTAGGCACCCACAAAACATCAATCTCCTCATCATCATTCTCCTCAGATGCATCAATTTCTTCTGACACATCACAGAAGGAAGCAGCAGCGGGGACCTCCTCCTCATCACTCATTATGTCCATCTCTGTCGTGTTCTCTGCCAGAATTAAATCTGGTGTAACGTCCTCATCTCCTTCATCTTCTTCTGGCAATAATGGTTGCGCATTACTCAGTTCAAGAAACTCATGGGAAAATAACTCCTCTGACTCCAGTGAAGAAGGGGCACCGGTGGTGGAGGAAGTGTTACGTGGGGTGGCCATAGCAGTGGAGGATGAGGAGGATGTTGTGGTAAAGTTAGAAACGGTAGAGGATGGGGTGTGCTGTGTAAGCCAGTCAACTACCTCTTCAGCATTTTGGGAGTTCAGGGTCATTGGCTTTTTAAAACTGGGCAATTTGCTAGGGCCACAGGATTGCATAGCAGCACGGCCCCTAGCACGGCCTCTGCGTGGCGGCCTGCCTTTGCCTGGCATTATTTTTAAAAAAACAACAACAACAAAAACTCAGTTGGTTTTTCTGGAAACGATAATACACACAGCTAGATGGCAGTTTGAAGAAAACAGTGTGCAAATAATGCCTACAAGATCAACGTATACACTACTACAGCGGTGGATACGGATTACGTAAAATATATGAATGCTGCTTGAAAAAAAGTAACTCAAGTGGTTTTTCTAGAGACGATAATATTATCAATATTTAGACAAAATGTGAACAAGCTCACACAGCTAGATGGCGGTTTGAAGAAAACACTGTGCAAATACTGCCCACAAGATCAACGTATACACTACTACAGCGGTGGATACGGATCTCGTAAAATTTATTATGGCTGCTTGAAAAAAGTCACTCCGGTGTTTTTTCTGGAGACGGTAATATTATGGATATTTAGACAGAATGTGAACAAGGTCACACAGCTAGATGGCAGTTGGTTGAATAACACACTGGGCAAAAAATGCCTACAGGGCAAATAATGCCTAAAAGGTCAATTTATACACTAATACAGCGATGGATACGGATTACGTAAAATATATTATGGCTGCTTGAAAAAAGTCACTCCGGTGTTTTTTCTGGAGACGGTAATATTATGGATATTTAGACAGAATGTGAACAAGGTCACACAGCTAGATGGCAGTTGGTTGAATAACACACTGGGCAAAAAATGCCTACAGGGCAAATAATGCCTAAAAGGTCAACTTATACACTACTACAGCGATGGATACGGATTACGTAAAATATATTATGGCTGCTTGAAAAAAGTCACTCCGGTGTTTTTTCTGGAGACGGTAATATTATGGATATTTAGACAGAATGTGAACAAGGTCACACAGCTAGATGGCAGTTGGTTGAATAACACACTGGGCAAAAAATGCCTACAGGGCAAATAATGCCTAAAAGGTCAACTTATACACTACTACAGCGATGGATACGGATTACGTAAAATATATTATGGCTGCTTGAAAAAAGTCACTCCGGTGTTTTTTCTGGAGACGGTAATATTATGGATATTTAGACAGAATGTGAACAAGGTCACACAGCTAGATGGCAGTTGGTTGAATAACACACTGGGCAAAAAATGCCTACAGGGCAAATAATGCCTAAAAGGTCAATTTATACACTACTACAGCGATGGATACGGATTACGTAAAATATATTATGGCTGCTTGAAAAAAGTCACTCCGGTGTTTTTTCTGGAGACAGTAATATTATGGATATTTAGACAGAATGTGAACAAGGTCACACAGCTAGATGGCAGTTGGTTGAATAACACACTGGGCAAAAAATGCCTACAGGGCAAATAATGCCTAAAAGGTCAACTTATACACTACTACAGCGGTAGTAAAATAAAAAAAAGTAAAATAAAAAAAAAATGAATATTAAAAAAAAAAAAATTAAAGTTGGTGCTGCTGAACTACTAGGAGCAGCAGATTAGCACACCAGTCCCACTCCCCAACACTGCTAGACTAATAGCACTGGGCTCTTATAGTAGTAGTAGTAGTAGTAGTAGTAAAACAACAAAAAAATAAATAAAAGCAGTCCTTACAAGGACTACTGTTATTGCAGCAGTCAGCAGATGAGATCAGAAGCAGGACAGCTGCCCACTGCAGCTACATACAGAGCACTGCAGTAGAAGGTAGATTACTAGCCAGCAAAGCTACCTAAGCTTAAATGTCCCTCAAACCCCTGCAGACTTCTGTCCCTCCAATAACAGAGCAGTATGAAAACGATTACTAGCCAGCAAACTTTCAACTGTCCCTGAAATCACTAACAGGCAGCAGCTCTCTCCCTACACTATCTCTTCAGCACACACAGGCAGAGTGAAAAAACGCTGCAGGGCTTCGGTTTTTATAGGGAAGGGGAGTGGTCCAGGGGAGAGCTTCCTGATTGGCTGCCATGTACCTGCTGGTCTGGGGTGAGAGGGCAAAAAAAAGCGCCAACAATGGTGAACCCAAAATGGCGAACGTCGCGCGATGTTCGCGAACTTCCGGCAAGCGCGAACACCCGATGTTCGCGCGAACAGTTCGCGCCATCTCTAGTGAAGTGTTCTGAATCCACCGGGGTACAGATGTTAGAACAGCATTGTATGTAGCAGACAGGTGGTGTCGAAGGCCCCCACCTCTGTTCAGAGATGGTCTCTCCACCTCGGCTCGGATGAGTAGTGAAACGTCTTCATTGATTACTCAGCAAGTTGTTTTTAGATTGACCTATACTAGATATACTATGACCTGGATGAATGAAAATCTTCAAAGTCATATATATCAACAGTTTTCAGAAAGTTGCATAAAGTAAATATTTTACATTCAATAATAAGTCTCACAAGGGTTCTTCGCACTGTATGAGTATATCATTCAGTTCAGCATGGGCAGGTGGTGCATGTAGAGCTCAATGAAATCACAGGCACATCCACTACTGCGTGTATATACTGGCACCACAAAGAGGATTATAATATAAAATAGCAGACTTACTTAGTCCACATTGATTTAATAATGCACATCTTTTCACCAAGTAATAGATCACAATAGTTCTTGTTCATTAGTTCATTATCTGATTGTGTTCAGTTTAGTGTGAGCAGGTGGTACACATCAAATATAGGCATATTTTTATCTGCTCAAAAAGAGTTTCTGTCCACAATGGCATAACAGCTTTAATTTAAAGGCTGGAACCATGCCGCAGTAGTGTGCCAAATCATTTCAATTGTCCCTCTAGTAAATTCTCCTGTCTCAATTGTAGTGAGGGGGCCCCTTCCTAATGACATATCTTAGCAACTCAACAACCATTTCACCAACATCTTGGCTTTCTCCCAGTTGATCTCTCCGTACCCCAACTCAGGCACCAAACATAAATGTCAAGCACCTAAAAAAACAAAGCAAACCATGTTCTCATAATACTACTTTGGGGATAACTGTATAGTGGTCTTCTTATCAAATAATTATATTGCAGTTATCTATGATGGATGAAGCTTAGTATATATATAACAATGCCAATCTCATTTGTGATGATTTTAATGATAAATGTGATATTATCAGGAAATTATGATTCAAATAATATGAATTGATTAACGTTATTATAATGCTTTTGTATGGTTAAAATGTCAAAATGCAGCCCTCAAACACTCAAATGCTCCCAATCAAACCCTACTCAAATCTACAGTCATTTTTCCAAGGTAACTATCCTAGCAAGCACCTGATTTTTATCCAGCATTCTAGCAATTTTAGCTCTTCTCGAACAAATAGAATTACATTTTGAAAACTTGGCACAAAATAGCTTGCCTTGAAAAAACTTTCTAGTCGGTAACAGCAAAAGAGTTCTGTTCTTCCAAGCTGCTGCAGACACCTGGTATTTGGCTGAAAGAAAGTTGATAAAATGCAGGGCTTATTTTTTGGTAAAATGTAAATTATTTTAAAGGTTTTGTTTCTGGCTTAAAATAAGCAATCAAAGCAGTTAGAGTATGCTAGACAAAAACATATTGGCAATATAAATACTGGTAATATAAATTGGTTATTCAAAATTCCACTCCAATCTAAATGGAGATCGTTTCACAGAATCTCTACACCACATCACAGAATCCCTAAACTACGTCACAAAAATGCTTTTTTCAGATTATAATGTGTGTATTTTTTTTTTTTTTGCACTGGTGACTAACATGCCATTGCGTCTGGACCAGTACCCATTGCAGTTTCCACCATATTGTAATTTAATTATACCTACAGTATATGATCAGTTATTATAAATTTGCAGTAGTGATGACCAAAATTTTTCACCAGACATTGATCCGCAAGTGAAATTCTGCATTTTGCGATACTGCCGCATAAATTCTCAGGGAAAAAGTAGACAGTAGCCGCTGTCTACTATGTCCTAATAAACATTTTGTACTTTTTACTAGCTCTGACTGATTTTTGTAGGGACTCACATTTATTTTTGTTTTTCTCAAAGACAAAATGGTCACAGAGACGAAAAACGCTAATTGACTTTAATGCATTTGCAGTGAGAAAACAAAGTTGGCGAGTGCAGAAGATATAATTTGTCACCTATTGATTTCAATGTGTTTTGCAATTTTTCTCATTGTTTTGCCAAGTTTTTACCTGTTATGTGATTTTGTTTTGGTGAAGCGAAATGTGTCATATTCCCTCATCACTAATCCCCAGTCCTTGAAGATTTTGATACTTATACAATATCTTAAATAAATGTATAAATATATTGAGCTAAATTTCACTCCTGACCTTTGATGTAATATACAAAGTGAGAGAAACTCACTGAGATATCCTATATAATAACGTTGAAGTGTGTCTTCGTCCAGTCCCTGTGTCCGTGGGATTGCACTACTGCGCATGTGCCCCATGGACCGGCGAATTTTCTACATATGTTCTAGCGCCCGTTAATTTAACAGGCTTAATGTCTAGTCAGATAATAATTTCTGTCACATTTATTAGATTCTCCATGGCTGATCATCCAGGGACTATTAATAAAACAAATCTGATCCTAGCTGCCTGTTGATTTTTGATGTTGTTTAGATATTTAATTTTGCTTTAGTGCTTTTACTTTTCAAAAATTCCTACCAAGGATGGGCAATGATTTACAGAATTTACTAATGGTAGACTATGCATAAAGCTATATACTATGTATAAAAAACATAGTCATCAGGAGTGTTTTTAACAGACTTTTTCTACACAAATCAAAGGACTTTTTCCATGAGTTTATGGGTGTTCAATTCCCTGCATCTTTTTTATGCAAAATACATTTGGGTCGATGGATGTTTTGTTGCTGTGTTTTTGTGGTGGTGAAGCTTTGCAGCGGTTTCATGAAAATATTCTCCAGTGGTGAAATGCAGACATTTATAGGAGAAGCAAGTCTTTTTTTTTTTTGCTTGGAGGTGCCTATCATTTTTTCCTTTGAGACCCCAAGTGATTATATGTGTTTACCTGATACTCTGGACTGGTGCTCCTACCATCAAAAAATTGCACTGGTCTGGGGTTCTTCCAGCAAGCTCCACAGAGTGATCCTCTTCCTGCTTCTTTATTCTCATGGCTGTGAATGAGCAGTAGAGTGAAAAGCCAAACAGTTATTTTCTTCAAGGTATACAACAGAGGAGTCAGAGCTTCTGGAAGAGAAAAAAACACCTGTCTGGGTAGTCGGGGGGGGGGGAGTTGGGACTCTTAATATGTTACTGAAGGGCTTAATGAATAATTTTTTGGGGTAGTAAAGTTTGCTACTTGAGTAATAAAGCTTCAAATATTAGTGTAAGGTACAGAAAGAATGTCTGGTAATGTTGCAGACATGTGTTTTGGAAATAAAGCAATTTCATTTCCAGTAACATTACAAAAAATTATCAAGAGATTAATAATACAAACTTTTAGGAGACATTTACAGAAGTGTTAATGTTGAGAGCTAATGCTGCACTCTGTACCGAAAGTAAAATAAAAATCCACAGACGAGTCTGGTCTTTGGTGTCTACCATAGTGCAAATCAAAAGTACTGTAAGGCCTGTTTTGGCCTGTGCCTTATACTGCTTTGTAACTATCATCTGATGTACAAATTAGGGGACAGGTGGGGGGCACCTACATATCCTTCCTTCTTTCCATTTACCAGTTAATTTCTAATAAAGGCAATAAGCACTGTATTCATGGGGGAATTGGACATTTGTGGCAGATGCTAAGACCTGTAGCAATTCAGAGAGCACAATGTAGTGTAATGCCATTACAGCCTTTTATTAAAACTGTTTTACAGTGGGTCCTTTAATGTAAAGGAACCCTAATGTGATTTTCCCAGATCTGTGGTGGCAAATATTTTCAATATGCACCTCATATAATTTTGGCATTTGGCCAAATACTGCATCCACCACAAAAAGATTTAGCAGAATGCTCAAACAAAGATTAAACCTAATTTGCATACTACAATATATCCATTTTTATCATATAATAAAAAAAGTGGACATACATGGCCAGATTTGTAAATTTATTATGCGCTAGCAGCACATGCAAAAATATATTATCGCTATACAGTTTTGGATATTTTTATTTTTACATTGCTATTTAATTAGAATATCAACCAGATTTTACAAGAAACAGAACATAAATCTTGTATATTTAAATTCCTGAAGTTTAAGAAACATACTATAAAACAGAATTCTGTGTGCAGCTTCCCTTTCTCATTACCATTAGAATGGCAAAGGTTAAGGTCCACCAGATGTCAGTGTAGCACAAGACATGTGCAGAACTGTAACCTTTAGAAACCAAAAAAATTATCTAAGAGGTAGTATCATTAAACATGGATGATATACATCAGTTTAGAAGGATTTGGAATAATACATGTAAATAAATGAAATTGAGTTACATATATATTTTCGTTCATTCTAAAAACATAATAGGTAAGGAAGTGGGCATGCCTAAAAGATCCAACATTCTGTCAGATTTGTGCTTTTTCTTGCCAATCTGTTCTTCTCTTGTTACTGGAAAGGAAAGCCAGATCCCTGCAAGCTCTAAATATTTCCTTGTTTTGTCTGTATGGAGGTATCACTCTGCCAGATGAAATGCATCCAAAAAGACTGAAATTTTACTTTCATAGTCACACACAAGAAACCTTGAAATCACATATTAGTGGTTATAAGGCATGCATTTTTATACAAATGACAAAAAATATAAATATTCTGGCAATCTTTTAATTTATGGATATTTCTTGAAATACATATGAGAAAGGAAAGCCCTGGAGCTATAAACACAGGGGCTGCATGACAAGGGATCTGATGACCAGCAGCCAGATTACACTGGTTTATATTTAAAGGGCATGTAAAGGCAAAAAAAATTAAATCCCATTTTTACTTTCTTTAATGAAAAAGAAACCTATTTCCAATATACTTTAATTAAAAAAATGTGTACTGTTTTTATAAGAAACCTGACTGTATGCAGTGAAATTCTCCCTTCATTTTCTTTATCATGATGTTTAATAAAGTTACAAAATGGTGACCCTCTGTAGCCAACTTTGAAAGCATAACTTATTTGTTTGATTAGGCTTGTGGTGCAGTAAGTTCATGTTTGTATTTAGTATACTAGATACAGCATTTCTAGCCTTATTATATTTTAGACTTTACATGCCCTTTAAAGATTGGCAGAATCAGATGCAGCTATGATTGGGTGAGAAGGATTGAGTTAAGTTAGGGAAAAGCCAGGCTGGGGCGGAGAAAGAGAGGGATGGGATGTCAGGGGAAGAAGCAGTTCACTTATTTATCTTCTGAGTAGGTAGAAACATCCTACCCTCCCCTTTTTTGCATATTTTGTGAAAAGTCAGGAGTTTCTCTTTATGTTCTCATATTATCTATTAATAATAGATATTATTATGTACTGTTATATTATGGTTTTGGTACTGTTATGCAGTATAAACATGAGAGAGTTTGCATCTTGTTATTTATGTTAAATTAATGTCAAATGCTTTTTCCAGGGAATGTTTCCGATCGCCATTGGGGTCAGGAAGGAATTTTTTCCCTCTTGAGGCATAATTGGCAGTGGCTTCAGGCTGGGTTTTTTGCCTTCCTCTGGATCAAAACAGTGGATATATGATATATCTGTAAAAATAGGTAAAATTAACTGGATTTGTTGATGTTGAAGACATTTCACCAGTCATCCAACTGACTTTCTCAATCCAGAATAACTTGTAAATAGGATTTTTTTTCTGGAATATATCTTCTGGAATGTTGCTCCAATCAGCATTATCTGTTTATCATAATCCACAAGGATGTAATGAAGTTAGGTGTTGATTGTATTAGCAAATTGGGGCTTTGATGTGTTATTAAACCTTCCAGGGTGAGGTGCCAAACAGCATTGTATGTGGCAGACAATTGGGGGCAGATTTATCAAGGGGCAGATTTATCAAGGGTCGAAGTAAAAAAAACTTTGATATTTGATCATCTAATAGGGTAGTCCTACATTCGAAGTCGAAGGATTTTTAAGAAAGTACGATCGTACTTCGATCGTACTTAGAATCGTACGAATCATACGATTTTACAAAAAGAACCTTCGACTTGTGATAACTTAGCCAAATACTGGCTTTAGGTTCTAGGAGGTCCCCATAGGCCAACATAGCAATCGGCAGGTTTAAGGTGGCGAAGTGTCAAAGTTTCGACAGTACTTTGATTTTCGAATGGTCGAATTGGTGAAGTATTTTCAATTTGAATCGATGTACCCAAAAATTACTTCTAAATTCAAGGTTTTTTAATTTGAAAATTCACTTAGACCCTTAGTAAATGGGCCCCTAGATGTCGAACCCCCCCCCGCCGGTATTGAAACTTGGTTTTTCAGTTTTACATATGTAGGGATGTGAAAATTTAGACACCCTTACACATTATTGACAGGCACATCCCTAGTAATATGGATGCCTAAGCGGGTCCTTATGGAGACCTTGTGCTTATGTAACCCCTTTAGTTCTCACAGTGACCAGTAGATGGCATTGTGGCAAAGTATAAAATCCTCTGAAGCCATGCTTTCAGTGTCCATTTTGTGCTGGCTCTAACCTGAAGAGGCAAGTAGAGCTCTGTGGAACCTAGACAGGTCAGGTCTAGTATAAGATAGGCTACTCACCCTTAAGAGGTCACTCTAGGAGTTACAGATAAAAAGGTTATTTAACTGAGCAGCTAAAGGCTCCGACGAGGAGAGTCAGAGGGATTAAGATCCCGGGAATTAATTGCCCAGAAGTAGGGACTAAGTGTATAGAACTAGGATTGAGAAGTTCCCCTCAGGTTCCACTTAGGGAAAAGGCTGAAAGCTGGGTGTACCCAGCTGAGCACGTTCTCTTACCTGTGGGGACTAATACTGACCAAAGGTGACGTGAGTATGTGCCTATCCATTGTTGATGTGAAATCCTGTCTGCTCTACTGCATACTCCATTGATGATTGTTCCTGTAAATAAATATGTTCTTGGTTAAGTTATAAGAACCACTGGCGCCCAATTATTATACCCTGTATCCAGTTACAGTTGCATTACACCCTGCCTCCACACCACTGTGAGGGCTTACTCCCTAAGGTTATAGATCTCATCCTGAGCACAATATTTGGAGTGGAGCTCAACAGTAGTGTAACAGAACACACAATTTACTATAGCGCTACACATAAACGGCTTCTTTAACACCTCTTTTGAACCAGTCACCCTCCAGGTCTAGAATCTGGACTTGGTAATCTTCAAACATGTGTCCTTTTTCTTTTAGATTTAGGTATACAGCTGGCAGTCCTGACTAAAGGATCTGGCTCTTCTGTGCTGCACCATATGCCGGTGTAACTGTTGCTTGGTTTCTCCCAATGTTTTTGTGCTTTGGGGTTGGGTCTTTTGGGTGAATCAGTTGCTGCCTCAGTGTGTTGCTGGGTTTAAAGCAGAAAGGAATGTGGTGTTTATTAAAAAGTTCAGCACTCACAGGTCTTAATATAAAAAGAGAAAGAATGATTTATTCAACATTTTGCCTCATGCGAGAGCCTTCAGGAACCATCATGGAGCCATCAGGAACCTCTCATATGATCTGAAACATTGAATAAAATATTGTTTTTGACAATGGATGCTATACCTGTTTATATTGTGCCAATGACAGGTTTAGGCAATGTTTTTTTTGTACAAAAAGTAGTCGTTGACCCCATCAGGATAAATGGATGCTTGCTAAAAACTATTGTTGCCTTTAGTTATACCATGATGGAACATAAACAACAAAGCCAAAAAAAAAAAAACAATTGTTTTTTTGTAGATGATAAAGGTAGAACGAGTATTAAATGCAGAATAAAACATATTATCGGCAGAATGGTGATATTATTTACAGAGGGCATGAAGGGTATAATAAATGAGGAGAACATTATGAATTTCAATTAACAGAGCATCCATGGAGTCGTAGAGGAGAAATAGGCAAGTAAATGGTACATGACATTTTCCCTAGGCAAAAGTAATGTTGTGCAATATTGGTAGGAAAAAAGCAATCTATAAATAAAAGTTAATAGTTCAGTGGAATCTCTGATGGATAAAGATCTAAGATTACCTGCCGACAAAGACAGAACAACAAGAATCAATGTCAAGCAAAAACTGCATAACTTATTAAAATATCATTCACAAGAGGGATATACCTGCAAGAGAAAACAGTAAATTTATACAAAATAGAAATGGAAGAAGGTAAAACAAAATCTATGAATGGATTTGGATTTAATTCTCCAATAAGCAATTTACATTAGCGTTGTGTTGAAGCTGAGAAATGTTAACAAATACATCCACCCAGTCTAAAATATCTGTTTTGAAGAATAGGTTCATTATGGTAAGTTAAGGAGACCTTAAAGAGATACTGACACCAGAAAATAAATTTTTTTTATATCTATAATAACATTGCCTTTGAATGCTATTTATAATTTTGCCATAAAAGTATTTGCCTGATGCTTTTACATTACCTTTCTTACCCCCATGTTCCTGTATGAGGGGGCTGCCATATTTGTGCAGCAGTAGTAGTTTAGCATTAGAAACTCTAACTGACATGTTGAGAAGGGACAGTCAAGTTGACAAAACAGTCAGGTTTAGTAACGTCAAGTAACAATTTCTTACAAAAGCAGAATGATCAGTGAAAAATGATCAGTATGACCTATAGGTAACTTTCAATGCAGATTAATATTTTGAAAAAAAAGTTTTTAGTGTCATTATCACTTTAAGACAGAGAAATATTTTTAAGAATGCTTGCAAAGTTAGTCCTGTCCTGATCAGAAGATGCTTCCTTCATGAGGAATGTAAACTTTCCGGACACAATAGCAAGTGGCCCTTGTGTTACTTGTTCATCATATTAGCATAAAATGAAAGGAAAATATAATGTAAATTGCAAAAGAAAACAATTTTACATTAAGTTATGTTGGAGGGTAAGTGTTCCATTTAAGGCTGGGTAGCTCAGTATGTTTGTTTTAGGAAAATGTCTCACAAAGACCAAACTGTTGACTAGAGAACATATAAAATATGTGTATATTTTAAAGCAGCCAGGTACATGTTTTGGGTTTTGGTTTTTAATTTAACATGCTTTCAAATCTAAATGACATTATACTGTACTTCGCATTTCCTCAATGAAGAGATTGATGTTCCTGTCAGACATTTGCTTGGAACACAAGACATTTTGTATATTTTGAAAAAATTACTTTTATTAAAACATCACTGTGAGTTACACTCACTATGTGAATTGCATTGCTATCTTTGTAATATTCAGTGGACATTAATCTTTTTTGTTTCACAGAAAAGCATGCTATTAATGCTTTTTTATTATTTGTAATATTAAGATGTTGAATTGACATGCTTGCAGCTATGAAAATATGCTGATAAAATAACCACAGCAACATTTCCAGCCAGTTTATTTTATTTTCACAGTCAGGAGATCTGATTTTACCCCGCTGACTGTATCCGATTTTTATAAAAAGAAAAATACATTTTTCAAAATATAATTTAACAAATATATGTATATATGTAGATTAGGGATGCACCGAATCCACTTTTTTGGTTTCGGCCGAATCCCCAAGTCCTTCGCGAAAGATTCGGCCGAATACCTAACCGAATCCGAACCCTAATTTGCATATGCAAATTAGGGGTGGGAAGTGGAAAAAAATGTACTTCCTTGTTTTCTGACCAAAAGACACGCAATTTCCCTCCCCACCCCTGATTTGCATATGCAAATTAGGATTCGGATTCGGTTCGGCCAGGCAGAAGGATTCGGCCGAATCCGAATCCTACTGAAAAAGGCCGAATCCTGGATTCGGTGCATCCCTAATGTAGATAAATAGATAGATAGATAGATAGATAGATAGATAGATAGATAAACATTTGATCTGTTTACCGGCTCAGCAATGTAATCTGGCCACAGTAGACCTTGAATGTGTAAAGCATACCTAATCCCCTCAACGATATACAGTACGCTAAAGCCACAAATTTCTCTGTGTTTCAAATACGTGGAATTTGTGTAATTATTTTAGTGCTGCTAATTGCTGCAGGGGATAAGTAATAGCTGATTCGTTTGTGGAAGCTTTTCTTTGACAAGTCTCCTTTTTCAGCAGTTTCTTATTTCAGCCCTGAGGTCCAATCATGCACAATGCAATAATTCACAATGTATGTACAAGTTGATTGAATCCTTTATTAGAAATACAAGCAATGAAATTAAAAGAAAATGTTTTCATTTTTCATTGTAAATGATATTGGCTGAAATCATACACATTAGCCAGGGGAAAATGTCATTTTGTATACAACTTTTAATCATTCACTGGGCTGGCTTGGGTTTTTGTATTCTCTACCCGTCAGTTACTGTGTAATATATTTCCCAGTGCCATCTATACAGGCTACTTAAAACTATAGTTTGCAATGTGTGCATAATAGTGAAAATGATATTTGTTAGTAAAGCAGGAGAACATGGCAGAAATTATATTTGGACAACTTACATGTGCGTACACCATTAACTTTACAATGAGAATATGTCTTCCCCATTAAATGTTTTTTTGGCAAGAAATGCTGTACTTTATACTATGGTATATTGTATCAGCCTTGAAGTCCCACAGCCTAATAATTGAATAACTGTGACCCTGAATATAGCCCTCAGGAGCATATATTTGTTTCAGTAAATGCTTAATCTCAGATGATGTCACTCAGCTGAGCTTATCAACTGATGCCCATTATAATAATGTAAACCCTTAGAGACTGTCATTTCCAGATTTAGGTCCCCAGGAAAACTGTCAGTTGACAAACATCCCTACCTGCTGGCATTAACACAGCATAGCTATACCTGTGCTAACATCTTACTGATTTAATAAAGAAACAAATATACATTGTTTTGGTGTAGCTTTCAAGTATGCATTCATTGCATATGCATACTTCCCCTGAAGCAAAAAATAATTAAAGAATATTGGTCCAAAAATCACTAATATAAGAATAGCTTCATAGTCCCAGAGCCAGCAAAGTGAGGAAGGTTGGGTATTTTGCACACGGGATTAGCTCCTAATGTACAGTACATCAGGGCTAGCGTGCTGCTACAAGACAAGCCCCTGGTAAACATTACACTTATAAAGAGCAGGGCTTTCTATGCCTGTTGAATAAATATAAAATGTTGGTCTGGATATTGTACTTATTTTCAAATGAAAACAATTAATGAAAAATTATTTTGTAACTTGAGCAATGCTCAGCTGATAAAAAGGAAATTTTTCAAAAAAGGAAACTGGAGACCAGTTTCTCTAGTAGTGGTGGGGGGGAGAGTAGAGTCAGGCCTAAGCAGATTGTGGTTGTAGGGGACTCAATTATTAGGAAAGTGGATAGGGTAATTTGTCATCCGGATCGCTACAACCGAACAGTTTGCTGTCTACCTGGTGCCAGGGTTCGGCATGTGGTTGATCGCATAGACAAATTATTGGGTGGGGCTGGGCACGACCCAGCTGTCTTAGTACATATCGGTACTAATGACAAAATAAATGGTAGATGGAAGACCTTAAAGAATGATTTCAGGGATCTAGGCTCTAAGATCAAGGAAAGGTCTTCCAATGTAATCTTTTCTGAAATTTTGCCTGTGCCACGTGCAAGTTTAGGAAAACAGCGGGAGCTTAGGGAGCTTAATGCGTGGCTAAAGTCTTGGTGCAGGAAGGAAGGGTTTGGGTTCATAGAGCACTGGGCTGACTTTTCGTTGGGGTACAACTTATACAGCCGTGACGGTTTGCACCTCAATGGAAGGGGGTCCGCGGTGCTAGGGGAAAGAATGGCTAAGAGGTTGGAGGAGTGTTTAAACTAGGCAAGGGGGGGGTGGGTGAGAGAAAGGATTATGGGGAAGCTAGTGTAGACGGGGCAGTGGGGTTAGTAAGGGGTCATGGGGGAGGAGTGAGGGGGGCATACAGTTTACCAGCTAAGGAGGTCCCTCTGTTACAAGGAAAACAGAATAATACTAACTTAACGTATAATTCTTTACCAAGTAATGCACATTTCAAAAGTAAAAGTAATAACCTCCGCTGTATGCTGGCAAATGCACGGAGTTTGTCAGGTAAAATGGGAGACCTGGAATTAATTGCATGCTCTAAAAAATTATGATATAATTGGTATCACTGAGACCTGGTGGGATGAAACATGTGACTGGATTGTGAATTTAAATGGTTACACCCTTTTTAGGAGGGATAGAGAGATTAAAAAGGGTGGAGGAGTGTGTTTGTATGTAAAGCCTGAATTAAAGCCATGCGCTAAAGAAATAAAAATAGCTGGCACTGGTGAGGGTGTAGAATCACTCTGGGTAGAGATTTCGACTGGGCAAAAGGTATCAAAAAGAATTATCATTGGTGTATGCTATAAACCACCTCGTATAAGTGTCGAGTATGAAGCCGAGCTACTCTTGCAGATACAAGCGGCTTCACAGCTGGGTCAAGTTGTTGCTATGGGTGACTTCAATTATCCAGACATTGACTGGGGTAATGGGGTTGCTAAGACAGAAAAAGCTAGTAGGTTTGTAAATATGCTGAATGACAACTTTTTATTCCAGCTCGTTCAAGAACCTACTAGGAATAACTCTCTTTTGGACCTTGTAATAACTAACAATACTGAACTCATCTCTAACATTTGTGTGGGTGAGCATTTAGGGAATAGTGATCATAACATGGTCTCCTTTGAGATTCTGTTGCAATTCTATAAGGGAGTAACTAAAACACTAAATTTCAGACGTGCAAACTTTGACAGTATAAGGGCATCTCTGCAACATATTAAGTGGGAAATGCTTTTCACAGGGTTAAACACAGAACAAAAATGGGAAGTCTTTAAAATGCTGCTTAATAAATATACTTGTCAGTATATTCCACTTGTAAGCAAGGAACGTCGTTGCAAAGCAAAACCTTTTTGGTTCAATAGAAGCGTTGGTGTTGAGGTGGGTAAGAAAAGACGTGCTTTTAAGGCTTTCAAGTTAGCTGGTACAGCCGAAACATTTATAAGGTACAAGGAGGCCAATAAATCATGCAAAGAAGCTATAAGGCAAGCTAAAATTGCTATAGAAAAGGATATTGCAGCAAGCAGTAAAAAAAATCCAAAATTATTTTTTAAATATGTCAATAGTAAAAAAATGAAGCAGGAAGGGGTGGGACCCTTACTATCAGAGGGGGGTCAGCTGGTTGATGAAAACAAAATAAAAGCGCAGATTCTGAACTCGTATTTTTCATCTGTGTACACAAATGAAGAACCAGTAAGTGAAGGTTTCCTTCTTAACACTCCCAATTCTAGTAATACAACTAATGATGCATGGTTCACACATGAAGAAATTCAAGAGACTTGAACATGTTAAGATTAACAAAGGTCCAGGGCCAGATGGTATTCATCCCAGGGTAATTAGCGAGCTTAGCTCTGTGATTGCCAAACCTCTTTACTTAATTTTTCAGGATTCATTGAGATCTGGCATTGTGCCGAGAGACTGGCGAATTGCTAATGTGGTGCCTCTATTCAAAAAAGGATCCCGTTCTCAGCCTCAAAACTATAGGCCAGTTAGTCTGATGTCAGTATTAGGAAAGCTTTTCGAAGGGTTAATAAAGGATAAGATACTGGACTTCATAGCAAATCATAATACTATGAGTTTGTGCCAGCATGGTTTTATGCGTAATAGATCTTGCCAGACTAACTTAATTTCTTTTTACGAGAATGTAAGTAGAGACCTCGATTCTGGGATGGCAGTGGATGTGATTTACTTAGACTTTGCTAAAGCATTTGATACAGTGCCACACAAAAGGTTACTGGTTAAATTAAGGAATGTTGGCCTGGAACATAGTATTTGTACCTGGATAGAGAACTGGCTAAAAGATAGACTACAAAGAGTGGTGGTAAATGGAACATTTTCTAATTGGACCAGTGTTGTTAGTGGAGTACCGCAGGGCTCTGTACTAGGTCCCTTGCTTTTCAACTTGTTTATTAATGACCTGGAGGTGGGCATTGAAAGTACTGTTTCTATTTTTGCAGATGATACTAAATTGTGCAGAACTATAGGTTCCATGCAGGATGCTGCCACTTTGCAAAGTGATCTGTCTAAACTGGAAAACTGGGCAGCAAACTGGAAAATGAGGTTCAACGTTGATAAATGCAAGGTTATGCACTTTGGCAAATATAATATAAATGCAAGTTATACACTAAATGGTAGTGTGTTGGGAGTTTCCTTAAATGAAAAGGATCTAGGGGTCTTTGTAGATAACACGTTGTCTAATTCTGGGCAGTGTCATTCTGTGGCTACTAAAGCAAATAAAGTTCTGTCTTGCATAAAAAAGGGCATTAACTCAAGGGATGAAAACATAATTATGCCTCTTTATAGGTCCTTGGTGAGGCCTCATCTGGAGTATGCAGTTCAGTTTTGGACTCCAGTCCTTAAGAGGGATATAAATGAGCTGGAGAGAGTGCAGAGACGTGCAACTAAATTGGTTAGAGGGACGGAAGACTTAAATTATGAGGGTAGACTGTCAAGGTTGGGGTTGTTTTCTCTGGAAAAAAGGCGCTTGCGAGGGGACATGATTACACTTTACAAGTACATTAGAGGACATTATAGACAAATGGCAGGGGACCTTTTTACCCATAAAGTGGATCACCGTACCAGAGGCCACCCCTTTAGACTAGAAGAAAAGAACTTTCATTTGAAGCAACGTAGAGGGTTCTTCACAGTCAGGACAGTGAGGTTGTGGAATGCACTGCCGGGTGATGTTGTGATGGCTGATTCAGTTAATGCCTTTAAGAATGGCTTGGATGATTTTTTGGACAGACATAATATCAAAGGCTATTGTGATACTAAGCTCTATAGTTAGTATAGGTATGGGTATAAAGAATTTTAATTAAAAGTAGGGAGGGTGTGTGTATGGATGATGGGTTTTCATTTGGAGGGGTTGAACTTGATGGACTTTGTCTTTTTTCAACCCAATTTAACTATGTAACTATGTAACTATACGACTCTTTTTCATCCATCTTTTTCATTTCTTTCTTCCCCTTTTTATCTTTCTCTTTGATGCCTCCAGTATTACTACCCTCTTCTGTCCTTATCTTCCCATCTGCTCCTCTATTGTTCCACTTTTCCTATCTTTGTGCATCTTTTTGCGTTCTGCTTATATGTATGTATGCTTGTTACTTCTTTTGCCATATTCACTTTTTTTGCTACTCTATACAATTTTCAGCCTCCCGTTCATATTACAGAAAACTCATACTTCTGCACTGTGTGATATGTACAGTATACTGTACTTCTTATTTAAACTTATGAAGTATAATGGAAGTTCATCCTTTGATAAATACACCTTTCAAAATCCCATAGAAATAAATATAGAGTGGCAGATTTTCACTCTAGAGGACTGTGGCGATCTCTAACTTCACTTTTTGATAAATACATAACCTTTGTAAAACTGCTAAAAACTGCTCTCAGCAATGCAACTAAGTACTAAGTAATAAGGAAATGCCTTATTTTGTTTATAGCTGTTAAGAACCCCTGGCACCTACAGTAAGTTACCTTTCATAAAAAAACACAAGTAAATGGTGTTGTACTTCAGCTTACATAACATTTCCTACAACACCTTTGTCAGAGCCCAGTGAAAAAAAGTAGTCACAATCTAAAAGTACTCTACTAGGCAGCAGCTAGGGAAAAAAGGAAAACTCATTTGCCCATCCCCTTATACCCATTATAGATGTCACTGTATTTTAGAGTGAATTACATCATATAGCATTGCAGATTGAAAAGTTGCAATTTCTTTGCATTGTGAGCATTTTTTTAGTTTAAATTCTCATATCATTTAATTAAGGGACAGGCACTGGCATTTAATCTTTCATATTTCCCATTTACTACACTCATTCCTTAAAAAGCTTAAATGGGCAGTATAACTCCTTCTTTAATATATAATGAATGCCTGCTGTTTTAATCAGTAAAACATCTACAGTAAGGTCTTTGTTGTTTCTTGAGCCAAAAATTGCTTCTTGCAAAGTAGATAATTCAATAACCAGTATTGAGTACAGTTAATCCAGCAAAGGGTGAAGGGTAGGGGTTGAATACTGGCAATCTAATTACCTACTTTGCAAGAATCAAACATAGAGTAGCTTCGGTTTCCCTGCTTATCCTGTTTAGCTTAAGAAACAAAAAAACTATAAATTTGTCTTTTTTTGAAAAGGTGAAGTCTGAGGATTGCCATACATTTTATGAAATGTTGGTTTATTAATTAATTAATTAATTAATTAATTAATCAATTAATTTAATTCATTTATACATCTATGTACCATTTTTATTTATTGGAGGATTTAGTAGGTAAATTACTCTTCATTACTGCATTAAATGGGATGATTTGCACTGTGTCATGAAATTCTAGGTAATATATATTGCTAGGAACACTGTGTCTTTATATGCTGGGGTCACTGAGCCAGATTGAGCTATTTTATGCGTAGGGGTGAGAATCACTGAGATCTGCTCTGGTCCTGGGGGGAAAGTACTGTGACATTTTCTCATGGTAACTATATTAAAGGGCTTGTTCACCTCTGAGTTAACTTCTAGTATGAAGAAGAGAGTGATAATTTAAGACAAATTGCAATTGATTTTCATTTGTGATCATTTGTGGTTATTTAGCTTTTTATTCAGCAGCTCTCCAGTATGCAGTTTCAGCAACCATACACTGATTTGAATAAAATACTGGACTATGAATAGGAGAGGGTCTGAACAGAAACAAAAAATACTAATAACAATACATTTGTAGTTTACAGAGCAGTTTTTTCCCATGAATAAATTGCCACACAACATAGCATTGCTTGACTTTTTTTGGAAACTTTAACAACTATGCATAATTCTGAGTAACACTACCATTGTATAAATAATGTTCAATAACTCACTTTTAAAGTTGTTTATATTTGTTCATTTTAGGGATGCTTATACATTACATAATTTTTGTTTATAAAAGTAAAAGTAACATCTGCCAAAATATTTTACAACTGTTGCACCTTATGTCTTCTTTCTTTGTGGAAAGTCATCTACTTTTTAAAATCTAATTATATGTAGAGATTTCCTTAGGCAGCTGTATCTGTCACTTAGAACAGCATCTGTTGTATTTATTTTTTAAATAAAACCTAAATTAAAACTAAAAAGTCCATTGCTGAAAATGATAATCTTTTCATACAGAAAATGTATACAGGTATTCAGAAGATTAATTTAGCCCTGTCAAAGTTCTTATACAATGCTATAAGTTAAATTGAACATTTTAGGCCTAAAAAGTCCAATGTCTCTTAAACACAGAAAAAGAATGATCCAAACAAAACAACAAAGCAATTTTGTACAGAAACGTATATATACAGTGTATATGACTTTATTTTTATATATATATATATATATATATATATATATATATACTTTTTTAATTGACTGATTTTAACTTTTGCTAGTTTCGCAAAAATAGATGAACTTTTATTTATACTGTAATTTTAAATAAGGAGCTTTAATGATAGAAATAGTTTTTTGAACTTATGTGATATCAAGCAATGGATGTAATAATGATAGCATGCCATTTGGCATTTCGCCTAAGTGTGATGTTTATCTTATGTCATCATCACTGTTATTTTCCCGCCAGATCATGTATATAATGTTTGCTAAATGGTAACTAGTCACTTTGATCACCCTAACCTTCAAAGTGTATAATGGACATTGTATTAGTCGTTCAATTAAGAAACCCCATCTCAGGGCTTATTTCACATGAAACAATAATATTGTTAGTAAAGAAACACTGTAAGTAGAAATTGTGTAACAATAAGAAACAATTGGGAAGAAAAGAAATAAAGAGATGGAAAACAAACTTGAGAAAGGGCACGCAAGGCCAGAAACATGTTGTGTAATGATGTACTCTTGCATTACAAAACTTTGATCACAGCAGTTTTTGCTCATTGAGTGCTCTCCTCACCCTTTATCTAAAGAGTAACTATTGGAAAAGCGATAAACCATAAGAGGATTGATGCATCTTCACTAAAAAAGGATTAAAGGCAAAGTGTAAGAACAATCTCTACAATTCCAAATGGAAAACAATGACAAGTGTTATATGAAGGGGGTATTTCACACTAACTTCATACACAAAATTCAGCAGTATGTTTAATGGATCTACTCTAATGGAACAACTGAAATGGTGAGGAATTCTGTGGAAAGAACCGGTCCGGCTGTGAGGGTGTATTAAATAGTAGTGCTCTACAGTATTATAACTTATTCGTTATAACTATAACTTTATTCGTTCTTTAGAGGTTAAAAATTTAGTTTGCATATAGTTATAGTTTAAAATTCCCTCACACCTATAAGAGCATACAGTATATGGTACTCACTTATTAGAGCTGTTGGTTTAGCCTCTCGGAATTTAGTACTATTATGGGTCACCGAGAGTATATAATTACTGGACCGTACTGGAGGGCCTCTGGGGCCTACAGGGACTGATTCGTGTGCATGGTACTGGAAGCCCAATGGAACAAAGGGGACACTAACCAACTAGGCATTCCAAAGGTGTCTCCATGTGAGTTGGTACTCAAGGAAGAGTGATATACTGAAATGTATCTGGAACAACATATATACTCACCCATGGGATGGATATAATAGATAAGAACACTGCTTCAGTCGTGGAAACGGGGCCCTCTACCCCCTGGTATATGAAAAGAAAATGAATTGAATAGTATGAGAGTAAGACATATACTGTAAGAGTAAAAGGGCACAAATAGGTAAGTATATGTGTATCAGTTTAAAAGGTGCTAGTCATGAAAATTGATCCCAGCACAGAGGGTTCTAGAGTAAAAGGGGTAATATAAGCCAATACGAATAATCTCATTAAATATGGTAATCAAGTTCATAGATGAAAATCTAATTTTTCAAAACCATAAACAGTTCAAATAAAGGTGAATAAGACACCAGTTTATTAAACCCAAAGGGGCCGAATGTGTTAAGTGTGTGTAACCAATGTAGTTCAAGTTGGAGCAGCAGCTTTTACCTATAACCCCCCCATATTGGAGGGGAAACATGGCCAATCAACATGCCAGCCCCTCCTGTAAGCAATACGAGGATGGGCCCTGAAGATAGGTGGTAGGGTATTATCCTTCTCAAGTACAGCCCAGTGGTCGTGTATAGCATGTACAAGTGTCTTTTTATCCGGTAAAAAGTGGTAAGGAATGTTATTCTCTGTTTCCATTTCATTTTTAGTGATGTATGTGCTGTGTGTTGAAGGAGTTCCTCCTGGGTGTGGGAAAAGCTTTCTCTTTACATGTTAAGAGATCATTTAATTTGTAACCACTCTGTAAACACCTCAATATCAAGTTGTCTAGTTGTTGGTGCAGTTGTGGTTGCTCTGAATTATTCCTCACCATCTGTAACATCTCTGAGTAAGGGATAGTCCTCAATATGTGTGGTAGATGACACGAGGAGTGATCCAGTAATGTGTGAATAAAGTTTGCGTATTCGCATATTTTTCCGCAAATGGTTGTTTTGCCCATGTTTTTTTCTGAACGCTAAAAAATTTCAGTGCTGTCCAGTTTTTGCAAATTCGCATTGTGAATACATTTTCGCAAATGGCGCACTGAGTTTGCGCGAGCGCACCCAATGTGCGAGGTTGTTGTGCGCGAAAATAGCGTTGACAGTAACTTAAATTCGCACTTTGCAAAACTGTTATGCGAGTATTTTCTCCGACACCAAAGTTGTGGCGTAATTCAGTCGCAGAGTTTGTGCATAAATATTCGCAATTTGCGATTTTTTGACATATTTAAAAAGCTCTTATAGACATTCACATTGTGAAAATTCGCAATTCCGTTTGCACCTCACTTATTCAGATTGATAAATATAATCATGCACAGGGCAAATATATTCAGTTTGCGAACCATCTGGTTGTGGAATAGCTTGTGAATATGGGATTCATAACTCGTGAAAATGTATGTTTGTTCATATTTCGACATGTATAGGTTAGCAAAAGATGGGGCAATATTAGGACCCTTACAGGTCCCACTGATTGTAGGTAATAGGACAGTTCAAATTTGAATTAGTTCAAAGTCAGGCATAATTGTACTAGTTGGAGTAATTCTGCAGGTGGTCTGTTAGGGTCTGGGTGATTGGCTAGGACTTCCTTGATGACACTTAGTTTATCTCCTATCGGAATGACAGTGTATAATGAGGACACGCCCATGGTGGCTAGTTTGACTGTTGGGGGTAGTGGTGAAGCCTGTTGTAATTTCACTAGGAAGTCCCCCATGTATTTGATGTATGTAGGGGTGCTCTGTACCAGTGGTTGTAGGTAATAGTCCACATAGATGGCAATGGGTTGTAGTAACAAATCTCTAGCACTGACAATATGTCGTCCAGGTGGTGGGGTGAGACCCTTATGTATTTTCCTGTACTGAAACAGTGTTCTGCCATCACGTTCTACTATACCCATCACATGGGTGAGTATAATTGTTGTTCTAGATACATTTCTGTGTATTATTGTTATTGCAATACTCATGACTCTTCTTTGAGTACTGACTCACAACAGGGACACCATTGGAATGCCTAGTTTGTCAGTGTTCCATTTCTTTGGTTTCTGTGTCTTTTGTTTCACTTTGAAAAAGGCTGGTGTCCCAGCCGAATCATTAGTTGTGTCCACAATAAAGAATTGTATTGCACCATAAAACCTGTGAGTCCTGCAAGAGGGGGCTGCTGTAAGTTGCCGCAGACAATTAATATTTATTGGGATGGTAAGGGGCTGTTTGGGCCTCTGTGTGGGCTGTTTGGTCCTCTGTGTACCTAAAATGCAAGGGCCTATTTTGATTCTCAGTCCAGGAGCTCTACGTTAAGTTTAGCGGTCAAAGTCCTATAGAATTGTCTGCACTAGTGGAGATGAATTTTCAGTTTAAAAAATGGAAATGTGTCTCTTAAAGTTACAGGAGGTAGCTTTTTGCCATCCCTGGTAACTGGCCACTAACTTCTCACCTTGGGGCAAATTCACTAACCTCCAAAAATTCCCCAGCGATGGCTTCGCTCATATCGCAACACTTCACCAAGCGTAGATTCGCCAGGACAACACTAATTCACTAAAATCCGAAGTTGCGTCTAGGGCGCCAAACTCTGGCAAAGTTGCGCTAGCGTTACTGCAACAAGCAAAGCGAAGTTGCGCTAGCGTTGGCTAATTTGCATACGGCAGGAAGTTAAAGTTGAATGACATATATGTTGCAGCAAATACATTACAGCCTAAAATGAAATAGAGTTGTTATAGTGCCCTCCACATGAGCCCAGTGTATAGTTTATGTGCCATATGTTAGTAAATGTACTCTCTTTTTTTAGCCTATCACCCTGAAAAAAGGAAAAGACACTAGCAATTTTTTTCAACAATTTTTTTAGGAACTCCTATCTACTCTATTGCACTTCGCCTGGTCTGAGGTGGTGAAGGCAAGTCTGGCGCAAGAGGTAACGTTCATTAAAATCTGAATTTTAGTGAATTTGAGTAGTTACATCCATTGGCCAGACAGCAAATTTACCTGGCATTAAAGAGCGAAGTACCGCTGGAGTTACGCCAGCAACCGTTAGTAAATCAGCAAAGTTCCAAAATATCATCACGCTGGCAAAGTTTCGTCAGCGTTATTCACTTCGCCCTCTTGCCTTGTGGTAGAAATGACCCTGCCCAGTGGCCTCAAAGCAGGTGCTTATTTTTGAATTCTAGGTTTGGAGACAATATTTTGGTTGTATAAAAACCAAGTGTATTGCCAAATAGAGCCACCTGTGGGCTGCCAGTCCACATAGGGGCTACCAAATACCAAATCAAAGCCCTTATTTGGCATCCCCAGGACTTTTGTTGCTCCCCAACTCTTTTTACAATTGAATGAAAAAAGTTTGGGACCTGGCTTTGAGGGTAGGGAACTTCTTACTTAGTAGTATTACGCTTCATGATTCCCGATGGTGGTCTAAGTGGTAGACACACCAACTTACACATGTATAGAGAAGAGAGGTAAGTAGCTATTCATTGGATTTGGACAATAAAACAATAGATAAATATTTCTTGTAACTGCATCATAGGCAGCAGCCGAAACGATTGTACAATTGGAGGATGCCTCTGATGCTATTCTCTAGAAGGCCCTCCTAAAGCATACTCTGAAAAAGCTGCAACAGAATATTGTACTTTTACTCTAGCTATTATATAATAAAGCCAAGATTGAGGGCACAATATTGCATCTGTTAGCATAAATACATGTAGCACTTGTGGTTAAGGAAAACAGTACTATGTCCACTGAGTGATGCTATCTGGTGCTGAATATACCAACAGAATCAGCATATGCAGGCTTTGAACATTGGGCTTCAGATATGTCTTGCTTCTGCTTGCACCTTGGGAAAGGCATACAAATAAAGTTGCAGGTGCAATTTGTGCCCGCCAGCATACCTTTTAAAGTGAGGTATAAATATACTGTATCTATCCAGGGTTGGACTTGGCCAACCGGACACCAGGAAAAAACCCAGTGGGCCCCACTGGCCCAGACCCGCTTCCTGAACTCCCTCTCCTTACTTCCTTCCCTGACTCCTGGTCATGCTGACATGCCACAAAAATTTATGCAGGCAGGCGCGTGCGCTTGAGTGGGGGGGTCTGAGGGATGCTAAGCAGTTACAGAGGACTTTACGGCTGGGGGCCCCAGGAGAAGGTATGGGGGGCCCTGAGGCTGGAGGCCTGGTGGGCCCTCAGTCCAACTCTGTATCTATCTTAATTTCAGTAAATAAACACTAATGTCTCTTTTCATATGTTGTGTAAAATTATGTCAGCAGGATATCATTTTTTTATATCCTATAAACAGGTGCAATAATAATATTATTGTCAACCATGATGATAATATGAATAATAATACCATTTCTTTCTGCTTGCATCAAAAGAAGTTAAACAGCTGCACTATCATTGCTTGTCCTTGTAAGAGCCCCAGTGTATATTTTTTTCCTTTAAGGGAGGTTAGTAGGGAGGTTAGTATCTCTATCTTTGATATAATGCCTATTATTTAACTATTTTCTAGCGGTAGAAAGACTCCCCCCTATATTGCTAGACTATATTAGTATTGATGTTCTGAAACAGATGTTCTGAAACAGTGCAGTAAAATAAATAAATGTTATTCTGTTAGAAAAACCAACAAATTCATAATCATAGTACTATTAGCAAGCAAAATGGAAAATAAATTTGATCCGTCTACGAAGCCCTTTACAGTATGCAAAGATGTAGAGGAAATGGAAACACTTTGTACCCTTATTATAAGCTGTCGGGACAGTTAATTTTAAAGTTGTTCTTTTTTAAAATATATTAAACATTTATGGAAAGAAAAAAAACTATATGTATGCACAACATAGTGCTCTTTCACTTGATGCTCTGCACTTGCGTCTGCTGAACTCTGAATCTTGAATCATTTTTTATATCCTTTTATTCTTCTTTCAAAATATGTTGTTGAATTCCAGAAAAGGTAAAAACATATCTTTCTATGAATCCCATATGTATATGTTTTTTCTTGTGGTTTTGATCAATGCTTAGATTTTCTATCTTTCTGGTGGTTTGTGCCCATTTTTGCAAAAGCAAGCCCTGCATGGTCTATATTTTAGAGCACACTGGAGCAATGTTTCAGATACACTTTTTCAAACGATTTGTTAAAGCTTAGAAAAAGCAATGTGTGGCTCTAGAGAAAACTGATCCGGCCTATACAACAAAGAAAAAGTGGCTTTATTTTTTTATAATCAGTGCCCTGAATTTTACTTTAGATCCTTGACTGCCTATGTGGTTAACCATAAAACAGGATTTGTACCTGTACTGATAACTTGTACTGATACTCTGCTCTCTTATCATGTAAGGATAAATGACCAATCCATTAGAAAGCAAAGCAAGAACATCTTTGAGTGACAAGATAAGCTTTGCACATTGAAAATTGATAAGGACTCTGGGTGGTGAAACGGAAATGAATGGATGTAAGTTACAAGTCAAAAGTGGATGCTGCAACATGACAGAGTGAAAGGCAGACAGTGTCTGGTAACTACCCTTCTGTACATAGTTACATTGTTAACTGTGTGTTAACAAATTAAGGCAACTATCCAAGTTCAACCCTTCTTTTTACATTAGGGGAAAAACATTTGGTAGCGATGCACCCCTGTAAATAAACCTGCGCATATGCATATATGCACACAAATACATAGTATTTAAATAGATATTTAAAAATTATTGTATCCCTAGATTTTTAGCCTGTCCAAGAAGACATCAAAGTCGTTTGAAAAAGCTTTAATGGAATCTGCCACCACAGCGTCACCAATTAGAGGATTCCACAGCTACAACATGGTGCAAAATTATTTGTGCTTAGTTTAAAATTCCATTCCAACAAAGAAAAAATGTGTCACATTTCAGAAGAACTGGATACATTCATTATTACAGCATGAGCATAAAATACATAATGGGAAAAGAGTCAAAAAAGAGACAAAAAAAATCAAGCTGCTAGTAACAGAACAGAAAGAACCATATAGGACCTACTTAACCCAAGTAAGTTTCAGAGCTCATACTCAGAAGATGGTCTTTACATAAATTCAAAATGTTGTGTTTTTATACTATTTTATAGTGTTCATTCGATTTGAAGTCAAAGTCGTAGTCGAAGGTCGAAGTAGCCCATTCGATGGCCAAAAAAACACTTCGAAATTCGAAGTTTTTTTTCTTCTATTCCTTCTGGTTGTGAATGGGCCCCTTATAGTGTAACATATAAACGGTCATTTATTTTGACCCCGGAGGCAAGTCAAAGGTCCAAAAGAAAGTGAAATTGCTCCCCTTGGACTTTGCACCCAGCACTGCACTGGGAATCTGGTGCAAGGTGCAGAGTGCAGTACCAGTGAGAGCAAAGCAACCATATCATGTTGCCTTTTATAGGGCAAACTGCTTAAATAAGTGCACTTCCAAACTGTATAATGTATGAATTACAAGATGGGTATGCTGCATAGTTCCTTAACCCACCACTCATAAATACAGCACTGTTGAATGTAGGCAATGCTGTATTAAAGGCAAAAAATTTTGGAGCACAGAGAACTGCAGCAATTATTCTGCGTGCAGGGCAGGGGGCAAAGTGCAAAATAATGTGGTGAATTGAACCGTTTTTTTTTGCATTGTTACACTGCCTGGAATCTAGTAAATGTGCATCAACTTTTCAAAAGAGCTGCCTTATTTTTGGGTTTACTCTTGGTTAATATGGGACTAGAATTGCATAAAGAAAAGAAAACAAAACATATCACTTGTGCTCTTTAAAGGATAAAGAGGAAATTGCATCGTTTGTTTGTAGCCCCGATCAGCAGATTACAGGGGAATGGTTGGGTTCCTCTGAGAATAAAACAATTTCACTGGCAATCTGCAATATAAGAAACTTGCTCTTTGACTGTCTCTCTATTAATGCAAACCAATCCTGAAAATCTATAAACAATTCACTCACATAATTTAGTTTCTTTTCTCAGTTCTCCCAAAATGTGCACCTTCTCTGCTTCCTATTTCCTAAACACAGAGCTCATTCCATCATCCAATCATATTGTAACGGTTGGCACCCTAAAACCAGAACCAATGCCAAGCACCCTGGTCTCGGCTCGTGCTTCTGCATGTAGCAGCCGCCTTTGGCTTCGGGAGGAGCCCTCAGATGCCGCCAGGTCTTAATAACGAGAGGTGCAAGGCGAGGGGTTCTGGACAGACAAAGGGGCACAACTGTAACCAAAAGTCTCTGGGCAGAAGGTTGCGGTACAAGACGTGAGACAGAATCGTAGTCAGAACAGGCCGGGTAGGGGCAGGAGGATTACAAATGTAGTCAGGCAGGCAAAAAGTCAAACCGGGTGATCAATCAGAAGGGATTTAGCAGAAGAGGTAGTCAGTATTCAGCAGACTGTTCAGCATTAGAGGACACAGCATCTGTTATCCTCCACTTCTGCTCTGTCTCATAGTGCATTCTCATATTGCATTCTGGGAAAGACCTTCTAGGGCCTTTCTAGCTACTGTGACACATGTGGTATTGTTCTTATTACCACAGCAATAATGGACACAATAATAATCAGATCAGCATGCTGACTTTAAACATTGTAACAGTGATTTATTTTGACAATACATTGCTCATCTTACAATACCAACAACTCAAAAAAATAAATAAATTTAGCTCATAGTAGTGCTTTTAATATTTCAGTCTTTTTCTTTGGAGTAGCAGTTCAATAGACAAAAGGACACATATAAATATCATTATCGGCAAAATCCCAAAAGCAAAATTAATTATTTTATGGACATGGGTGGATGTTTGCAATTATGCTCTAAGTTGTAGCGAATAATGTGTCATCCTGTGAGAAGTGAATTAAGGAATACAACCTACAGGTAAAAACATAGACAAGACACGTTTTCTAGAGGGTATATCTGCTGAGAAAAGATAACATGTCATAAGAACTCAAAGGTTCGCTTCACTACTTTACAGATTCTTCTTTGAAGTTTAGTTAGGAAAACAAATCTTAGAAAGAAAATATATCTTGTTATGCTTCATGCTGCTAAAATGTAATTTTTTCACCAACCTAACATACGAGAAACAAGCATTCTTTATAATCCTGTATCCTTTTCCTCCTTTGGCGTTTTTATTGCTGTCAAAGATGCTAGTAACAGGGAATAAAAATAAATGTACCAGTTACCATAGAATGTATTTTACACACACAATAAATGCAAAGTATTCTTTAGTTCAGTATAATTGTACGGCTTAATTGTTGATCAACAATAAATGCTTGTCTCATTCTTGACAGTTTATGTTAGTTTATATTAAGATGTGTTTTGCTACTTTTTACAGTTAGAAGATTAATTTGAGGTTTTTATTCCCTCCATTTTATGGTTCGCAGTGTGATATCTATCCATTTTGTATCCCTCTGTGTATATTTAGATCTGTTTTTAATCTTATAGTGTATGTAAACAACACATTTATGAAATTCAAAATGTGAAAATGAGAATTAGAGGCATTTATGATTCTCTGGTTTGAAGAAGCAACAATTTTGTTCTGAATATAGTAAACTAAATATTTAACTTTTTCTTACTATTATAAATGTTTTTCTCTTTGTTCCAGCTAGCCCAACCCAATGATGATCTCAGTAAAGAATTTACCTGCAACTCTCTTGCATTACACATGTATGGGGTTTGCCCAGGAGCAGTAACCAATAACAACCAACCAGCAAGTAGAATTTGTTTGAATGGAAGCATCTTAATGGTTGCGATGGGTTACTAATCCAAGGCAAACTTAGTGCATTATATTACATATGGGGGATAGATGTGTAATCATTAAATCATCAGCCCCCCCCACCACTGGTGCTGTTTCAAAAACCATTTTTGTAGGAATATCGAAGCATTAAATAGTCCCATAGTAAAATGTAGTGCCTCATATACATTGCAAGACTGAACAGTTTCTATATCACAGCAGCACTCTTGTTGCACTGATCATAGTGATGGGCGAATTTATTCGCCAGGCGCGAATTCGCTGTGAATTCCTGTGATTCGCCGCTAGCGAATAAATTCAAGAAAAAATGGATGCCGGCATCAAAAACAAGACGCTGGCGCCGTTTCGCCCCAAATTCGCCCATCACTAATCAATCAGTCTTACACTGGATTAGAGTTGCCACCTGTCTGATTTTGACCCGGACAGAGTAGTCATTTTTTTAAAACCAGCCCAGTAATAATGTATAATGCTGTATCCATAATTAAAGGGAGAATATAAACCTTTTCAGCATTGGTTCACTGAAAAGGGCTTGTATTAATTAGCAGAATTCTATGTTTTTTGTTATTTCTTACACTAAAAAAGGCAACATTTTTAAATGTAACTGAAGTCCAAGGAACAGAGTGGAACAATCAGCATGCAACTGCTTATAGCAGTCAAACAAACAACATTGGTAAATGTTTCAATTCATTAAAATCTTTCTTACTGTCAGGAAAATATTCTTAACAGTGGGGAAAGCTTTGCTGAATTATAAAATAGAATAAGCTAAAAGAAATCCTACTGGTTTCCCCAGACTTGCCCCATATGCTCATATTGCCATAAACATTTCTTCCTCTGCAAATCTATTGAGAAATATTGCACAATGTATAACTATACTGCTTATTATTTGATACTCTTATAACCATGTTAATATTGCATATTATCATATTTATGTTCATCTTTCAGTGTGGGTATAAAGCATGTCTATAGTTAGTAGTGCCTCGATTTATTAAATTATTTATCCAGAATGCTCTAGACCTGGGGTTTTCCAGATAAGGCGTCTTTCTCTAATTTGGATCTCCATAACTTAACTCTATTTTAAACATTATTTAAACCAAATAGGATTGGATCAAGAAAAAGGTACTGTTTTATTAGGAACTCATAATGTTTCCTTAATTTCCTTAAATAATTCATAATTAGTATGTTTACTACTTTTTTTCAAAGTTATAATACATGTTCATCTGGCAGAACAACAGATCTAAAGCTCCATTAATATAAGTATAACGTTTGCATTAAAATGTTTTATATATATATATATATATATATATATATATATATATATATATATATATATATATATATATGTGTGTATATAAAACATTTTAATGCAAACGTTATACTTATATTAATATATATATATATATATATATATATATATATATATATATATATATATATGTGTGTGTGTTTATTAACATTTGCTTTTATAAATATTAAAGTAGTGTTTAAAAAACAGGTAGGATGAAGATGCACATTAGCATTCCACATTACAGCTAATCTGTATACAAAAAGGAGCAGAGAGACAGAACAATGTATTAATGTGAGCTTCAAAGCAACACCACTAGAAGAGCACATTGAAAATACAGAAATCTTGCTGTTTGATCCTTTGTGTTTCAAGTCGAAAAAGAAGTAGGATTAAAAATTCACTCTGTACATTTCCTGCATGTGTTCTGTAGATACAGCTTGGTTTGTCAGTGGGATGCTCTCTCTTAACAATCCCTGTGGTTGTAATAATAAATAAACAATAGGATAGACTATGGGAAAAAGAATGAGAGAATTCAGATGGTAAATATAAATTTATAATGTCTTTTAGTAGCTTACTGGGTCCATGGCAAATGTTTCAGAATACAAATTATTAAACCATTTGTTATTATGCTGTGGGCAAGTTTTTACAATAAAATATCTTTATCACCAATCCTTTTTTTTACTTTTTAGTCTATGTACAGTTTTAGTGCATACAATTCCATTGTTATTAATAAACACAATGGGGGTAATTTATAAAGTTTGTGAGATGCATAGTTATTTGCAAATGGTTGTATTGCCCATGTGTTTTCCTAAATGCTAAAGTATTGCACCCATCTTTAAATTTTTTTGTGAATTTGCATTGCGCACAAATGGCTAGCAAATGAGACGGGTGTTTGCATGAGTGCCACCACTTTGTGAAGTTGTTGTGTGCGAAAATAGCATTAACATTAATTTGCCAAAATGTTTTGCGAATATTTTCTTTTTCACCAAGTTGTGGCACTGTAGCACAACTCAAACACAGAGAGGCAGATTTATCAAGTAAAATCCTTTGAATTCAAATGTCAAATTCGAAGGATGTTAGTGCAAAAGGTTCGATCAAATGATCGAATTAAAGAATAAAGATCGAACGACAAAATCCTTCGAAACAAACGATTCGACTGATTTTAAGCGATCGGTCGAATGATTTTTATTCTGTCAAAAAAAACTTAGAAAAGTGCTCTGGAAGGTCCCCATAGGCTAACATTGCACTTTGGTAGCTTTAATGTGGCGAAATATGAAGTCGAAGTTTTTTTAAAGAGACAGTACTTTGATTATGGAATAGTCGAATAGTCGAACGATTTGATTGAATTTGACCAATTCGATGGTCGAAGTACCCAAAAAAATCCTTCGAAATTCAAATAGTTTTGCATTCAATCTATTTACTTCAGCTTAGTAAATCTGCCTCTCTGCACATAAATATTCGCAATTTGCCATACAGTATTTAGAAAGCTCTTATAGACATTGGCAGTGTGAATAAAAATGTGCAATTCTGTTTGAACTGTTAATACACCACTCGTATCCAGTTTATTAATATGACCATGCACAGGGCAAATACAGTATGTTCAAATATGAATAATTTTGCTGCATGAAGTTTATAAATGAGTCCCAATATCTTGATTGAATTACATTTTCAATGTTATGTGTTTGACGCTGGCTTTTGTTAGACAAAAGGAAAAAGTCATAGTTATTAAGAAACAAGTAGAAAAGTTGTATTTTTTGTGATTTTTATTCATTTTTTTCTTTTCATACTTTTCTGTTCTAATCTTTTAAATGATTTCATGGCATTCATGGTTGTAGAGAAAGTGAGTATAGTCGTGGCATCAGAAACCTCTAAAACCATACATAAGAATTTGATAAGGAAGCCTCCACATGAACACAATGTTCACTCATTCATTTTCTGTGCTTTGTCATTCTATGTGGTGTTAGTACACAGTGCTGAGATTGAACACCCATTGCATATAAGCATAAGGAGTCAAAGCAGTCCTGCACATTCTGAATAATTGATATGCTTTGATATATGTATCAATTCTTTAAACATGTTACTCTAATTTCATGTTTTGTATATGTGACCCTATATTTTCTAAGGTACATTCAAAGGTAGCCTCAAGGATAAACAAACTGCACACAATATCGAATTAATTTGTTGTGAAGAAAACAACTGAAGACAAAGAAAAAAGCAAAGCATGTCCAAAGAATAACATCTTTCCAATAATCCTTTTTCTAATGTCTTAAGGGCTTACACTCTTTATTAAAAAATTTTATTTTTGTAGATGCACAGCTTCCAGAACTTCCAACAGAAACTGAGCTAAGCAGCAGCCTAGCACCAGCATTTCCAATTAGAAAAGGTCAACCTTCCGCCACTGTAAAAGTGATCTGAGCTGGATGTTTGGGCAGCTATAAAGAAAACGGGTTTTTGAAAAAAACAAAAAATGCTATCTGAGAACAATGGAATCTGAAAATGACAGGGATCTGATAAATGTAATCACAAGAGTGTTCATTTAAAAATAAGTTGTGAAGAATTTGTGTTTACATTATTATACTTCTTTAATGTTTAATTAAATGGTACAGCCATGTACAATAGACAATATTTGTCTGTATTCAAACCCTTACCAGACCTTAAATCTTATAAAAGTGTCAAATGTCAGTAAAAATAATTTTACCTAATTATTAATATACAGTCCAGTAAGAAGATAATCTTGTATTTTATTAAATCCCACAACTGCAGTGTGTTGTGAACATGTTTATAATTGTAAGTGTGTTCTAGAAATACATTCAACCTCATCAAAAAACATATTAAATAGCTAGGTACCCTAAATGCCCTAACAGCCTGAGCTCGGCATATTATACTTTACATGATAGCATTTATTATCTGATCCGTGTTACTATAACAGATGCAGAAAATAAGATGTATAGTACAATATCTTACTATTAAAGATGGGCGAATAAATTTGCCTGGCTCGAATTTGCGGCAAATTTCCATGTTTTGCCGCTAACCAACTGAAATTTATTTTAAAAAATGTAGTATTTTTTTGTGGTAGAATAGTTCATATTCGTTCAAATTTGAATCATAAGAATCAAAGTAATAGCGCATTCGATCAAATTCTAAATAGGTTCTACAAGGTCCCCCATAGGCTAAAACAGCAATTCGGCAGGTTTTAGATGGCGAATGATCGAAATCTAAATTTTAAAGAGATAGTGCATGATAAAGTTCGATATTCAAATTTTCAAATTTGAATTGAATTTGGACTATGCCCTAGTCAAAGTACACAAAAATTTGCTCAAAATTCTAATTTTTTTAATTTGTATTTTCACTTCGACCTTTGATAAATCTGTCCCTATCTGTATTTTAAGAACAAATGTTTATATTCGAAATTGAATGATGAAGCAGTATAAAAATATTTATTAAAAGAACAAAGCCATGTACAAAAACCTATGAGTTGTAAGTAAAATACATGATATGCAGACATGTAAACAAAATTATTGAACAAAAAACATTTAACAACATGCTTAAAGAACACTAGAGATCTATCTCATTTCACTTTGCTGAAGAATACGCAAAATTGAGAAAAAAATTCTCAAAATGGCATCAACATTTTTTATGTGCAACAATTTTTTTACAACAATTTTTTCTCACTTCAAATGTATTAAAGTCAATGAGTGTTTTTTCTTATGGGGACTTTTTTGTTTCTGTCACAGTTTTGTCTTGATTTTTTCTTGCGGCACAATTGTTCATGGCAGATTTTTGCCTCATGAATAAATTTGCAGATTGCAAAATTTGCAAAAAAATTTGCAAAAAAAATTGCAAAAAAATTCCAGCACAAACCTCTTAGGGAGAATCCAGCCAATTCTGGTATTCACCAATGCCATTTTGGAGCCTTGGAACTTTCTGCTGTGGGAATGACCTACTCACGGCCAAGGTTATCTGGTACAAAGGAATGAGGCAGAGGCAAGGTCTGATTCAGGCAAATCGTCCGAGGCAGTCAGCGCAGATTCAAAGTCAGGAACAGGCAGGAGGTCACAAAACCTGAATGCAAAATACAATCAGACTAGGAAGGCTTTACCAAAATTAGGATTATACTGAGCTAGCTAGGGCCCTGAAACACTAGCAGGAGTGATATTTATTTTGAATTTTCAAAACAAAGTGTCACCAAGTCCAGTGATGTTCTCCCATTACACAATATGTTTAGCAATATTACTCAACAATGAGTATTGAACAACAAATGTTAATTATAAAAATTATATTGCATGTATCAAGATTTATACCAATATAACCTAAAATGATGACCTAAGTTAGCATATGGAGCAAACCATTGGTGCCATTTCTGTAATTGTAGATTAGATAGATAAGACAGATAGATTGATACTATATGCAGATACAGTTCTCATATTAATGAGCTAGAAGAGTGCTACTAAATTCCCTTTTCATTGTTACAACCCATTTAAAGACCAAGTCAACCCCAAAATAAAAATTTGCCTAATAAAAAAAAAGTTAATTCTAAGCAACTTTTGAATATAAATTTATTAGAAATTCCCAGTGCTTTTAAAGTTATTTGTAAAAATAATTGCTATTAAAAGCAGCTAATATTTTATCTCCTAGTTGTTACTTTTTAAAAAATGTTGCAAAGATCTTAGTTCCCTGGCAGGTCTGTTAAAGGACCAGTAACATCAAAAAAAATGTTTAAAAATTCGTTAGTGCACAACGAAAAATAAACACCAAGACAAATTAAACTTTTAAATAGCAAAGCTTTTATTAAGAAATAACTTACAGAAAGTCCACTTCCTGTTCTCTTCAGAAATGGCGAAATGGCGACCATCCATACTACAGTGATCGATTTCTCCTCCCTGGCTATTCACAGACATCCTCCTTCCGGAGCCCAGCAGCAGCAGCAGTGTCACAGGCTCTCCTCTCCTTCACCGTGCATCAGCTTCCCTACTCCGCTCTCCTCACCTCCCTCTCAGTCTTCCCTCCTCCCCTACTCTCAGAAAGAGAAATGCGGTGCCTGATTACATCCCAGTTATTGACTGAACACTTGACATTGCCTTTAACACACACAGAGGGTCAAGCAAAATATAATTTAATACTAAAATGAAAAAATCTGAAAATTTTTCAAACATGGTTATTTTTTTGCACCTTGTGTCCTGCACATAGAGAAATGGTTGCAGATCTCTGCTCTACAAATCTTATGTAAGTGTGACCTGCAAGTATGGGAGCACCCTGTGCTTACCCTTAGGCAGACAATAAGGACAGGGTTACGTTGCGCCTGCCAACAGTGCAATCTACATCTCAAGCCAGACCCCAGACAGAAGTGCTCTGTAAAGGAGGAACTCCACTGACAATTTTGGAGTGATCCAGCACTGTGCAAAAACGCAGGCGTCAAATCGGATGCAATGGAAATAAGGTAAATGATGGCATTGTTGGATGGTGTCGCATCGGATAAATGGCGTGACACCATCCGACAATGCATTCACTTACCTTATTTCTGTTTTTGCGCAGTGCGTTGTATAGCACCAAAATAGTCTGTGGAGTTCCTTACTTAGAGCACTAAGGGGCTAGTTTTTGTGCCCTTGCACTACTGTCAGTGGTCTAAATAAATGACCCCTCATGACAGATGTACTCCTCTAAAACTGTACTACAGTATATTGTATTCTGAATTTCTGATTTTTATAACATTTTTCTATTGTACTAAAATTCACACAGTCATATCCTTAGCGTTTCGCAATGAAAATGTTGATGCAATAGACCCCAGGAGTACATTTTATAGAATTTTACAGAAGATTTAGCTTCTGATATCACTGTCAGTAAATTACAGTTCCTTCTTTATTTACCATAATGAATTTATTATATTACGATTTATACTCCAGTCCATTCCTACAGTTTTTAAAACGTATGCATTTGGATTTCCCCTCTTCTAGAATTGAGGAGGCTGTTGTATTATATGCAAAAAATATAAAAAAAACATCTTGTTTAGGACACCACTTGTAACTTACCTTATGATTTTTTTTAAATAGAAAATTTAATTCATTTGATCTTCAAAAAATTAAGATAATTGATAAAATGAAATGCATATTGACCTTGTATAAGAAAAATTGTCATGTGCTCAATGGTCACAACCATTTTTTTGTGTGACTGCAGCTGCACTCGTAAATGAGCCTTTCTGTTGTATAACGCCAATGCCTGATATTAGGGTCAAATCTTCACACAAGTTTTCAACAAACTTCATGGTATTAGACTACTGAACATTATATAACATAGTAACATACTATAGTAACATAGTAAGTTAGGGTGAAAAAAGACGCATGTCCATCAAGTTAAACCTTTTAACTCTATTTAACCTGCTTAACTACTAGTTGATCCAGAGGAAGGCAAACAACCCATTTGAAGCCTCTCCAATTTGCCTCAGAGGGAGAAAAAGTCCTTCCTGCATCAACTTGTTCTGTGAGTTATCTTCCATAACCCTGTATTCCATAACTTGCTAAAAACCCATCAAATGCCTTCTTAAAGCTATCTAATGTATCAGTCAGTACAACTGATTCAGGGAGAGCATTCCATATCTTCACAGCTCTCACTTTAAAATAAAACCCTTCCAAATATTTAAGCAGAACCTCTTTACTTTTAATCAGAATGGGTGACCTTGTGTCAACTGGAAAGAACTACTGGTAAATAAAGCATTAGAGGGATTATTATATGATTCCTTATATATTTATACATAGTTATCATCTCCCCCTTAATCGTCTCTGCTCCATTGTGAACAACCCCAATTTAGCCAGTCTTTCCTCATACTGTAGATGAGATTTTCCATACCTTGTACCAGTTTTGTTGCCCTTCTCTGTACCTTCTCTAATACAATAATGTCCTGTTTAAGCACTGGAGACCAAAACTGTACAGCATATTCCTCTTGTGAATCAATGCACTTTTCAATATAGCTCAAGACCTTATTTGTCCTTGAAGCTGCTGACAGGCATTGCTTTCTACAGTCAAGTTTATTATCTACAAGGACTTCAATGTCATTTTCCATTATGGATTTGCCTAGTACAGTCCCATCAAGGGAATACGGGGCTTTGATATTTTTACATCCCAGGTGCATGACTTTACATTGAATCTCAATCAATTGAATTTGCCACTTAGCTGCCAGATTGCCAGTTTGTAAAGATGGAATTAATTGGGCTGGATAGTTTAGTGTCATCTGCAAACAGTGATACATTACTCACAATGCCCTCCCCCAAGTCATTAATGAACAAGTTTAATAAAAGTGGACCTGATACAGAGCCCTGAGGGACACAACTAAGAACCTTACTCCAAGTAGAAAGTGTACCATTAACAACCACGCTCTGTACTCGATCCTGTATCCAGTTTCCTATCCATGTGCAAAGACCTTCATTAAGCCCAACAGACCTTAGTTTAGAAAGAAGTCATTTGTGGTGCATGGTATCAAATGCTTTGTCAAAATCCAAATAGATCACATCTACTGCTCCCCCACTGTCCAGCACCTTACTTACTCATCATAAAAAATATCAGATTTGTCTGACATGACCTATCATTCATAAAGCCATGCTGATTGCCATTCACTAGGACAACATTTTGAACGTGATCCCTTAACAAGCCTTCATATAATTTGCCCACTACAGATGACAAACTTACTGGTCCATAATTGCCAGACTGAGATTGTAATCCCTTTTAAAAAATTGGAATGACATCATCTTTTTTCTAATCCATAGGTACCAGAACAGATGAAAGTGAATCTGAGAAAATCAGATATAGGGGCAGGTCTAAAAACTGTACTAAGCTCTCTTAGAACACATGGGTGTATGCCATCTGGCCCTGGTGCCTTGTTTACATTAATTTTTATTAACACTTTATGAATCATATGCTGAGTCAGCCACTGATTAGATTGAGCTGAGCCAACAGTGCAGCTAGGAAGTGAGACTAGGAACTCTGACTCCTCTACTATACTGAAGAAAATAACTGATTTAGCTCATTTGCCTTTTCTGTATCTGTTACAACCATTATTTAAAGGAGCAACACTCCTTTAAATATGCAATATGCCCTTCATTTCCTATCTTTGCCCTCTGGATGCTGTTTTACAACATTTATTATAGTGTATATATTCATTAAATGCAGCTTCTGTCCCAACAGCTTTGTAGTTTTTAAATGCCTTTCTCTTCTTTCCTATTAACTTCTTTACTTCTATACTAAGCCACATAGGGTGATTCTTAGTGCTTCTACATTTACTCCTTAAGGGAATAAATTGAGAACAGTACCAATTGAATATCATTTTAAAAAAATAACCATTTATGTTCTGTGTTTTTAGCTGAAAACATAATGCCCCAATCTATGCTCTGAAGGCTACACTCAAGGCAATAAAATTAGATTTTCTGAAATTCATGTTTTTTGTTGTCCCAGTGCACATTATTTTTTTGCACCAGACATTAAATGATATCACATTATGGTTACTATTACCCAGGGGTTCAATGACATGCATATTTGCAATACGTTCTGTGTCATTAGAAATCACTACATCCTGTATAGCATTTTTATGGTTGGAGCCTCAACAACTTGTGCCA
Organism: Xenopus petersii; assembly: GCA_038501925.1. NCBI lineage: Eukaryota > Metazoa > Chordata > Amphibia > Anura > Pipidae > Xenopus > Xenopus petersii. The sequence continues at coordinate 38,453,701 of CM076685.1, forward strand.
AAATAGTGTCATTCAACAAGTTTATAAACTTGTTCCCATTAACTGAACTGGCAGTACTGTCGCTGCAGTCAATATCAGTGAAATTAAAATTTCCCATTATCATTACCATTATGCCTTTTCTATTTGTATCAGGTCTATAGCAAACTCCTACAATAAATTTGCTGGACTCTTTACAATCTGTGAAGAGCTCCACCCATAAGTCTTTCGCCCCCTCATTTTCTGACATTACCTCCTCCTTTATATTAGCTTTTAATTTCTGCCTAAAAAACAAACATACCCACCTTCTTTTCTATTGCCTCTGTCCCTCCAAAATAAAGTATAGCCGCTGATATTATAATTATTAATTAATGTTTTGGCCACACATAGTAACATAGTAAGTTAGGTTGAAAACGACACACATCCATTAAGTTCAACATTACCCCAACCAAATCTCCTCCCCATTTTCCCTTCCTTTGCCCACTACCTCATCTAACCTGTTTTCCACGGAAGAAACCCTTTCAACACCCATTTTGTCAGTGTTACACTCATGTGTGGTCCTTACCTGATGGCATGAGACAAACCTGAGTCACTCCGCAGTGGTATTGGGAGAGACTGGGTACCTGGTACTTACTTGCCCAGTGCCTCTATCTAGTGGGATCTGGGAATAGGAAACTAGGAAAACATTAGTACACAATAGTTGGTAAATTAAATAACTTTGTATCAAAGTAAATGGCCAACTTATACAAGCAGCACTCCTAATAATTTAGTAATAGAGGTCTCACTAATTAACTAGGCAGGTGCAAACTGACTGACTAACTAAAAGTATGTAAAATCTTAGTCCATAATCCAAAGAAATTTCAGGTACTTTAGGATGCCATCACTTTAAATATGATACTCACTCCAAAAGTCTTCCAAACACTTATGGAGACACACAACTCTAGCCCCTTTGGATACTCAGATTGGAATCCCCTGCAAGTGTTGGTTTCTCCAATCCAAACTCCTATAACACTCTCTGATGCTCCAGACACAGTACCTGGCACTAAGCACAATCTCCATACATTTATTTCATCAATAGTTAACATATACAGTCAGTTTCTATTGCATTGACCATATTCTCTAAAATTCCCAATTATAAATTATTTACTGTTTATTCCACAATCTCACATCAATTCCACTATGCAGAAGAAGCTAAAATGGCATGTTTTGTTTATTCCCTTCATTCCCTCCATACAAATATGTAACATTATACTATTGGACACTAAATCATGACCTATTTTTCTTTTAATATCTTTTCTTAATAGACATTGTCAGTTTCAGTGCATCTCATTTTGTGTTTCTCGATAGTATTTTGCTTAGTTTGCTAACACCCTTAGGCAAACATATGATTTTATAGGAATCCAATGAAGTAATAGGTTGTCTAGATGAAATTATTAAAATTTCCTATTATTTTTAAACTAAAATATTCATTCAATTGTTAGTTCAAAAATCTAAAAGCAACCATTTTATTTATTATTGCTAAAATTGCTGCAGGTCAGCATTACTTAAAATTAGTGGATGGGATGATTGTAACTTTGCACTATACCTATAACATTTCTTAACTTTTTATAAAATCTAGTTTAGAATAGTACTAAGTACTGATATTAGAGCATCCTGAAACCTGTTTCCAAGAAAGTTCTGGACTACAGTACCCCAGATCTTACCTTTCCTGCATTGGAGGGCATCCCAGAAGTGTCCATCACTAGTGCAGAGCACCCAATAGCACAAAACCTGAAAGTCTCGCAGTTAACAGGAGTGGGGTTTTTTGCCATCGCTGGGAACTTGTTTCCCAGGCTCTGCCACCTGGGTCTAATAGCTAAACTTGCCTCCTGGTAGCAGTTCCCCTGCCCTTCCCTAATATAAGAAGCTGGAAAATTTAAATGAAATTTATCAGATTTGATAACTGTCAGAAGAATTTCTACTATATGGGAAGATAGAGCGCATTATTGCTCAACTGAGTGCCACTATGTTAGGCACTCCACAGTAATTATAATTGCTAACTTCAGACCCTGGACCAGCACCCCTCTTTCCTGATAAATGCACCTGGGAGGTGAGTATTTGCAGTAAAATAAAATCAGAACTTAGAGAGTAAAATCCAAGGTTATACTCTATTGAGAGAAGTCTCAGGGGATCCCTGGGCAGAAGACAAGATGATGGTGTGGCATTTTCACCACTGCATTTTTCTGAGAATAGCCTTGGTGGCTGAGGTTAGATTTTTCATTACTGAGGGGTATATACTGTTAAACCATTTTCTTGTCTTTTAAACTATTGTTAACTTTTTAATTAATAATGCTTGAACAGCTCATACAGTAGATATTCCCCTTTATTTATTAAAAAAGTATTGATTTTTAATTTATAGTAAGTATATATATAAGTAATCCAGTTTTCAGCAATGCAGTTACAATAATCTGTGAAAATGGGGGGTGCTCTTTAATTTCTGCAGAGTAAATAAATTCCACCGGCATGCAGGTCTTAGTTGCAAGCAGGGACAACTCTTGCTGCATTTTATTTGCATGATGCAACGTTTCGGGGTGATGCCCTTTGTCAAGCATGCTTGACAAAGGGGATCCCCCCAAAACAATGCATCACGCAAATAAAATACAGCAAGGGTTGTCCCTGCTTGCAACTAAGACCTGTGTCCTGGTGGAATTTATTTACTCTGAAGTTTGTGGGTTTCCAAAGCCTTCTCGGCCGGGCACCGGGCAATATACGATTTGGAGATCCAGGGTGTTCAAGCTGGTAACTATACTTGTTTCTTTAATTTCTGCAACCATACTTATGTTGATGTGTGTCGTACACACATACAAACACTAATACTATGCAAATTATACATCATGCATGGCATGGCATCATACACGGCATCCATAGGGGCAAGGGGATGCACTATTTCCAGTATTTAAAAATGTACATTGAGGTGTCCATTACATATATGATGTCTCCATTTTTAAATAATAACTTTAATGTCCATTTTGTGTCTCAGAAACCCCAAGCAGGCGTTTTCCTTTTTCTACAATCAAGGATCCTACAATTAGTCTGATTAAATCATATCAGTAAATTGTTTGTTTGAATGTCATAGCTTAACTTCAACAGCACTAACAAATTAATTCACTAACTTGTCCTTAATCAAATTTCCTTTAGCATACATTTAACTTTAATTGCATACATGGCAGTTAGAAACTCTATCAGTGATTCATTTTTCTAATACATTTATTGCAGCAGCCAAAAAATGTTGAATACTAAATGGCTCAAAAACATTAGAAATTCATTTAACATGTTAAAAATAAAAATAATCTTTTAATGAGAGAATTGTTTTGTTATAATAATCTTGAAAACTGTAAGCTTAACATTTCAGGTATAAAGAAAAAATGTAAAAGGGTTCAGTCATTAAACGAGTGCAAAATACAAAAAAAGTAGGCATGTTTTTTTATAGAGGCACAAACAAAAGTACCTTCACATAAATTATATATACCCATATCTATACTAACTATAGAGTTTAGTATCACAATAGCCTTTGAAATTATTTCTGTCAAAGAAATCATCCAAGCCACTCTTAAAAGCATTGACAGAATCAAACATCACAACATCACTGTCCTGACTGTGAAGAACCCCCTACGTTGCTGCAAATGAAAATTCTTTTCTTCTATTCTGAAGGGGTGACCTCTAGTGCAGTGATCCTCTTTATGGGTAAAAAGGTCCCCTGCTATTTGTCTATAATGTCCTCTAATGTACTTGTAAAATGTAATCGTGTCCCCTTGCAAGAGCCTTTTTTCCAGAGAAAACAACTCCCAACCTTGACAGTCTACCTTCATAATTTAAGTCGTCATCGTGCTATCAACATTTTTGTTGTACATTTATGTGCATTTCTGGGGGTCTTGGCACCATGCTTTATGTGTTATTGCAGGTTTATAAATAAAGATGAAATTTCCCTTAAAGTTGCAAGTCTCCCCACGTTACCCCAAGACATTTACTTATCCCATTAGTTACAATTGTATGTAACTGCTCAGAACTTTCTGCTAAAAGCCACCTAATCCCATTATGTTTGTGAAACTTTGTTCAGTGCAGCTTGTTTGGACAAAGATCAATACGGGCCGAGCTGTCAAAATCAGGACTGTGACATGAAAATCCAGACAGTTGGGAGGTATGATTTAGTGCTGTTTTTTAAACTCTCTTAAACTGAAAGTCCACAGAATTATACTCCTTCTCCCTCATACTTTTGTCTGGAATGACCATCTTTATCATAGAGATTATTACTGTTGGCTTCAGTGCACCATCAAATGATGATAGTGCTAGTCTTGTTAAATAATAGAACTCATCTATTTCCTTGGCTTCATTCTTTAATGGGGTTTACTTAATATCCATTTGTTAAAGGAAAACTTTACCCCAAAATGAATATCTAAGCAACAGATAGTTCATATCATATTAAGTGGCATATTAAAGAATCTAACCAAACTGGTATATAAATATTACCTTTTATATCTACCACATTTTGTGAAAGTCTATGTGTCCCTCAGAGATCACCTGACCAAAAATACTGCAGATGTAACTGTAAGAAGTGTGGAAGAAAAAGACATAACTCTGTCTGCTAATTGGCTCATGTGACCTAAGATGTATAGTTTGTTTGGTTTGTTTGTGTGCACCGTGAATCCTAGGATCCCAGGGGATGGCCCTTATTTTTTAAAATGGCAATTTTGTATTTATGATTACCCAATGGCACATACTACTAAAAAGTATTTTGTTATGAAAATGGTTTATTTACATGAAGCAGGGTCTCGACGGTTTATTCGTATACTGCTGAGATGACAATAAAGTTTACTTTGACCTGAGTTGTTTTTTGCAATATCTCTTTATAGAGACATACATGGTTTGTGAGTATAGTTTTCCTTTAAAACAACAGCAGGGATTATCTGTATAGGACATTTTTTTAAGATGTGTGTTATCTGCCCACATGGTTATTTCTATGAGAGATGAGTATATATGGGGTATTAACCCTTTAACCGCCAAGCACGTACGGCGTACGTGCTGGCAGTTCAGGGCTCAGGCTGCCAAGAACGTACCTCGTACGTTCTATTGCAGCTGAGCCCTTCTCTCTGCATCGGCGGCTTTTGCCGCCTCTGCAGAGAGTCAGGAGGGTAGACAGCCCCCTGGGCAACGTGGCTGGGGGGCTGTCAAGTCGGATCTGCGACGCGATTGTCGCAGATCCGACTTCAAAGTAGCAGAAGCGCAATGTAAGCGCTGCTGCTGCTGGCTTACCTCCTCCTCGTGGAACCACGCGCCCAGTCACTTCCTGCTGCGCAGTAACTCTGCAGACACGCTGCCAGGAGTCGTCCTTCGGTTCCATCGATCCTCCTGCTACAAAAACGGTAAGTGCACTTTTTTTACACACTTACCTGCACTTACACATACCTACAGTACATTTATACACTTACATAAACATTTTAGTAAAAATTTGTATTTTTTTATTTTTTATTTTTTTATTTAAGCACACTTGGTCGATTTTGTACACTTATTTACACTTAATTACATGTATTTGCACACTCAGACAACTTTTATTAGTGCACAAATATGTATACACAAAAACTCACAAACAGGTTTTTTTTTTTACTTATTCATTGTACTGTTTGTTTTGCCTAAAAGCATGTTATTTTGACAGCGTGACTATTGGATAATCGATTTCGGCCACTAATTACGCTGCCGGATCAATTATTTTGTTATTTCATTGATTTACGCTATTTTTGTGGTTTTATTGCAATTTTATCCATGCATTATTGTTCCTTATGTATCTTTAGTATAGTTTTGCTGTTTGGTGCTTTGGTTTAGAAAGATTTATTTTACTTAGTTTGATTCGCCAGAATATATGCTTTCCAAAAATATATGGGTTTCTGGGGGTCTTTTTACAGTTTTGGGGTCTTATGGCACATAACGCACAGTTGGGGCTCTCTTTTCTGCAGCTTAGTTGGCTAGCGTGAAAATTCATAGGCATGTTTTTCATTTGGGGTCCGTACACGCCACATACTTTGGTAAATCTATGCATATTGGGCATCAAACTATTTAGTAGACCTCTGACTTCCATATTTAGGGTGATTTTTCTTTATACGTAAAACATTGTGTGCGATAAATGCGGCAAACTGCAACAATTTTAGGCGATTTTCAGAAATGTAAAAACCTCTGCGTTTAGAAAAGCTTTGCAGTTTGGTGTAGAAAGACGTCTTTATCTTTTTTGGATTCGTCAGAATGTGTACTTTCCAAAAATATATGGTTTTGGGGGGGTCTTTGCTGTTAGGATGGTCTTGCGGCATATAATATGAAGTCAAGGGTCTATGTTCACAGAAGGCGAATCGGCAGCAGAGAAAAATCATATGCACTATTTTCATTTTGGGTCCGCACATGCCAGCTGCCTTGGTATATCAATGCATATTGGGCATCATACGGTTCAGTTGACCCTTGGCATCAGTATTTATGGTGTTTTAGAATTGTATGTAAGAAATTGGGTGAGATAAATGCGGCCAATTGCAATATTTTTAGGCAATTTTCAAAATTGTAAAAACTGTTGCTTTTATCGCCAAATTTAGGAAAGGCTTGCGGCTTGGTACTTTGGAGTACAAGGACATGCATACCCAATTTGGATTCGGGGGAATGTGTACTTTCCGAAAATATATGGTTTTCTGGGGTGAATGTACTTTTTTCTACCTTTGCTCCCCCCAAAACTAAGTATATGTGTTGATTTTTCAGTACCTGAAATGACAGACCATATGGGGGTCTTCCTTTTGGGGCCCCTATATGCCACGTGCTTGGGTACACCTATACATATTGGGCATCAAACTGTTCAGAGGACCCTAGGCTTTCATATTTGGGGTGATTTCTCTTGATACCTAAAAGTATGTGGGTAATACGATGCTGCAGGGTAGAAATTTTTAAGTCATTTTTGGAAATGTCCCCAAAATCACCAAATTTAGGAATGATTTGCGGCTTGGTACTTTGTAGTACAAAGACATGCATACCCAATTTAGATTCGTGGGAATGTGTACTTTCCGAAAATATATGGTTTTCTGGGATGAACTTACTTTTTTCTACATTTGCCCCCCTCAAAACAATGTAAATGTGTTGATTTTGCAGTACCTGAAATAGACACTATGGGGGTCGTCGTTTTGGGGCCCCTATATGCCACGTGCTTGGGTACACCTATACATATTGGGCATCAAACTGTTCAGAGGACCCCAGCTTTCATATTTGGGGTGATTTGTCTTGATACCTAAAAGTATGTGGGTAATACGATGCTGCAGGGTCGAAATTTTGAAGTCATTTTTGGAAATGTCCCCAAAATCACCAAATTTAGGAATGGTTTGCGGCTTGGTACTTTGTAGTAGAAAGACATGCATACCCAATTTAGATTCGTGGAAATGTGTACTTTCCGAAAATATATGGTTTTCTGGGGTGAACGTACTTTTTTCTACCTTTGCCCCCCCCAAAATGATGTAAATGTGTTGATTTTGCAGTACCTGAAATGACAAAACATACAAGGGGGGGTCTTCATTTTAGGGCCCCTATATGCCACGAGCTTGGGTACACCTATACATATTGGGCATCAAACTGTTCAGAGGACCCTAGGCTTTCATATTTGGGGTGATTTCTCTTGATACCTAAAAGTTTGTGGGTAATACGATGCTGCAGAGTAGATATTTTGAGGTGATTTTTGGAAATGTCACCAAAATCACCAAATTTAGGAATGATTTGCGGCTTGGTACTTTGGAGTAGAAAGACATGCATACCCAATTTGGATTCGTTGGAATGTGTACTTTCCGAAAATATATGGTTTTCTGGGGTGAACTTACTGTTTTCTACTTTTGCCCCCCCCCCAAAACGATGTAAATGTGTTGATTTTGCAGTACCTGAAATGACAGACTATATGGGGGTCTTCGTTTTGGGGACCCTGTATGCCACGTGCTTGGGTACACCTATACATATGGGGCATCAAACTGTTCAGAGGACCCTAGGCTTTCATATTTGGGGTGATTTGTCTTGATACCTAAAAGTATGTGGGTAATACGATGCTGCAGGGTAGATATTTTGAGGTGATTTTTGGAAATGTCACCAAAATCACCAAATTTAGGAATGATTTGCGGCTTGGTACTTTGGCGTAGAAAGACATGCATACCCAATTTGAATTCGTGGGAATGTGTACTTTCCGAAAATATATGGTTTTCTGGTGTGAACTTACTGTTTTCTACTTTTGCCCCCCCAAAACAATGTAAATGTGTTGATTTTGCAGTACCTGAAATGTCAGACTATATGGGGGTCTTCCTTTTAGGGCCCCTATATGCCACATGCTTGGGTACACCTATACATATTGGGCATCAAACTGTTCAGAGGACCCTAGGCTTTCATATTTGGGGTGATTTGTCTTGATACCTAAAAGTATGTGGGTGATACGATGCTGCAGGGTAGATATTTTGAGGTGATTTTTGGAAATGTCACCTAAATCACCAAATTTAGGAATGATTTGCGGCTTGGTACTTTGGCGTAGAATGACATGCATACCCAATTTGGATTCGTTGGAATGTGTACTTTCCGAAAATATATGGTTTTCTGGGGTGAACTTACTTTTTTCTACATTTGCCCCCCTTAAAACAATGTAAATGTGTTGATTTTGCAGTACCTGAAATGACAGACCATATGGGGGTCTTCGTTTTGGGGCCCCTATACGCCACGTGCTTGGGTACACCTATACATATTGGGCATCAAACTGTTCAGAGGACCCCAGGCTTTCATATTTGGGGTGATTTGTCTTGATACCTAAAAGTATGTGGGTGATACGATGCTGCAGGGTCGAAATTTTGAAGTCATTTTTGGAAATGTCCCCAAAATCACCAAATTTAGGAATGGTTTGCGGCTTGGTACTTTGTAGTAGAAAGACATGCATACCCAATTTAGATTCGTGGAAATGTGTACTTTCCGAAAATATATGGTTTTCTGGGGTGAACGTACTTTTTTCTACCTTTGCCCCCCCCAAAACGATGTAAATGTGTTGATTTTGCAGTACCTGAAATGACAGAACATGCAAGGGGGGGTCTTCATTTTAGGGCCCCTATATGCCACGTGCTTGGGTACACCTATACATATTGGGCATCAAACTGTTCAGAGGACCCTAGGCTTTCATATTTGGGGTGATTTATCTTGATACCTAAAAGTATGTGGGTAATACAATGCTGCAGAGTAGATATTTTGAGGTGATTTTTGGAAATGTCACCAAAATCACCAAATTTAGGAATGATTTGCGGCTTGGTACTTTGGCGTAGAAAGACATGCATACCCAATTTGGATTCGTTGGAATGTGTACTTTCCAAAAATATATGGTTTTCTGGGGTGAACTTACTGTTTTCTACTTTTGCCCCCCCCCAAAACGATGTAAATGTGTTGATTTTGCAGTACCTGAAATGACAGACTATATGGGGGTCTTCCTTTTAGGGCCCCTGTATGCCACGTGCTTGGGTACACCTATACATATCGGGCATCAAACTGTTCAGAGGACCCTAGGCTTTCATATTTGGGGTGATTTGTCTTGATACCTAAAAGTATGTGGGTAATACGATGCTGCAGGGTAGATATTTTGAGGTGATTTTTGGAAATGTCACCAAAATCACCAAATTTAGGAATGATTTGCGGCTTGGTACTTTGGCATAGAAAGACATGCATACCCAATTTGAATTCGTGGGAATGTGTACTTTCCGAAAATATATGGTTTTCTGGGGTGAACTTACTGTTTTCTACTTTTGCCCCCCCAAAACAATGTAAATGTGTTGATTTTGCAGTACCTGAAATGTCAGACTATATGGGGGTCTTCCTTTTAGGGCCCCTATATGCCACATGCTTGGGTACACCTATACATATTGGGCATCAAACTGTTCAGAGGACCCTAGGCTTTCATATTTGGGGTGATTTGTCTTGATACCTAAAAGTATGTGGGTAATACGATGCTGCAGGTTAGATATTTTGAGGTGATTTTTGGAAATGTCACCTAAATCACCAAATTTAGGAATGATTTGCAGCTTGGTACTTTGGCGTAGAAAGACATGCATACCCAATTTGGATTCGTTGGAATGTGTACTTTCCGAAAATATATGGTTTTCTGGAGTGAACTTACTGTTTTCTACTTTTGCCCCCCCCCCAAAACGATGTAAATGTGTTGATTTTGCAGTACCTGAAATGATAGACTATATGGGGGTCTTCCTTTTGGGGCCCCTGTATGCCACGTGCTTGGGTACACCTATACATATCGGGCATCAAACTGTTCAGAGGACCCTAGGCTTTCATATTTGGGGTGATTTGTCTTGATACCTAAAAGTATGTGGGTAATACGATGCTGCAGGGTAGATATTTTGAGGTGATTTTTGGAAATGTCACCAAAATCACCAAATTTAGGAATGATTTGCGGCTTGGTACTTTGGCGTAGAAAGACATGCATACCCAATTTGGATTCGTGGGAATGTGTACTTTCCGAAAATATATGGTTTTCTGGAGTGAACTTACTGTTTTCTACTTTTGCCCCCCCTCAAAACAATGTAAATGTGTTGATTTTGCAGTACCTGAAATGTCAAGACTATATGGGGGTCTTCTTTTTAGGGCCCCTATATGCCACGTGCTTGGGTACACCTATACATATTGGGCATCAAACTGTTCAGAGGACCCTAGGCTTTCATATTTGGGGTGATTTCTCTTGATACCTAAAAGTATGTGGGTAATACGATGCTGCAGGGTAGATATTTTGAGGTGATTTTTGGAAATGTCACCAAAATCACCAAATTTAGGAATGATTTGCGGCTTGGTACTTTGGCGTAGAAAGACATGCATACCCAATTTGGATTCGTAGGAATGTGTACTTTCCGAAAATATATGGTTTTCTGGGGTGAACTTACTGTTTTCTACTTTTGCCCCCCCCCCAAACGATGTATATGTGTTGATTTTGCAGTACCTCAAATGACAGACTATATGGGAGTCTTCCTTTTGGGGCCCCTATATGCCACGTGCTTGGGTACACCTATACATATTGGGCATCAAACTGTTCAGAGGACCCTAGGCTTTCATATTTGGGGTGATTTCTCTTGATACCTAAAAGTATGTGGGAAATACGATGCTGCAGGGTAGACATTTTTAAGTGATTTTTGGAAATGTCACCAAAATCACCAAATTTAGGAATGGTTTGCCGCTTGGTACTTTGGTGTAGAATGACATGCATACCCAATTTGGATTCAGGGGAATGTGTACTTTCCGAAAATATATGGTTTTCTAGGGTGAACGTACTTTTTTCTACCTTTGCCACCCCCAAAAACGATGTAAATGTGTTGATTTTGCAGTATCTGAAATGACAGAACAAACGGGGCCTCCTATGCCATGTGCTTGGGTACATCTATTCATATTGGGCATCAAACTGTTCAGTGGACCCAGGATTTTATATTTGGGGTGTTTTACATTGATACCTAATGATGTGTGGGAGATATGTTGCTGTAGAGTGGTAGCTTTGAGGTCATTTTTCAAAAAATTCACCAATTTCTATAAAACATTATAATTTTAGGAAACAATTGCAACTTGGTGGTTTGGAGTACAAAGATATTTCTACCCATTTTTGATTCACCAGAATCTGTTCTTTCTAGTAATGGGTAGTTTTCTAGGGTAAACCTACTGTTAGCGGAATGTTTGGCCTTGAAATCAAAAGTATGCCATTTGGGGAGTGTTGCTTTGGAAATTTGGTTGTGTACTGCTTGTAGATTTTGAGCTATACAAGTGAGAAATCTCCATAAAACTATATATATTTGGTATTGTCGCGTTCAGGAGACATAGACCTTTCTAAATTGGCTGTGTTCTCGTACAGAAAATGAATGATGTTTCTGATATATGTGATTGTTCTTCGTGCAACATGATTTTTTTCATTTTATTTGACACTTAGAATCCAATATTTTTTTAGAGAAGTAGAATTACACCAAAATTCTTGCATATTGTGAAAGTTCAGGTTGTCTTGAAAAAAACAATATATTGTTTTCCTGGGTTAACTAAAAGACCACCCCAGGAAAGGCCCTTAAAGTGAAAGAGTGCAAAATATCTAAAAACTGCTTGGCAGTAGATGTTCGCATCTAGGACAAAACGGCTGGCAGGGAAAGGGTTAAAGTAGTTGTTTACATTCCATACATTTCTTTCAGTTCAGTTGTTTTCAGATCGTTCAGATCACCAGTAAAAGTAAAAACTTTTTCTGTTGCTTTCCACATTTTATTTTTTACTGTTTTTTTTTTCAAAATTTCAACATTAGTTGATATATTTCTCAGCAATTAGAACATTAACAATTAGTATAGAAATTATAACAGCTGCCTTTAATGGAATTCAGGGATTCTGCTCAGCAGGGACAAAGATAATACGTATATCAACCAAAGTATCAATTTGAACAGTTTGGGTGAAGACACTCAGAGCAACTAGTAGCAGCTACTTTTTGTGGCTACAAAATACCCTGCCTGAAAATTGCCTCTGCTAAAACAAACATAGTGTCTTAGCAAAGGCAATTAACACATTTACCACAAGTACTACTATTGTCTATTTTGTAGCTGTGACAAGTAGCAGCTAATATTAGCTCTGTGTGGCTTCCCCCTCCCCCAACTGCTTAAGAAAGACATAATCTCTCCGAAATGGCAAGAATAGCATAAGCGTCGCTTTGGTTTCAGAGTGATTTATTGAAAAGTTTTGCAAAAACCCATCCATTCCACTTCCTGTTGCCTCCTTTTCCACTCTGTGCAGGGGAGCAAGCAACACTTCGCACACTGCACTGTTGGATATCAATGCAAGATAAGGCAAGATAAATGCAAGGTTATGCACTTTGGCAGTAATGCCCAGTATGGGTAGCCACATGCTTTCAAAGCTCATCTCAGATGTTATTCTGCTTGTCCTTGGACTCTGTATCTTTTTTCCCACACTTTCCACCCTGTGGTGCAGAGTTATAATGACACCCAGTTTGTGTTCCAGCGGATAGTGGGAATCGAACAAAGATATTGATCTGTAATAGTGGGTTTTCTGTATACTTCTGTTTTCAAGTTACTCTACTTTTGGATGTAATGTATATCAAAGGCAAGTTTGTTCTCATGGACATATTCCATGGAGAACTTGGTGTTATTGTCCACTGAGCTTATTTGTTCTGTAAAGGCTGCCACTTCATTGAATTTGATTTTAACCCAAGTATCATCTACCTACCTGAATCAGTGACTAAGTGTAGTTCCCTGGAATGTATGTAAGGTCCTCCTTTCTATGTACAAGTTGGCTACAATGGGAGATACTCCAATTACTACACAGCACATGCAATGGTTTAAAAGCCTTTTTTTAAGATATGGCTTTATGATCTGTTACAAACACAAGGGCTGGGAGCAGGCCTGAAATGCTGTGTTTGTAACATAAAGCCATTTCTTAAATAAAGGCTTTTTAAACTTTGGAAATACTACATGTGCTATGTCATAATTGGACTTTTGGAAAGTCGTTTGGAGAGTGGACCGCTGGACATGTGCAAAAAAGAGGCGGAAAAGTGGTGAGTGCTGATTAAACAACTTGTATACAATGGGAGATACTGCAGAACCCATTGCACGGCCATGTTTCAAATACCTCTGTTTTGAATGCGATCTAAAATAATTGATTCATGTTAAGGTGGAGAAACCTTTCCTAAACAGAGGGGGGGGGGGCTTCAACACCATCTGTTTGCTATATACAATGCTGTTCTAACATCTGTACCCCAGCGGTTTCAGAAAACTTCACATACCCACTCATGCAACTCTCACAAGTAATACATGTTTATAGGAGTTGCATGATACTTTGGTAATCCTATCACAGTAATCCCACATAATCACACCTCTGCTGAGTTTCAGGTGTCACCACTATGAAGAATTACAATGTGCCATTGTGATTGAAATAATTTATAGTGCCGAGGACTTCCCATACCAGTCAGTTGAACTAAAGAAGCTGCTTGGATGAGTAATGAAACCTCTTCACTGATCAGTTGCTCTAGAAGCACTTATACTAGATAAATATTAATGTGAGTTATACACTAAATGGCAGTGTGTTGAGTGCTTCCTTAATTGAAAAGGATCTAGGGGTAGATGATTTTTAGAGATGGGAAATCAGGCTGCATTTCTTAGGGCTGCATTGACTAAAGTCTCTATAAACATGAGTTATCAAAAAAGCAATTAGAACGCTGGTCTCTTCAAGTCAGTTGCTGGGCTAATTCATGAATTGGAATTTTAATCATGAGTATTGCTTTTTGGATCAATTAATGACTACTATTTATTGAGTCAACTTCTGCTATTGGTGATTGCTTTTACATTTTTCTAAATGGATGGGCTCCTTTTAACTGTTGAACTTTTTAACATTACAGTATTGTTTTTTGAATGAATTAGAGATTGGAAATAAAGGTATACAATATGTGATTTTTTTATGCAAGCTGGCCAGCCACAGGTGATTTTGTTTTTATTATTGTAACTATTACATTGATACTAAATAACCCATCATATCTTGTTTTTACATTATGGAGACTATATACATACTTGCTGGTCTCTTTGCATCAACTTTATATAATACAGAACTTGCTATACATTGCTATTGGATAAACTCACAAAAATGTGACCATGGGCGTTTTATTGTGACTCTCTAAAGCAGAGATCCCCAAATTTGCTTTAGGTAGCAACACAAAACTCATAGGGAGTGCCAAATAAGGACATTGATTGTCAGCACCATGTGGACTTGCAGCCTACAGAAGGCTCTGTTTGGTAGAGTGCTTTAAAAACCTGCTTACAAGGTAGAAATTCAAAAACAAGCACCTGCTTTGAAGCCCCTGGGAGCAACATCAAATGGGTTGATGAAAAACAGGTTGCTCAGGAGCCGCTGGTTGGGGATCACTGTGATTGTGATTGTACCTAGTGTAGAGATTGGTATTTAAGTTATTCCCTGTACAAGTATGGTAGGGATCACTTATCTGGAAACCTGTTATACAAACATCTCTGAATAATGGGATGGCCATCTCCCACAGAGTCTATTTAAAACAAATTATTAGAATTTTTTTAAAAAATGATTTATTTTCTCTCTGTAGTAATAAAAGAGCACATGGTTCTTGATCCACATTTTTTTTTATAATTCCTCATTAACTTGTCCACATGAACAAGTTTGCTCTAGTCCAAAATATCCAAATATCTTTGGTGAGTTGTTTCTTTGCAGAGAATTGCTAGTACTGTATATCCTGCAGTGTGAATTCAAACTAAAAGGCACTCACTGGATTGATATTTATTCATTGTGTCTTGTGAGGAGGGGAGCCATCTGGAGAGGAAGCCGATTCAAAATTCTCAGAGCCAGCTTGATCTTGGTTTGAGTTTTTCTGAGACAATTTCCCATAAAATGTTTTTTGTTTTTTTTCTTGGTTTTGCTGAGGTAATTAACTCCAAGGGGTTTATTTATCAAAATCCAAATTGATTTCACTTTTTTTGGACAGCCACTCCAACCAAATACTCACTGACTTTTCCTCATATTTATCATAAAATTTTCATGAGAAAATTGTTGTGCAAGAAAAATCTTAATAAGATCGTAAAAAAATAAGAATCCGCAACCCCAGCGCAAATCAGGATATCTTCAGGACATCTGCCATTGACTTCTACATTAAATCGGCATGTCTGATTTGGAGTATTTTTTATTCTGACTTTTGACACTATCAGGGTTTAATAAATCACAATAAATTTGAGGTGTTTTTTCTATGAAAACGTGGTGGTTTTCCCCTAATAGATGCTTCAAGCAAAGTTAGGCAGGCATGGGTCAAAAACCAGAAGATCTTTCAGAATGCTTGAAAAAGGGCATATGTTGCCCGAAACATGTCGTGTGGACAATAAATCTGCACATTAGCAGTAAATCTGCTCCAGCATCCTTCTGTTCTCAATTTCTGTGAAACTATAGTACTATATGACTTCCTGTTCGGCGCCTGAGGTGATGGAAGCACAGAGGTAGAGCTCCTGCTTACCAGGATCGAGAGTCGGCACATAGAAGCTGTTCTCTTCATTTGAAATGTGTTGGTGTTGGTTCCCGGAGTGAGGAGAGCCAGAGGAGCAGAGAGGAAGCAGGTTTTTTGGTGATTTGGCTTCGTATGACTGCTGAGGTGTTCCTGATGTGCTGAGCTCTTTAGTTACCTCACATTCTGCCATTGCATTTGTCAAGCCCACGCTGTTTTCGAGATTCACCTGTGAACTTGCGGTTCTCTTAACTGGGGGCTCTGCTGCATACTGGTTATATGCTACATTTTGAGTCAGTTGTGGCAAGTTCTAAGCAACATATTTCTAACAAAATGGTGGCCTCTGATTTCCTGCTGGGACACTGAGTTATCAGCTCACTTAGTCAGAGCTGCTTGCTGAGTCTTATTTTGTGTCACATTGTTTCAATCTTAGTGACAGGAATTTGTCACAGAAAAGCAGTTATCTCTCTGCTGACTAAGACTAAACATTGTTAGTGATTGCTGTCATTACTGAGACTTTTGTTACACCTTTATTGTATACAATGTTGCAATTGCTTGAGGAGGAATGTAACCATAGCAACAAATCAATGGTTACTTCTTTGTGAAAGGAAAACAGAGAAAAAGAATAAAACAAGAAGGAAAAATTGACTTATAATAAAAGTTTTATTAATATTGGGATTGTTGCTCAGGTTTTCTAATATATGAAAACATATTCTCCTTCCTTGACAATGTCTTCTAAAGCTAATGGCAAAACATATGAGAAGGCTAACAAGAAAAATGTAAAGCTACAGGATAGGGATACAAATAGTATTTTCTTATCTCACAACTCTGCTCCTACAAGAACATCTTTATCTGACGACTACTCTCTTATTGCGGCTGAAGTAGCCAGACTCATCAATCCAGTTATAGAGTCAACAATTAGTAAGGCCATTGACAAACTGCAGATCAAAATTACTAGCATCTCAGAAAAGCTCTCTACACATGATAAAAGATTTGGCGAGATCGAGGATGTGGTATCTCAACTCCAAGATGATATGATTGATTCTTCATCCAGGTTGGACTCTTTAGAGAAACAAAATCAAGAGCTTAAGTTGAAAGTGGATGACCTGGAAAATAGATCTCGGAGAAACAATCTCAGATTCATAAACATTCCTGAATCTTTCCAGAATGATTCCTTAAGCATGTTAATTTCCAAAACAATTCCCATCAAATTGGGTCTTCCTCAGGATTGTCAATGTTTCAAAATAGAGAGACTTCATAGGATTGGTCCACCTAAAGATCTCCAACCCATGAGACCAAGAGCAGTAATTGTGAAATACCTGGACTACACAGATAAAAAAAAATAGATTATTTCAAGCCTACAAAAAATTGAATACACTTGATGTTGAAGGAAATAAAATTTTGATATTTCAAGACTACTTATTGCTTCTGTCTCAAAAACGAAAGGAATTTTCCAAAACTTGCCAATCACTGGCTAATCTTCATATCAATTTTGCCTTGATGTATCCTGCTAAACTTAAGATTTTTCTGCCTTCTGGAGCCAGGGTTTTTAGTGATCCTAGAGAGGCGCACACTTTTGTTTCACATATGGAAAAGAAGAATAGTGGAAATCTTGCTTTGGTAACACCATCTAACTCAAAATGTGGCTCTCCCCCAAAGGTTCAAAGATGGAAGAGATACGATACCCCTCGACAGTCTAGATTTTCGAAGGACTCAAAACCTTCTCAAGTTCAGACTAAATCTAGGTCTAGGTCGAGATCTCCACTTCCTCCTAGAACAGGCAGTCTTCCACATTCCAGTGAAGAAGATATGATTCCTGATACTTGACTCTAAAAGGGAATAAACTTTTTCTTCAATATGACCCTGTAGTGGGTGTTATATTCTCTGTTTAACTCATCTCATAGAGAGAGTTGTTAGTTTTCCATCCTTAGGGAAAAAAGGAAGTGTCCTATTACTTAGTATACCAAATTTGTTATTCGGTTCTATAAGTCACTATCTTTTAATTTTACATGTTATTACTGATCAGTATTGTTTGCTCTGTTTTGTTTATACCAGTGGATGTAGCTATATATGTATTATTTTACTTAAATCAGCTCAAGCTCATCTTTTAGGTTGATGTCTTCATCTAGATCATATTCCTTGTCCTTTGTTTCCTGGAATGTCAATGGATTAAATCACTTTTCTAAGAGAAGGAGTATACTTAGTAGTTTAAAAAATACCAAATGTGACATAGCATTCCTACAAGAAACCCATCTTAATGGTTCAAAGAATGCTTGGTTGAAAAAAGATTGGGTTGGTGAGCTAGCCTTCTCCCCTGCTGTTAAGAAAAAATGTGGAGTAGCTATTTTATTTCATCGTAAACTGAATGTTGCTATAACAAAGTCGATAGAAGATGAACTTGGCAGATTTATTTACACTGAAGTACTCATTAATGATGTTGTGTGGCACTTGTGTTCCGTTTATGCTCCAAATAGTTCTAAGTCTGATTATTTTAATTGGCTCAAAAAACAAATTTCTATGCTTCCTGCTAACAATATAATTCTAGCAGGAGATTTAAATGAGTCTTTTCTTAGTTCTTTAGACAGATCGGATTGGAAATTGAATAATCCACAATCTATGCTCCTACATAATTTTTGCAGAGATACTAACCTTAATGATGTTTGGAGACTTTTTCACCCTGCTGAAAAAGATTTTACCTTTTTCTCATCTGCTCATCATGTAGGTACAAGAATAGATTATTTTCTAATTTCCAATAATCTGATAAATAGAACTATTGAAGCAACTATAGGAGACATTAATATCTCAGACCATGCACCAATCTCATTTGTGGTCTCCATTTCACCTGCACCTAGAAACTATGTCTCTTGGTCCTTTCCTGATTCGCTTAAAGATAATCCAGACTTCATTAAGATGCTACATACTGTAGCAGATGGGATTTGTTTTTCAAGGAAAACAAATTACATTCAAAAGATCCATCCTTATTATGGGAAACTTGGAAGGCAGTGGTTAGAGGGGAAATATCTTCTTTTAAATCTCACTTCTTTAGGAAAGTTCACAAAAACTTTCTTGAGTTGAGTAAAAGACAAAGCATCTCTTACATTCAATTTAAACAACATCCCTCATTTGAGAATGCTCAAAAATATAAGAATATTTTAGATGAACTTAAAATTTGGATTAAATTGAGACAAAATTTTTTTGCATCTTTTTCGCAGGCTAGGCTTAAAAACTTAAGTAACAAAGCAAATAATTTGCTTTTTAATCCTACTAAGGCTGAAAATAAGCAGGCTAAACTTATTAAGATTAAAGATACTCATGATCAGCTAACAAATGATCCCAATAAAATTGTAAGCATTTTCAAAGATTTTTATAAAGATTTATACTCTAATCCAAATATAAACTCTGAGAAAATGCAAGAATTTTTTGTAAATTGTAAAATCCCCCAGATTTCAAAGGGTCAGTTGGAAAAGCTAAATAGTCCAATTTCCTCTGAGGAAGTGTCCACTATTATTAATAATCTGAAAACTGCAAAGGCAGGTGGCCCTGATGGCCTAACTCCTTCTTTCTACAAAATTATGAAAGATAAAATCTCACCCTTTTTAACAAACCTATTCAATGATATATTATTCTTTGGAAAGAGCCTACCTTCTAGTAAAATTTCAAATCTTAGAGTTATCCCAAAAAAAGACAAAGACTTATCCCTAGTGATGGGCGAATTTGTGCAATGTGAAAAATTCGCGAAACGGCGCCGGCGTCTCGTTTTCGACGCCAGCGCCCGTTTTTTCGACGCCGGCGCCCGTTTTTGACGCCGGCGTCCATTTTTCGGAAAATTTTTTTTACGCCGGCGAATTTTTTACGCGAATTTTCGCGGGAGTTTCGCGAATTTATTCGCTGGTGGCGAATCGCGCAAATTCGCACCTGGCGAATAAATTCGCCCATCACTACTTATCCCTTCCCTCCTCCTATAGGCCTATTTCCTTATTAAATCAAGATATCAAGATACTATCCAAGGTCCTTGCCGATAGGCTTTCTTTAATTCTTCCCTCTATAATATCCGAGGCCCAAAATGGTTTTATTAAGAATAGGTCAGGAGTAAAGAATATTAGGGCTCTGATCCATATCTTATACTTCACCAAAAAACATAAAATCCCCAGTTCTATTTTTAATATTGATGCTGAAAAGGCATTTGATAATATTACCTGGGATCATCTATTTGTTTGCCTTAAGAAATTTGGTATCACAGGCCCCTTTTTCCAATATATCAAATATCTTTACAAAAATCCCAGAACACAAAATAATTTTGGGGGGAGCTAGGTCGCCACCTTTTGAAATATTTAAAGGGACAAGACAGGGTTGTCCTTTGTCGCCCTTTTTATTTAATATTGCTCTAGAACCGCTAATTCGTTTCCTTGATCAATCCAAGTTAATTTCAGGAATTACCATTAATAGAAGACATCTCAAGGTATTAGCCTTTGCCGACGACTTATTACTAATTTTAAAAAATCCTGAGTCCTCACTTAAGGTTGTTTTTGATTTATTCCGAGACTTTCAGTCCTTCTCTGGTTATAAAATTAATGTTGAGAAATCGGAAGTAATGAATATTTGTGGTTCTTTTTCTAAATCTTTACTTAAGAAATTCCAACTTAAAAACCCAAAGAATCAGATCAAATATTTAGGATTAATAATTCCATCAGATCTAAATAATTTATATTCTTTGAATATCACTCCAGCCTGTCAAAAGGTTTTTTCCATGTGTGAAAAATGGGCTAATTCTCCCCTTAAAATAAAGGGACGGGCACTCTTTTTTAAATCTTTGATATTTCCCAAGTTAATATATCCATTAATTAATCTCCCCTTGCTTATAAAACATTTTGATATTAAGAAACTTGACTCTGCCTTAAATAAATTTATTTGGAATGGTAAAAAGGCAAAAATTGCACTTCATAAATTAAGAGCTCCAGTTAAACTAGGAGGGTTAAATCTTCCTAACTTTAGAGCTTTTAATTTATCAGCCCTCACTAGATACTGTATTGAGTGGATCTCTCAAGGCAATAAATTTACCAACCCTGACATCGAGATCTTTCAAGAACCCTTCTTTGATATTTTATCTGTTTTACATAGCAAATGGGGAAATGTTCCTTGTGACTTTAAAAGGAATCCTCTTTATCGTGATTCTATTTTTGTGTGGAAACATTTATTCTCTCAACATGGGTATAGTTATACAGAAACCCCTTTCATGCCAGCAAAGCTCTTACTTAAACCCTCAGATTATCAAAAGTCTGATTCCTTTCTATTTTCTGCTAAGAGAAATTTACTAGTCTTAGTTAAAGACTTATTTGATCCACATAAGAAAACTTTATTGTCTTGGTCAAAACTCAAAAATGAGTACAAGCTTAATGAATCTGATAGATATTATTACTTAGCTTGTCAATGCGGTCTTTCTCTACTGCATGATAAAAACAATTTGATTTTAGCTGACCACAAGCTAGCAGATGATTTGGCAGAATTGTTGGAACTCCCCTGTTTGATTTCAATTAACTCTTTATCTAAAAAATTTTGGAATATTTATGGTACAGACTCACATCCATTATCTAAATCGTCCATTAAATGGACTGAGTTTTTACAATGTCAAGTGTCTCCCTCAGATTTGGTGAAATCTTTTAATACTTATAATAAATTTATTTTGGCAGAGAGTTGGAGAATACAACACTTTAAGCTTATTCATTTAGGATATGGGAAAATGTTTGCTAAAAGTACCTCTAATAGTCCTATATCATTTTGTCCTAAATGTGACGAGACTAATGTGTCAATTTTTCATTATTTATGGTCCTGTCCAAAAATTAACCTTTTTTGGAGGGAAGTTACTAATTTTTTGAATTCTAGACTGAAGATAAAAATTAAACTATCTCCGTGTATTGCTTTACTGCATCTAGATATTAATATGCTTTCTGCAAATCCTAAGTCAAATATTATCTCCCATGAGAGTAAATTATTGACTTCCTTTTTTCTAGCTGCTTCTAGGAAAGCTTTATTTAATTTCTGGTTACAAAAGGAACCTCCCTCATTATCGGACATCATCTCTTATATGAATCAGCTTAGTTGGCAAGAAGCCTTATTAACTAAAACTAAAGGAAGTATTTCCAAAGATTCTTTTAGGCTGGTTTGGTCTCCTTATTTTGAAATCTGTAACTCCAATATTGGCGATCAAATAATGCGCTTTCTTCAATAGTTAGATGACCTATCTGACACTCCAGATGATAAATGGGCTTTTTCTTTCTTTTATTACTTGTGCATCCACTGGCTTAGTTAATTTTTAGTTCATTTTTTGTTATTTTTCATGAATGATATAGTTTTGATACTATCATGCCATTGTCTCCTTTGCAACATATTTTCTTCATCTGCATAACATTTGTTGTCATTTTGACTTCATTTGTTTAATATGAAAATCAAATAAAATATTTTAAACATATAGTACTATATTTTGGTGCTGGGACGGAGCACCAGTGAGACAGTTACAGGACCAGCTATACTCTCCACCATGTATAAATCTACTATTTGTGATCTTTTAGAATGGTCAGGCAGGCACAGGTCAGGATTACAGAGTTCAGAATAGTCAGACAGGCAAGGGTCAGGATCACAGAATTCAGAATAGTCAGGCAGGCAGGAGTCAAAACAGGAATCAGATTACACAAAAACGCACCCAGGAAACTACTAAATAGGACCAAACAATGGGCAATCAGTATGAATACAAAGTCCCTTTAAATGCCTTGCACCATTGCCCGATGACGTCATTACGCTGTCAACGTTTGTACGCATGACCCTGGAAGTGCTTGCCGCATGCGTCCTAAGGCAGTAGGATACCGGTAGCCACAGAGGATGCAGCAAGCGGCGGGCGTCCCCGCCGGCCCACTGGACCATCAGGTTTAGTGCCCCTTACATTACCCCCCCTCAAGGAGGGGCCACCATACCCCCGGGTTTGTCAGGAAACTTAAGGTGAAATTGTCTCCTAAGACAGTCAGTCCTGACATCAGAGACAGGAACCCAGGAATTCTCCTAAGGTATATATCCCTCCCCAGGTACTGTAACTTACCCCACACAAGGCGAGAGTCAAGAAGTCTCTGGACTAGAAATTCAGGCTGACCTTCTATCAACACTGGAGGTGGAACAGACTGCTGATGCACGTGAATAGCTGGTTTTAAAAGAGAAACATGGAAAGAATCAGAAATTTTTAAATTATCAGGTAGTTTGAGACGGATGGAGGACAGATTAATTATTTCCACAATAGGATATGGACCAATGAACCTGGGATCCAATTTGAGAGAAGGAACCTTAAGTTTAATGTTCTTTATAGAACCAAACTGGGTCTCCCAGCTGATATTTGGGTGCCTCCCTACGGAACCTAAAGGCTGCTCGCTTTTGAGCAACCGTAGCTGCTGAAAGGGAATCATGTACCCCAGACTATATTTTAGCGAAACATTTAAAAGAGGAATTAACAGAAGGTACAGGGGATAATAAACCATAGTAAGAAACTGCTTTAGGATGCAAACCACAAACAATAAAAAACAGAGATTGCCCAGAGGATGCATGGCAAATTCTGCTCAAGGTAACAGGTCAGCCCATGAGGATTAGTTATCAGAGGCATAACATCTTAGGAACTGCTCCAGAGACTGGTTAACTGTCTCCTTCTGACCATTGGTTTGGGGATGCTATGCTGTGAAAAATGATAACTTAATTCCCACTAAAGAGCAAAATGCTCGCCAGAATTTAGAATCAATTTGTACTCCCCTGCCAGGTACAATATTAATCGGAAACCTGTGTAGCTTGAAAATATTGGAAATAAACAATTCAGCCAGGGTTTTAGCAGAAGGAAACTGTGAAAGGTAAAAAAATTACTCAACCACAACCCAGATTTTCCCCTGAGAGGGAGGAAGGCTCACTATAAAATCCATAGACAAATGGGATCAGAGTCTATCAGGAATAAGCAAAGATCTTAACAGACCTTGCAATAGATTCCTAGACGATTTTGACCTCTGACAAACAGGACAAGCACTGACAAAACTTTGAACATATTTTTTAAGGGAAGGCCACCAAACATTTTGAGACAATAAAGCTATAGTTTTGGTAATACTAGAATTGTGAGCCTCACTAAGTACCTGTTCCCTAAGATTTTCGGGGACAAAAAATCTCCCAGAGAGAGTATCTTCAGGAGCCAAAGTTTGTGCTTGAGATAACAGTGTGGCAAGATCTGACCCTAAAGCTGCCACAGGGGTATTTCCATATTCAGACAGGCTTGATTCAAAGCTCCTAGAGAGTGCGTCAGCTTTAGTATTCTTGGAACCAGGCCGGTAAGTTAGAGAAAAATTAAATCTGGCCTGTCTTGGGTTCAAACACTTAGCTGAACTCCTACCTAAGGCAGTAGGATACCGGCAGCCACAGAAGACGCAACATGAGGTGGGCGCCACTGGACCACCAGAGATAGTGCCTCTTACACCAAGATATTTTCAGCATCATTTTGACTGAATAATCATATGATCTTTAATTTTACTATATCATACAGAGTTTATTTAGTTTTATTTAGAGTTTTCAGACAATTCCTAGTGGAAAAAAATACTTTTTTTTAACTTTTACTTGACGAAGTTTGGCATTTAAGGTTTTCATGTTTTTTTCATTAATTAGATTTCTTATTTTTAGAGCTTTTTATAGGAAAATATAGGAAAATCATACATTTTTCGAGAATTGTGGAAAAGATAGCAATTTGTTAGTAACTGGGCCTCTTAGAGATACATGTTTCAAACTGAAAATTGTCCTGTTTCACAATATATTCGTAATCTACACAGAAATAATTTACAATGATACTGTCTCAGCTTCACAGATGTATTCCCCATGATATTACTATATGTTCTGGGGCATGCAACATAAAGGTACTGAAGTTATACTGCAATGTCTTCTGTGAACACTTTAAACTAGCTATGTACTGTTATGTGGTCTAGGGCTTAAATGTGAAATTGTGACATCGTTTCTACTGCTGTGTGTTCTTAAAGGCGTTAAACATAAAAATGCCACTGCATTATACTACTATGTGTCCTGGGATATTAAACAGGAAGTTGTTGCTGTACTTCTACTGCTGTGTGATCTGGGACCAGTAAACATGAAGTTGTCACTGGATATATACTGCTATTGTATGTGTCCTTGGGGGGACATGTGTCATGTGTCCTATGTGCATAAACCATGAAGTTGGCACTGCAATTATACTGCTGAGTGTTCTGTGCATATTATCATACTGTGTTAAACAATTAATGCAAGGAAAATGGTTTAAAAAGCTGGGTAAAATAAATGGTGAATTTATCAAGGTGTGTGTTTTATTTTACACCGCAGGAGCATTGTATTTGACACTGTTATTTGACACCACTTTAGACCTTGGGGCACATTTACTAGGGGTCAAATTTCAAAGTTAAAAACTTTGAAATTCGACCATTGAATTTGATACTTCTATAGTTGAAGTTTTTTTGATCGAAAACAGGTGATTAAATCATTCGAACGATTTTACAAAAAAATACTTTGACTACTGAAAACTTAGCCAAACACTCAGAAAGGTTATAGGAAGTCCCCCATAGGCTAAACAGCATTTGGCAGGTTTAAGGTGGCAAAGTGTCGAAGTCGAAGTTTTTTAAAGAGACAGTACTTTGATTTTTGAAGTCAAAGTTTTTTGCAATTCAAATCGAATTTTGGCCTATTCGATGGTCGAAGAACCCAAAAATTACTTCAAAATTTGAAGTTTTAGAATTCGAAAATTCACTTCGACCCTTAGCAAATGGGCACCCTTGTGTAATCCATTAAAATTAACAGGAAAAATTCAAGCAGCAATAAAGTTCCAATGTTGTGATGAACAGATGCCATATTTTCCTATAGCATTTTCAAACCAATACCAATATCAAAGATTGATAAAAATGCAATGTTTTTACACAGAGAGTTGCCTGGTGATGGGTAGTGTATTTTGTCACTATTTTTTTTACACAACATATAAAATAAGCAATATAATGTGGGGACTATATTTCTGCTACTACTATATGTGTTTTGGGAGCATTAAACAGAAAATTGGCACTGCATTTTGACTGCTGTGTGTTCTGTGGGCATTACACTTTAGGTTGCCACTGTATTTATACTTCTTTGTGTTCTGGGAACATCAAATATGAAATTTGCACATAATTTATACTGGTTTGTAAACATGGGCCACAAATATCATCAATATGACATATATTTAAAATATAAATTATATTATATTGGTGCCTCTTTGTCAAGATATATACAGGATGTGGCAGTTACCATGAGTGGATGTTCTTTGCTTGCAACACCTCCCCCAGATTTCACTTTGAAAATCTTGTAACCTCAATTTATGTAAATAGTGTGAAGAACTTATTATATTTATACTTAACTGTGTCAAAGGTCTTTAAAAAATGTTTCACTTTGATATTTAAATGAATCTCTAGATTGTACTATATCAAAACTAAATGTGTACCCCCTATCAAGTAATAAAAATAATAATTATTATATAATATTATATTCTGCAAATAAATACAAATTGGGTACATAACAAAACGTATGGCTATAGTTGTATTAATTGTCTTAACACAGCATTATTTAATTATGTCTCAAACAGAGAAGAAAATAAACTAATAAAATAATGTAAGTAGGAGCCCTGATAAAGGAATGAAGAAACAATGCAGACCTGTAGAAACAATGATACGCAGGCTCAGATTATAAGATTGTACAATAAGAGGGAAAGATATCTATAGCCCCCAGTATCCAGAAGATCCATAGTCTTCTTTGTATGACATCAGTTGCTCTAAGCCATGTCTCTGACATAATGGTTTCCCCTTTCTGACATACTATCATTCAGTTGGGCTTATGTAAAAGGGAACACACTGTACATGCTATCTCAATTTCTAAAAATAAATATAAACACATATATACTGTATATATATATATATATATATATATATATATATATATATATATATATATATATATATATTTTTTTTTTTTTTAAGGGGCAGATTCACTAAGGGTCGAATTTCGAAGTTAAAAATACTTCGAAATTCGACCCTCGAATTGAAATCCTTCGACTTCGAATATCGAAGTCGAAGGATTTAGCGCTAAACGTTCGATCGAATGATCGAAGGATTTTTCGTTCGATCGAACGATTAAATCCTTCGAATCGAACGATTCGAAGGATATTAATCAAACGATCGAAGGAAAATCCTTCGATCAAAAAAAGCTTAGCAAGCCTATGGGGACCTTCCCCATAGGCTAACATTGACTTCGGTAGGTTTTATCTGCCGAAGTAGGGGGTCGAAGTTTTTTTTAAAGGGACAGTACTTCGACTATCGAATGGTCGAATAGTTGAACGATTTTTAGTTCGAATCGTTCGATTCGAAGTCGAAGGTCGTAGTCGAAGGTCGAAGTAGCCCATTCGATGGTCGAAGTAGCCAAAAAAAACTTCGAAATTCGAAGTTTTTTTCATTCGAATCCTTCACTCGAAGTTAGTGAATCTGCCCCTAAATGTTTATACATAATTCCACAGATTAATAGGGAAACACTGACACTCTATTTCTGACATTGGAACCATTTCCCAACCCCCTTAAGCTCACTGTGCCTTGTGAATCCTTCTACTTTCTGGGTGGTGCACAGGTTATGTTGCAAGAAAATAAACTTTCTTAACAACAGCAATTCAGGACCATTTACTCCTGGTATAATTTGGTAAGGCCCCTTGCTGAATCAAAGATACGTTTCTAAATCTAATGGCTGTTCTTACACAATAAAAAAAGCACTGGATCACATTCTGAGTATAGCCATTATTTTATGGAGGTCAGATCAGAGCTATTCCTGGTTGACCATAACAAAGTTAAAGGTGAGTGAGCCATACTCAAAAAAGCAAATAAATATATATTTCACATAAGTTATTTTTCATGCCTAAATGCTTTGGACCCATGGTCAGGGAATCTATGGGTTAAATAGCATATTTGCGGTAATGCAATTCAGAGTGAATAAATTAGGATGGCAATAATAAAAAGGACATGTGATAGGAGACAATCCACTACTTTAGACCTGCTGTTTTTCTGTTTTGTTTATAGCCTGTGGATGGGCAAGTTTCTTGTTCTTATTCCCTCAGGTCAAAGATTACCACCATACTTCTGCATAATGATAGCAAAAAGGGAAGAGCAAGTAAACAGATTACATACTTACAGTTCTGTAAAATAGCCAGAACAGCAGCAAACCAATTTGTGAATTTATCCGGGCCTAAAATGTTTTCTCAACATGTATTTATAAAAAATAATAACATCATTTCAGTAGAGTCCTTTTGCAGAAATGATAAGTACTGCTTTGGCGATTAATACAAATATTGAGATGTGATATTAATCTCTAAATTTAAATGAATGTATATTTTTTTTATTTTTAATCTAGTCAGCGTAAGGGAGATGCAAGATGAAACTTCATGAAACATTAATGGCTCAGACTACCTTTTTACTCTTTGATGCATTTAAGAAATACATCTGCATTCTGCTGCCTTAGCACAGCTGTATGTTTTCCACAGTTCTGTGGAAAAACTTGTAGTGCATACATGATCCTGGGATAGTGCTGCCTATAGTCTGTGGACAAAATGAAGTAAAGGTCCTCCTTGATGGATTAGAGAATATTTAGACTTTAAAATACAATTTTATTAAAACATTTCCAGATGATATAGAGGCTCAATACAGTCATCTATTAGTACTTTATCCTGTGCATGCATGCAAATTATGTGCTCAAGAGACTGATGGATTATTCAGAGGAAAAGATGAATTAAACAACAGAAATGCTTATAGTACTCATGTAGACACATTGCTGAACAAAACAGAAAAATATTTAGTAGGTTATTTACTAAAGATCAGTTTACCAGAAACAGACTCTAGCTAATTTCCATACATTAATTTTGCCAATTTACTAATATTTCAGGTAAATTGGATTGAAAAAAACTAGAATTGGTTGAGTTAAACATTAAAACATTAAACACCTCAAAACTCTGCAAATTCATAAAGGTTAAAAACATCTTCAAATGGTTAAAGGGACAGCTGCATTGACTTTTACACAAATTTTATTTTTAGCATTTTTAGCATGGAGCATTTTCAGATTCAGACTTTTAGCAGCTTCCCATGATGTGGAAGATGCAGAATCAGCCAAATCCTCCCTAGTCTTTGCCTCACCCTCCAGAACCCAGAGTGATCGAGGCCATCAAAGAAATACAGGTAGATGCAGGTGGAGCATGTAACATTCCCAAGGGGCTTGGGAATATTAAAGGCACATAGAGTGACAGAAACCAAGATAGAAGCAGAGTGTTGTACCATGTTAGCTATAGATCAAAACCAGAAAATTGTGTAGGTATAACTTGTTTTATGCAGGGACCAAAGTAGTCTTGAATGCTTATGTTTTACAATCCACAAAATGTATTAGGTACTTTATTTTTTACTATTATACTAGAAACAAGCATGACAAACTTTATTAACGCTTTATTTTTAACTTACAGCTTACAGATGCTCTAAATGAAATCAGAACAAAAGAAACTGAGGGGAAAATTTATCTAAAGTCAAGCAAGTTTTCCTCAAGGAAATTGAGTATATTTTCACTACTTTCCTAGCAGACAATTATTTTTCTCATTGGAAGGCGGTTCATGTTTCTGGCATCATAAAATGGTAACAACTGCTCTCAGGGGGTTAATTTAAGAAACATCTATGTTTGGGTTCAGTTATACTGATGTCAGAAAATGCAAGTGACTTCTTTAACTAGCTTGTATATACTGGCAGTGTTTTTTCATTTTCAATATTTGTCAATATGACCAAGCCTGATGCTGGATAGTTCTTAATAAATATTTCTTTGAAGTCAGTTGAGTTTTTAACCTTTTCAGACAGATTGTTTCATGAAGGCAGATATATTTTCTCCGACAATTATTCTGTACCCAGTGAGTTTTAGATGACCCTGTCATTCTAAAATACTGTACATAAATAGCAAAGGGAAATGTTGTTACTTATACGGTAGATGAATGAAATATAGATTTCATAATTTGCCACATACAGGTAAATAAATAAACAACCAGGACCTTTTCCAGAGATGAAACAATTTATTAAGATTGTCCAGCCCAGAGACAGCAAATGAGAAAAAGGTCTTTCAGAACATGCCCACAGGATGTATTATATAGGGAAAAGCCTTAAGATGATTTCTCCCTGACCTTCCATCCTCAGTATAAGTATAAGTTCTCACACAATTAAAATCTCACTGACCAAAATAGGGTATTTTCTGATATACTGGTTAATTCAATATTAGCCACAATATAATTTCCTTAGACTTGTTTTACCAATAACAACTGTACAGACAGTTAAACTTTGAAATGCAAAAGACCTCAGATGGTATATTGGTGTTAACTTAGTGATAACTCAGGATATACTGTACATCTACTACCTGACTAGAGGTTATTTGCAATCCTTTGAAGTCGTTAGGAACTAAGAAATGTTTAAATGAATATATACAGCTGTCACTAGTTTTGTGTCTCAATGTTAGGCTACATATGAAAGTAGAAATATATTATATTAATCCAACATACACATACCTATTGCCATACATATATGGGCCCCATACATATGACTAAAGGAAAGTGGACCACATTACAATGCAAGTGTTACTAAATTACGGAAGGAGAAAGCTTGCCAGTGCACAGTTTGCCTTTAAAAATAATTATTACAATTAAATAGGTGTTAGTACCATACTTTGGCCAAAATATGTAAGCCACATCATGGCTCCTCATTGTACCCTCATTGTACCCAAGTCGTACACTATCTATTAACATTCTAACTGAGGAATGTAATAAAAGTCAGTAATGGAAACACTATTTGAAATGCGAAAATGTATGCCTTTACATGAACACATTTTCCATTTTGCTTGTTTAGCGACAACTTCCGGCAGTACCGGTAAAAGAAAGATTGTGAATTTTATAGCCTGCGCCAGTGGGCAGTATATGAAATAAAACTTCATACTGAAAAAGATGGTATGTTTGCTCCAAAAGATTATGGCACATTCTTAAAGTGTGCAATTCACAATTAAAATTTGCAATGCAATAATAGTGTATGGAAGAATCTTACTTGTAAAATGCTAATTTTTATTCTTATTTGTGCAATTTCTTTTCTTCTTACGACTTTTATTAACTCCCCTTAGGGGCATGTTTACTAACATTGGAGATAAATATCTGGAGAGATTTCTGGAGATGTTGCCCATGGCAACCAATCAGCAATTAGATTTAAACAGCCACAGCCAAGTTAGAAAACAAAAGCAACGATCTGATTGGTTGCTATGGGCAACATCTCCAGAAATCTCTCCAGATATTTATCTCCAATGTTAGTAAACATGCCCCTAAGTCTGTAGTGCATTTACACTCAAGTCCCCAGCAACCAGTGTGATTGAGTAGTAAGACCATGTTGCACTTAACTCAGGAGCGCTACAGAGAAAGCAGATAACTTTTAAGCCCTAGCCAATTAACCTAAACCTTTAAATAATTCATTGTTCTAAAGTCTGAATGACAGCTAGAATCAATGTTTGGATACAATTTGTACAAGAAAAACAGAAAAAACTCCTCTGAGTTTTACCAAAATACAACATAGGCTTACTTTTGGAAAACTCAGCATTCATAGAAACAGTCAGCCCTATGAACAGTATGTAAAATAAGTCATAGAAATTAGTAATAAATATTAGACATATTTGCAGTTATTAAAATATTGATCACAAAGAATACTTGGGTACACACTGTTCATTTGCATTTCTTTTACTCTGCATGATGTTTATTTATAAAACAAAACAGATACAGTGTACTTTGACCCACTATCCTTTTATATAAAATATGCAGATCAGGACTAAATGTACTAGGTATAATGATTTTACAATCCGTCCATGTATTAACATTGTCAAGAAACTTTAATATGCGTATGTCACAGCATTTTTAATTGGAAACATTGTTTAAAGTTGCTTATCTATTATTGGCCTGCAATTATCTTCAGCTTGTCAGATATCTATTGTGTTAAGATGCTCTAAAATATATAAAGCTGCTTTAGATTAAATTTCTTATGAAGATTTAGTAAAAGGGCACATTAGATTGTTTTATAATCTATCTACACTATCTCTCTCCCCTGTGTTGTCAGGGGCATGCTGCGAGTTGTATTTCATTATATTTGGAGTAACTCACAATTGTCTACTTTATGGATTTAGTTACCCTAATTAACAGATTATATAAATAGTCTTTTTTTTGTTGTGAAGTCCTTTCCTGATGATTTGGAATGACATGTTTGATCCTTTGCCATAAATCAATCAGTTTAATTAAAATGGGGATTCCGTCGGACCAGATTCTTATTAAGGTAATAAGTGAATGGCAACAAAATCAATGTTGTGGGTTTCCTTTACATTTGTCTGCGTGGCAAATATGTTATATGAGGGCTATCAGGGGAAATGCTATTTATATGTAGTCAGAGAAACTAATTACCATTTCAAGTATAATAACCCTCAGCACTGCTTTACAGATGAACAGCCTAGGCTGGGTCCACTGTTACTAGTTCATCTTTAAAGATTGCAGAATAGACAGAGATAGAATTCTAATGAACTGCAACTTTATTATTGCATTGACCTTTATTTTCCATGATAGCATGCTCCATTTTGTATAAATCAGACACATGGCAAAATG
Source organism: Xenopus petersii (assembly GCA_038501925.1). Lineage (NCBI taxonomy): Eukaryota > Metazoa > Chordata > Amphibia > Anura > Pipidae > Xenopus > Xenopus petersii. The sequence continues at coordinate 38,486,469 of CM076685.1, forward strand.
ATAACTAAAGTCATAAAATGAGTTAACAGCCATTTACAATTAATAGAAGATACACGCTAAAAAATCAATAATATTTCAGTGTAATTTACTCGCAACACATTACATATGATAGTTTCAAAGGCAGTTTACTTAGTCTGCAGAAACTGAATTGGCAGAAGAAAAAAATATGTATTTTAATTTTAGGATACATCACATACTATACACACACAATTCATATTAGATTTAAAACTTTTCATGTCCCTGGCACTTATTTTTATTGAAGTGATGGGAAAAACTGGAAATGCATTTGGAGAAAAGGAAAGCCCTGGAGCTCTAAACGCAGGGGCTGCATGATAAGGGATCCGAATGACCAGCAGCCAGATTACACTGGTTTATATTTAAAGATTGGCAGAATCAGATGTAGCTGTGAGTGGATGAGAAGGAATTACCACCCTTTTTTTGCATATTTTGTGAAATGTCAGGAGTTTCTCTTTATGTTCCCATATTATCTATTAATAAGAAAATGTGGCGGTATTACTGCATGTACTGTTATATTGTGGTTTATACAGTATAAACATGAGAGTGTTTGAATGATATTATTCATGTTAAATGAATGTCAAGTGCTTGATCTTAGGAATTTTTCCAAACGCCATTGGGGTCAGGCATAATTGGCAATTGCTTCAGGCTGGGTTTTTTTGCCTTCCTCTGGATCAAAACAGTGGATATTTGGGGGGTGGAGCTACCCAGCAACTGAGATGGACGCTCAGAATCACAGGAGCTCTGTGATTCTGAGCCATTAAGAGCCTATTAAGCGAAAAGGACTGACCACAAATTCACCTGAGAAGACAAATCTAACCTGAGAAGACAAAGCTAACTGAAATAACGATGGGGCCGATACAACAGCTCTCTCAAGATTTAAGAAAAGAGATACAGAACTTAGGCGTGCGAACTGCGCACATGGAAATCAAGATGGTGGAATATGCAGATGCTCATAACGAGATGGCTGATACCCAGGCCACCTTAGACAAGGAGGTTGACCGCCTGTCCAACAAAGTGGCTGATCTAGAAGACCGATCACGCAGGAATAACCTGAAATTAAGGGGTATTCCAGAATCCATCCTGCCACAAGACTTGGAGGCCTACCTGAAAGGCATAATGGAGGTGATACTACCAGATACTCCCGCTATTGAACTCACTATTGACAGGATTCATAGAATCCCAAAACCTAGGACGACACCGGAGTCAGCCCCAAGAGATGTGCTCACTAAGTTGCACTTTTTTCTGTCTGAAGAGAAAGTGCTGCAACCTGCCCGCAAAAGAGACAAATGGCCGGTGAAATACGCAGATGTACAAATATACACAGACCTGTCACAGGCCACCCTGACTAAACGGAAAGCATTTGCCGAAGTAAGCGCCAAGTTTAGGGAGCATAAAATACCTTACCGCTGGGGCTTTCCAGTGAAGCTCATTGTGCTCAAAAATGGATCACCAATTACACTCACCATGCAAGAAGAGGCTGCTAAAGCCATACTCCAATGGAACCTAGGAACTTCACGGCCTTCATCTCCGAAATGTCATCTCAAGCTTCTTCATCAAAAAGGTTGCAGCCTGACAGTCAAGATACTGGCTCAGGACACAGGGGGTCAATCCTCCACACTTCACACTTCACTTTTCTTCTCTCCCCCTCCACAAGTCTAAAGGCAGTGGGCCTTAAGAATGTAACTTGGCACAGTTCCAGCACCATCTTCTTTTCTTTTCTTCAACTTTTACTCACTTAATGCCAGGGGACTGAATACCCCACAGAAGAGAAATTTAGCCTTGCATGAAGCCTTTAGGGCTAAAGTGGACGTGATTTTCTAACAAGAGAACTATTTTAAAAGGTCCAATCATCCTAAATTTTTCAACAAATAGTTTCTGCATAATTATCATGCATATTCCCAGGAGTGTCCATTCTACTGAGCGCTAAACTTCCAAGAACATTGGTTGTTTGCTGACCCTTTGGTTAGATATGCTATGCTTATATGTTCTATAGAAAATCAATACTATACATTAATTAACCTGTATGCACCCAATGATAACCAAATACAGTTTCTGTCCCTTAACCCTTACACACTTACTGGAGCATAGGAGGGGCAGATGTATTGTAGCACAGTCATGGATCCTATAAAGGATACATGTAAGTCTGCCACATGAGTCACTCAATCGCAAATCAGAACAGCTAAAAAAGTATGTGATTTATTTCACAATTTAGCACTTATTGATGTATGCAGGGCCAAACATCCGTTAGACAGGGAATACCACGAGATGGATTTTTAGTCTTATTGGTGCGTATTGTTTTGTTCTTTGCGACTTTTATTACATTCCCCTGTAAGAGTAATAAAGCAAATAGACTCTTAGCAACTCAATTCTGAGCCAGACAGACCCAATCCAGAATAGCTTATCTAATGGACCGTAATATAAAAATTACAGACCCCAAAAAACATAGCTGATCATTTTGCAGCATATTATACCTCTTTATTTAATCTCTCAGCAAATTCCACAGAAATAAATTCATCAAGAGAGCATATAGAGAAATACCTCAGCTCCTGTAATTTACCACACACCACACCGGAACAGATTGACACCCTTAATGCTCCAATCACCTCCACGAAAATATCCCAGGCTTTCAAGACCTTAAAACCAGGGAAGGCCCAGGGCCCAGACAGCTTCACAAACATCTATTACAAGACATATGCAAATTTGCTTACCCCACATCTCCTAAAACTTTTTTGTAACATAATAGATACAGGACATATAAACCCAGAATTTTGCAAGCGCATATCTCTACGATTCCTAAACCTAGCAAACCATCAGATGTTTGTCAGAATTATAGACCAACATCCTTGCTCAACTTTGACCTGAAATGGTATCCTAAAATTTTAGCTTTAAGATTAAATAGCATCAAACCCTCCCTTATAAATGCATAACAGACATCAGACAATACCAGGAAACGTCATAACCTTATATTTTATAATATAATATATTATATTTAGTGAAACAACATACAGTAAATACCCGGCAGTATTCATGTCCCTAGATGCGGAGAACTCGTTTGACAGGATCCACTGGGGTTATATGGAACAAACACTTCAGAAATATGACCTAGGCCCTACGTTTCTTAAAGCATTATTTGTGTTATATTCAACTCCCACGGCAAAAGTTAATGCGTCGGGGATCCAGTCAGACTCCTTCTCCATTAGTAATGGTACCAGACAAGGTACAATGCCCCATATCTCCACTCTTAGTAGAACCCCTAGCCTATAAAATCTGACAAAATCAAGATATCACAGGTATCCCTTCTAAATTTGACTGTATTTAAGGCCCATTCTGATCCCCAGCCAGTGCCCGTGATAGAACTTGTTTCTAGTGGTTTCCTGAGCCTTGTGCATCTGATCTGAATCTTGTCTGTCTGATTATCCGTGTTTGACCTTGCCTGTATCCTGACTATTCTGAAATCTGTATCCTGACCCTTGCCTGCCTACGACAACTCTTCCTGCTTAACCCCTTGATTGACAACCTAGTTTAACCCTTGCCTGCCTGACGATTCTGATATCTGCCTGCCTCGACTCTGCTTGTCTGACGATTCTCTTGCCTGCTCCATTTGTACCGTGACCTTCGGCCCAAAAGACTCTGCTAACTGCCGTGCCCCTTTGCCAGCCAGAACATCTTGCCTTGCACCCCTCGTTAAATCCAGGTGGCACCCAAGTAAGCTGAGGGCTCCTCCTGAAGCCCAACAGTGGTCACACTACTGGTGAAGCCGAGACCAGGGTGCTTGGCATTTGTTCTGGTATCGGGTGCCAGTCGTGACAGCATGAAGCCACAAATTGCAAGTAAGATACTACAGCAACCTCCAGTTAATGGGGGACTTGGGGTACCCAATATCATTCTCTACTACAGAGCATTCCTGCTAGACACTGGTGTAAGAATGCACATCCCCCCAAACCAAAGGAAGTGGTTAGATATTGAAAATAGTCTGTTGCCAAACACGATGTTACCTCAATTGCTGTGGTACCCCCTAAAAATAGACCAAAAAACATACACATATTGCCCACTAGACCCAGCTGACCATAGAGACCATATTGACCAAGTAGACCTTGCCTACTTTATATAATGTGTTTTTTTGTTTAGCATTATATGATGATTATGATACATGTAAGTAAGGAAAATATGTGAAATATGCAAAATTGTTGTTTACAATAAAGAGAAGTTAAAACAATGGATAAATGATAATGTATTTAAGTTTTTATTTGTCACAGCAAAGGTAGGACCTTGCTAGAGTACTGCACAGGTAAATTTAGAAGAGGGAGAAAGGAGGTTCTCTCCTGTGACTGCACAGTGGGTTGATTGATACAGATGCTACTACTGCTTGTGCTAGGTGACAGCCTGCTTGGATTTCCTATCATTGACACACTGCAGCTTCCGGACTGATAGCAGGGCTGCTGAACTTCTCTCATGGTGGGAGATGCAGCTCCTGCTCGTAGCAGAGTTGGGGCCAACCTCTCTGTAGGTAGAGGCATCCTAATACTCAGTGGTGGATATAATGACATAGTGCTGATCTCAAGTGAGGAGCGGCAGAGCATAGTAGCGACCCCTTATGGAATTCTGGCTTTGAATATTGGGTGAGGCTGGCAAGGTCCTATTTATTTGATAACATGTTTATAAATGCTGTGGCCATTTTCACCATTTCTGTCTCCTTGTGTTTTGTTACTGTGTGTAATTAAGGGGTTCAATGGGATAGCTGAAGGTGAAGGGTCAATTGAGGAGTACCATTGTCAAAAGTTTTTCTCCTTGAATTGAATCTTGTCCATGTTTTCACGTAATAAACCAGCATTGCATTGTATTAAATCTGTGCCATTGTAAGAAATCTTACAAGCTTTCAATTGTAAGAAAATAGTATAAATAAAAGCAGCAATTTGCAATATTTTTAGGAATAGTGTAGCTTTGCATTTTGGTAGTTAGGAGTAGAATTATATATGTCCCCATTTTGAATTAGTCAGAATATACACTTATATATGATTTTTAGGGGTTCTGATGAAATTCCTGCATGGCTTATTTTTCAGCCACTAAAATTTGAATCATGAAAATGTGTATGAATTATTATTATTCTGAGGCCTCTACACGCCGTATATTTGAGTAAACATATGTGGGGAAAACATTGGGCAAAAGTTCAATGTCCAATGCAATGTGCAGCTAATCAGCAGATAATTACTTGACTTCATAGCACTATATAGGTGCCTACAAATGTGAAAGTATAATATGCTGCTTCAGACATTCCACCTATCCATGCATGGTTCCATAAACTGACCTCCTAAATAATATGTACTAATAAAAACTCACTTTTTTGGATTAGTCACGAAATCTTCAGATTATTGTACGAAACCCAGCGCAGATCAGGATATCTTCAAAATGTCAATGGGGCATCTGCCATTGACTTCTACATGATCTCTATAGGTCTGAGTTGGAGTACTTTTTTATTCAGACTTTTAACACCATTGGAATTTAGTAAATCACAAAAAAATCGAGTCGATTCGAAAAAATCGGACGAATACATTAATATTTATGTCTAGTAGCATGGGTGCTGTTTTGATGAAACCCCCAATGTTTTTTTAATTTTGAGAGATTTTTTAGATGTTTATTAAATATATAAATGTGAGATTATAGTCAGACTATCAGATTTTTAAATCTTTTCATCCTAAAAAAGTAACTTATCTGTATGAAGACAGCATTAAAAAAAAAATCAGTGATGTATTTTGCACAAGGTGGGTAATTACATTGCTTCAACCCTTTGATTAGTAAAGATATAAAAAAGATAAAAAGACAACTGCTTGTTCTAAACTAGTGCAAAAAAATGCACCTGAGGGTGACTGAACTCATGCTGTGAATCGAGGCTGTATTATATTGTGCCGCATATCAAAAACATAATTATAAAATAAAGAAGAATGTTAGAATACATTTTTCAGGTCAAGTCTGCTTTTCTTCAATTCTGATTTACAAATTAAGCAGATTATTGATATTATTAGTAATATTTTTGTCATTATTATTAAACAAAGCCTGAATTTATATAACTGCAAAAATATCTTTTAAATGAAAATCATTGTTATGATTTATGATTAAAATGTATGTATTTCCATATAAACATCATCAACATTGTCTTCTGGTGCAGAAATCCAAATATATGGATGCCATCCACATATCTTTTTGTAACATATTTTTTATTGAAGTTTTTTTTCTAAGATGTTATTCTTTGTAATCCCCGTATAGACCAGATATAAATACAATGGTTGACTCTAGGGTCACCATCAGGGGGGCACAGGGGCGACTGTCGTTCCAAGTCCGGGGGCGTTTTCTGGTTCTCAGTGGGAGCCCTGCCATGATGCAGAAGAAGCCACTCTGGAGAATAACAAATAAGTCACTACAGAAAAGAAGGAAGAAGCTAGGACGGAAAAGAACAAAAAAACCTGCGATGGAAAAAAAAACGAAGAAGACAGCTCGCCAAAGAGATAATTTAAATGGTAAGTTCCACTGAACATCAATGCTCTTTTTTTAACCCCCTTGCCACCAGTTGACCCAGTAGGTATCACCTGATCCTGACCACCAATACTTTTTTTTTACTTGCAAGGGGCACTGGCACCAATATTTTTTTTAACTTTTAGGGGGCCATGGATCCAATGTATCATTTAAATTGTAGGGGCCCCTTGCACCAATGTTTTTTTTAACTTGCAGGGGGGCCTTGCTCAATGTTTATTTGAATGTGTAGGAGGCACTGGCACCAATGTTTTTTTAACTTGTAAGGGACCCTGGCACCAATGTTTCTTTTAACTTGTAGGGGGCCGTGGTCACCAATTTTTTTTTAATTTGGGGAGGGCTGGCCACAAATATTTTTTGAACTTGTACGGGGGGTCCTGGCCAACAGAGCCCAGGGGGCACAGAAAATGTTTCTGTACAGGGCACTGCTATTTTCTATTTCTGGTGGCCCTGACTATACCATTTCTCAAATAATCAAGTTTATTCTCATAATCCCTCATTTAGACTGTTCCTCCCTTTTTTCTTTTTGTTTTTTTAAAGTAAGCTGGTGAGGAATTGGATTCTATACAGCAAACACTTTTTCCCCCTTGATATAAGTATTTTTTAAGGATTTTTATCTGAGCAGAACAAATTTTATATACGGCAAATTTGAGGATTTAGCACTACATATAAATTTGTTTTTATAATGGAGTATTTTAATTGAGTATGCTGGCCAGTCACTACTTATTACAGTTCAAGTGTGTGACACGTGTATTGAAATTAAGCTTGTTTTCTGAAAGAATACTATACTCATCCAATGCTTTCGACTTGGTAGATTTGGGAAGAGATTAAAGGATTTGCTAGCGTTAACAGGTCATATTCTAATAATAACTATGCCAGGTTTACAGAGGCCTATTTAATAAAGGTCAGATTTAAGTGTGTTTAGTGGTCTTGAAACCACGACTAAACGTGAGTTTAGTCATGTCTAAAACAAAGAATGTCATGGAATTTATTATACCAATGAAAAAAGCACTACAGGATGCATTAAAAAAACCTCTTAACCTTTTTTGAGTTTTTTGAAACTCTAAAAACTGCTAAAAGTCTAAATTGATTAAAAGTGATCCAATAAGATTAGTGCAACTCCTATTGACCCTGAAAACTTGGTGAATTTTTGCATTAGAGGTTTTTGTAGTTTTTACACTTAGGGGCAGATTTATCAAGGGTCAAATTTCAAAGTAATAAGAGTTTTTTGAACTCCCATAACTTCCAGAATTCTAATTAAAAAAGACCAATCAAAATGTATCAAAAAATTTAAGGTTTTTTTCTTTGGCCGAAAAGGTACGTTTTCGTTTTGCAAAAAAAACTTTAGATTTTTCAAAGTCCACCAATTGACTCCAAATAGGTTCTAGGAGGTCCCCATAGGCTAAAACAGCAATTCAGCAGGTTTTAGATTGTGAATGGTCAAAGTCTAATTTTTTAAATTTTCAAATTCGAATCGAATTTGGACTATAGGGGCAGATTTATCAAGGGTCAAATTTTGAGTTTATGGGAGTTTCAAAAAACTTCACAGTAAAGGCAAGCACTTCACCACTTCTTGCTGTGCAAATAATCCTTTATTTTAGCCAGTTTTACCACTCCAAGTACAGAAAAAATAGATGGCAAATATTGGAAACAGTGGAGGCAGGGAATGACAATTAAAAACAAAAATTATTGTTACAAAAAGAGAGTTATTGGATTCAGAGGTTGGAAACAGTGCATCCAAAACATATAAGCATATGCAGTGGAATTTGGGTTGCTTTCTGTGGTATGCAAAATGTAACAATATGTATGATATTTAAACACTGATCTAACACTTTTATTTGTATTCACAGATAACTGGTTGGGAATTATATACATTTACGAGTAATGATAATTTGCCCAGTTGGTAATGAATAGCTTTCTTAAAATTTGTCACAGATGTAAATTTGAGCTGTATATGGTTGAACTATAACTCAACCAATGTCTATACAAACATATGTGGACTTAAAAAGGATATTAATTGGATGAGATACACCTACACGAATGATGTCATAGGGGTGACCCGGGTGAGGTGTTGGAGTGAATTTAAGAACTAATTGAAAAATTAAAAAACAAAATGACCAATCGAAATCTATTAAAAAAAAATCCAATTTTTTTAAAATGGGTGAATAGGATTGAGCTGCAAATTCAAATCAAATCAAATCAAATTTGAATCGAATTTGATTCAAGGTTTTTCACCAAATGACTCGAAATCGATTGTAAAAGATCTCCCATAGGCCAAAACACCAATTCAGCAGGTTGGAGATTATAGAATAGTTGAATTTAAATTCTTAAAGGGACAGTACATGATAAATTTCAAAATTTGAATTTTGAATCTCTTTTAAAATTCAAATCGAATTTTGACTATTCCCTGGTTGATTCACCCTAAGTGGCAGATTTATCAAAGGTCGAGGTGAATTTTCGAATGAAAAAAATTCAAATTTCGAGCCCATATATTTCTGGAAAGTACACATTCTACCAATTCTAAAATTGGTACTCATGCTAACTACTGAATCACAAGACTTTCCCAAAATTGGTGGTTTTGGTGAAATACCTGAAAATTGCCTCAAAGCTTCAACTTTCCAGCATATTATCTTCCATGTATCATTACATACCAAGCAAAATCACCCTCAATATGATTGCCAAGGAGCATTCCTTTTACAGCATGTGCTTGTGCTTCATTCTCACATCCCTAAGCAATGAGTACTTGAAAGGATTCAGTGGCCAAGGGAACAAAAGCATACATTGTACTTGCTAAACAATATTTCACTGCTCAGAGGGACTTACAGTATGTGATCACCAATCCCACTACAGAATTGGTTTATTTATTTTATTTCAGTGATTTTATAGCATTTTAGTGATTTTATCGCATTTCTGTTATTTGATATTTTCTGTAAAATAATATCACTGTGTGATCATTTGATGCTCTATTATTTTGTGGTTTTATTGCATAATGCATTGTTTTCCTGTAAAAAATATTTACAATATTTCGGGGTCTCCACATGCCAGATCGTTTTGTAATCCTATACATACTGGGCATCAGTCTGTTTAGAAGACTCTTGGCATTTTGTATTTATACTTTATATCTGTGCCTAACAACATCTTGGAGATATTTTGGGCAGCTAAGAGTTGATCCTGTTTTATAGTTGAAGGGGTGAGTTGTTTAATGTTTCCAAATCAAAGTATTTCCATGGCAGTTCAGTAACTGGGGGTGTCAGAATTCCCTACTCTTTTAGAAGGGAAGTCACCATCGCCCATATGTAATAAGAGTTTGCCCAGGAGCAGTAATCCATGACAACCGTAAATGTCACCTGCTGATTGGTTGCTATGGGTTATTGCTCCTGGGTAAACTTAGTGCCTTTTATTACTTTACCCCCATGTGTCCTATGGTTCACATGGTCCCCACTTGCTGGAGAAAGTGGTGTTCTGAAGGACCTGGGTGGAAGTAGACCCTGCAGGCGTAGTAAGTGTTAGGAGTTTATAGTTTACTCTAAAAGGGAGAGGCAAGATCCCAGCCAAAAGCTCCAATGAGGAGGCCGTGAAAGTTTAGTACCCTGTGGTATCAATTCTATTCACACGTAATAAAGAGCGTTGAGCTCTAAACTGCTGCTGCGAGTTTTGTCTTCTGCTGGGGTTTGTTTACCAAGCAGTGAATATTACTTCTGAGGTGTTGAGTATTCAAATCATGGAGATGTTCACCTGTTTTGGAAAGTTGATGTTAATCCAGCCCAATAGCATATCAATAAAACAACTCTTATACTAAAATGTGATTTTGAATGATGCAGACAGATGTTGGAGAAAATAAGTACAGCTTTATGTAACTAAAACATGAAAAGCTGGTGTGAAAACAGAAGAAAATGATTACATATTAGGTATTATGTAAAAAATGTAACAGGCATGTCAGGACATCTATAAAGCCTTTTGTGTAACTTGCCTTCACCAAGTGTGATATACAAAGAAAATCAGCAACATACCTAATGTGTAATTTAGTTAAGATGAAAAAAGTAATTTTCAAAGAATGAGAAAATGAGAAAATGAGAGAATGAGACGCATGCCTAGCTTTCACCATGCTCAGGACAAGTTGTGAAGGACATTTATACCCCCTTTGGGACACTTTAAATAACAAATTATTACACCTGCCTGTTCCAATCAAGATGCTGCATACAAAGTGCATGTAGTGTTCGGGTGCCTAGGGCACTGAAAGGTGTATGAGGAACCTAATCAAGTATTCCAGTTACAGAAAAAGTTCTGATTTGTATTTAAAAGAGAAACGATTATGCCTTACGTGAACATTTGGCTACTACTGTGCCTTTATAAGAAACTCCTACAGAATTTGACAGTTTAATAAAAGCAATCTAAATATATTTCAACATCACCAACGACGATGATGATTAAACTCAGATTTACTCAGATTTAGAAAATATAATACGCAAATGGTTAGCTGGAATAGAATAAAAGTAAAAAGCATTAGCAGCTTTATATTTTAGTTAAAGGACAAGGAAAATCTGATTCACTATGGGCACCCAATATGTTAGGCATCCCATAGTTTATTGAATTATTTCTAGTTTGGACGAGTGTTTTTAAAAACAAATATTCAGATTAGACTTGCAAGTACTCTATTGCACATGTTCGTATCTCACTTACCACAAGTGCAATTTTAGACACCATGGTAATGTTTTTTTACCCAGAGTGCAGTGTTTTACCCATGATTCTAACATAATTATACTCAGTAAGAGGTGAACCTTTATCTATAAACACAGGACGCAGTGGGAACCATGAAGCTACTGCCCCCTTTGAGGAGGTGGTAGCTCCAGGAGTCCCCTGCGTCAATAGTTACCCTTTTTTCATAACAAAGTGCTTAACTATACAGATGCAAGTACATTTAATACAATACATGTAATTTTTTTGTAGTCATGTTGGGAGAGCGCAACACACTAACAACTTGTACATTACAATACCTTCCAAGAAGTTCTACCTTCCAGGCATATAACAAACTAGCTATATCCTCCTCCAAGGTAAGCACACCTCCCTCATATGATTGGTCTTGTAGATTTTTAATAAAACTTACAAATATGGAATGTGTTATGTCATCTGTTCCTCCCTGGATGGTGTCATTACTATGCACTACTTGGTAAGATGTGTCATTACCATGTCCCACTGGGAGGATGGTGCTTTAACTACTTCCTGCTTGGTAGGATGGTGCTATCCCTACATTCTGCATGATTTACAAAGGAGCATGGCCTTGAAATGCATGCCCTGTTAACCAATTAATGCATTGTGGAACAATTAGGTGTGTAGATCCATTCACTATTGTGCACCAATTTTTGTTGATATATATTGGCCAGGGTGTGCTACTATTTTTAGTTTTTACCTTTAGAGCTGCTTGGAAGGGAAAATACCATGCAACCATAGGGGGAATAGGAGAATAAAATAGGAAGAGGCAAGGGAGGAGACACTGGAGACCCACCATTAGGCACACTGCCAGGACACAACTTAGAATCATGGGTGACGATGGGTAACCTCAATTTATTTTTTTTATTTTAAACACCATTTCATTTAAAGATCTATCACCACTGTATATGAATTGTAATGAGGACCATTGACAATGATAAGTATTGTATGTTCTTCTCATAAAACTAAAATTTGCAGATATTGTTTTTTGAATAGAATAAATATGCATTTGGGGCTCATTTATCAACACTGGGCAAATCTGCACTTGTGCAGTAACCCATAGCAACCAACAAGCAAACAGCTCTTTATAAGCCATCTACAATCAACATAAGCAAACAGAAGCAGAATTTTTGTAAGTATCAAATCATAGAAAACAAGCAGTTGAGGAATGAGTGGGCCCAATCATACCAGGGGCTAAAGACAAAAGCAGATATTAGTAATGATGGGCTCTGTCCCGTTTCACTTCTCTGAAAAATTTGCAAAACTGCTAAAAAATTTCGAAATGCATTAAAGTCATTAGGCAACAAAAATGTTTTATGCACAACATTAGTTAACGAGAAACACTTTTTTTTCTCACTCCAAATGCATTAAAGTCAATGGGTGTTTTTTCTTTTGGAGGCTTTCGCCTCAGTGACTTTTCAAATCACATATTCTATCTGGCACCCCTTATTGGGTAACCACGATTTTTAGAATGGTGCAGCTCACATGATGGAATCTTTCAATACTGGAGTCAAGGTGACATTAACCATGTGGCTCACTTACGTCCCACAGCTAGAAAATGGCCTCTAAACATAATTAAGGCTACAGCTTTGTTTCCAATAAGAAACACACATCTTTTGCTATTATCAGGTGATGTGTCTAAAGCTGGTTGTGCCCTTGTGAACCTAGACTTATAAAATAGCTTAGATGACTATGGATTAAGGATGTATGCATGCTAAGGGGCCCTGGATCCACTTTCTTTTTTATTTCCTATTCTTTCTTTGCTTTGCTGTTATCACTTTTTTTGTCTCAAATTCCTTATTTAACCATGTATACATTTTATCTGCTATACATTTATAATGGTAAATTACATGTAAACTTGCATATTCTCATATGACTCAAACACAATGTGATGCACTAGGTATATACTGTTTGGTGTCTCTGCACTTATTGCATGGGTTGTGCTTTGTTCCTCACTGCACCTGAAATAAAAATAAATACTGATAAACTGTATGAAACTATATAGAGTTTTCCTAATCATGAAAATAAATATTTAATTACTAGTGATGAGTGATTTTTTTTACCAGGTTTGGATTTGCTGTGAAATTCTGCATTTCTCCATTTGCAAATTTGTTCACGAAACTGCAGAAAAAATCCACAGTGAAGAATTTTGCAGAGACAAATAAGTCCCAAGACAAAATTGTTGCAGAGACAAAAAAGTCGCCATAAGAAAAAACCACATTGACTTTAATGCATTTGGACAAAATAGTGGCAGAGACAAAAAAATTGTTGTGTGTAAAAAATTTGTGTCAAAAAAATGACTTCAATGAGTTTCACAAATTTTGTGCTGTATAATGTACTGACTAGTGAAATTGAGCTTGTGATTGGTTCTTGTGCATCAGGAGGATAACATTGCTAAATGTATGCTGCACTATTAACAAAGTGCCGCTCCAGAAAGAGTTGCATTGGATTTACATAACCTAGTAAAACTCAGTGGGTTTCACAAAAGGTGATAGGCCCTGTTGTTGACATCCCCAGTCCCTGTGGGGCAGTTATACGAGAATTGCAATTTTCTATCCATTTTAAGATGTATGTTATTGCCCACTAATTTGGGGTGTCCTTCCTCAGAGCATCAGTTAGCAAAATCCAAGATCGAGCTAGTACTCAGACCAAGCATTTGTTTAATCACATATATAGAGGTGTCAGGCATTGGTCGCTGTGAAGGGGTAAAAGTATTAGTTCTGAATGCGCTGGGGCTGGGGGACCCATGGTCCAAATTTCCGGGTTTTTTTATCCCTTTTAATGTTGCACCCTTGTTGGTTACAGATATTGCCAGGCCTCTGCTCCAGCCAATCTGCTGTCTGATCCAGGTGTTCAAAGAACCTTCAGTTTGGCAGGGTATAGCATTGCATACTCTAAACCCAGGTCACGGAGCTTGCGCTTGACTCCCATGTACGAGCTGCGCTTCTTTTGCACCGTGGTGGAGTAGTCCGGGTAAAGTGATATACGGGCCCCTTTATATTTCAGTTACCCTTTATTTCTAGCTTCTCTCACTGCCACATATTTGTCTCTGTAGTTGAGTAGTTTTATCAGAAATGCCCTTGGTGGTGCTCCAGAATGCAAGGGTCTCAAGGGGATCCGGTCTGTGCGTTCCATCACGAAATGCAGTGAGAATATATCTTGGCCCAATAGCTCCTTAACCAGTTTTTGTGCAAATAGTGGATTAGTGCAGTAACGTTGTGTCTCTGTAGATTCTAAATATTTTTAATGGAGGGCATGGACAGAAATGTCCTGTGTTGTTGATTAAGAAGACTGCACTTTCATACTTATATGGAACTATTTTTAACAACTAAGGGAACACTATGGCTATATAGTGTAAAATCATGTAAAAGAAGGTGCCAGAAGAAAGAAAACATTGTCACCCCAAAGAGTTGGAGGTTTGTTTTTCAGGTGATAATTTGTCCAGTGTATCATAACACACACATTAGTAATAATCCCAGCAGTAATTAAATATTTTAGTGATTTTGATCAGAGTTCTCCCCTATAATCTTTAATATATAGTATTTATATTTGATGTCTCACAAGTTCCATAGGAGGTTTTGTTTATTTTTATTCAATATAACTTTGACCTTTTTTGACCTTAGATATGCATTTGCCTTTTTTTTTGGACATTGTGTACTGATTGTTGGAGTTACAGTATTTATAGATGTTATCACTGGTGAAAGGGCTGATTCAATTAAATGATAGTTGTTATTACCACAATGTCAAACAATTCACATTGTGCAGAGAACATACAAATACATGGGACCTAATTTAGGATTATTTCAACATGTATTGTATACTCATATTGGCTGCTTGTAGGATACTGACATATTTAAAAAAAAGTTGCATTAAAACACAGTAAATTAATTTTCAAAATACAGGTATGGGACCTGTTATCCAGAATGCTTGGGACCTGGGGTTTTCTGGATAATGGATCTTTCCGTAATTTAGGTCTTTATGCCTTAAGTCTACTAGAAATTCATTTAAACATTAAAAAAACCCAATAGGCTGTATTTGCTTCCAAAAAGGATTAATTATATCTAAGTTGGGATCATGTACAAGCTACTGTTTTATTATTACAGAGAAAAATGAAATCATTTTTTAAAAATTTGGATTATTTGGATAAAATGGAGTCTATGGGAGACAGCCATTCCATAATTCAGAGCTTTCTGGATATCGGGTTTCCGGATAAGGGATCTTATACCTGTATTAGGAAATGATTGTGCAAGTGAGTCTATATTATTATTTTTTTAGATCTATTCACCAAACAGGTAAATGGGTGACCAAAATTTATCCATGCTAAATATGCACATACGTACAGTAAATCCTTGTGTATCTGGGAGATCGTTTTCTGGTACCTTACTGCTCTCTTAGAGCCACTCTGCAGTTATGCTTATTGTAAGAAAGACTGGTTCAGTTGTAAACTTAAGCAGGCCATGTACTGTATGATAGATTTAGTTTTTAATATGTGAAATAAAAGTTGCTAGTTTTATCCCTACCCTTGGTCTGTGGAGTACACGCTTTTGATGGTGTCTGTAAGTCAGACTCTCCTCTTTCTGTGGAGTTGGGGGCCCTTCACCCAGGCCACTAAATAGGAGCAGTGAGTGACCCTGTTTCATATAAAGTTGTACAAATTTCTCCAAGCAACATGTTTGGGGCATGGGCACCCAAGCCACTAGTAATACTGTATATAGTGAGCGTTGTTAATTTGGCACCGTTTAGGAAGTGAAAATGGTTAACACTTCGATACGGATTCTATTTTATATATGTCTAAATAAGCATCAGGCTCAGAAGCACCCAGAATTAGTGAACACAATCTGACCAAATATTAGCTATCAATTGGGCCGGTTTGAGAAACAAAAAATCCTCACACATAAGGAACATATCAACACATTAATTCAGTCTTTATCGAAAAAGTCTCTGTAGGCCGCAATGGACTACATAGGTTCCTAGGGCCAATAATGAGAAAGGCCTAATTCGGCCCAGCATGTGTGATCTCTCCCCCTGAGCGATCCATGGCAGTCTTGTGTGCTGTTATCCCTATAATAAAAGAAAGAAGATTATTTAGACACAGCAGGGCACACATTTAAGTAAATGGGAAGCTAGATTTTTTGGGAAGGCAGAGGAATATACTTATTGAAAACAATTAAAAAATCCTAGAATGGCCAGAAAGAATTTCAAAGTGGTACCCGTCACCACCCTCAACGTGTTTTTGCGTCTGCAGTCAGAATGGGTCATATTTACAAGTTTGGTGGTCCTGCTCTAAGGCAGCTAGATTCTGGACCAGAATCTTTACAATGATTGCTAGTGTCACAGGGTTACATTTAAGTAAATCCCCTGCAGTAGCACTCCTCCATTGGAATGTGGTGTGAAGCAAGAAATACGGTAGAAAGTTGATCAGTGGCATCTTTTCAGCTGCTACAGCTAAGGCATGAAAAACACCTCTACTTGCTCTACATCAAGTCAAAACTAGACTTGATAATTATATGGCAATGGAGAAACTTACATATGTAGCTAGTGGGGAATTTGATAAATGGGATCAGTGGAATCAATATAGAGGTACAACACAGTGACATTTACTACTATTGAACGCATAGTATAGTCTCTTTCTGAGGGCCTGCCTTGGGAATTGATTTTTTACTCCATTTGTACAGACTATAGCCTAATGGATACAATACTTACCATGTTAAAAGCTAATGTTCACAAAATTTATATTCTTACTTTTCTTTCTGCCTCATTTTCTTTCTTTACCTTTCTGTCCCATAATTTTATTCTTCTTAATGGCGAAATATGGTTTGCTTAGTCTGCAGACAGCAAATGTACAGGAAAGGACAATACCAAAGAGATGTAAAATTACGTATGTTTATAAACTTCCAAATAGGATAGGGACCACTCCTATTGATGTATATAACCTCTGCAGGTCTGAGATGGTGGGTTTTTTTTTTTCAATTCTGACTTTTGCCATTCTCAGGGTATAATAAATCTTGAAACATTTGAGTTTTTTTCTACTAAAAACTCAGACTTTAATAAATAACCCCCTATGGGACAAATTTCCTAAGCGGCTCAAATTCGATAGAGACCACTTTGCCCACTTCGCAACACTTTGCCAGGCGGAAATTCACCAGGACAACGCAAATTCCCTAAAATGTTATGTTGCGTCCAGGGCGCCGAATGCTGATGAAGTTGCGCTAGTATTACTTCACCAAGCAAAGCGAAATTGTGCTAGCATTGGCTAATTTGCATACGGTGGGAAGTGAAAGTTGAATTGACGTATATGTTGCAGCAAATACATTACATTACACAAGCCCAGGGAACCTTAATAAAATAACATAGAGTTGTTATAATGCCCTACACATGAGCCCAGTGTATAGTTTATGTGCGATATGTTAGGAAATGTAGGGGGAACCCAGTTACCCACAAATTATTTTACGGTCTTTTGCAGGATGCCAGCGTTTTTTGGGACTTAGAACATTTTTCAACAAAAAATTGAGGACGTCTTATCCACTACATTGCGCTTAGCCTGGTCTGAGTTGGCGAAGGCAGGCTAGGGGGGAGAAAGGTGCTTAAAAACTTTGCTGTGGGGGGGGTTGGTAGCTGTACAACAGAGTGGGATAAGCTGTGGCATCCACTCCTCTTGGATGGCAATTCCCTAGATCTGCACCCCTTGTTATGTTCCTGAGCCATCACTCCCTTTACACACACACACCCAAAGATATGCATCTGGAATATTCACAGTGAGCTCCCCTTTTACTGGACAGCCTGGGAGCTGCAGGTGATTGATATAAGGAACTTTATATAGAAATACTATGAAGCATTAAGAAACAAAGGTTTGTCTACACCCTGGTTGTGGCCCTAACAGAGCTGGTGGCCCAGATTTACTAAATAACTGTGATATGGATGTGAGACTGCTGCCTGGGGCCAAGCCCTGCCTAAGGAACTAGGCCAAAATTCCACACTAAGGTTACACTCATGTTGAAACACTATATCCTGCTCTTCCGATAAGGGTATTGTTTGGTAATAAAACCTGGTTATACCATTACCTGCCTGTGTGCTCCTTATGTACCCATAAACTAGTCCCATGCTCTGGAATGGCACATTCTGGATAACAGGTCTTTCCTTAATTTGAATCCCCATATCCTAAGTCTGCTAAAAAATAATTTAAACAAGTGACTGACGGGTATGGGACTAATGCTCGGGATCTGAGGGTTTCTAAATAGCAGGTCTTTCTTTAATTTGGATCTTCATACCTTAAATCTACTATAAAATCATGTAAACATTAAATAAACCCAATAGGCTGATTTTGCTTTCAATAATGATTAATTATAGCTCAGTTTGGATCACATACAAGGTACTATTTTATTATTACAGAGAAAAAGGAAATAATAAAATAATTAAAAAAAAAAACAATAAAAATGTTGGATTATTTGTTTATCATGGAGTCTATGGGAGCTTTCTGGATAATAAGTTTCCAGATACCTGTACAGTATATACAGTACATATATAGTGTGCAATGTAGTGGGCAATGAATACGTACTTATAACAAATCATATGAACACTTCCTGTGCAATATTTCCTGTGTTATTTATAAACTTAGAATTTTGCATTTTGGCAGCATACTATACACACACATACAAATACACTCTTTTCTTGGGTTTAAAGGACCAGTATATCATTTTTTATAAAAAAAAAAAAAAATTGTTTCTACTTAACAAAAAAAACACCATGACACTTTTAACTTTAAATTTGCAAATCCTTTATTAAGAAATAACTTACTGATACTGATAACTGATTCCACGCTTGCTCTCCTCTTCAGAAACGTCGAAAGGCTGATGATCCATCGTGCGGTGCTCAATTTCTTCTCCCTGCATTCTATAGGAGATAGCCAGGGAGGAGAAATCAAGTGGAGAATCGGTAAGTTCTTTCTTAATAAAGACTTTGCGAATTTAAAGTTAAAAGTGTCTTGGGTTTTTTTTTTGTTAAGTAGAAAAAAACATTTTAATTTTTTTTATGTTACCGGTCCTTTAAGTAATCCTTTCATAAATCTTGGCCTGGAATTGCCACAGGCACCAGTAAGGGATTGACCAAGACTTCAATGATGTGGGTTAAGGAATAAATAAGATTTAGTTTAGTTTAGTTTAAGGGGCCAATTCATTAACTTCGAGTGAAGGATTCGAAGTAAAAAAACTTCGAATTTCGAAGTGTTTTTTGGCTACTTCAACCATCGAATGGGCTACTTCGACCTTCTACTTCGAATCGAAAGATTCGAACTAAAATTCGTTCGACTATTCGACCATTCGATAGTCGAAGTACTGTCTCTTTAAGAAAAAACTTCGACCCCCTAGTTCGCCACCTGAAAGCTACCGAACCCAATGTTAGCCTATGGGGAAGGTCCCCATAGGCTTGGCTAAGTTTTTTTGGTCGAAGGATAATCCTTTAATCGTTGGATTGAAATCCTTCGAATTGTTCGATTCAAAGGATTTAATCGTTCGATCAAACGATTATTCTTTCGATCATAGGATTGCAGTATTTGCGCAAAACCCTTCGACTTCGATATTCGAAGTCGAAGGATTTTCATTCCTAGTCGAACATAGAGGGTTAATTAACCCTCGATATTCGACCATTGATGAATTTGCCCCTAAGTCTATATCAGTAGGGCATGTGCAGAAAATGAATTATTGTTAGATTAATGCTTTTTGTCCTTGGCCTTTAACCCAAGTAGCTATCACAAACTTTAGTGATATTTTCTGTCCAACACAGCTGTGTACTTAAAGGAACAGTAACACCAAAATACGAATGTTTTGTAAGTAATTCATTTATAATGTACTGTTGCCCTGCACTGGTAAAAAAAATAGTGATTGCTTCAAAAAGACTACTATTGTTTTAAATAAATAAATAAGCTGCTGTGTATCCATGGGGGCAGCTATTCCATTTTGAAAAGGCACAGGTTTACATACAGTAGCAGATAACAGATAAGCTTTGTAGAATACAAAGGGAACTTTTCGGTTATCTACTATGTTACCTGTGCCTTTTTTCCATTTTTGAAACTGAATGGCATACGCCTATGGCCTATGTTTATATAAGCTTTAGTAGTGTTTCTGAAGCAAACACATTACTAGTGAAGTGCAATAGTACATAAAATATTAATTGCTTTAAAACATATTTTTTGGTGTTACTGTTCCTTTAAATGGACATTTATTATGTGATATTACAAACGTAAACTTTTGTATTAGGATTTTAGAAGATGTTTTGTTTTCAGAATTTGTACATTGAATAATTGCCATATTTGTTTTAATTCATATAATGGTAGACTTCCAAAAAGTATTTAGCATGATTTTTCAATTATCTCTTCCTGTAATTTATCAATTTAGCTATGCACCTGTTACTATTACTAGTAAAATCTGTTCTTAAAAATGTTCCCTTCTTTCCATTATGGAAAACAAAACTAGCAATGTGAATACAATGCAATTTTATGAACATTTGTTTTCTTTTTGATAAATGTTCATATTGTGCTTACATTACTTTACTTTTTCATATTTTCAAAATTTTATGGAGGCCCCCTGCTAGTTAAACAGTTGCTATCTCAGTCTATAATAAAAGGGCCAAGTACAAATAAAAGCAAAGGTGCAAAGTGTTAAAATGGATGGAAAATTTAGCACACGTTGAAGCTATTTAGAAAGGTCCATCCATGCACGCTCCTTTGGTACATGTGGCTAACCAATACACTCCTTGTCTGATGAAATACATGCAAGTGCAAGCAATGACACAATAAAACCCTGAAATTACCAGTAGCCTAGTCCTGATGGCAATTCAGAGTTTCTTATGGAGGGTTGCAATAATATTGGCAATTAATTTGTGCAAAGTGAATCAAATGCTTATGCCACGCTCCAGGAGTGATGCCGTTTGAACACTAATGCAGTAGGAAAAAGAGCATTGGCATGAAGGATAAAAACATAATTTTGCCTCTTTATAATTCCACCCCTAGAGTATGCAGTGCAGTTTTGGGCTCCAGTCCTTTAGAAAGCTATTAAAGGAACAGTTCAGTGTGAAAATAAAATCGGTGTAAATAGATAGGCTGTGCAAAATAAAAAATGTTTCTAATATAGTAAGTTAGCTAAAAATGTAATGTATAAAGGATGGAGTGACTGGATGTGTAAAATAATAGCCAGAACACTACTTCCTGCTTTTCAGCGACCTGAAGTGGGGGCACATGGTACATATCTGTTCAGTGAGTTTGCAATTGATTCTCAGCATTCATCTCAGATTCAAAAGCAACAGATATGACCCATGTGCCCCCCTCAAGTCTCTGATTAGTTACTGCCTGGTAACCAGGGTAACCAGTCAGTGTAAACAAACAGAGCTGAAAAGCAGGAAGTAGTGTTCTGGCTATTATGTTAGACATCCAGTCACTCCAGCCTTTATACATTATATATTTTCTTAAACTATATTAGAAACATTTTTTATTTTTCACAGCCTCTCTATATACCCAGTTTTTATTTTTACACTGAACAATTCCTTTAATGAGCTGGAATGTTTGCAATGGAATGGAACAAGCACACTATAAGAAAATACATAATTATTCAAAGGCACAATTATTTTTAAATACAGTATAGGGAGTAAACATTGCATGACATATGAAATGGGAGTTAAAATTATAAGAAATTTATATTAATAAGGGCATTTATTTATAATAATATGTGAGATCATGAGAAGAATGAATATACATATTCCTTTTTTAAGTCAGCCATAAAATTTAAATAATTTCTACATAAAACTGTCCTGCTATACCCCTGACCAAACAGTAATGGTCAGATTTATTAATGTTAGAGACTGCAATTCAAGCAAATCTCAGCAAAAGAAAATGTGATTTCATTGGAGATGCAATTCAATTCAAAATGGTTTATCATGTGAATACTCTATTGAAGTCTATGGGAAACAAACTGTAGCTGAAAAAAAAATGATCCTCAAATTGAATCCCGTCCATGAGTTTTCACGTGATAAACCATGAAGTTTTTCTCACTGAATTGAATCTGGTCCAAAATCTCACTGGAAAGTTTAACTTAATCTTTTAAAAAAACTGAGATGGAAAAAAACTGCCATGAAAAAATACCCAATTACATTTATTCAAGTTTTTTTCTGTGAAAAAGCTCACTCAATTACAGATCTGAGAAAATGCACCAATATGCATGCTGCTTAACGGAAATACACCAGTTAGCTTATTGTCATTTTCAATACAGATATTGTAATAATAGGTATCGGCACATACAAATAGTAATACAAATTAGATATTGGCATACATTTAAAATCACAATACTATAAGCGTTTGCGGAAGCATGGTTTTATTTTTAACAAATCAACCCCATTTAAATTCTTCCTTTAAGAGATCAAAATTCTAGACTTTGGGGCTTCAGTGGTTTAGCTCTACTTAGATTTTATTTAATCATTTGATATGGTACCACACAACCGGTTACTGATTAAATGAAGGAATACTGAACTTGAACATGTATGTGCTTGGATAGAGTACAAAGAGTGGTTATAAATGGAACATTTTCTAGTTGCACCAGTGTTGTTAGTGAAGTAATGCAGGGATTGGCCTTTGCTTTTTTATTTGTTCATAACTGACCTTAAGTTTGAATTGTAAGTGCTGTTTTTGTTTTTGCTGATAATTCAAAGTAACTTTGCATGATGAAGCATGATGCTACAGGTATCAAATCTCTTATTTTGAAACCTGACATGAAAAAAATCTTTAAATTACAGGAAGGTCATTTACTATAGAGTCCATTTTAAGCAAATAAATCTTTGATTTTTTAAATGATCTATTTTCTCTCAGTTAATCGTTTAACAAGTACAGTATATGGGGGGTGCCCCCAAATCTCTCTGGTTACTGTATATCTTTGGGAAAGTGACCCAGGCAAGGGGTCTAACTCCAAGCAACTCCAGGTAGGCACTAGACTCTATGGGTGGAATGTATTATTGGTCGTTAGTACAAAAATCAAAGAGATGGGGGTGATGGATCTTTCCATCATGCAGCTATCAAGCACCTAGTTGCTGTGAATATACAACGAAAAAATGTGATGCGGACCGCATCAGAGCTCACCTGGTTGCTGTGTTCTTCCAGACGCTGCCATCGCGAGAAGCCGGCGACTCCACACTGGTACAACTCTTCAGCACTAGAGAATCCCACTTCCATTCTGAAAATCCATAAGAGGGCACAGGCTGTATCTTTTGAAAACACTTTTGATTTAAACACAGTTCAGTGTACAAATGTAATGAATTTCATGTTAATGAAATCATATTATTGTAATAAAATAAGTAATATATAACGTTAGTGTTAAAATGTGATACATACAAATTCACTTTATATTGGCATACAATAAATCATTGTGTGAAAAAACAAACGAGTTGTAAAAGTGTTGCTAAAAACATTTAAATGTTACTTAACTTGTGGAATATTAGTTTATGGTCTGGTGTAGATCAGACCATATACAGTATAAGCTGATTCTAATTGTGAACTGTATATGAAACACATAAGACATAGCAAGTGTCTGGCAATCATGGCACGGTGGTTATTACACAACTTACACAAGAGGAGCAGGAACTCTCACAGCATATTAAGGAAGCAAGATGGGAAAGGATACTGATAAAGAGGTCCCAGTATCACAGACGACAGGGCCAACGCTTATGGATTTACATACATCTTTTAAGAAATTACAGAAATTAAAGATTGAAGAATTAAAAAAGTTTCCAGCCTTTGAAATACAAGATAAAGTTCTCATGGATGAGTGGTATGAAGCCCTTACAGTTTGTTCTTTTAAATTAATGAATATAGTAATTAATAAATACGTCAAGGAACAGGAAAGATTGAACACAGAAATAATTCAGTTACAAAATAATTTGGACACTTTCGAAGATACTACAGAGTTTGGCAAATATAACAGAAGGATTAGAAATTATATAGAGACATCGGAGAAAAATATTATGGAAACAAAGCAAAGAAAGTTCATTAGGGATAAAGTGGACTACAAACAAGACAGGATTTTCTCAAGGTGGATGAAACTGAACACACATAGGGGCAGATGGGAACGTCTGAGACCCTCAATCAAATCTAATAGACCCCACAAATCACCCAACAGGAGAGGCTATAAGGGGAATAATATTATATTTGATGATTCTGACAATGCATCTGCCAGTGTTTCTTTTTTAGCGACATCTGGGAGTGATCTGGAGGAGAGTCAGGAAGAAGATTCAGAATAATATAAGAAGTTATTATCACTATACAGACGATCTGATTATAATTTGGGAGGGTACAAAACATCAACCATGAGGAGATTAAAGGATCAGGTATTGGAACATTTAGCATGTATCAATAGGAGTGATATTTCTTCAGCGATAGCAGAACATATAATAGAATTACATGATGCTAATGAACAGTGTATAAGTTTTCAAGTGATTGATATAGTGAAATTAGGATAGAGAAAAGGGGATGTAGATAAAATGCTATCCAAGAGGAAATTCAAATGGATACTCACTTTAAATACAGTAAAACCTCAAGTTCTTAACAAAGAATGTGATATAAAACAATATATACGCTGAAGAAATATACAGCCTAGAATGAAACAAAGAGTCTGACAGAAAACAATATATGAAGAAATATACACCTATTAATAATGTTCTAATAAAGTGGGAGAACGAAATACAATAAAATAGAATTTGTTTAATACATTGAAAGGGATAGAGAAGTATATATAAAGAAGAGGATTAAGCCATTTAAGTTGATACGTTTGGGATTTGTGAACTAGTTAAACAAGATGAAATCGAATGGATGGGTCGTTTAACAGGTACATAAATAATAATTGATTACAATAAGAATAAAATAACATGAGAGAAAAATTGATCGAATTTATTAAGTATCCGAATAAATTATTTAGAACCGGAATTAATCTAAGATAGAAATAATTTAATAATATATAATTCTATGGAGAATGCTTTGAATAAACTCATACAAAAATACATTTGTAAAATATTGAGGTTTACTTTACTCCTTGTGGTATTTCAAGTTTATGGTAATATATTAAAATTGTCAGTAATGAAATAATTCTCCATATGAAGATTACAATTGAGAGAAACTAATATTCCACAAGTTAAATTGATTTTAATGAGTAACATGTAATGTTTTTAGCAACACTTTTACGACTCGTGTGTTTTTTAACACAATGATTCATTGTATGCCAATTTAAAGTGAATTTGTAAGTATCACATTTTATCACTAAGGTTTAGTGATGGTCGAATTTGGGGAGTTTTGCTTCATCCAAAAAATTACGAAACTGTGCTGGCACCTAGTTTTTGACGGCGGCATCCGTTTTTGATACCGGAGTCCATTTTTTTGACGCCAGCGAATTTTTGCGGTGGTTTCGTGAATTTATTCACAGAATAAATTCGCCCATCACTACTAAGGTTATATATTATGTATTTTATTACAATAATATGATTTAATTGACATGAAATTCATTAAATTTGTACAGTGAACTGTATTTAAATTATATTTGAATTATATTCTAAGTACGGACTATAGAACATATTGTAAATGGATTTCACCTGCAATGAATATTAATGAGTGATGCATTTCCAGAATAGCACCCAAGGAAGAGGGATTCTCTAGTGCTGTGAATATACAGTTTAGGATTTTTCATGTTCTTTTTCCCAACCCCTTGAATCTGGTGCCCTTCAAATGGGAGTCATTTGGAAATTCCAATCATGTGGCTTTTGTAACCAGGACCTTCACTTTGGACCATAAGGGAGCAATTATTGGACATAACCAAAGTATATGAACAGTGCCTCTGGGGCTGTGCCACATCACCAGCAGCTTGGCGATGTCTCTGGAAAGAATTTATGGAGGAGGGCTGAAGTATGATACCATTCATATATTATCTTATATAGTGTTGAAGTGTTGGACAAATTTGTTCCCATTGTTCTATTGAGATGCTAGTATTTCGATCTTTTTCCCATCTTTGCAAATAGGGGTGATTTTTTTTCTCTATGGGATAGGAATTGAGTACATACAAATGAGATATGTGACCTGTCTGCTCCCCGGTTTTGGCACATAGTTGTTCAAATATGGTTATGTCTGCTAATTTCATATTAGTACAGAATGATTTTGCATAATACATGCAAATATGAAAATACATGAAATATATAAAACCACATATATTATATCCCTCTACCAAATGATTTTCCAATGATCAAATGATTTGGAATGTGACTGTGCTTATCCACAGCTGAGCAAAGTATGCTTCCAGTCCCAGCAGGAATGTCTCATGTAAAAGGAAAGGTGTAAGAAAAGGAGGTCTATCAGTGGGGCACAGTCTGTTTGTTTACATTTGGACCAGATTTGTATAGTACATAAGATAGTATAAGGGGATAAGTTTCCCAGTATATTACTTGTCCATAGGAGTATGCTGGGATGGTTGGGGGTCAGGGCAAGTTTCTCTATTTCCATCCACTTGGTGTATGCTAGTTTAGAGGACCATGTCATCTGCCTAACTTGAGCTGCCAGGTAATATGTATAAAAGTCTGTTATATCCAGCCCTCCTTGCAACCTCTGTCATTTTAGAACTTGCCTGTATTGAGGAAGCAAATCTCAAAACATTTTTTACACACAACTTTTTTTCTTACTCCAAATCCATTAAAGTCAAAGGCCATTTTTTCTTATGGTGACTTTTTTGTCTCTGCGACACATTTGCGTCGCTACTTTTTTGTCACACTGAATTTTGTTTAAAAAAATTGAAAATGGCAAAATGGAGAATTTTGCTGCAAATCCAAAAATTCACTCATCACTACTTGCCTGCATATTCTGTTTCTTTCCGCCCCATATGTATTTATAACAAAGGTTTTGGAAACTCCTAAGAGCTGTTAGAGGAACCACTACTGGAAGGATTTCAAAGTAATAGAGCAGCTAGGGGAGAATCGTCATAAGGGTATTTAATCAAGGGATGAAACATAAAAAGCCTCTTTATGGCCCTGAAAGATGGGATATTGTCAAGCTTAATTTTCAGCATGGGTGACAAAATGTCCTATAGATAGTAATGTAAAATGCTAATTAATCTATATCAGTAAAGCATTTGCATTGTGAAGTAGTCTGAAGTTTAAGTAAATTTGGGTTATAATGTAATGCATATGGAGTACATTAATGCTTAAGAATATTAACTATGGATGACAAAATGTCATGTATGCCATCACCCTTATTGATCCCTGGTAATACATCAACTTGAGTATGCAGTGCAGATTAGGGCAACAATCCTTAAGAAGGTGGAAAGTGTTCAGGGACATGCAACTAAAGTGATAAACGTAATGGAACAATAGAACTGTGAGCAAAGACTAATTAAAGTTTGGTTTAATTAAAAAAAGTACTTGAAAGGAGACATGAGGCAAGTCAGACCGCTGCTATAGGCAGAAGCATGAGCCATGACCTGAACCTTAGCATCTGTGCTGGGTTTTGGGATTGCAAATGTGACATTGAGCCGTGACTGGAACCTTGGCTTCTGTTTTGCGTATTGAAATACCAAACATGGCAGTAGAGCTTGTTTGGTTTTACCATTGTGAGATGGTGTTATATTATCTATTAATGATTAATATTGATTTTCATAGTCAGATAAGCAGCAAACTTGAATCAAATGTCACCATTCAAAGTGATCATACATCAGGTGTACATTTGTTAATAGAAGTTTAAAGAAAGTAAATCATTGGGGGTCATTTATAAAGTTCACGCAGCGCATATTTTTAGCAAATGGTTGTATTGCGCATGTTTTTTGCTGAGCGATAATATATTGCACTGCTTTGCCCGTCTTTCTGTTTTTTGCGAATTTGCAGTGTGAATAAATTTTCGCAAATGCTGTGCAAATGAGCCAGGAGTTTGCACGAGCGCACCCAATGTGCGAGGTTGTTGTGCGCGAAAATAGCATTGACAGTAACTTAAATTTGCAGTTTGCAAAACTGTTTTGCAAATATTTTATCCGCCACCAAAGTTGTGGCATAATTGAGTCGCAGTGTGTGCACATAAAGATTTGCAATTTGCGAATTGTGACATATTTATAAAGCCCCTTTAGACATTCGCACTGTGAATAAAAAATTCGCAATTCTGTATGCACCCTCTTATTCAGCTTTATAAATATAACCATGCGCAGGGCAAATATATTCACTTTGCAAACCAATCTGCCCTGTGCAAAGTTTATAAATGACCCCCACTGTGTTTAATCTGTACAAGATAAACCATGTTCTTTCAAATGAAAATCAGATATTAATATGGTACAGTAATTATTATAATGATCAGCATAGAAGAATCATGTAAGGCAGCACATTAAACATTAATCAAATGCATATTTGCATCACAAATTGAGTGTTGATTGAATGAAATTGCTTTCTATGCCAGAAAATTTGCTCCTGACCACTAGGGGGCAAAGCCACAAGAAAGCAATTTATTGCACCATGGCATTAGGCAGATCTCCTTTTACAAAATAGTCCCTTACCCCTTTCAGCCACTCCTGTCTGCTGTTAAGAAAATGGATAAATAAATTAATTTTGTAGAACGAGAAAGTGGATTGAGACATACCACTGACAAGACCTTCTAATGACTGAAAGCTGCCAGATGCCAGAAAATAACAGGTTACTAATAACTTGCTGAAGCCTGGATCTTCTGTTTTTGTAGGTGCCAGAGGATCAATATAATTTTCCATAGAGATCCATGAGAAACTGGCTATTAAGTCGATATTGATCAACGACATTAGCCTTCCCTAAGCCAGTCAGAAAGACCCTGGTGCTATATAGTATTGGAGGACTTTCAGGGATGACAGGCGGAGGTGCCACAACAACTAGTTGTGCATGGTCTGCTATGCAGTGTGATGCAGCAGGGGAAACAACAGCCCTTCTAACCTACAATCTTAAGCGGATCTCCTTGCTCTTCTTCCTGCTCAGCGTTCCAGACACATCTGATCCACATACAGTAGGAGCCCCAAAATGGTCCATAATGTACAGGCAAGAAGCCAATGAGTGAAGGGTTTTTATAGTCATGTTTGGCCTTGCTAAATTTTCTTTTAAGATTTTCAAATCTGGATCTTAAAAACAATATTGAAACTAAAACAAAAATGATTAGGAATGATTTGTGATGACAATTGTTGAATGGCTTATTTAGGATGTGTGTGGCTATGTTTGATTTAACAATTAATACATTAAAATATTTGAAGTACATGGATACCTTGATAGCTTTAGAATGTGACCAATATTCCAGAACAAGAAATATATTGAGGTGTGAAGTTAAATATTCTAATTATTAGCATCTGAAGATAAATCAGAGTTTATGTCAGGCATTTTCCAAGTCAATTTAATACAATTCTAGGTTCTGTGTAATAATCTGCTGCTAAGGGATTCCATATAACTCCAAAGTATACAGTATATAGAAAATCAGATGGTACTGGCCACTGCAAAATGTGCTTAATATTCTTGGCTTACTGAGATCTACCCCTTTCTCAAGTGCTCTTACAATAGTGAACAAGAAACAGGTATACAGTAAATAGGCAAGTCAAGTAAAAGCTCTACCCTTCAATTAGCAGCAATTCCAAAGCACATGCCTATTAATTCCAAGTATTGCATACCTGTCTGTGACAATCAAAATATAACATGTTGCATCAATATTCTGACTTCTGACCAACTCCAATAATTTTTCCATATATGTCTCAGTAGTGGCTGTGAATATTATAATAATTACTGTACAATTCATTATATTAATAATTAATAAATTGTGAAAAGCCTGAAATCTTCAGATTAAGTATTTTCAGATTCTGACTTTTTGCAGACTTTAAAAAAAAAAAAAAAAAAATTAACAGATTTTTTTATAGTAAAAAGAAAAAAATTGTTCTATTTTTAAGCATTCATCAGTTGTAAGAGGCCATTTGTGCTAGAAACAATTGGACGTTGTTGGCAGCTTAAACAGATTTCTATGAATTTTTGGTAATAAATATAAAACTGGTGTCATTGGAAAATCATTTATACAAAAATCTTTCACATCCCAATTATCCCCCGCAAGTGTTCATCATTGATGTAAGCATACATTTTCCCTTTTAATACAGAATAGGATCCTTATTTAGTTTCTCATAATGTCCAAAGTTTGATAATTGATTATAGGCAATAACCCTTGTCCACTTTCTTAATCATGAATTGGTTCCATACAGTAAGTGCGTTGTACTCCTCTTTTATGTTCCAATTCAGAGAGGAGATTTCACGTATAACAAGCCTTAAAACCCAACCCTTATTAATCCCAGCAATCTATATGTCAGTAAGAACAAATGAAGAGATATTTACCAACAAGTTGTTTTTTTGCGGCTGTAATTGAGCAATCCTTATTAGTTATTTCTTCTGTGCATGTGAAGTTTTCCTTCACTGGAGTGATTTGGCAGGTGGTAGGTCCACGTCCACCTCTGTGCTTTTCTATGGCGTTAGGGTCTCTGATGCAGAGCAAGAGGGGCATCTTCTGGGTCTCCCACCTAAAAAAAATTCCTAAAAAAAATTCCCATTGTAGAACCAGTGCTTGGTTCTGTTTGCCATTATTCAAAAAGAGCAAACAGATTAGTTTATACTTAATTTTGAAATCTGACATAGGGCTAGAAATGCTGTTAATTTCTCAGGTGCTTTCAGTCATGTGACTTGTGCTATGATAAACTTCAGTCACGTTTTGCTGCTGTGTGTAAACAGTGTAATTTAGAAATAGGTTTATTGTATACGGTTGTGGTTATTTCATTACCCTTAATGGTAATTAACAGAGCCATATACTGTATACTAATTTCTTTGTACCAAAACAACTGATAAAGCTGAGGTTTTGCTGTTCATTAGTAACACACTCCTCAAATTGTTCACCAGACACTGTCAACACATAAAGAAGATCATTTATGAAACAACCACATGCCTGAGGCCAGGTGAAATACTGATTCATCTGCATGTTTGCACACTCAAAACAAAAACAATTTAGCAGAAGGGTGGTTTAAAAATCAATTTTTACTCTTTGTTCAAAAAGACATTTTACACAAACAACACCATACAATACATGGCATAATTTAGACAATGTTAAAAAGTAGCATAGAATATCAACCACCCATTAGTTATATGCAGCAAGCAAGAAATCAGCAAGGGAGCGGATACACCTACCAGAAAAATGAGAATGGCAAACATGCAGATGAATCAGGGATATGGGTTACCTGAGGTAGGGGTAACATTTGTTTCTGCACCTCTTACTAATCTTTGGAAAATTTTGGTGTGCCCTCCATTCATTATTAGCCAGGTGAAATACTTACAAGAATGTGGGACTCCTCCCTCTAATCCATATAAATACTCACTAATAACTAAGTTAAACAGTATTAAGAGTTGCACTGCCTTCTATCTATCTGGATGGGAAATTCAATGTTGCTGGGTCTCTGGGTAACAGACAAAATCCCAAACTTAGTCAAGTAAAGCTATAAAGGGTTAAGTGTGAATCTTAGACCTCCCTCTAAAGGCATGTTTTTTGTTCAGCAATCTGAAAAAGTTGTGGTTTTCTCAAGCGACAACTTGAGATCTTTTTAGTAAATTAAGGACGTTAGTGGTTGGGAGTTTAGTAGAATATTTTTTAATAAATATTTGAAAAAAAAAACCAAGTTGAATAAATATCCCCCCAAGTGTATCACTTTATTTTACTATATTATTAAGTTTGCAGAACAATAAAAAACTACCACAGTAGTTTTGTCATTCTTGCATAATTTCTTACCTAAGGAAACTGGGGCATGCTTTACTTAGTATGCATGAAATATACACTGTTACATATGTAAATGGTGGTGGTTGTTGTTGATGTCTGTGAAGGTTCTCATATATGTTTGTTTCAAACATAAACACCCTATTTTGAAGTTATTTAGTTGAAATTTCATTATCTAATTTTAGTAGAATTGATTTCCCTAAAATGCGTCAAAAGTGGTAAAGGGTTTGTATCCCACAGAACTGTAATGAATAGAAGTATTCTTTCATATTCTTTCACTATTGGAGTTATACAAGTAATACCATAATATGACTCCTATCATAACTGCTGTAGTCATCTGTTATTCCTCCGGAGGAACCCATGCAGATCGGAAAGGGCACGTCTCTCTGAGCAGGAGAAGCTCCGGGGGTGTTTGGCAGAACTATGTCTTTATTATGGTGGTCAGTCTCATTTTGCCAACTCCTGTCCTGTGAAGCCAAAGGGTCCTCTTCTTCAAGGTAAACCTGGGAAGACATACAAGAGAACTCTCACAGGTTTCTTCTGCTTTTACAGATTCATCTGGCCACTAAGACTATTATTGGCTCTGCCTTCATTGATTCAGGGGCTGCATGGGAATTTCATGGACGCTCTCTTTGCCAAATATATGGATGTTCCCCTGTATCCATTGACTACTCCCCTATGGGTTACGGCAATTGACGACAGACCATTGGCATTTGAGATTATTTCCATGACGACAGGGGAATTGCCTGTGCAGGTTGGGACTTTACATAAAGAAAAGTTATTGTTCCTTATTATTTCCTGCCTTTCTGTTCCTGTCGTCTTGGGTCTACCCTGGCTTCATCTACATAACCCCTCGATTGATTGGTCTTCAGGGCAGATCTCTTGTTGGAAGATCTCTTGTTGGAGTCCATTCTGTCAAGAACATTGTCTTGAACTATTTGAGCAACTGAAAGGAGCAAACAACCTAATCCGCATTCGTGGGGGGATGAATGGAAGATGTCATTCACAAATTCTTGGAAGACAGCAGGGGCATTGCAGAGGCCAAAGGGCATTACGAGGTATTTGTAGTGCCCATCCCGAGTATTGAATGCCATCTTCCATTCATCCCCCTTCACGAATGCAGATTAGGTTGTGTGCCCCTTTCAGTTGGTCAAATAGTTCAAGACAATGTTCTTGACAGAATGGACTCCAACAAGAGATCTTCCAACAAGAGATCTGCCCTGAAGACCAATCAATCGAGGGGTTATGAATGGAAGATGGCATTCAATACTCGGGATGGGCACTACAAATACCTTGTAATGCCCTTTGGCCTCTGCAATGCCCCTGCTGTCTTCCAAGAATTTGTGAATGACATCTTCCGGGATCTCCTAGGGAGATTTGTGGTTGTGTACCTCGATGATATCTTAATGTTCTCCAAGGACTTGGAAAGTCATCGCTACCATGTGAAGGAGGTACTCTCTCATTTGAGGAAGAACTGAAGAACTCCCTCTTTGCCAAGATTGAGAAGTGCATCATTGAAGTGGCCAAGATTATATATATATATATATATATATATATATATATACACACATATATATATATATATATATATATATATATATATATATATATATATATATATATATATATATATATATATATATATATATAATATTATTTGCTGTTTTGTTGTGTTTTTTTTTATATGAGTTTGTCTTTTACACTTATGTGATGAGCTCTCACCAGTATGTATTTCTCACAGCTGTTTGGTTCAGTAACTATGGTATCTAAAAGTGAAGATGAGACATTTCTGAGCACCTGCTGAGAGTAAAACTTATTTTACTCTCAGCATTGCATTATGCATTAGATTCATCTGTACTTAAATAAAGTAATGGTTGCAATGTGCTGTAATAAGTTAGTAATAAGAAATGTTGATTTGCATTCAGTGCTTGCACGGAACACTTCAAAAATTAATTGTACTGCTACTTTAATAAACAGACATCCACTCTGGCTTAATGCATAAACTCATGGGCTAGATTTGTAGATCTATCAGATGAAGGACTGAAGGCAAAAATAAATTGTTGTAGTCCTAGTAAAAAAAAACTAGTAAAAAAAACATTTGCTAGACTCACCACTGTGCCCTATATACTGAGGTAAAGTAAGGCATTAAATCCAGCTGCAACTTATTTCAATTATGCCTTTGAAAGAAAAATATTCTTACTGAAATACTACTAAACAAATGAATATTTCTATTTCTATTTAAAGGGATTTTGAAATGCCCAATATTCATCTTCTACACAAATGTAATTCTTTACATTATATTGTCTAGTAAAGCTAAATACATGAATCTAGGAACAAGCATTGTTGTAAAATTATATACATTACCAAAAAAAGTGGCTACACAGTGAATTTCTATCTGCTCAGATGCTCAGGAAGTGAATTGCTTCCTACCCTGGACATTAATTCTAATTTGTCTCTACCTCCTTAGTCATGGATACTGGCATGTGCTCCAGGCTTATTCTTTTATGAGCATAGTTTCCAAATCCCAAGATTACATTACTTGTGTCATCATTCATTTTACCCTTTGAAATTAAATGAATGCCAGTAACATTTCCATTACAAAAGAGAAAAGAACCAGCACAACCATCAGAGTTTGCAGCATCATTACATATAATTTAGTTGTTGTTTTGTGTAAAAAAAAAGAGAATCTAAATATTTAGTAACACATAGAGGCCTATTTATCAAAATTTAAATTTGTGTAATTTTACTTTAAAAAAAACTTGCATGAATAAAATTGTGGGGGGGGGGACTTGATTTTGTGTTACATGTTGGCTAGGACAGATTCAAATGACTTTTACATGAACTTGCAATCGTTTAGATACAAATTTTTTATAATCTAGTTATTTGTGTTTTTTGTTTAATAAATTCAGAAAATTTGTATTCTTTAAAGCATTATTCAAATTCCCCATTTTTAGTACAAAAAAAATTTGAATTGCAGAAAAAAATATGAACGTTGATAAACCCTTAAATGTACTTTACACACAGGGGCAAATTTACTTTGGGACGAATATCGAGGGTTAATTAATATTCGACTATTGAAGGTAAATCCTTCGACTCCGCATTCAAAGGATTTTAATCCATCAATCGAACGATTTTCCTTCGATCAGAAATTCCTTAGAAAGCCTATGGGGAAGGTCCCCATAGGCTAACATTGGTGCTCGTTAGGTTTTAGGTGGCGAAGTTGGTGGTCGAAGTTTTTTTTAAAGAGACAATACTTCGACTAGTCGAACGTTTTTTAGTTCGAATCATTAAATTCAAGTCGAAGTCGATGGTCGAAGTAGCCAATTCGATGGTCGAAGTAGCCAAAAAAAACCTTTGAAATTCAAAGTATTTTTCATTCTAATCCTTCACTCGAGCTAAGTAAATGTGCCCCACAGTATTATTAATAATGCTTATCTTTGAAAATCATGCAATTAAAAGATGTTGATTCATTGGAATCATTGCACATTTCACATAAAAAATGTCTTGCAAAACACAGTACACAATGAAATTAGATCCTAACCAGTAAGTAAATATACTGTAGATGCAAACAACTAAAGCTTTATTTGTTCACATCATGATGGGTTGAATTTCAGGGTAGAATTTCAGTATCTTAAACACAGTAAAATGATGAAGCAATAATGCCCAGACCAACACAGCTGACAACACCTTTTAAACATACTCAACAACCAAAGCAAAGGCGACATGAGCTCTGTATTAGAATCTGTGCTCATTTACTTTTTAGTGAAACCACTATGTTTATAAGAGATCACAGAAATGCACAGATACAAAATATCTCTTTATGAAATGCACTCATCAAAAGAAACAAATATGGATGGATGGATAGCTGGTTGCTAGTCATGAGTGCATCTATTCCATTTTGCTTTGTTAAACACCTAAGAAACTACAATAAAATCTGTGAAACTGTGAAAAATTTAGAAAACACAATAACGTCTGTGACCCACATTTATGTCATGCTGACAATTTTGTTGCTGCAATTTGTTTTCAGCAAGATGCATTAGAGTGCACAAGCGACTTTTATTGTCTACTGCAACATTTTTGTCTACCATGTGTAATTTTTTGTCTTCTGCCCATCTTTTTTGTTGTACACGAAACATAGTGGGGCTGTTTCATGAAACTTTTTGGAAACTCAGAAATTCACGGTTATATAATGCATGGCAAAAATAATTCGCTCATCACTACTGGTTGCTTTAAAACAGGTGAACAGTAAATGATACCTGTTGATTGGTTACTATAGGTTACTGTCCTGGGTAGGAATGAGAGAAGTGTTTTGTCCACTACAGATTTGCAGCAAAATGTGTGATTTCACCAGCTTTCATGCTGGAATTTCTCCATGTGCTCTGATTCACCAGAAAAAGATAACACCCATGGCAGACGTCATTGGTCTGCCCCTTGCCTTCTACATCAACATGTGGCTTGAGCAACTGGGAGAAAGGATATCAAGATAGTACAATATTAATAGAAAGTCACTATCATGTTTGGAACAAATATACAAGAAATATACAGGAAAAGTTGTAGTATAGTGGAAACTTAGCTTCTCTCACAATATATGCCAATTTATATGCTATATGCAGTGGAAAATGTCTTAACCGTATTGTAATATCACCTTTCTATTGACTTTCCATTGGCAAGGCTGTTCCATTGTCAGGTTGTTCCTTGCCATCTGCTTATTATATATGCAGCCCTATGCATCACTACACATGGGTGTGAACTACAGTGAGGATAGAACTGCACATATTCGTTAAGGAGTGGCTGCAAGGGCTCAACAATAAACTTATCAATACCTTAAGGCTAATGACACACATAATTTTAACCATTATTGTCTGCTGCCAGAGAGCAGCAACACAGCACCCCTGTCCATTTGTTATTGCAACTAATGCTATTCAATAAGAAGCAAGTGTGTGAAGCACATGGAGTACTGAGTAACTTGAGCATTAAACAGTCTTCCAGTTACTACTCCATGTGCATTACTCTGTAAAAACAAAACAAAACTTTTTGTTGAAATTTTTTTTTATCTTTAGATAAAATAGACATTTTATCATCCAGTACTCTGCATAAATTAAGACAATATGCTTTATAGCTCTATAACATATTTTACACTGTGTTACACAGGACATTTGCCCCAGTGAGAAAGTTAACAAAGCCCATTTCAAGATTCCACACAAAGCAACAGAGCACCCTCATAAACTAAAATGCATTTGGTAACTGTACCTTAAGATCAAGCAGAGGAACTAATGCTTTTATTCAAGCTCTTTATTGGTAACACTGCTAACTGGGAGTTGTTGTTGTAAAGTATTGGTGCTGTGAATACTTGCTTCCTTTCCATCCCTTATGTTTATTTTTTCTCTGTTGGTTGTTTTATAAGTCAAACAATACACAACAATGTAAAAAAAAAAAGTGGAAACCAAGAGCATACAGTAAGTGTACTTCTGGTATACTTCTGGTGTCATATCAATTGGTACCGAAGCCAACAAAGATCATTGTTGGAGTTTTTAAAACAGTCTTTATGAATACTGATTTATATGTAAATTGAGTCTTATAGAAACAACTTACGTGCCTCAATTTATTGCAAATAATACTTGAATGCAGTGGTGACTTTGTATGCCATTTCTCTTCTATTCTGTGAAATTTGTAGAGTAGCAATTTTAATTTGTTAATTAAAAAAGGAAAGAAAAACATATGCAGCAAAGTTTTTATGCAATTAATTGGTGTATGAATAATTTAGTCTTTGTTATGCCTGAGTAGGATGTGCAGAATGTTTTTATACACCATTTTTGTTAATTGCATTAAAAAAGCAGAAAATGTCATAGTTTACGAGAACAGCACTGAACATTGACTTATCAATCAGTTATCTAAACATTTCCATGGAAACTTGACATCACATTAGCAGAGGCTGAGCAGATGGAAAAATGCTCACATAGAAAGTGCGAATGCTTTCATTTTAGATCTGTTTCATTAATGCACTTTCAACCTTTATGTTTTTTTTATTTTTTAAATTAACACATAGTTTAAGGTAAACAGTAATTATGGGACTACAAAATACACTCCCTGTTACATAGTCTTATATTAATAATGCATTTAGAACTGGTTTCTAATAACAACCATTAGAACGTCAGTGCCATTTATGTTCATACCATGTTTCAATGAAAAAATGCAAGGAAGTGAAATGTTTTTTTTTAAAAAGCTATGTAAAAATTAAAACTTTATAGTAAAGATCTATATACTGTATATTGTTTCATTATTGCAACTTATATACTTCATGACCAGACAGTATTTGTATAAGTAATAAATGCAGAAATCCGATT
This sequence comes from Xenopus petersii, assembly GCA_038501925.1. Taxonomy (NCBI): domain Eukaryota; kingdom Metazoa; phylum Chordata; class Amphibia; order Anura; family Pipidae; genus Xenopus; species Xenopus petersii. The sequence continues at coordinate 38,524,851 of CM076685.1, forward strand.
AATTTCAGAAGCTTTACAAACTTTTTCTTGCAACTGCAAATACACCTGACCTGAACACTGACACACACTAAATTGCTTCTTATCCAAATAAATTGAATACAAGTTTCCTTGGCAGGAAATTCCCCCACAATACAAAAATAAAATTTGGATGAAATGTATATTATGAAATTATATTATTATATTATAAATTTATATTTAAATTATAATTTAAAATTGAAAATATAATTTATATTATGAATTATATGTTGAAATTATATTTCGCAAAAATTACACATACAAGAACTGCACAGATGATATACTAATTCTAATAGTTTCTGATGGAAACCATGGATTACATTAAAACAACCCAATGATAAGACAATATACTACATAATGAAAGTATTTAGATAAACCAAGAAAACAAATCAAAACATCCATTGCTTTGATTAGAAACAGTCATTCTTATGCTTTTACAAAGCTTCTTGCTCATAGCGGTCTATGAAAACACAAACTTTTATACCAAATTAAGGGGTTTTCATCTAAAAATGTTAGTTTAAGATAATAATACACTGATGATAAATAGGCTTTCTTCAGTGGTTGGAGATAATTTGTCTAATGTCATATGTTCAGATTTCACTAAATACAACAACCTGTAGGTTTAGATGGAAAGGGGCTTTGAGAAACACATGTGGAAATGCTTCTGGTAGCATCTGCAGGCTTGGCATACAAGAAAGAGCAAACATTTTTCAGCTTCCACTTCTTCATTGTGTCACAAAGGTTTTTCGTACAGTACCATCTATTTGTGCAATCACAACCTTATCTGGAATCTCCTACCAAACCCTACTATACAGTGCATATTATTGTGCCTAATTATACCTCATATATAAAGCTGGCCATAGATGCAAAGATTCGATCGTATGAATCATCGTACGATCGGACTTTCCCATCTCCCGACCCGCCACTAACCAATCAGTTCAAAGTCTTACCAGTCAGATTAGTTAAAGAACAGATCAGCAATGTTCTGCCCCTGACAGCAATCGTACGATATCTATGTCCAACCAAAGCTAATGACAGTCTCCCACTGAAAATCGTACGATCGGCAATACACGCAGAGATATTATCGGCAGCCGACAGAAATTTTCTAACCTGTCCGATAGACCAAACAACGATCTCCACCGGACGAAAAATGTCGGGACTCTCCACACACGGTTCGAAAATCGTACGAATCCTCGATTCGTGCAATCAGATCTTTGCGTCTATGGCCAGCTTAATGCATATTTTTGTGTATATATATATATATAAAAAGATCAGATAGTTGTAAAAAACAGAATTAAAAGATCAATTGCTCATTTAAAAATCGTACAGCTTGGAGGATAAAACTGTCATAGAACCTGGATGAGCGTGCACAGATTCAACGATATCTTCTGCAAGATAACAAGAAATCAAAAAAAATATATAAAAGGGATGTGAAGGATCATCCACTATATTGGATACCTTCCACAAACATCTCTTATTAAAAATGTCTCGAATTGATGTTAAAATCTCTGCAATAATCTCACCTGCCGTCCTCAATTTTTTGCAGGCTCTTGGTGGTCAGTAACACCACAATTGCCATACCACACCATAATAAAATTTTTCAATACACTCAATGACTCCTCTATAAAAGGGCACACGTACAGATCTAAGGAGATTTATTTTCCACAGTCTTCTTAAAAATAAAAGCTGTTGTGCTTTTCCAACCAGAACAGAGGAATTAAGGCTCCATGTGAGGTCATCGAAATATTAACCCCAAGAAATTTGAAATTACTAACTTTCTCTTTATTTATAAGAAGAGCCTTATGAACTGGGTGTACTTTTCTAAAATCAGCTCTTTAGTTTTATCAGGTTGTTGTCAGCAGGGATGGGTGAATTTGACCCGTTTAGTTTCGCCAAAAATTCACCGCCGGCGAAATGTCGCAGACGCCCATTAAAGTCTATGGGCGTCAAAAAAAATGTGTCGCGCGGCGAAATTATTTTGTCGTGCATCTTTTTTTTTTTGACGCACGTCTCCATACAAGTCTATGGGCGTCATTTTTTCGGCGAAACGAGGCGAAAAAATTCGGCCATCCCTAGTTGTCAGTACACCAAATTGCCAGCTGATTAACCTCCTCTCTATATTCTGGTTCATTGTTGTCTCTAATTAGACCTATTACAGTTGTGTCATCAGCAAACTTAATAATATAATTTGAGTCAAACCAGGCAGTGCAGTCATATGCCATTAGTGTAAAAAGTAATGGCGAAAGTACACACCCCTTTGTCGCACCAGTACTCAACTTTTCAACTTTGAATTTATTTTCCCAAACTTAACTGACTGTGGCCACGCTGTGAGAAAGTCTAAAACCCAATTACAAAGTGGCATACTTAAACCAAGTTTCTCAAGCTTGACACTAACTTCTGTGGGACGAATATAAAAAGCAGAACTAAAATCAATAAATAACATTCTCACATAAGTATTACTTCTCTCAGAAGGTGATAAAGTTAGATAGAGTTCGATTAAAATGGCATCATCAGTGGACCAGTTTTGACAATAGCTTCTATAAAGTTGGGAAGCATACTTAATATGTGGCATGACTACCCTTTCAAAGCACTTCATAACAATCTGTGTAAGTAATAGTCATTTAAGCATGTTACATATTGACTTTTAAGCACTGGTATAACAATGGTAACCTTAAAAGACTCCAGGACCACAGTCTGACCAAAGGGTGTATTAAAAATGTCAGTAAAATCAACTGCCAGTTGATCTGAACATTCCTTTATTACCCAACCATGGGGATGATCAGAGCCCGTGGCTTTTTAGTGAGTCAATTCTGTAAAAACTCCTCTGTACCTCAGCTATGGGCAGACAAATAGCCTGACTATTTGGAGGAGGAGGAATCTTTCCCGCAAGGGTATTAGAAAATGTTCATCTTGTCCGAAGGATATATTCAGGTGCACAAACCTTATAAACTTTAATGGCTTGAGTGTATGCAATTTTTATGCAAGACAATACTTTATTTGCTTTAGTAGCCACAGAATGACAATGGTCAGAATTAGACTTCTTATCTACAAAAAACACTAGATTCTTCTCAGTTAAGGAAACTCCCAACAAACTACCATTTAGGGGCAGATTTATCAAGGGTCGAAGTCATTTGTTGGATACTTCGACCATCAAATAGGATACTACGACTTTGAGTTCGAATTCAATTCGAAGAAACCAAAACATAGTTGTGGAACACATTTGCAAGCATATTTGATATTTAAATCAACAAGATCCAAAGTATTTTCTCACATGTAGCAAAATGAACTTATTGATAACATTTTGGAAATACTGACAAGACTTCAACCTCACCTACAACAATTAAAACAAGAGACTGATAGAAAAGTTGGAAGATGCTGGTCAGGGCAAATCTTAATTCATTTTCATTAATTTTTATTTTCTAATTGTTATTGTGTTACTTGAACATATTGTACTTTGTAGTTATTTTTGCATCCATCAGTTTGTATCCTTTCATTATTTTAATGTATATGTTTGATCATGAAGTTTACCCAAACTGATGTGCTTCTAAATACTTTAATCGTATTTCAATTAGAATGTTCAAACAGAATTACCACTTTTGATACCTCTTCTAACAATTTGGTAGACAATTAAATATTTACTTAAGAGCTATAATGAGTTAAGGGCTGTTAAATAATCAAAAAAAGCTTAGTGCAGACATTTTCTTAAATAAATATTTAAATATATGTTGTCAGATATATATTGTCAGTTATTGAAAAAAGAAAAAAAAAGACAGAAAAACAAACACGCAAATTGGGAATTAATTGCTTTTTCTTCAGCATCTCTATGAGCTGAAACATTTGGCATCTGCTACTCAGCTAGCAGTACCCAGTCCTAGACCTCATAATTTTTATTTATTTTATATATATATATATATATATATATATATATATATATATATTATTTTATATTTATTGTCTTACCTTGTAATATTAGTGAATAGTAAATGTTATGTAGAAAAATTGTATATTGATTGCATACAGTGTATATGTGATAAGTGGAAAAGTGCATTAAGAAAACAGAAAGAAAAACCTTTAAGTATGCAACTGAATACCTGTTTTAATGTATTTTATTTTTAATTTCAGTTTGATGAAAGTCCATGGTCAAAAACATTAAAGTAGCAACTGTCACATACAAAATAAAATGCGTGTTCACCAATATAGGTAAGAAAAAAATAGCTCATATTAATTGAAAATCTTCTTGTTTTAACAAACAGAGATCTGCATTTTTTTAAAATAACAATATTTAATTAAGAGAATACATGCAACATAAAACACATTTAATGGTGACGTAAAATAATTTAATTGAAACCTGAACAGTGCAAAATCCTCTGTGAAGATATATCTTTTCCTATGCTGGCCAACAGAAACAGAAAGCACTCAGAAAATACAAAGATGTGGTAATTTTGATTAGAAAGTTATTTTAGAACAAGTATACGGGAAGTATCTTGAAGTGACTAAGAGACTTTTAACTTTAATGGATTTGAAGTGCTTTTAGTGTTCAAATTTTTACAAAAATCTAGTGCTGAGCAATAGAAAAGGTTATCATGAAACTTTTGGGCACAAACAGAAAGGAGTCTATTCATTTCTGATCAAGCAAAAGATTTTCCCGTAAAACTGCATTAGCAGAAGAATCAGTCAATCTGCACTAAACATTTCCTGCAATCTCAGGTCTAGTAAACCTTTCACGGACGCGTTTCGTGTCCCCACAGGACACTAAATCACAGCCTATAATAAAGTGTCCTGTGAGGACACGAAACGCGTCAGGCTATAATTTTTTATACAAGATGTAAATAAAGATTTTTGTATTACTTTATTAACACTTTTGGACTCCTGGACTCAACTAACTAATCAACTTTTTTGGGGGTTCCGGAATGGTGCCAGCTTGATACTTAAGTTGTTTTTTATTTATTTGACATAAAATAATTCAGTGCAGACTCACAATTATACTGTATAAAGATACAGAAACCATAAAGGAACAGCGTATTCAGGAAAACATCCATATTCAGTAATTAATAGATAATATGAGAACATAAAGAAAAAAACTCCTTACATTTTGCAAAATATGCAAAATGGGGGGTGAGATGTTTCTACCTGCTCAGACGATAAGGAAGTGAACTACTTCTTCCCCTGACATCATGTCCCTCTCTTACTCCACCCATGGGCCCGGCCATCTCCTGCTTTAACTCATTCCTTCTCATCTGAACACTGCTGCATGTGATTCTACTCATCTCTAACCTAGACAGTATAATCTGAGGACAAAATGTTGGCAAGCACTCCGTAGTCCACTCATTGGATAAAATGGATACGTTTATTTCAGCAAGTTAAAAACATGAAAAATCCTGACACGATTTTTCATGTTTTTAACTTGCTGAAATAAACATATTTGTTTTATCCAACAAATAGACTACGGAGTGCTTGCCATCTTCTTGTCCTTGAATGTAATTCAGCTACAGGTTCGGGTTGATGCACCCAGGCCACTCGTTCACTTTGGTGAGTGTGTTTTTTCTCTTAACATTTTCATGCACAGTTGAAGTATTTGTGAACCCAGAGGCATGGGACCTGAGGTTTATATACCTGGTCATCGTGGATATTGGGTGAGCAATTTATACCATTTAGAGAGGCTTTTGCTGTTTCATTTAATTGAAATAAATGTTGGTTAAAAGGATTCAAGCCTGAGAATTAGATCCAAAAGGGTCAATTAGCAGCTGATATATGCCCCATTAGAATGGGTTTTTAACTGAGCTATGTTTAAATCCAGTATAATCTTCTCTGGTCATTTGAATCCCTTGTCATGCAGCCCCTGTGCTTATAGCTCCAGGGCTTTCCTTTTTGCCTATTGCTTTAATGTATGTAATGTGCTTCTATCTATCTATCTATCTATCTATCTATCTATCTATCTATCTATCTATCTATCTATCTATCTATCTGTCTTCTAAGTCATAATTTTAAATATTTGAAAACATTCCACTGTTATTCAATACATAATGTCCAATACATGCATTTTTTTAGTACTGACTGATCTTTATTTTGAGGGAGAAAACAGGGAATCTCAGACATCCCTAGAGGCCACTTTAGGGATGTCTGACAACAATTATCCTCTCCAGTTATATCCCCATCCCCATTATAAATTTGTTATCTATTTACATGCAACGTATAGTAAATTGCTAAAGTATGCATGCTTTGGAGGTAGGCTTAACAAATTATAAAAATTTAGCTACTTCTTTATTCTTTATTTTGCATGCAACAACAATCATATTTATAATAAATAGGATATAATAAAAACAACAAACATAATTCAACTTTTCTAAGCTGTTGCTGAATTATTGGAACCCTATTTATTTCTACTCTGTTCATGAGTTCTTGTACATAGCTTACCTGGAGACTGATATTGTTAGCAGGGAAGGAAAGAAATACATTTGAAACAGCTTTAGCTATAGGTGATGGTGCCCTTGCTGGGTTTATTTTACAATTTCTGTTTTGTAGAAAAACAAACAACTGGGTCAAGCTGAAGGGATAGAGACATGAATCTTTTTAGATCAAATATATGAGATTATCAAATACTTTAACTCAACTTTGGTGTGAGCTAGCAAAGCATAATTTTTGCCAAAATTTATATATTGGAAAATTAGACTAGTTAAGCAAATCTGTAAAGGGATTATGTTGCTGTTATTGTCTTGTAAAGTTAAAAAAAAAAATCATTAAATATTTTATATTTTTGTTTAGTTTGAAATATGTCAACAGAGGCTGTAGGGCAATGTTTCCTTATTGTTTGTAGTTATCAGTGTAGACTTGACCTAACTGGATTCATATTTGAATGCTAATGTGAATTAATTTGTTCTAGCTAGTTTGAAATTACAAATATGAAAAAAATATCATTATAGCTTTGTTGGGTAATGTTGAAGCAATGTCGTAATGTTAAAGTAATGAATTTAATAAAATATTTAATATTAGGAGTTCAGTAGGTATATTAAAATTAGCAAATTGAACGTACCCCATTGTAAAATATTTATTGTAAGCCTGAATTTGAATTCTTCCAGATTTTGTTCTGTGATATTGTCATTTCAAAGTACCAAAACTCAAAATTATTTTTCGAAATCGTATTTATTCGTAATACAGCAACAGTAATGCTAGGTCTACATGGACATTTTTGGCGCAATGCGACAAAACGCAAATTAAATTTTTAAATTTAAGTTTTTTCCACTAATCTCTAAAAATTTGTGGTTTGTATATATTTCTAACAAAAATTTAAAAAAATTGGAATTTATTAAGTAAAAACCTGTAAGATAAACTTTTGCCAAGCAAAAGTTGTCAAGGTGTGATAGACATCAAAAAGAGTTGATCCTATTGGATCATTTGAAATCAATACAGACTTTCAGAGGTTTCCAGATTATTCCTCCAGTAGAAATTGTCCAATTCGTAAACTTTTTTCATCTGTACTTTTTAAATTCTGAGTTTTAAATAAATCTCACAAAATTCATTGTTTTATATGTTTTTGAGTTTAGTCATAGTTTCAAAAATCTGTAAAACGACTAAAATCCAACCTCTAATAAATAAGGCTACACGTATTGTGCATTTTTGGCAGCCAACCTTACCAATATACTTTCTACAAATAATGAATGCAGTCCTGTTCCAATTCACTTTTTTACACTGGCACTAACATTTTTCTATTTACATAACTCTAAAGTAAACGCCATAGGCTTTCAAAATTATTTTTCTAAATCATTTTCCAAGATATGCTGTTTTGCACAAAGTGAACAAACAATTCAGAATTTGTATTATATCACTTGAGGAAGGGCTGAGCAAGTCCCAAATCATTTTATACACATGTGTTTATGTCTGTAATGACTCACCCTGGTGGTCTAATAGTGCGGCGGGGACGTCCGCCACTCCTCTGTGTGCATCGGTATCTAGGGCACACGTGCTTCTGCTGTTTATAAAAGGCGCGTGTTGACGCAATGGCGCAAAATTCAAAAGTATTTAAAGGGATATTTTGTATTTTTTCACTGCCCATTATAGGTTTTCTCCTAGTGAGTTCCTGGTGCTTCTATGCTGTCTAAGCTTCTGCTTCCTGACTTCTGATTACCTGTTGTGACCCCTGCCTGTTTTTTGATGATTCTGACTTCTGTATCCTGACCCCTGCCTGGGGGCTGCAAGAGCAGAGAACAGGGTGCTTAGCATTGGTTCTGAATTTAGGGTGCCGACCGTGACATTATAACGGGCCAAAAATGGATGACGTAGGTCACACTGCCGCTGCTCCTTCCACCACTGAAGTGCTCCTCACTACTCTGCTGCAGTGCTTGGAGGATCAAGAGTGAAAGCAAGATTACCTGATGCAAGGCTTTCATAACCTGACTCGCAGACTGGACTCTACACAACAGTCGCCAAGTCCAGTAGTTGTCCTCCTGTTGCCGTCCAAGAGGGTTCTTCTGCTGTGATGGGTAATATTCATAAATCGCATGAACCCAAAATTTCTTTCCCCGACAAATATAGTGGGGATAGAACAAATTTTTTTGTTTTTCAGGAGGCATTCAAATTATACCTTAGCTTCTTCCCTCACTCCTTCACTACTGGAGAGGAAAAAGTGAGGTTTGTAATGACCCTGTAACAGGGTGACCCACAAATTTGGGCCCTAAGATTATCCTACTCTGATCCTGCCGGCTTTTCCCTAGAAACCTTCTTCCACAGTATGGCGATACTTTACGATGACCCAGATCATGCTTCTTCAGCCGATACCGCGATTCGTAAATTACGCCAGGGAAAACGGGATGCAGAGGTGTATTGCACTGAGTTCCGCCGGTGGGCTGTCGAGGGCTCTCTGATACTGTAAAAGACAGCTTGGTAAGCTACTCTCTTTCTACCAATCTGGATGATCTAATGTCCCTAGCCATCCAAGTAGATAGAAGACAAAGGGAGAGAAGGGGTGAGAAGGGTACTTCCTTTCCTATGTGGTTTACTAATGTTAAGCCATCTAACCCCTCAGTGCCTCTACCTCAGGAGGAACCCATGCAATTGGGTATCATTCATTTAACTCCTGAGGAAAAGGCCCGCAGGCGGTCTCAGGGTCTATGTATTTACTGTGGGGAAAAGGGTCATTTTCTGAATCAGTGTCCTAAGAGGCCGGGAAACTTCAAAGCTTTAATGGAGAAGGGGAGCTCCATTTAGGTCGAGAAGTTTCCTCTCCCCTATTTTCCTCTAGGATCATGGTACCTGTTAATTTAACCTGGCATACGGGCTCTTTTAAGATTTTCGCTTTTGTGGATTCTAGGGCAGCGGGGAGTTTTTTAGATGAAGCTTTCGCATTAAGGTTTAATATTCCTCTAACTCCTTTAATTCCTCCCATGAGAATCTTAGCCATTGAAAAAAGCCCTTTGGGGTCAGGTCTGGTAACAAGGAAAACTGTGGCCTTATCCATGTGCACTAACAACTTGCACTCTGAGGAGTTATCCTTCTTTGTTATCGAGGGTTCTTCTTCTCCTCTAATTTTAGGTTTACCTTGGTTACAGGTACATAACCCACTTATTGATTGGGTAACTGGGGAGATTCTTCAGTGTGGTCAAAAATGTAAGGGCTCTTGCATAAATGTTTCTCAATTGGTGGCAGTTACATCCCTAGAGGGTTTACCCGTGGCTTATGCTGATTTCTCTGACATGTTTTCTAAAAAGACTGCAGAAACTTTACCTCCAAATAGGCGTTATGACTGCCCAATTAACCTCATTCCAGGGTCTACTCCCCCTAGAGGGAGAACTTATCCTCTTTCTTTGCCCGAAGCCCAAGCAATGAAAGAGTGAATCAAAGAAAACCTCGAAAGAGGTTTCATTAGGCCCTCTAGTTCCCCTGCTGGTGCTGGGTTCTTTTTCATGGGCAAGAAGGATGGAGGTCTTCGCCCATGTATTGACTATAGGGGCCTTAATAAAATTACCATCAAAAAACGCTATCCCCTTCCGCTGATTTTTGAATTATTTGATCAGGTCAAGAATGCTACTATTTCAAACTTGACCTTAGAGGTGCGTATAACCTCATTTGTATCAGGGAAGGGGATGAGTGGAAAATGGCCTTTAACACCAGGGATGGCCTCTACGAATATTTAGTTATGCCATTCGGTCTTTACAACGCCCCCGCAGTGTTCCAGGAATTTGTCAATGACATCTTCTGGGACTAGCTGGGGTTATTCGTAATGGTATATCTTGACAATATTCTAATTTTTTCCTCAAACTTGGGTGATCATCAGAAACGTGTCCGGGAGGTTTTGCTCAGGTTAAGGAAGCATAATTTATTTGCAAAACTAGAGAAATGCACTTCTGAGATTTTTCTGTCCAAATTTTTGGTGTTCAAAAATCCGAGTGTCCGATGCCGGTTCTGCTGCTCTGTGTCCATTTGGAAGTGGTCGGCCCATGACTGCACTTTAGAGAATAAGGAGCTTTTGTATGTAGATGGTCAGTTCTTCGCCCTGTGTTTCAGATTGCCAGTGTTCTCTGTGTAGTATGAGCTGTGCACAGGCTACTGTGTATTGGGGGGAACAGAGAAGATTCTGTAGGTTCAGTAATTGTGCAGTGAGTGTGCGGCAGTGTAATTGTCAGTTGTATTGTGTAATTAGTGTATTTGTGACAGAGAGTAGTGAGTAGAGAGCAATGTATCTGCTGGTGCCACATGTGTGTTTGTGACACAATCATTTGTTCTCACTTCCCTAGTCACAATGCTTACAACATACCTCCCAAAAATTTGTAAACAGAATGAGGGACAAAAAGATGTGCAGTGCGTAGCATGGTGGATTTTTTTGACCACACCCATTTTTGTGACCACACCCCTAATTACCATGTCAATTTTACAAAAATGACAGTTTTACATATGTTATGTGTCATTACTGTTTTGTTATTGAAGGTGAATTGCCCTTTAAGTTGTGACTCTAAGTTTTATCTTCTCTAAAACCATCTTAAGTATGTTTTCTGGGCTCTCTGCCAAGAGCCAATTAAGTTAGAAACTTTGTATCTTTTTCTGGCAGTTCAGTGCAGCAGATCAAAGAGAAACTCGGGACATATCAATACAAATCCAGGACTGCGGTTTGAGCTGTCAAAAATGGGATTGTCCCACTCAAAACGGTTGGGACAGTTGGGAGGTATGCCTAACGAAGAGCTGCGTGCCAAAAGCAGACCAGGAGTACTGCACACCAAGTCTCTGCCCAGGAAATGACAAACTTAGGAAGGGAGGCATTATGGGGGATGTAGTTTTTAGCCATACCATTTGAATAACTCATGATGATGTCACAAGCACATTGAACACTCCTACTCCTACTTTTGAAAATAAGCAGATGAATGCAGCTAGCTTAATGGACCAGAAAACAGGTAAAATCATTTTTAAAGATTAAGAGGTGTGAATTTTGGGATGCTTAATATTATTTTACATATTAAGGCTGGCGTACTGCAGATTTTTTTGTGAACCCGGAGTTCCCCTTTAAATAGCATTCCAATAATTGTGAGTTCCTCCAAAAAATAAAGTAAACAATAAAAAAAATACAAAATATTTATAAGGACATGTTAGACTGGGACCTAATGCGTTTCATGCCTGTTGGGGCACTTACTCATAGACTGCCTATGAGTAAGTTGGTATAATGTCTGGTGTTTGGTGTGATAATGTTGTGTGCACTCAATTGTAGTGATAAGCGAATTTGCAAATCTGCGAATTTCCCGTGAAACTCGTGAAGCGGCGAAAAATTAGCGAAACGGCGCTGGCATCTCGTTTTTGACACCGCTGTCATTTTTTTTATGACACCGGCGTCCGTTTTTTGGATGGCAGCAACATTTTCTTTTGACAACAGCGAATTTTCGCGCCCATTTCATGAATTTATTCTCCTGCAGAGAATCGTGCAAATTCGCCGCAAATTCGCGCCTGGCGAATAAATTCGCCCATCACTACATAATTCTTTAGAAACAAGAACCTATTGATGCAAAGCACTGAGGAAACTCTAAAGCTACTGCCTACAATGTAAGTTTTTTTTTCAAAATTTGCAAACCCATTGATAAGGATAGATGCAGTACAAATTCAAGGTATTCAAGTAGTTTTTCGTGATTTTAATCGATCAAACTTTTTATATATGAATTTTTTAATAAATGAGTAAAAAATTTAAATACTTTAAAAAATGTTTTATTCGATGTAGAAAAAAACTCTGACAACACAAATTGGAATGAAAATGAAAGTTGCAGCAAAAGTCTTACTTACAAATTGCCCCTCTAAAACTGATATATTAATGTGGACCTTTACAACTAGCAGCTATGTTCTTCAAATACATCTTCAAACTCAATGGCTAAACTGCATTTGTGCCTCAGCATACAATGGAATTTTAGACTGAAATGACATTCTGAAAACTCATTAGGAATCAGTGTTGTTTTCTAGAAATGTGTAATTTTCACCTGCTAGCAATGTAGTGGCCTTTTAATGGTAACAATTTCTGGTTTAAAAAATCATTTCTGCTCTGTATATAAACATACAAGTACTTGCTGATACTTTGCTTGCTCAGTATCCATGAGAGTGATTTAAAGCACACAGTTCTAAATTTTAGATATAAGACAGAGGCAAAAAACTATTTACAGAAGTGTATATTCAATGAAAGGTGACTGGATGAAAATATACATTCAACTGGCCACTTTAGTGTGTGCAAGTTAAATAAATGCATTCATAGGTGTGCCACCTTTAGCATTTTTTTGCAAGCTAGTATAAAAATCTAGCAAATATTTTGCTTCTGCTAAAATCCCTACTAACCTCTTATAGATAATTTTCACTGGGATTTAGTCCCAGCTACAAATCACCAGAATAAGGTTTCATTATTCTCATTTGGGCTGTTCACACTAGTGATTATGGCTGCATTATTCACATAAAGTTGCAGTTCACTGCATTTATGTTGCAGTTCAACTAATTTCAGCAATTATTTTCTCATCATTGATCTCATAGGAGTCGTACTGAAATCTCACTGAACTTGAAAAACGTTTGACCTGTTTTTGAATTGCTGATGCTGATTACTGTTCAAAGGTACAGCAGTAGAATAAATTGCTTACTGTAGTATGTTTCAAGAATTTTTTTTCCTGCATTTATAATTGTATTTCAATGGAAATGTTTTATATACAGTATATTTTCTTATACAGCTTTGTATTTTGATCCAGTGCCACTTCAGGCACCAACTTCATAGCTCCCCGATCAGAGCATGAACAGAATGTGGGAAAGATGCAGCAGTGATTTTGTTTTGCAGAAAATATTTATTTACCATATACTGCAGGCACCCTAGGACCACCCACTTAAAGCCAGACTCCTAGGATATAGGTTAAATACGGCACTGACCTTATACAGTATATACACTAAGGGGAATTTAAACCAATGGCGGAGCACTCTATTACTAACTTAGAAGATTTCCACTACCCATGTTTGTTGGTGGTGCAGGAGATAAACAATTTATAAATTTATGCTGTAGGCAAAAAGTATCTTTCACTCTGCACTCTGTAATTTTACTTAAAAATGCTATCTTTATTAATTATTTTGAGATCACACAGTTCATCATCAAATATAAAAAAAATATTAAAATTAAAATATTAATGCAAATCAATATATTAATTATATCTGCACATAGATAAATTGCAACAAGTTATAAAGTGCATGTGTTTATATCAGTTGGTTAACTACAGAATTCATCAACTTGTGCGGGAAAATTCATTAATATCATCTGGTTAACTTCAGAATTCATCAATTTGTGCATGAAAATTCATTGTCAGTTTTATATGAAATTAAATTGGTGTTAAATAAGAATTAATTTGCAATTCTTCAGTTACATGCCTCCATTATATACAATCCTTGGAAAATTCATGATCAATCCAAATTAATGTTGTTAAAATCACACATAGATAATTCCTGGCCCAAGCTGTATCTGCTGTAATGAAAAGGTAAGCTACTTCACACTGCCAAACAAAGTCAATTAGGCAGTGGGAATTTGTTACGTAATATGTGGCTTAGATGTTAGCCTCCTTTCACATTTTTAGCCAGTTAAGGGCTGAAGAAGTGTCATTTAGCAGTTCTATTAAATATCCAGACAATTTCTATGCAAGCGGTAACAGCAAATTGGTTTGGGAAACAAGAGGCAGTACTGGACTTTTGTGTCCGGCTCACATTGCAAACACGTGCTTTCCTCCGTGAATATATTTTCCCTATACTTTACCGCATCCTTAGGATGTGACAATAGTCACTCACTTTGACTCTCACTGCTGTTCCACTTCCCTCAAGGCCGTCATGTTCCATACCACTCACTTTTTAAGCCCACAGATAGGGAGAGGACCGACTTCCTCCATGCTTCCACACTGCAGATAGAGAGAGGGCCAAGTTCCTCCAGGCTTCCACGCCGACGCCCATTTCACTATGTTCAGCTTTCTTCTTCTTCTTCTTTGTTTTATTGGCGGGTTACAACCAACTTTAACAGGTGCATATCGCCACCTACTGTACCGGGGTGTGTAATATCAAGGTTTCTTTATTCCTACTTCCTCAAAAAAAAAAAAAAAAAAAAAAAAAAAAACACTTTGTCCTGTTTATATTTCTGTTTCTAATCCTGTATTTTTAAGAAATACAAGAAGTGCTCTACTACTTTCCCTTGTTTTCTCCCAAGTCCCTAGGATCCCTAGTAGACTCCATATGTTCAGCTTTGTCAGGGCGTGATGATGTCATCTCCTGATCGAACTCTTAAAGCTCCAGAACAGTGAATTGCCATAATGGATTCCCACTCCATAACTGACTTTGTTTTGCAGTGTGAAGTGGTTTACTTTAGGCCAGGAATTACCTGTGTGATTTTAACAGTATTAATTTGGATTGATCATGAATTTTCCTAGGATTGTATATAATAGAGGCATGTAACTGAAGAAATGCAAATGAATTCTTATTTAACAGCAATTTTATTTCATATAAAACTGACAATGAATTTTTATGCGCAAATTGATGTATTCTGAAGTTAACCAGTTGATATTAATGAATTTTCCTGCGCAAGTTGATCAATTCTGTAGTTAACCAACTGATATAAACACATGCACTTTATAACTTGTTGCAATTTATGTTCAGATATAATTAATATATTGAATATTTTAAATATGCATTCATTAATTGTTCATATAATTGTATATTCATTCATTAATTGTTGATGATGAACTGTGTGATCTCAAAATAATTAATAAAGATAGCATTTTGAAGTAAAATTACAGATTGAGGATTAAGAGATACTTTTTGCCTACAGTATAAATTCATATACACTAAGGGAGTTATTTATCAAAATCCAAAAAGTTATTATTATTTTCTGAAAACTACCCACTAAATCTGCACTAACTTTCCCCCCTATTTATCAATACATTTTTCTAAAAATTTCTTTTGCGGTAAAAAAAAACAAAATTGTATGAAATTTGTGAATTTGTCGCCTAAAAATTGTACTTTTTCGGATTTGATGCCCAAAAACCACAAAATCTTTGGATTATTTAATGAAATACGGCGCAGATCAGGATATCAACGGGACATCTGCCATTGACTTCTACATGAACTCGGCAGGACTGAGTTTGAGTACTTTTTTACTCAGACTTTTAAAACCATTGGGGGATGAATAAATCATGAAATATTTGAGTTTATTTATCTACGAAAAAATAAGTCTGCTTTTTTCCATTTCCCCCACTTTTCCTTTTCATAATAATTTTTTTCCCAGTTTTTACTGGTAAATGCATTCTTTTTTGGGAATATAAATTCTCTGGCACCTTACAGAAACTAGTCAACATTTGTATTGAGTCCAGTGTACTTTATACTCTAAATTTTGTCACACAGAGATAGCCCATACTTTCTTAGGGGAGGATAAATAACTTCTTTGACATATAGATAGTAACAGACTTTACTAATATTTAAATTTTTCAATACAACTTCCCATCAAATTGACAACTGTCAGTGGCAAAACTAGACAATGTCAGGCTCCCGTGCGAAAAATATAAAAGTTCTTGGCTACAAGTCTTACTTTGTACCTGTACAATCAGTGTTAAATGTGATCCTCTTTTCAGTAGCCTTTATGCATTTATTGACTTCTTATTATTGACCACTTCTGAAAGCTCATATATGTCTTCTATGTAGTTTTGTATATGCTTTATTTCTTTGTAGGAAAGTCAAGCAGGTGGATTGCCCATCCTCTCCTATTAAATTCCTTTGTTCAGTTCAGGGCTTGGTTTTTTTCTGCTTACCTATAGTGTTTAATTCAATGCCAACTTCATTTGTTCTGAATAATATACAAATTATTTATTCAGAGCTGATTTTATTTTCTGTGTTTAGTTTGTGATGTCATTAAATTATCTCTTAATCAAGAATTGCAATGTTGCTAATAATCACCTTCTGGATCAGCATTCTCGACACCTATCTTTAGTATCCAGAATACTATATGTGTTGGAATTTTCAGCATATCCAACATGGATGTTGCATTTCTCTTCTGGGATATAAACAAAGACTTTATACCCTAAAAGCCAATGTATTTTTACACCTGGTTTTGCACCATGCACCATCTGTGCTTTCCTCAGTATTTTGGATAGCCCAGAATCAGTTAGCATACATCTGATCATTTTTATTTTTAGCGATGCAGACATAGATCTGCAGTTTATAAAAACTGCAGATCTATGTCTCTATTAGATACAGTACATGACTGTATTTCATGAATGGGCATCTGTAAAAGGCACTATGTATTTATTTGTTGCCTCTTGATATGGACACCCTCATAGGACCATACCTCTGTTTAAAAGGTTAAGCAATTTTTGAAGCTCGGTTCTGTCTTACTTTTGGAGGAGTTGGTTTTGTAGCTTTGCCTTTGAAGAAATACTCACATTTAGTATTAAACAGGCTGACAACACAAGAATTTCCTGTATACATTAATGTGTCTGTGACATTGATGATTGTACCACATCAATGTGAATGCAGTTTTTGTGCCCATGTGTGCAAAGTCTTGCTTTTTTTTTGTTTTATACTTTATTGTTTTTTGTTATCTATTCTGTCTATAATTAAATAAATTAAATTAGATACATGAGACTGATTATCTGACAATGGGGTGTTATTTTTGAGGTTCTGAAATATAGAAAAAAAGACTTCTATATTCGTTTGTCAAATGAATAGAAAAACAAGCAAACAAAACATAAAATGGGTGTTTGTGAGAACCATGTCTCCTCTGAATGAGTCATTGTACTTCGTCAGTCACAGTGAAATTTCTATGCTGAGATGTTCTGCCAGCATTTGACAGGCAAGGGTATACATCAGACATACATCAGCCAGCTGCAGAAATAAAACTTTGAAGATGCAAAGCCAGGATACCCTATTTATAAGACACTCCCATCTGAGCAGTTCTAAATAGAGGATAATAAACACCCAATGAGTCGTGCTGCAAATTTAAAGTAGTTGTAGGATGGGCCACAGAAAGGAGCTATTGTGTATTGTTGGATTGCACGGGACTTCATCATATGCCATAAGTAGACCTTGTAGGTGCTGTGTCAATGATCCCTGAGAATAATTAGGATTTTTGAACTTTAAAATAAATCATTAGGCACAGGCAGGGCATGACAGCTCTGTGTTCATTGAAGAACATGGCTGAGGCAGGGAGTAAGCTGCAAAAGACCTGTCTGGTTTTGTCTTTGTTTTGTGCAATTTGAACATTTATAATTGAGCTCTTTTGTCCATGAGTTTAGTATTTAGACCAAACTTCTCAACAGGCATGTAAAAGCAAGTTGATGTTTATTTTAGTTGATGTTTTGAGCACTGCCTAAAACAGACCATTCATCAAAGGCACAATGCTGATTGGGATTGCTGAATCCCATGGCTGGATGTCCCATTAGTAGCTAGCTACTGCATATGACTGATAAACTTCTTTTAAATTGTTTTCTTTGCATTGTTTTACAAAATAAATATGAAATGTTATTTGAAGTATTAGTTTTAAATTAAATAAGCAATAATTTTTCAGGAAAACATTTTTTCATTTACTTGAAAATTCTGAATAATAAAAAAATTACATGAATTGCCATTGAAGCAATTATAGGAATGAAATACCTAAATAATGAAATTATCATGTCAAATTTACATACATTTACATATCAAACAATCCAGTGTTATAGTGCAGATCATGGAGATGAACCTTTGCAATACAAGCAATACTAAGAGATGGGTTCTGCCAGTGTCTCCCTCCCCCATATGTTCCACCTGTACATCCACTCAGCAGTGACCGGAAGTGATGTCACTGGATTGTTTGATATGTGCTCAGAAGTTTGACTTATGTAAGTGCAATACGTTTTAAATCCTTTAAAAAAAAATAAAAGCAAAACTACACTATTGGCCCTGTCCCTGCTTTTTAATGTCTTTACAGAAAAGGGAAAATCCTGGAGTTGATACTGATATGCTGTTTTTAAAATCAGGAATCTTGTAAATTGCCAATCCCACCACCACATGCTGATTTTTAATCCAAAAGTAGAGGTGGCTAAGTGTGGATTAATTGTAGGCTCAATTCTGCAGTACACACCCCTGCCACAGGTGTAATCGCAATGTGCATTAGGATAACAGGAACTGTGAATGAGCCAATGAAGCAGTACTTGCTGCATAAGTATTTCTTCCAACGACATGTTTTGGGCACACAGGCCCTTTATCAAGTATAGTGTACAAATCACGTAGTGCACATATTTATAGTGAAAACAGGATATGATGTCATCCACAGAGTGGTAGTGGTAAATAGTCCATTAGCATATCAGTCCATTAAATCCACCGTAGTGTATCTTCACATGTAAATCAATATTACAAAAAAATTCAGAAATTATACCATACCAAAGGGTCAATTTATTCGAGCTAGAAGAATATCCTCTAAAGCAGAAGATTATAAGTTAGCTGCCAATAACCTGAAAGAAAGGTTTATCAAAAGAGGCTACAAACCTAAAACGGTTGAAACATGTTCCAAAGCAGTGGGGGAGATGAAAAGAGACCAGTTAATTATGTACAAAGCTAAGAGTGACCAAAAATGTTTCCCATTTGTAAGCCAATACAATAATTGTAGCAAAGAAATTGAACACATTGTTCATAGATTTTGGCCTATATTGTTTCAGGATAAAACCCTTAGAAAAGTTTTAACCAAACACCCTTTGTTCAGCTATACCAAAGGTAAAAGCCTAAGGGATTCCTTATGTCAGGCGGAAATTAGCCACACGAAAAAAGGCGCACAGAGATTCCTGGGGACACCAAAAATGGGCACCTTCCCTTGTCTTAATTGCATCTGTTGCCCTTCCATAATAAAAGGAGATATATTGAGACATCCTACACAAGGCTTACCAATAAAGGTTAAACATTTTGCTACATGCGACACAACAAATGTCATTTATTTTCTTAAATGTCCTTGTGGTATGGGATACATTGGCCAGACATTAAGATCTGTTAAAACCCGTATAAAAGAACACAGAGGTAGTATACGGAATTTTAAGCAAGGAACTGCCACAGATACTACTGTCTCACGACACTTCAATACTTCTAACCATAACCTTTCCCAGCTGAAGTGGACAGTACTGGAGGTTGTAAAACCCCTTACAAGAGGAGGAGACATGCTTAAATATCGGTTACAAAGAGAAGCTTTTTGTATTAAGAAATTGGATACTTTGCAACCAAAAGTTTTAAATGATAGCTGGAGTATTAAATGTTTTTTGGGGTAATTCAACAATAAGGGACTAACATGTGTGTTTTTTTCCCCCTACAGATAAAGTTATATATCATCATCATCATTTATTTATATAGCGCTGTCAAGATACGCAAGATACGCATATATCTATATGCCCATACTTTCCAAGCATGAAATTTTCAATATTACTGTAAGTTACCAGTCAAGATAATGGTAAGATTCGGGCATTCCTACCTATTGTCTATTCGGAGTAATGTTATATCATGTCCTTGGTAGGCCCTTGAGTCCAGGGCAGTTCCATTTGGTTTCTGTATATCATTTTTGTACACTTTTCTGAATTTTTTTGTAATATTGATTTACATGTGAAGATTTAATGGACTGATATGCTAATGGACTATTTACCACTCCCACTCTGGAGATGACATTGTATCCTGTTTTCACTATAAATATGTGCACTACGTGATTTGTACACTATACTTGATAAACGGCCTGTGTGCCCGAAACATGTCGTTGGAATAAACACTTTTGCAGCAAGTACTGCTTCATTGGCTCATTCACAGTTCCTGTTTTCATAATGCTGATTTTTACTGATTAAAGAAAACACCATTGCACCTTATTATAGTCCATTTTACCTTTTGAAGCAAGCACTTTGTTTGACTTAATTATAATTTTATTTTGGAGATAGCACTTAGCAGAAATCACTTTTAGCACTTTAAAACACAGACGAAAAATTTGTGCATAGACTTTCTATGGTTCAAGACACACACATTTTAGAGTGTTGTAAAAACTGAATATTAATAATATTGCACTAGGTTCTGTTATTTGTTTTTTTCCATAGCCTGTGGTGCTAATCTGTAATTGTATCTTGATGTTCTTATTTTCCCAGATGCCCCAGATGTGACTTATGTTCTAATAAATTTTACTCACTCTTTACTGCTGTGCTGCAAGTTAGAGTGATAGAGTGATAGCACCCTTCCCCACCCCAGCAGCTTATCATGGTATGGTAACCAAAGAACTTCTTCCTGGCACAGTATAACAGCTCCCTGATAGATATGAAAATAGCACTCAGTAGTAAAAATTCAAGTCCCACTGTGATTCCTTCAATTACATTGAGTAGGAGAAACAATAGCTTATCTGAAAGCAGTTCCATTGTGAAATGCTGGCTCTCCACTGCAATCTTCACCAGGCTCTAAACAGACACCCCCATCTCTTTTGGGGAATCCAAAAAGTGCACAGTACCGGGGATTTAGCTAAAAGCAGAAACCAGGGAACATGGCTGGACTATACATGGAGAAAAAGGATTTAGTTTAAACAATGTCACACAGATCAAATTGCTTAACACACAAACTAGTCCCTCAATGTAAATGTTATGAATGCCCTTCCTATAACCAACAGATATTGTAGGTTGAACCCTATCCTTGCTGAAACAACACAAGGGTAGGTTGGCTCCACAGAATTGTACATCCATGCTATTAAAGCTGATTTGGGTAGGTGGATGGTCTCTTCAGCAAAACTTACCTGTTCCCTATAAAATTTAAACTAGAGTTTATCTAAGGTGAGGTGAAGTTTCGAAGTGAAAAACTTCGAATTTCAAGCTAGTTTTTATGTACTTCAACTAGGGAATAGTCATATTTCATTTAGAATTTGAAAAAACTTCGAAATTCGAAGGTCGAATTTTTTTGAAGTACTGTCTCTTTAAAACTTCGACCATTCGCCACTTAAAAGCTGCGGAAGTGCTGTTTTAGCCTATGGGGGACCTCCTACAACCTGTATGGAGGCAATTGGGGGAGTTTGGGAGATCGAAGGTCGAAGTTAAAAAAACTTTAAATGGAAGTTGAAGATTCGAAGTACGATCGCACAATTCGAAGTAGGACGAATCCGGCCTAGTTCGACCCCAAAAAAACTTCGACCTCCTACTTTTTGAATTCAACGTTTTTTTAACTTCGACCTTTGATACTTGTTTCAATTAAAATCTTGATGCATGATGCATTTAGAAAACGTTTAGATCACTTTTAATAATGGCGTTATGCTTGAAAGAGGAAAAAATCAAACTATCTTGACAATCACATTTTTCCCCACAAATAAATAACACAGTTAGTATTGTATTAGCAAAGGGGTAGCCGCAGGCCTCTGTGCTGCAAAAGACATGTTAAGTTGTGAAATTTAAAATCTGGATATGAGCAATTACTTTGTGGGCCAATATGTCCTGTTTTAAGACTAAATAAATATATAAATATATACCAAACTTAATTAAAAGCGTTGACTTTTCCTACAACCTCTGTATCAATTAAATCTTATGAATGAAGCATAATGATACAGTAGGTTTGCTATTGTCAAAAGCTGAAAACGATAACAGTATTTTCAAGTAGTTAAAAAAGTCCATACAATTAAAGGAATGTATACTATTCAGCTTGGTTTGTTAAAGAAAAGGTGACATTCAGACATGCAGTGGAACAGACATGATTAGTTTCTGACGTTTCTAGACAATGACTCACCAGCCAATTAAAATTCGAATATCACACAACATTGTTAGTGCTGTAATAAAGATCAGGAAGATACTAAAATAATAGAAGAGACACTACTAACTCATTCATGCTAAATATAATGTTAAGTAAGTTATTTCCTCTCCATTTCTACACACTTAAATAAAGCTTTTTTTTGTGTTTATATACTGTTTATACTGTGTGTGTATATATATATATATATATATATATATATATATATATATATATATATATATATATATATATATATATATATATAAGATCTTCAATTAAGACTCAAAAACAATAAAAAAACAATAAAATCCTATTAAAACATCTTGTGTAAGGATTGCAAGATCATAAAGAGTTATCTGTAGAGGTGTCATAAGTGGTGTAAGGTTAAAGAACTTACCCTACTTCCTGTGGTCAGTTTTGAGCCACTACTTCAACATTTAAGGATTATTTCTCATTATTTTATTTAAACCACTTGACCAAACTCCCATGTACTTTTTACCTTATTTATCAATTAATTAACTAGAAAAAAATCTGGTGCGGCAAAAGACTCGATAAAATTGTAAAAAAATCCAAATCGTAGGTTGTTTGGACTGAGAATCTTTTTGATTATTTCCTGAAAACCAAGATTTTTTCGGGGGAACTAAACCCAGCGCAGATCAGATCATCTTCAAATTGTAAAAGGGACATCTACCATTGACGTGTACATGACCTTAGCAGATTTGAGAAAATATTGTGTTTTCCCCTTTGAAACTCCGGACAGAAAAGAATTGGACTTTAATAAATAACCCCATATCCCCATATCCACTATTGGTACAACAAAATACTGTACAGTCACTTTGATAAGTAAATGGGGGTGTGAGAGGAACTACTCTTGTTATATATAAGGCCTAGAAAAATATCCATCCGGTGGTAAAAGTATATTCTACAAATGGGAATTAGTCTGTGGGTCTCGATCTACAGATGTCAGATAAGCAACGTGAAGAAGTTATTAAATAATCTCAACCCGCATCTTTTTACTATTAATATACTAAACAAACTTTTTGGGGGTTGTCTTAGCCTCTGCAGCAATGCATTCCTCATTTCCTATATTTGCCTTCCGGATTGCGGTTTTACAACATTTAGGGGCAGATTTACATATGGTCGAATATATTATATAATATTCGAATATCGAAGTCGATGGATTTACCGCAGATAGTTTGATCGAACAATTGAACGAAAAATCGTTTTTATTTTTTGTGTACTTTGACAAGGGAATAGTCCAAATTTGACTCGAGTTTGAAAAAAACCCCAGAAAATTAGAATATCGAAATTGATCATGTACTGTCTCTTTAAAACTTCGATTTCGACCATTCGCCATCTAAAACCTGCCAAATTGCTGTTTTAGCCTATGGGGGACCTCCTACAACCAATATGGAGTCAATAGGTGGACTTTGAAAAATCAAAGGTTTTTTTTGAAAATACTTCGAATTGAATTCGATCAAATATGATCTTACTTCGATTCGCACAATCGAATACAGCCTATTCACCTGCAAAAAAGAAAAAATGCATAATAAGTTCTGGTTGGTCTTTTTTATTCAAATTTCAAAAAAGTTAAAAAACTTACCATTACTTTGAAATTTGACCCTTGATAAATCTGCCCCTTAGATCACATGCAAAACTCGCTTAGCAGCACCCACACTTGCTGTGCAGTCACACACTTATTGAGGTTTCAAATAGGCTTAATCATTATATTGGTTGTAATATTTGACTTATTTATATCACTTATTATATTACTTTTTCTCTCAAGAACATGTTAAATAAAAAGTCTTAGATTTTTACCTTTTTCTATCACTAGTTATGCAGAGACAAAGCATACACAATGCAAAATAATCACTAGAAGTCTGTAATCAAGAGTCTTTTTTCAAAATCATGTTATGACAATTGCCACATAAATGTTACATGGATTAAAAATAAAGATATCTCCTTCGACAGATAGAGATGAGAGTAATATTTTACACAACGCTGAAAAGTCAAGGTTATCCCTTATGCAACAGAATTATCTATACTGTTGCAGTATGTGAAAATGTCCTGTTACATGGACAGAATGCAAATGAAAACCACAATTCTAACACCTCTCACTGACCTGCTATAGCAACACCTATCACGTGCTAAACATCAGTAGCTGAAATCAAATTTTATTCATTCGAAGCTACATAAAATATCATTCTGTATTTACTTTGTTTATTTAACCGGAAGGTCAAAGTGGATACACTAGAAATAAATTCATAATTTGTACAACTCTATTGCTCACAATGTGGAGAAATACTGTAAATTTCCTTAGCCAGCTACCAATTTCTGTTCTACATATAAGGGATAGATTATATTAGATTATATACTGCACATACCTTTAAGTTAAAGTTGATCTACAGTTAATTTATTTATAGCAGCTCCTCCAACTGTTCTTTTAATATCTGTTTTCAAATTTCAAGATGTGAGTTTTTTCATTGTATGTTGGTTTACTCATGGATGGGGTTGTCCTTACGTCCTGGTTGACATTTCTATTACATTAATTTCAAGAGATACAGTATTCAGTATTAGACTGACATAAGATTCTCATAGACCCAATGACATCAGGTCAAAATATGTGTGGCATATACTCCAGGTTGATAATATAAAACAGCATAAACAGGAATGTTAGGAATGAGTGAATTATTTAGTGTCATGGACATTTTCACTGATCTGTGCTACAATTTTACAGTGTTTTTTGTTTTGCCAGAAAAAAAATTATTTTTTTTTGCTTATAGGGAGAAAAAACACACATTGGCTCCAGGTTTGATGGGTTTGATGCCTAAGGGTGCTAGCAGCAAATTTCAGGAGCAAAATATTAAGTGCAAATAATAGAATTGTTTTCTTGCAATACTTTTGCCCTCATGTTCAAATATAATCACTCCTGCTTAAGGTTGCCAACCAGGCATACAAATCAATAAAATATATAAAAGTCCTTTTAGAATTAAACATGAAGTCAAAATTATTTTTTTAATGAAACCATTCATACCTATTTTTTAAACGTGTTTAAAACTCTCAATCATATCTTGACTGCCCCTCCTTTATGAGTTAGGAATAGATGCGGGGCAAGCAATTATTTTCACTTTCCATTTTGCTATTCCTTACTTTTTCCCTCCATTTTCAACATCTAATTCTGTAGCCAGTGCATGGGTATCAGGTCCCTCATTCTGGCACATACACATGATTTCAGTATGGTCGAAAGCTTGCGTTAATAACCATTGTGTCCACAAAATGGCACCTCCCTGCTTGCTGAGATCGTGAATTCTATTTTTCTTGACTATCATCATAAAATAGGATACCCTAAATAAATCCTAATAATATGACAGCATTATGAAATATGGTTAATGTACTACAAATATCATTATTATAAATAGTGGTATTTCTATTATTTTATTTTATCATTTTCTGAATTTTAAGAAATGCTTATTTTAATTTAAGAAATTTTCCTCTTTTACCTTATACCACAGGACTGTAACACATGACCTTAATTTACCGTTTCTACAACATCTGGGGTGAACTCATGAAAATCACTTTGTTTCTAGAATCTGCCATTATGTGTTTAGTTAACAAAATGTAAATGTGAACTTTAAATTATTCAGTGCATTCTTAGGATGCTAGACCTGTAAACTTTAGCAAACATTTGTATAAGTCTAACTTATTGTCCTACATACAGTAACATTTTACATCATTGGGAAGAATATTTAGTTCATTCCGATATCATGACATTTTACCCTCTTAAACTTTCAATGGAAGATAGGGCTTTTTTTTTACTCCAGTGGATGAAAATGTAATCCTAAGCAACAGAAATATGTATGCATTAACATTTTTCAATTTCCAACTTGTTAGGCACCCCAAACATAACTTTACCCTCTTCACTGAAAATTAAAAATACACTCACTTGGGGTACTTTCTATGGGAGCACCATGCCACCATATTGAGATATTGAAAACAGTATCAGTCCTTCCAATTCTTCCTTGGGAAAAAGTTTTAATAGTCAGCAATGCTTCTTTAGAGTTCATTTAACACAGCTGGATTCTGCTGTATTGTTTAAAATTCAGAAACAGGGGTGCAGAAAATAGAAAGGAACAGGGAAATTGCTTTAAATAATAATAATTACAACTCTGAAACTTATTTTAATCTACATGTATTAGAAAGTTGCTCAAAACAAAATTTTCTTTCATTTTTCATTTCATTAATTATTTTTATAATATATATTTTTAGTTTTTTTGTTTTGGAGTCTTAGTGCAGGTAATGTGTAAATTGCTAAAGTACACCATGTTGCATGAAGTTATTAAAAGGGGAAAAAGGGAGTGCATAGCGGCTCAAACAGTGTAGTATATACCATAAACATATTATGGTATCACTATGCCTTTTAATATACTATATTGTTGGTTATCCATAGCAAAAGATATTCAGCATGATGATGGTCATTGAGTTCCTTTTTCATTTCTGTTTTTTTTTTTTTTTTTCATTTCTGCTAGATTATGTGATACCCTATAGGGGAAATGTAGTTCAAAACAACAAAACCTCTTCTAAAATCTTTGTAAATTAATTTGTATGCTTTTTCAGTCAAACAATAATACACCCGGATGACACAAACGCGTTCCCTCAGAACTTTTACATGATTTCGCATATTCTTATAAATTGCAGAATTGGTGTACACACTATCCACTTTTTTCATCTTTCATTTAATGAATCTTCATTGCATTATCTCAGCTATTATGTTTGCGTGAAGTCTCATCAAACCAGAATCTTATTTATCCATACCATGTATTAACTTGCTATAGCTCCTGAAGAAATGGAGGGTAGCCACGAAACACGTTGAGCGTATGGCCCTTACTCGGTCTGGGCATGCTGTATTTGGATTTTAAAGAATGTTGAAATAAATTTCTACTTTTTTAACTAACTACACCTGGCATCCTCTGGTGCTCAGTTTCCTACATTTTCTTGCTGTATTATTTGCATCATGTTTAATTCTTCTCAGATTCTAACTATAAATAAAAATTCACTTGTTCATACATACATACTCCAGACACACCAGCTCATACAAGTCCATATACCCTGACCCATAGATCTATACAAAGATCTGCCTCTCCAGTGGCAACCAGTCACTCGCTCACACGGGGGGTTGTAGGATGGGTCGGTACAAGAGGTCGGGAGCTGGGGGTGTACAATGTACTTCTCGAATCACATGGGACAAACTCCTCGCCTGCTGGAGCTCGATACAAGTGTGACCGACCTCATTCCCTCCAGTCTGCACTAACTTGCATCCGACCCCGACCCGGCGACCCCAGGAGGACGGACAGGAGCTGAGGGGGATTCAGTCGGGGAGATCAGATCTGCTGCATTAGATCTGCTGTAGCGCATCGACGGGTAGCAAGTGGTTCAGCGCTCCCACCTCATCCATGGATTCTGCAGCAACCGGAGTCTAAAATCGCCGGCTTCTTCTGCAGCAGCTGGGACTGCCAGCCCCAGGCACACTCAGATGGGCACATCGACAGGGAACAAGTGGGGTCGCCGGGTCGGGGTCGGACGCAAATTAGCGCAGACTGGAGGGAATGAGGTCAGTCACACTTGTATCGAGCTCCAGCAGGTGAGGAGTTTGTCCCATGTGATTCGAGAAGTACATTGTACACCCCCAGCTCCCGACCTCTTGTACCGACCCATCCTACAACCCCCCGTGTGAGCGAGTGACTGGTTGCCGCTGGAGAGGCAGAGGCTGCCCTCCTCCTCTTCTTCTTCCTCGTCGGAGGAGGAAAGGCTGGAGTCAAAGTCTGACTGCTGGGAATAGGGGAAGCACTGCAGAGCGGACCACTGCCTCCTCTTCACATACTGTCACTAGAATAGCCAGGGAGGAGAAGTTGAACGCTGCTGCATGAATGGTCGCCCTTTTGCCGTTTTAGAAGAGGACAGGAAGTGGAGTTTTGGTAAGTTATCACTTAATAAAGGCTTTGCAGTTTAAAAGTTTTATTTGCCTTGGTGTTTATTTTTCGTTCTATACTAACGAATTTTGGGGAAAAAAAATTTAGTGTTACTGGTCCTTTAACTGATGCATTTTGAAAAAAAATGTTTCCCATGACAGTATACATTTAGTTGCCCTACTCTGCACCCTCTCTAATACAATAATGTCCTGTTGAGTGATGGAGACCAAAACTGTACGGCATATTCTAGATGGGGCCTTACCAGTGCTCTATAAAGTGGAAGAATGACCGCTTCCTGCCGTGAATCAATGCCCCTTGTAATACTCAATTCCTTATAGTTAAATATGCAACTGGCCTTTTTGTGGTTTTTAATTAATGTTTTGTTCTCTAATTAAGAATTTTAACTTATAATTGTTCAAGCCACCAGGAACAACAGACTGAATGTTGCCTATGTAATATTTTAGAATCCATACATTTATGGGGTGTCAAAAGTACAGTGAAATTAGTACAAAATGGGCCTATTCCCAGAAATATGATAGTAGATAAACCATTATTATCAGATAACAGATAACAGTAAGCATGCACAAATGTGAGTATACACAGAGAGAAGATAAACACTACTGCAGTGATAATGTTTTGATCAAAAAATAATTGTCATGTTATTTTTCGACTTAAACTTATCTCACAGCTTTGAAAAATTTGCCTTGCAGGAAAATCAAAAGATTACAAGTAAATTAAGTTCAGAGTGAAGAACTAGTACTGTAATGAACTACTGTACGTATTGCTGCTACTTTGAAGCTACAGTACACTTTTAAATTACAAGACTAAAAACTTTGTTTTAAAGTTAGTTTGATTAAACTTAACATGTGGCTAAGTTAAAGATGTAAAGATGTCTTCATTTTTTTACACAGACACTTTTAACATGTGTTTTTAATGGAGAACTAAACCCTAAAAATTTATTTGGCTGAAAATGCCATATTTATATTGAACTTATTAAACCATCATAAAGGTTCAGCATCTCTATTGCAGTAATGATCCAGTCCTTTAAATTGTAACAGGGGTTTTCCATCTTGGATTAGGAGTTAGGCGTGTCTGAGACACGCACACTGCGTGGGCTTTGAGCAGGTGTTCAGAAGTTAAGGTTAGAGGTCATCGCAAATCATCAAGCAGAAGCTGATAGACTCTCAACACTGCAATCCATCTGAAACCACATTACTGGTTGGAAACACCTAGGTTGGGTTTCAATCACTGCACAAACTATACCTCATATCTGAATCTGAAAACAACTGAACTGTGTTTGGAAGGTGAGCAACTCCCAACTGACCTCATCTTAAAATCAAATGTTCTGTAAGGCTAACATTTTTTTTGTTATTGCTACATTCTATTTCTCATCTTTCTGTCCAGGCCATAATCATAGGATGTACAAAAAACCCCACAGGTATACCAGATATATACCCCAAACCCACCAATCACGAGAATGCATTAATTAACCAATAGAGTAAAAAAAGGGGAGGGGCATTAAAACAATATACAAATCCGAGGACAAGCATCCAAGGGCATCCAAGGTATATAAAATAGTAAATAGTTTCTAATTAGCAACTTACAACAAAGATATAATTGTAAAGATATAATTATAATAAAAATGTGTTAAAGGAAAATGTTAGAAGAGAATATATACACATGTATACACAATAAAGGAAAACAAATGCGCATACATACATAATTTTCCAACATGTCATTTAAGTCAAAGAATTCTGTTTGATAGCATACAACAAAGATGTAATAATAGTAAAGATTGTTAGAGGAAAATATTAGAGGCAAACATCTACAGTATGTATATACTGTATACACAATGAAGGAGAACATATATGCAAATATACATAATTGTTCTGTCCTCGCTACGTATTACCCTGGGGCAGTGTGTAGTTCGACATGCAGCTAAACCTTTCCACAATCCAATAAAGAGACTAAGCTTGGAGTCTGTAGATTTTACTGAATAGGCAAGTGGAATAGAGGTGAAACTGTAATACAAACAGCAGAAAATATAATAAGTAGGGTTGCAATGAACTATATGAAAACATGCAAATGAATATATAACTGCAGTATAAAATATGTATACTGGCATAAATGTCTCTGTAGCAATGCCTCTGGGGTTTCTGGCAGCTGTGGAGGTGTTTTGGTGTAACTATTTCCTTACCAGCGATTCTATCATAAGGGAGATGCAGAACTGTGTGCTTCTTCCAGCAGCATGGTCTGTAAAATGGAGTCCTGGCTCCCACAAGGCATTGCTCTAGGTCACATGGTGGGCGTACGGTAGCCTGATTAGTCCAAATTCTGCCATAAACCTTATGGAGGTAAAAAATGGATATAGGAAGTGACGTTGTACACTTACAACAAGTGTCCAGAGGAGGGAGCTCCGAGCAAATGAATAGAGAAATCCCAAATATGATAAAAGCGTATGCTGGAGACATGACACTCCCCGTCTGGCATCCATGGATGGCACCATTATTACTCAGGAGACAATAATAAAGTTAGTTCTGTTACTGGTCTGAAGAACAATTTTGTTTCTCCTTGTTTGGAGGTTTTGACCTCAACTTTGCGGACTCTCCCATCTTCACTTGGGAATGTTTTGGTGACCAGGGATGATTAGAGGATGTTTCTCTTCAACTCTAATTTCATGTTTTTGAGACAACCACCTACCCTCAATAGGCCAGTCTGGTCAAGGAATGGGTCCAGCTTCCTTAGAGTGCTATCTTTGGGAACAAGCTTGTTTCCTCTGATACAGTCGATCTCTTTGGAAAAGGTCTCTTGTTGTACAGTGCGGATGATGACATGTTTTGCTTTCTGAAATTCTGCCGCTGTGTAGACCTTCTGGCAGTGATGCCATCCTTTGCAGGTACTTACATTTGTAGATGCGGTATGTTTAAAGGAGTGAGCTATGTGGGTTAAGCAAGTGACAGCTCGGATGAGTGATTTCCAGGTTGAGAATCTGTTAAATCTGTTGGACTTAAGTTGGTTGTCAGTGGTCGTTGTATGACATGTAGACACTTGTGGACGAATTTCACCATCTGAGTTGGCATCTACTAGTTCAAATGTCTCGCTTCCAGGATTAGTTTGCCCTGTGTTGTACAAGAATGTTGGTCCTGTGAGCCAAGACGTGTCTTTAAGATGACTTGCGGCAACAGCTCTGGTTGCATGATCTGCAGGGTTGCAGTCTGTGGGTACATAGTTCCACTGTCCTGGATGAGTGGATCGTCTGATTCTGAGCACCCTGTTGCTGACAAAAACATAAAACCTTCTGGTTTCGTTATAGATGTAGCCTAGTACTACCTTGCTGTCTGTGTAGAACACAGTCTCTTTGAGTTCTATGCCTGTCTCTGTTGTGATGAGCTCTGCTAGCTCTACGGCTAGGACTGCAGCACAGAGTTCTAGTCTGGGTATAGTGTGTTCTGGGATTGGCGCCAGTTTTGCCTTGCCCATAACAAACCCAATGTGACATTGTCCGTATATATCCACAGTTTTAAGGTATGCTACAGCAGCTATGGCCTTAACCGAAGCATCAGAGAACACACAAAGTCTTTGGCTTTGTACCTCTGTAGAAGGTACCGGGGCATATGGACGTGTAACACAAAGGTTGTCGAGAGCCTTTAGGGAACTTCTCCATTCTCTCCACGAATTACCTTTGTCAGGAGCCAGTGGGGTGTCCCAATCAGATGTTTGCAGGGTTAAGTCTCTTAAAAGTGCTTTACCTTGTATGGTGACGGGAGCAGCAAATCCTAGGGGATCATACAGGCTATTTATTGTTGACAGAACACCTCTGCGAGTGAAGGGTTTTTCTTCTCCGTTTACTTGAAAGGCAAAGGTATCAGATTTTAAGTCCCACAGAAGCCCCAGGCTCCGTTGCACAGGTAAAGAATCAGCTCCCAAGTCTAAGTCTCTTAGATCGTTTGAATGGTCTTGGGAAGGGAAGGCTTCCATCACTGCTTTGCTATTAGAAGCTATTTTGTGGAGCCTGAGGTTGGAGCAGGCAAGTGCTTCTTGTGCTCTTTTGAGTAGGCTGACTGCGGCTTCACTTGAGGGTGAGGACTTTAAGCAGTCATCTACGTAGAAGTCTCTTTCTACCAATTGTGCAACATCTGACCCGTACCTTACCTCACATTCCTGAGCAGAGCGCCTGAGCCCGTAAATTGCGACTGCAGGTGAAGGACTGTTGCCGAAGATGTGCACCCTCATGCGGTACTCTGTGATGTCTTTAGAAGGATCGTTATCTCTGAACCAAAGGAATCTCAGGAAATTTCTGTCTTTCTCTCTGACAAGAAAACAATGAAACATTTGTTGAATGTCAGCAATAAAGGCAATAGAGTCTTTGCGGAAACGAAGGAGAACTCCCAAAAGTTTGTTATTGAGGTCAGGGCCTGTGAGGAGAACATCGTTTAGGGAGACACCTTTGAATTTGGCACTGGAATCAAAGACCACTCTAATCTGTCCTGGTTTCTTTGGGTGGTACACCCCAAATATTGGTAGGTACCAGCATTCCTCTGAGTCTTTGAGGGTGGGTGCTATCTCTGCATGGTTATTCTCAAATGTTTTTGCCATGAAAGAAAAGAAGTGATCTCTCATCTCTGGTTTTCTTTGAAAGTTGCGTTTGAGAGAAGAGAAACGTCTAAGGGCTTCCTCTCTGTTATTAGGTAAGCGTTGTCTCTGAGGCCTAAAGGGTAGAGGGGCGACCCAACTGTTTGAATTGTTTTTAACTAGTTCTTGTTCCATTATTTTTAGAAAGAGTTTATCTTCAATAGACATCGCTAATTGGTTGTCTTCTCTTGTTCTCTGGAACACTGTGCATCCTAAATGATCCTGATCACTGTCATGGGTGAAACTATCATCAGAAAGGTGGAGGGGTGTGTGTCCCAGGCTGGTGCTGTAAGGTTTTTCCTTTATTAGGAACTGGTTTTGGCATGGTGGGAAAATGGAGGAGCGTCCATTTTCTAATGTATTTGTGAGCATGTTGTTTACGCAGGCTGGTTTGTGTACACTTCCAAGGCAAGCGTCTCCGATTATGACCCATCCAAGGTCTAGCTTCTGGGCGTAAGGTGCATTGTGAGGGCCGTTTATCTGGTCCCTTGCTTTGTGGACTTGCAGGATATCCCTTCCAATGAGAAGCATTATCTGAGCCTTAGGGTCGAGTTCGGGGATTAAGTGCATTATGCGCTTCAGGTGTACATGATGCTTAGCTATGTCTGGTGTAGGGATTTCAGATCTATTATCTGGGATCTGGATGCATTCTATTATAGTTGGTAAGGGTAGGCATACCTTTCCGTCTATGGACTCTACTTGATATCCATATGCCCTTCTTCCTGCTGTCTCAACAACTCCTGAGCATGTCTTTAGAGAGTAAGGAGTGTTTGGGCCCTTGATTTTAAATGCATCAAAGAAGGCTGGGCAGGCTAAAGATCTGTTGCTCTGGTCATCCAGGATTGCATAGAGCTTAATGCTTTTATCTGTTTGGCCTGTCGGGTATACTCTGACCAGGCAAATTTTGGAGCAGGATCTGCCTCCTACGGCACCATTGCAGATTTCTGTGCATTGGGAAGTGATTTCTTGTGTGTTTGTGACAGTGCTATCTTCCTCCCCGCCATGCTTGCTGGCGCTCTTGGTATAAGATACAGTCCATGGGGCTGACCCAGGGTGTAAAGCTGTGTTGTGATGCGTGCTGTCACATTCTATGCATTTTACACTGACCTTACAGTCCTTGGCAAGATGAGATGTTGATGAACAGCACCTGTAGCAGATGTTGTTTTCCTTGAGGAAAGCTTTGCGGTCCTCTATGGACTTCTCTCTGAAGGCTCTGCATTTCAGAAGAGGGTGAGGCTTCTGGTGTAGAGGACACTGCTTACCAGGGTCTTTATTCCTTGTCTCCTCATGAGAAGGTTCTGCCGATCTGTGAAAGGAATCTAAAGAGGAAGCATTCGTTTTGTGTACTGTTACTGCTGCTTTGCGAGTATTAGGTACTGAAGGGGTGGTATGTGGCAAAGTGAAATCAAAGCTGGGGTCATTTCTCATCTTGGCTTGTTGGTATACAAAGTCCATGAATACAGTGAAAGGAGGAAATGGAACATTGTGCATTTCTTTGAATTTTGACCCGTGTGCCATCCACAGCTCTTGTAAGTTATAGGGCAATTTTTGTACTATGGGGTTAACACCTCTGGCTGTGTCTAGGAATGCAAGCCCCTGTAAGTCTCCTTCAGCTTTGGCTACTTGTAGTTCCATTAACAAGTCGCTTAATTCCCTAAGTTTTTTGGTAACTTTTATTGGTTATTTTAGGGAAGTCTTCAATTCTCTTGAAGAGTGCATTTTCTACAACCTCTGCTGAGCCATAGCACTCGTTAAGTCTGTGCCAGATCATTCTGAGACCAGTCTCTGGGTGATTTATGTTAATGACTCTGATCCTTTTGGCATGCTCTGCAGACTCAGTTCCTAGGTATTTGATAAGGAGGTCGATTTCCTCACTGTATGAAAGGTCTAAATCTCTGATAGTGTTCCGAAAGGAGGATCGCCAGGCTCTGAAGCCTTCTGGGCGGTCGTTAAACTTTACAAGTCCTTTTGTGACTAGCTCACGTCTTGCAAAGAACTTGGCAAAGTCCATTGTTACCTGGTTACTACCAGGATAAGAGGGTGGCTGAGTGTAATAGTGAGAAGGTGTTGTATAGTCATACCTGTCTGGAGGTTCTCTTTTAGGCTGGACTGTGACATACTGTTGTGACACAGCTGAAGAGGTAGGTGCAGGGTTAACCCTAGGCTTGGGTACCTGGTTGAAGTGGGTGTTGTAGGCAGGATCACTTTGCTCAGCGTGGTGTCTGTGATACAATTGCAGCTTGCTGATGGCCTTTGAAGGTGTATGGCATCCTTGCCTTGGTTCAGGAGCAGCATGTTGGCTTTGTTGCTGTGCTGAAAGAGAATCTGTGTCTTGTTTGGAGTGCTGGTAGACATACTCTCTAGTGCGTTGTAGTGGATCTTGGGGTTCAATCTCCAGATCAGGCACTTTGTTGTATCTTTCACTGTTAGGGTACACAATCATCTCCAGCGCTTCTGCCTCTGCCATCGCTGCTGCAGCCTCTTTCTCTATGGCCAGTTTTTCTAGGGATGCTTCTAAGCGTGCACTCTCTGCTTCCCTTTCTGCTTCTAAGCATGCACTCTCTTTTTTCCTTTCTGCTTCCCTCTCTGCTCCTAAGCGTGCACTCTCTTTTTTCTTTTCTGCTTCTAAGAGTGCACTCTTTACCTTTATCTCCATTTCCCTCTCTGCGAAGGCGGCACGGGCCTTTGCGGCTTCTGCCTTTGCGCGGGCAATGGCGGCTGCATTGGTAACAGATGAGCGATGAGAGGAGCCTGAAACTTGGGACCTGGTCACAAGTGAAGATGACTTCTTCTGTGACATTATGAGATGTTGGATAAGCCTTTGCCTGTTTTAGCTATAATGGCTCTTTGTGCTGTAATAACTTAACAGCAGTGTCTGAATCCAGATCACTGTAATATACTGTTGCCTGAGCTTGCAGCGTAGCTGGTTTAATCACTTGTGTGTCAGCTGCTGTTTTACTGCACATGCAGTGAGTTATAGTTCAATCCCACCTTTGTGGTAGCGCTGTTTCACTGTTCTGTCCTCGCTACGTATTACCCTGGGGCAGTGTGTAGTTCGACATGCAGCTAAACCTTTCCACAATCCAATAAAGAGACTAAGCTTGGAGTCTGTAGCTTTTACTGAATAGGCAAGTGGAATAGAGGTGAAACTGTAATACAAACAGCAGAAAATATAATAAGTAGGGTTGCAATGAACTATATGAAAACATGCAAATGAATATATAACTGCAGTATAAAATATGTATACTGGCATAAATGTCTCTGTAGCAATGCCTCTGGGGTTTCTGGCAGCTGTGGAGGTGTTTTGGTGTAACTATTTCCTTACCAGCGATTCTATCATAAGGGAGATGCAGAACTGTGTGCTTCTTCCAGCAGCATGGTCTGTAAAATGGAGTCCTGGCTCCCACAAGGCATTGCTCTAGGTCACATGGTGGGCGTACGGTAGCCTGATTAGTCCAAATTCTGCCATAAACCTTATGGAGGTAAAAAATGGATATAGGAAGTGACGTTGTACACTTACAACAAGTGTCCAGAGGAGGGAGCTCCGAGCAAATGAATAGAGAAATCCCAAATATGATAAAAGCGTATGCTGGAGACATGACAATAATATTATATATATGAATCATATCACACTTGAAAAAGAACAGTCGATCAAAACATGTAGTGTGGAAATAAATGCACCTTGAAGTTGCAGAATTATACTGTGTTGACCTTTTCTGACAACTCTTGTGATTATGTCATAATTAAGACTATGAGGTTGTCTTTTCATAAAGATCCATTTCACTTCTTTATTTAAAAGCACAGATAGATTGCATCAGCTTTTGAACAGTCAAAAAAATGTATGTTCATGTATATGCTCCTTCATGGACCTAGCTGTTTGTCCTACATATTGTTTTCCACATTTGCTGCATGCCAATAGATAAATAATATTTCTTGAGTTACAATTTATACATTATTTAATACAGTAATTTCTATTAGTTACTGAGGATGAGAAGGTTTTTGTTACCGATACATGTGTGCATGTTAAACATCTTGTGGAACCACATTTATACATGCAATTGCTACCCAACCCAACCTGGAGCAGTAGGCGTCCCTGATGTAACCAGGCTGGGAGCCAGAATATTGCCTAAGGTTTTGGCTATTCTGGCAACAAATATACAGCCATGTCTTAGAATATTATCAAAAAACAGGGTTAGTCTGAAGAATGGGGTTTTTCTTTATAATTCTCTTTATACATGGAAAATAAAGCTGGCCATAGATGTTGAGATTTTTAAAAGATCAGATCTGGCCTGCTCGCTGGGACGGGCTGCACCCTACAATTTCTATAATCCTAGTTGTTATTCATCGAAAACAGGGGGTGGGTTAAACCACGATAATGTCGAACGCTGATAGAAATGTAGCTTTGAATGCTAGGTCCATTTTACATTTTCGGGTAATCTCATGGAATGTGGGAGGGCTTAACACCCCAATAAAAAGACATAAAGTGCTAGACCGATTACGATGGGAACAGGCCCAGATAATTCTCTTGCAGGAAACCCATTGGCGGAGGAAGGATAAACAAACATTGAAAAGTAAATGGTTGCAATTTGTTGTAGATTCATCTTCTAAATCTAAATCACGGGGTGTAGCAATTTTAATTAGTAAAGATCTCCAATTTTCCATCTTGCGTACTCATAAAGATAAAACTGGACTGTTATTGATCATTGATCTAGACTTGAATGGCACGATTTATACAATAGTGAATGTATATGCACCTAATGAAGAAAACAAACCTTTTTTCATGAATGTCTTGCAGACGATGAGCTCCTGGGGGTCAGAAAACATTATCTTGGGAGGTGATGTCAATGTGGTCTGGGACGATTCCATGGACAAATCAGGTAAATCCACAATTCAAATACAAAAACAAGGTGATCCTTTCAAAAGTGAATTTAACCCACGGAGGAGGCAGAGGTCTGACCTAAGTCAGAAACTTAAATTAATTCTATAAGTAAAAGAAAAAAGAACCCCAATTGCCTCCCACTCGTACAGCAGTTCCTCGGATGTTACACTACTTGTAAAATATTTTGTGATTGCGTGAGGGCAATCACTAAACGTTAAAAATACTAATGTGCTTGGTTTGCACAAGTTACAATTACATTAAAGTGCCAGCGCTATAAA
Organism: Xenopus petersii; assembly: GCA_038501925.1. Taxonomy (NCBI): domain Eukaryota; kingdom Metazoa; phylum Chordata; class Amphibia; order Anura; family Pipidae; genus Xenopus; species Xenopus petersii. Next base: position 38,562,830 of record CM076685.1, read on the forward strand.
AATTAATTCAGTTAGCTATACTTAAGCTTAAAGGTTGATAGATACTCAATACAATTAATGCTTTACACAAATAAATAATTAACCTTTTACTCCAGTGTATTATCAAATACCTTATATTCTCACCCACAATCAATCCGACCAGGAATTAATGAGAATAAAAATACTAAAGTGCTTTAAGTGCTAATAGGTTTATTGTAAGGTAGCAATTACTAAAATTTCATAATTGCTTACAAATTGATTAGTTGTAAAGTGCTAAACAGTGCCAAGTAATTAATAATCATTAATAAATAGTGTAGTTGATATAAGGAGGACCGCAATTAATGGGATAAATAATTTAAAAACACACAAAAATGCTCAGGTTAAAAGGTTTCAAGTAGGAAATAGAAAATTGGAGAGGGTGGAGCTGTCCCAAAAGCTGCTACCTGAATTGTTTTCTATCCCTGGGACACCACAAAGATAAGGAGGCAGAGTACCCGGGACTTGTGGTCTTGTATTATTAACTAAATCCTATTCTGTAGGAGAGCTAAATAGGCCTAAAAAAAACACGAATCCACAGGCTCTTGTGAGCTTTAGCAACAGAGAAAAAGGAGATACCCGAGCACTAAATAGAAATAGATTTCTTTTCCCACCCCTTCTATTCCGTTTCCCAAAGACTGAAATTATTCTAAAAGTATAAGTTAAAAGAATTCCAAACGCCGACGCGCGTTTCGCAGTGATAGCTTTATCAAGGCGTAATGAGAGCGTACCTCCAGCATCGGGTTTAAATCACTTCCTTACGATGCGTCACTATAGGAAATATCGCGAGACTTAAACCATATTCGCAACGGTCAGTGTATCTATCGCGAGGATTAGCTACAATGTGTTGTCATGGATACCATGTAGCGTATGTGTAGCGTTTATAAACTTATTGCAACTATTTAACTTATATAACGCGAATCACAGATATCACTGCCAGCATTCTTAATGACTCGGGAGGACTGTTCTCATTATATGAACCTATTATTATTAACCTATTGGCTTCAGATGAATTAAATCAATTAATGTACATATATATAAACTATGATTATTTTAAAATATCATATTTATTAAGTATCAATTAAAATATCATCCACTGTATATTTTATAAAATATATTTATATATATCATCAGAGCATCGGTTAAAAATAAACATGTTTCTTATCTTCAAACACAAGGGACAGCCATGGGAACATCATGTGCTCCCTCGTATGCTAATCTTTTTTTGGGGCATTGGGAACAAACTATCGTGAAGAACATCAATCCATTATACCAATCCAAAATATTAAAATGGATTAGGTATATCGATGATATACTAGTGATATGGGATGGTACCAAGGAGGAGGCCATAGAATTTGTCACCTTACTGAATGCTAATGATCGTAACATCAAACTAACCATGGAGGTTTCCGAGAAATCAGTCTCTTTTTTGGACTTACAGATAGAAGTTACACAGGAGGGGAATTTGGTGACTAAGAATTTTAGAAAAGCCACGGCTACTAATTCACTCCTAAACTTCTCTAGCTTTCATCCTCATTCTGTAAAAAAATCGATTCCTACTGGTGAATTTTTAAGACTCAAACGTAATTGTTCTACAATAGAATATTTTAAAGAACAGGCTACTGAATTGAAAACCAGACTCAAACAGAGGGGTTATTCCGGCAAGTCAAAAAAGCATACCACAGAGCATTGGTTACAGATAGAAATAATTTATTAATAACAAAAGATAAAATACCGCAATCTAACAATCCGGTTCGATTCATAACTACATACAATGCTGATAGCTCACAGATACAAACCATTTTGAACAAACATTGGCCTATACTGTTGGAAGACGATACTCTTGGAACATTATTACAGAAACGTGCATCAATATGCTACAAGAGAAGTCCGAATTTGAGGGACTTATTGACCAGGAGTCATTTCCAAATATCACGAAATAAGAGGCAGAAAAACTGTGGGTGCTTCCCCTGTGGCAATTGCAATATGTGCAGTAAGATGTCTAAAATCACCAACTTCGAGGATCGTTTCGGCACTATTCATAATGTCAACTACTACATAAATTGCCGAACCCAAGGCGTAATATACTGCATAGAATGTCCGTGTAACAAACGATACATAGGAATGACCACTCAAATGCTGAAAACAAGAATGCAGCAGCATTGTAGTACAATTAGAACCGCTGGTAACGAAAACAAAAGTGATAAAACAATTTCCACCGTGGCTCAACATTTTAAAAAACTACATAACAAGGATCCCTCTACTATGAAGTTCTGGGCATTGGAGAAAGTTGAATTGGGAATACGCAAAGGAAACCTGGAACAAGCTCTGTTAAAAAGGGAGAGCTTTTGGATCTTCAGAATGAATACAGTATCCCCTACAGGAATAAATGAAAATAATCTATTCACATCATTTATTTAATTAATTTTATAATCCATTTAATTATTAGAAACCAAGAAACATGTTTATTTTTAACCGATGCTCTGATGATATATATAAATATATTTTATAAAATATACAGTGGATGATATTTTAATTGATACTTAATAAATATGATATTTTAAAATAATCATAGTTTATATATATGTACATTAATTGATTTAATTCATCTGAAGCCAATAGGTTAATAATAATAGGTTCATATAATGAGAACAGTCCTCCTGAGTCATTAAGAATGCTGGCAGTGATATCTGTGATTCGCGTTATATAAGTTAAATAGTTGCAATAAGTTTATGATTCTGTGCATTAAACGCTACACATACGCTACATGGTATCCATGACAACACATTGTAGCTAATCCTCGCGATAGATACACTGACCGTTGCAAATATGGTTTAAGTCTCGCGATATTTCCTATAGTGACGCATCGTAAGGAAGTGATTTAAACCCGACGCTGGAGGTACGCTCTCATTACGCCTTGATAAAGCTATCACTGCGAAACGCGCGTCGGCGTTTGGAATTCTTTTAACTTGTACTTTTAGAATAATTTCAGTCTTTGGGAAATGGAATAGAAGGGGTGGGAAAAGAAATCTATTTCTATTTAGTGCTCGGGTATCTCCTTTTTCTCTGTTGCTAAAGCTCACAAGAGCCCATGGATTCGTGGTTTTTTTAGGCCTATTTAGCTCTCCTACAGAATAGGATTTAGTTAATAATACAAGACCACAAGTCCCGGGTACTCTGCCTCCTTATCTTTGTGGTGTCCCAGGGATAGAAAACAATTCAGGTAGCAGCTTTTGGGACAGCTCCACCCTCTCCAGTTTTCTATTTCCTACTTGAAACCTTTTAACCTGAGCATTTTTGTGTGTTTTTAAATTATTTATCCCATTAATTGCGGTCCTCCTTATATCAACTACACTATTTATTAATGATTATTAATTACTTGGCACTGTTTAGCACTTTACAACTAATCAATTTGTAAGCAATTATGAAATTTTAGTAATTGCTACCTTACAATAAACCTATTAGCACTTAAAGCACTTTAGTATTTTTATTCTCATTAATTCCTGATCGGATTGATTGTGGGTGAGAATATAAGGTATTTGATAATACACTGGATTAAAAGGTTAATTATTTATTTGTGTAAAGCATTAATTGTATTGAGTATCTATCAACCTTTAAGCTTAAGTATAGCTAACTGAATTAATTTTTATAGCGCTGGCACTTTAATGTAATTGTAACTTGTGCAAACCAAGCACATTAGTATTTTTAACGTTTAGTGATTGCCCTCACGCAATCACAAAATATTTTATAAGTAGTGTAACATCCGAGGAACTGCTGTACGAGTGGGAGGCAATTGGGGTTCTTTTTTCTTTTAAATCCACAATTCATTCACGGAATAGAGCTAGGCCTTTGCACATACTATGCGATACATTGCAATTGTATGATACTTACAGACACACATATCCTTTTACAAAAGACTATACATTTTACACGGGTGTCCACAAAACGCATTCGCGATTGGATTATTTTTTCATTTCCCAGTCGGTATTGCCGACACTGACTAAAGCCACAATTGCAAATATTGATATTTCTGATCATGCCACGATATCGATCAATCTTAAATTGAAAACACCCGAAACGAGATCACTGAACTGGAGGTTCCCAGCCTATCTGAGCACTAATGAAGATTTTGACTTATTTCTTAAAACTAGTTGGGCTAACTATGTCGATGACAACATTGATCATTGGGATAAACTCTTATGGGCAGCGGTAAAACCGGAACTAAGAGGGCAGATAATCTCATATCTGATTAAACAAAAAAAAATCATACCAAGAAAAATATACTCTTTTACAAAAACAATTGACAGAACACTATATAAAGTTTAAAAGAACAAATACAGAGGAGGACACAAATAAATACAAGGAGACAAAATCGCTTTTTGATGCTTTATTGACTGGAAAAGCTTACAACACGTTAAGCCATACGGCGAACCAGTTTTATAGACAAATCCGGGAAACTACTGGCATATATAACTAAAAAACAGACTAGAACTACGTATATACAAAAAATTAAATCAGCTAAAGGTTGGACACAAGATTCTAATGAGATTAGATATATACTGACTGAACATTTTAAAAACCTTTATGTAGCTCCGATTGATGATCCAGATGATGGTCTCAAATACTTGCAGGAAGCTAACTTATCAAAATTAACGGTCCAAGATCGTGAAATCCTAGATGCACCTATAACGGAAAAAGAAATATCAGATACAATTCGACACCTAAAAAATGGGAAAACGCCAGGACCAGATGGTTTCACCGCGGAGTTTTATAAACTTTTGTTACCAGATATTGTGCCCATTCTCAACACATTATACTCGGATACGTTACAGGGTAACCCATTATGGCATGAGTCTAATGTTGCCAGGATTATATTAATTCCTAAGGAAGGCGGGACCCAACTGATCCAAAATCATATTGACCAATTTCACTTTTGAATTCTAAACAAAATCATGGCTGATAGACTACAACGAATATTACCCTCCATACTCACCGAAAATCAGGTAGGTTTTCTGAAACATAGATATCCAGTCCGGGCCCTCCGACAAATCCTTACAGCAATCTACATTAATAACCTGGAAAAAAGAAAACAAGGCATGTTAGTTAATTTAGATGCAGATAAGGCTTTTGATAGAATAACACATATGCACCTACGTCGTTCCAACATTTGCACCTCAAATGTTCCAACATTTTGGCATATACATGCTTATTCTTTTTAAAAACCTATATTTGACACCTACTACGTTTGTGACTGTAAACAATATCAATTCGGACAGATTCCAAATTCATAGGGGTACACGCCAAGGCTGTCCATTATCACCTCTCCTCTTTAATGCAGCACTTGACCCATTGCTAAGGCACTTAATACGACACCATGGCCTACAAGGTATCAAAATAGGCCAATCAAAATTACAGGTCATGGCATTTGCTGACGATATCTTACTGTTCCTTGGACAGCCTGTTGGTAACATTACTGTTTGGTAACATTGCAGGTTTTCAGATTAATTTGGATAAAACCGAAGCTTTGCAGCTATATCATATGGACCCGGCAGATTGGCTCCCTCACTTCCCTTTTAAGAAAACCATACACAGTATTAAATATCTCTGCATTAGGTTGCCATCACATCATAAAGATACCTATGCCCTAAACATACGGATGATAATAGATAATATTCTGCAGGAGATAAATCAATGGAAACATACTAACCTAACGTTCCTAGGTAAGATACACTTTATCAAAATGATCCTTTTTCTCAAATTGTTATATCCGCTGCAGATGTTACCTTATCACATAAAGAATACCGATCTTAAAAAATTAAACCAAGCATTTCGACATTTGGAATAAAAAACGTTTGAGGATTAGTCTCTGTAAATTACAGCAGCCTAAACATTTAGGTGGAACCAACCTCCCGAACATCAGGGAGTATAATGAAGCGGCACTCCTTCATTATGCTGGAGATTGGGTTCTAAACAGAGATCTTTATACAACAACATCTCTTGATTCCTACACAGCGCAAATTCACTCCCTCAATTATGTTCTACATTCGCCACTTCACAAAATCCCTATCTCATTGTGTGATAATCCTATTATTTATTGACACATACAAAGCTTGGCATGCGGTCAAGAATAGACAAAAGTTATCTCTGACTGTTTCTCCCTACCTGTCATGGTTTGCATAATGAAAATTTCCCTATAGGGATCCGAAATCCTATTTTATCACAATGGAGAGATAAAGGGCTACAACATTTACATGGCATAATAGATATTGATACCATTGTCTTTTCCCAGGCTAAAATGCTGGACAAATTTCCGTTTACGGCACAACATGTCTTCCTAAATCTGCAACTTCTTCACTTCGCAACAACTATGATCAAAAAAATGTCAGACATTGATAAAACAAACCCGTTCAATACACTTTGGAAAAACAGACGGGTGAAACAAACATCACAACTGTATCAAACGATCAGAACACTGATAAACTTAGATGATATACAAAGACCAGGTTTTGCCTGGACCCTTGATATTCCAAATTACATAACTTCTGCTATTTTCCAACAACATACGAAAATAATGAAGTTACTTCCAGTCAGTAGGTACCAGGAAATGTCTCTGCAAATACTGCATAATTCATATTTAACTCCATTCAGAAGATACAAAATGGGATATCTGCCCTCTGATAACTGCCTTCGATGCCAATCCCCCAAAGCAGATTTATTGCATAATCTGTGGTCCTGCCCCTTCTTACAGACCTTCTGGGAGGAGGTTGCTAACTATGGTGCTCAGATGACTGGTAAACCCGTTAATGCGCAATTAGAATGGGCAATATTTAGTGATGTTACTACTTTGACACGTTTATCGAAATCTGACAAAGATTTCATGGGGAAACTAGCTGCAGCGGCCCGGAAAACGATTCTGCAACAGTGGCTCAATAACGATTCCCCCACCATGGTAGTGGTAAAACAAAAATTACACTTCATTTTTCACATGGACTGGTTGGAAACTACAATTGAAAAGGAACAGAACACTGAAAAAAATTCTATGACATGGTCGACATATATAGAATCTTTACCAATGTTACTTAGACACCTTACAGTTAACACATTTTGTTTTACAACCTGGTATGATACAGCGCTACTTACGGAACATCCAAGGGTTATGGAATCGTCCCAGTATCTTAGAGACCAGCAGCTAGACCAATGACGCTCCAGTCACACGCCCCCCGGGAGCCATCTCACCAACAGGTTATTAAGTTCATATTCACAGAACCCTATATAGGGACTTCTTCTGATTATCAAAGTACTTTGTCTGAGCTGTTAGTTTAGTTTAATTTGTTACTAAAAAGACCAATTTGCCAGGAAAACAAAGGGGAGCTGCCTGCTTGGCCCCGCAATCATAGATTGCACTGGGACCGACAACAATTTTTTGACCTGGCCGATCAATTTCCTGACAGATGTCCGCTGAAAAATCGTAAGATGTACGATCATTCGAATTCCACTAACCGCACGATAATTTCGAAGGATTGGTCGAACTTCCCTAAAATCGGTCGTTCGGCAAGAAGAATCGTCGCGTCTATGGGGAGCTTAAGGGCTGTATGTGAAAATGGATAAAGGTGCCTTGGACTTAAAAACAGAGCCTGTAGTCTTTATAGTAGTAGATACCTAAAAGGGTACTAATCATCCCAGTCCCTGTAACAGGGGCATTAGAAGAAGTACCAGAGGGGAAACTAGTCTGATTCATCTCATAGACCTAAAATCCTCAAAGTCAGTACATATTATCCTGAGCTGTAAAACTTGTCCGAATGGTATGTTCTTGATTGTGTGAGGTGGATGGGATGATTTAGCGGATAAAATATAAATTCACACAAAATGAACTCACACAAAGGTTCACTTAGTGAGCCAATTCCTGTGACTATTGGTCACCTTGGACGAGGTCTAATATCTTTGTGCACTTTGGGTAAGTAATGAAAAATAGCTGTTACTGGATGACTAACACAAAAATTTAGCAGTTTGCCGATCAATTACCTCATCTGATACCCTCATTTGTATGAGATCAGAGAGAGCAAACTTGAATTGACTAGTGGGATTATTTGAAAGGAGTTGATAAGTCTTGCTATCAGAGAGTTGCCTTTCTGCTTAATTAAAATAGTCAGACTTGTCTAGAATAACAATGCAGCAGCTTTTGTCTGGAATTTGCAGCTCGTATAAGCAATGAAATAGAGGAATGAGTTAAATTGATATTGCCATTGTATGGTATAGTGAGTCTAATGCAGTCTATTTTTTCGATAAAGAAATTAGCAAGGATTTGAGTGGTTACAGCAGTTTGTAAAGATGTGGTGGGGAGTAGTGATAGGCAAATTAGCAAGACGCCGAATAATTCGTGAAACGGCGCTGGCCTCTCATTTTTGACGCCAACGCCCATTTTCGACGCAGAAACCCAGTTTTTACGCCGGCGCCAATTTTTTTTGACGCCAGCGAACTTTCGCAACCAACTTTTCGCGGCTGTTTCGCAAATTTACTGGCCGGCGGTGAATTTGCTAGTGGGGAGCTCAGTAAGGCATTAAATGTTGCAACAAGAATTTTGGTTTAGAGGATGAGTACAGTTGTTTAGCGTTGTTTAGCTATTGAAGGAGCTTCATTCTAACAGGAAAGCATGAATTCAAAAGACAGGTATGGGATTTGTTATCCAGATTCATCCACATTTTTAGAAAATATTACCTTTTTCTCTGTAATAATAAAACAGTACCTTGTACTTGATCTTAAAATATGAATAATCCTTATTGGAAGCAAAACCAGCCTACTGGGTTTTATTTAATGTTTTCATGCTTTTTCATATATTTTTTCACTAGGAATTGTCTAAAAAACTAAAGAATTTTTTGCACATAATTCAGCTTTTTTTTTATTCACACTTTTTATATTCAGATCTTTCAATAAATTCAATGACACTCATGGTTTTAGTTGTGGTTTCCGAAAACTTTAAAATTCTACCTTTAATAAAGAAGAGTCCATAGGTATGAAGATTCACATTATGGAAAGATTCATTATCCAGAAAACCCCAGGTCCCATACCTGTACATGATCAGTTTGAGACTTTCTCCACTGACGTTTAGCTGATCGAGAACATCATCAGGTAGAATAGGGTGAGGGGGTCAATATGTAACTGAAACA